>LR738710.1:511440908-511547329 GCA_902687465.1 Secale cereale
CGCGCCATGGCCGACGCCGTCGTGCTCGCACCGTCGTAGAAGCCGCGCCCACCGTCGTCCCTGAGCCCCGCCTTGGTGTCCGTCGTCTCCGCCGTCCTCGACTACTTCGAACAGGCCGAGCCCCGAGCGCTCGCCTGTCCTGGAGACGCCCCCGACCTCTTCTTCCCCAACTCCAGCCGCGGAGATCCCCCTCGCCGTCCCGCTCAGCTCCGACCACCCCCGAGCTCGCTCCGGCGCCTGCTGCAACCCTTGTGAGCCCAGCTTCGTCCTCCCCCTCTCCGTTGGCTCTCTTCTGCCCTGGAACGCACCGCACGAAGCTCACCTGCACGCACCGCCGCGGAGCTCGTCGCCGACGAGGCTCCGGCCATCCATTGGTCCGGCCACCGTGCCTATCAGATTCACCATCACACGTAGATGCTGTAGGACCACTTCACGCTCCTCTACGAGCACCGCACCGTCGTTTTCGACTTCGCCGAACTCTGACCGCCGCTGGACTCGTCGCCGGCGTCATCTAAGGCGACCCCGAGGCCAGCCACCACCTCCACTCGATGCGGTTTGCTTCCAGCTACCCGTAGGTGTGCTTCGCCGTCGATTTGGCAGTCGGAGCACGAAACCCGCACCCCACCGCCGTGTTTGGCCTCGCCAGCGGCTAAACGCCGGCGAGATGGACCTGTTTGACCACGGGTTTGACCCCCTGGGTCACTGACATGAGGGCCCTGTCCGCAAGTCAAACCTAGTTTAGGTGTTAATTTAATTCTAATTAGTTAATTAGTTAACTGTGACACTGACCAGTGGGTCCCACTGGTCAGGTTTACCTTGGACTGGCCCTGTTGACTACCTGACGTCAGCATGATGTCATGCTGACGCAATAAAGGATTTTCATGGATTTTAGATTTAAAAATAATTCAGGAAATTCCAGAAAATACCCAAAACTTCTAAAAATCATATAAAATCAACCATATCTCAGATGGAAAAGATTTATATATGAAAAATGATCAGAAAAATCCAATATTTCCAATGGCACTGGTTTCATGCATGTTTGAGCAAGTTAACCTTGCTGTATACTTTAAAACATGATAATGCACTTATTTAAATAATAGTTAAAATGCCAATTTGAATCTTTGAATCAAATAGGCCCAAACCCTTCTGGTTTTAGTTGCATTAGCAAACACACATGCATCTTGCCATGTCATGAGCATGCATCATATTGTTACATTTGTTGTTAATGATTGTATCGCCGGTATTCTCTGTGCTAGGTTCTGCTCCCGAGGATACCGCTGCGGAACTAGTTGAAGAGCAGTACCCGACAACCACTTTGTCAGGCAAGCAATCATTGATCATTCCGATACAAAACCAAATTTCTCGCTCCTGCTCTCTTTTACTGCATTAAGGCAACAGCGTGTGAACTGCTACTTGCTGCGGTAGTTGAACCCTATCCCTTGCATGACCTGTCATTGCCACAGTAAATAGTTGAAACCCACTAGCATGTGTAGGAGTTGATTGAGCCATGTGATGTGTGATCCACCATGCTATTTGTTTATGTTGCCTGCTATGCTTAGAGTTGTGTCTGGTCTGGTTCATCTGGGTGATGGATCAGAGTGAAATGATCATACCGATAAAGAGAGGGAAGTGTGGAACACGCTTGGTAAAGGTATCGATGAAAGGCCATGTAGGAGTACATGGTGGGTTGTTTCATTGGAATCGTCCATAGGACCCGAGATCTGTATGTGTGGTTCAAGTTACAGCTACTACCACACATTGGGATCCTTAATTGACCCTCACGGCTTATTAATTACCCTTGATCTCTGTCCAGGAGTTGCAACTAGTTTCTGGTGTTTATAGCTTACTGGAGGTCGTGCACAACGCTGACCCTCGGGGTGGGTTGTGATGCGACAGGTACGTGGCATGGTGTACCGGTTGCCTGTTTGGTGACTCGGGAACCCTGTACACATCGTTTGGGGCCGTGAGCAACACCCCGGCCGGATCTCCCCACGGATGGAACCCAAATAGGCGATAAACCTGGACGAGAGACTTGAGTAGTTAGTCAGGTCGTGGCCGACACCCCCGCTGGGCTTCCGCTTGAAGGTTGCCGAGTACACGCCGAGTAAACGGCGATAAGTGGTGAAAGCGTGTGTGAAGAGGTACACCCCTGCAGGGTTATCAAACTATTCGAATAGCCATTGTTCGCGGTACGAACTACTTGGTTGCTCTTACAGTTCATAGACAAGTTGATGGATACTACTAAAAGCCTCAAGATAAGTGTGAGTGCCGTGGATGGCCCTTCCGTAGGATGACGGAAGAGGATCCTCGGTAGTGTATTGATGTGGTGAGTAGAGGACTCGTGTTCGTAATAACATCTTGCAATCTGTTGAGAGTTGTAGTATAGGTTACCCAAGGTCAAAGCTGGCATTCTGCTATGAACTCCACTACCCCCCTTTGATAATGTTGCATGTATGATAGGTTCTGTGGTAAGACTTGCTGAGTACCTTTGTACTCATGTTTGCTTAATAACTGTTGCAGAGGAGAACCCTGCCCCTGCTGATGGGTTCTACATAGACGTTGACATCGACGAGTAGCTTGACACCCAGACGGAGATCTGGAGCTTGTGAAGGGCCTTGTAGATAGTCAGGCTACACCAAGCCTGTTTTATTTGCTAAGTTGTCTGTACTCAGACATGTAGCTTCCGCTTGTGCTTGTATGACTGTATGACTTGAGTGTTGGGTCATGTGACCCCTACCTGTATGGATATGTTATGTATGGCTCTTGGAGCCTTTTAAATAAAGTACTTTGAGTCATAGAGTTCTGTTGTGATGCAATGTTGTATTTGCACATATTGAGCATATTGCGTGTATGTTTGAAATGCTTGGTATGTGTGGGATCCGACACCTAGTTGTTTTCCTTTGGTAGCCTACCTTACAGGGAAATGCCTCCTAGTGATTCCAATGAGCCTTGGTAGCTTGCTACTGCTCGGAACACGTAGGCTGGCCGGCATGTGTCCTTCTTCGTTCCTGTGTCTGTCCCTTAGGGGAAATGTCACGTGTTGTTCCTTTAAGTCCATGTAGCTTGCTACGACTTGGGTTCATACGTTGATGACCGACACGTTCGTTGCTGGGTCATGGATGCCTGTCTCTGTAATCTAGTGCCACTTTTGGTTTATAACTAGCCATGTCGGCCTGGGTTCTCTGTCATATGGATGCTAGCGACACTGTCATATACGTGTGCCAAAATGCGCAAACGGTCCCGGGCCAGGTAAGGTGGCACCCGTGGGGTTACCGTGCGTGCGGCCGCAAAGTGATATAACGTGTTACAACTAGATCGGTGTGACTTAGGATCGGGGTCCTGACAGCGTTGGCATCAGAGCTGGACTGCCTGTAGGTTTCTCAAGCCAAACTGGTCGATGTTGAGTCTAGAAAAATTCTTAGTTATATGTAGGGGAATTGATTGTGGAAGGGAACGTAAGGCTCTTTTTACTCCTTTACCTTATGCCCTTCTGATCTGAGTCAGTCTATTCTTTCTACGGGGAATTAGGACTAGGCCTCTTATCCTTATTAGGTTCACGTGTTACTAATCCGTAGACTCTTAGGATTGTTGGTCAAGCCTCAGTTCAGTTTCTATCCTTTTAGTATGATGATTGTTGGACCCGGAACCTTGATTTGGATTGTTGAGTGGCTATGCTATCATTTGTATGATGTCTCAAATCTTAGTTTGAGCATTTACAGTTGTTATGCTGCCCGATTTCTTTCAGAAACACTAATGCCTTTGCATTATTCCGTGTTTCAGATGGCTGGCCGCATCCCTCACCAAGTGGTTCGTTTGACTCGGTGCATTAATGTGCCCGGTCAAACGGCCATGCTAGTCCGTGTGCTGACCGA
Organism: Secale cereale; assembly: GCA_902687465.1. Lineage (NCBI taxonomy): Eukaryota > Viridiplantae > Streptophyta > Magnoliopsida > Poales > Poaceae > Secale > Secale cereale. The sequence goes on from LR738710.1 coordinate 511,444,781, forward strand.
GACCGGTTATCGCTGGTATCCTGAGTACACCGTGGAGGAATAGTACCGGGATTTTAATCAGAGTCAGTATTTCTGCACAGTCCGGATATACCCCTCATATCCAGGAGCTAATGACCCCATCCATTGGTCTTATGGACTCGGGGTTACCATCGAGATGGCAGTGCAGGATGCCGCTTATTCGATGATGACCATTCTCCGTGCTAGGCATGCCCTGTTGCTGAACACTGAGTTCTGTTACATGCCAGCCTCACTTCCGGGGGAGGAAGGCTACTACACTGGTCTGTATACTGATGCTGCTCATGAAGAGCCACTGCTTCAGACTACTGTTCAGATGTTGGAGGATAGGGACCGTGAGGTCCGTGCCCTCCGAATGGAGCTGTATAACACTCGAGCCGCTCATTGGACTACTTTGACACGGCTTGCACCTGCTGTGCACGCCGGATATCTGGACATGCGATTTGTACCCCGTGCGGACTCGTCTGCCTGATCGCATGGATTGGCGTGACATTGGGGGTATTACAACTCCACGTGGGCGTCGGTTACCACTAGCATCGGGACCGAGGCCACATCCGTGTCCTTATGGTCCACAGCCTTCGAGTGCTCGCGAGTTCCAAGATCCATCTGTTCCACTTCCAGGCTACGGTGGTAATCTTTACGAGGATTACTACGTGAATGTCTGAGCTAGGCCGTGGTTGTAGTAGTATTGTAGTAGTTGTATTTCCACAGTCCTGCGCGTCATGTGGAATATGACTTAGTGTGTACTGAGTTCCGGAGGTGTAGTTAAATAATGTATAGGAGCTTGGAATGCCTCTGATGGGATGTATCGTCTTTCACCGCAGTTGTACTTTAGCCTTGGCTTGTACTAAACTTTGTATGGTGTGTACGACCACTGGTGTATATATAGTAGTTCCTATATTACCATGTCGTACGGATGAACATCTTTGCATTCCGTGTCATCCATTACATTCTGCACTTCTATGTCAAATTTTGCCATCCTTGTCTAAACCGTTGTTTTGTTTTCCTAGGATGGTCAACACTCGCAACACTCCTGCTGCTCAGGAGCAGGGTGAGGCTAGTGGGGCTAGAGATGGGAATCTGCCCCAGCCACCCTCCTTGGCGGAAGTTATGTTTGAAGCAGAACGGAACAAGAGAGAGACCAACCGTCTGCTGGAACGCATAGAGCAGAACACTGGGTTCCGCCAGAGGAATGACGTGGTGTCAATCAATGACTTTATCAAGATGTGTCCACCGAAGTTCCATCACTCCACTGAACCTCTGGATGCTGATGACTGGCTATGTAGTATCACCCACAAGCTACACTCTGCCCGTGTGGCCGAAGCTGACAAGGTTATCTACGCCGCCTACCATCTTGAGGGCCCTGCCAGTCTTTGGTGGGAAAACTTTGAAGCTATACGTCCTGCTGGCCAAGTCACTACCTGGGTTGAGTTCAGTGAGGCATTCCGTGAACATCACATTCCGGAAGGTCTCATGGATCGCAAGAGGGAGGAATTCTGCAATTTCACCCAGGGCCGGTTAACTGTGGATGGCTATAGCCGCGAGTTTGGCAACTTGGCACGCTATGCACCTAAGGAAGTATCCACCGATGCCAAGAAGCAGGCGAGGTTCCGCAAGGGACTCAGCCCTAAACTCCGCCGAGATCTACGTCTGCACGAGTGCACTTCCTTCCAGAAGTTGGTAAACAAGGCTATCAGTGCTGAAACAGGCCAGACTGACTTCGAGGCCACCCACAAGCATAATCGAGACTTTGGTTCCTCATCCGGCTCTGGCTCTCACAAGCGCCATGTGTGGGTTCCTAACACTGCTCTGCCACCCAAGTACACACCGGGGCCATCCTATGAGGCGCCCCGCCCAACTCAACAGTTTGCACCTGCTAAGACCTATGGAGGACCACCTTCCAACTTTGCTCCACGCACCACGACTGTGACATGCTTCAAGTGTGGAGAACCGGGACACTACATGCGTGATTGTCCTCAGAACCAACCAGGAAAACCCGTTGGCCGTGGTAAACCAACCGGCAAGGTGAATTATGTCAAGCCAATCCCCACTACACGTGGTCATGTCAACTATGTCTCTGCCGAGGAAGCTTATGAGGATCCTAACGTCGTCCTTGGTACGCTTCTCGTAAACTGCCATCCGGCATCTGTTCTTTTCGATACTGGAGCATCCCATTCGTTCATATCTGAGAGCTATGCTCGATTGCACAACATGACTTTTTGTGACATGCCTACTTCCATGGTTATTCAAACTCCTGGTTCAAAGTGGCAAACCTCTAGAGTAAGCCATGGAAATGAAATCCTTGTCGATAGACTTGTTTTCCTAGCATCTTTAATCGCCCTCAAGTCCTCGGACATAAACATCATTTTGGGTATGGATTGGATGACAACTCATTACGCCAAAATTGATTGCTTTACTAGGACCGTTCAACTTACACATCCATCCGGCAAGATAGTCAATGTCTTGACACGAATGGCTGAGCGTCAGCTCTACTCTCTTAATGCCAGCCCTCTACCAGAACTCGAAGATATCCCGGTTGTCCGTGACTTCCCGGATGTTTTTCCAGAAGAACTGCCAGGAATTCCACCTGACAGAGATGTCAAGTTCGTGATAGATCCTATCCCTGGAACTGTCCCAATCTCTAGGAGACCTTATAAGATGGCACCACTAGAATTAGCTGAGCTAAAGAAACAACTCGATGAGTCCTTGCAAAAAGGTTTCATCCGTCCTAGTTCCTCCCCTTGGGCTTGCCCCGTCCTCTTCGTCAAGAAGAAGGATGGAACGGAGCGGATGGTTGTAGATTACCGACCTGTCAATCTGGTCACCATAAAGAATAAGTATCCGCTCCCCAGGATCAACGACCTGTATGATCAGCTCGCTGGATCCTCAGTCTTCTCTAAGATGGATTTGAGGTTGGGCTACCATCAAATCAAAATCAAGAATGGGGACATTCCTAAAACGGCTTTCGTTACTCGTTATGGCCAATATGAGTACACCGTCATGTCCATCGGATTAACCAATGCCCCAGCTACCTTTTCCCGGTTAATGAATTCTATATTCATGGAGTATTTGGATAAATTCGTTGTGGTATACCTCGATGATATACTCATCTATTCCAAGAACAAGGAAGATCATGTCGAGCATTTAAGGCTGGTATTGATGAAACTTCGAGAGCACCGCCTTTATGCCAAATTCTCTAAATGTGAATTTTGGTTGCCAGAAGTAACCTATCTAGGTCATGTGATCTCGGGCAAGGGTATTGCCGTCAATCCCGAGCGAGTTCAAGCCGTCCTTGATTGGACTCCTCCTGAATCGGTCAAGCAAGTTAGGAGCTTTCTTGGCTTAGCGAGCTATTGCCGACGCTTCGTCGAGAATTTCTCCAAGGTTGCCAAACCTCTAACTGAACTCCTCAAGAAAGATAAAAAGTTTGAGTGGACCAGACAGTGCGAGTCCAGTTTTCAGGAACTGAAAAGACGCCTGACATCTGCACCTGTACTGGTACCACCAGATTTTTCCAAGGATTTTATAATCTATTGCGACGCCTCGCGACAAGGACTAGGTTGCATTCTCATGCAAGATCGTCAAGTGATTGCATACGCATCCCGACAGTTGCGTCCACATGAGGATAACTATCCTACTCATGATTTAGAGCTTGCAGCTGTAGTCCATGCACTCAAAACATGGCGACATTACCTCCTTGGTAATCGCTGTGAAATCTTCACTGATCACCAAAGTTTGAAGTATATCTTCACCCAACCGGATCTAAATCTCAGGCAAAGACGTTGGGTTGAGTTGCTCACAGACTACGACTTAGGAATCACTTACACTCCTGGAAAGGCCAATGTCATGGCTGATGCACTAAGACGTAAGTCATATTGTAACAATTTAATGTTACAACAAGGTCAACCACTTCTCCACGAGGAATTTCGTAAGCTTAACCTTCACATTGTTCCGCGAGGATTCCTTTTCACCTTGGTGGCGAAACCTACCCTTATGGATCAAATCATAGTTTCCCAGCGGCATGATAAAGGCATATCTCGGATCAAGGAGAACATTGCTAGCGGAGTTGCTAGAAGTTTCTCTATGGATGATCGAGGTGTAGTGTACTTCGAGAACCGCTTGGTGGTACCCAAGAAACCACAACTACGACAAATGATTCTTAAGGAGGCTCATGAATCTCCTCTCACGATTCATCCCGGTAGTACCAAAATGTATCAGGACCTACGTCAAAGATTCTGGTGGACTAGGATGAAGAGAGAAATCGCTCAATTCATTGTTAACTGCGACGTTTGTCGTCGAGTCAAAGCAGAGCATCAACGGCCTACTGGCACCCTTCAACCTTTAGCTATTCCTGAATGGAAATGGGATAAAGTCGGTATGGACTTCATTACCGGGTTTCCCAGGTCCAGGAAAGGGAATAATGCTATCTTCGTCATTATCGACCGTCTCTCTAAAGTAGCTCATTTCCTGCCTGTTCGCGAGAGTATTACCGCTAGCCAGCTAGCAGACTTATATGTCTCTCGAATAGTATCACTTCATGGTGTGCCGTTGGAGATTAACTCGGACCGTGGAAGTCTTTTCACTTCACGATTTTGGGAAAGTTTCTAGAATGCTATGGGAACCTATCTCTCCTTCAGTACCGCCTTCCATCCCCAATCAAGTGGTCAAGTGGAACGAGTCAATCAAATTCTGGAAGACATGCTTCGAGCCTCTGTCATCTCTTTCGGTATGGAATGGGAAAAATGTCTTCCATTTGCCGAATTCGCTTATAACAATAGTTATCAAGCCAGCTTGGGCAAAGCTCCCTTCGAAGTTCTATATGGACGAAGGTGTCGAACACCTCTTAACTGGTCAGAGACCGGGGAAAGACAATTCTTTGGTCCGGATATGATCCAGGAAGCAGAAGAACAAGTTCGCATCGTTCGTGAGAGGTTGAAAACAGCCCAGTCTCGCCAGAAGAGCCAATATGATAGTCATCATAAGGCTGTGACTTTTGAAGTCGGCGATAAGGCTTACCTTAGGGTTACTCCTCTTAAGGGAACCCATCGCTTCGGTATCAAAGGCAAATTGGCCCCTCGTTATATCGGTCCTTTTCGCATTCTTGCCAAACGAGGAGAAGTTGCCTACCAACTGGAACTACCTCCGCACCTCTCCAGAGTTCATGACGTGTTCCACGTTTCTCAACTCAGGCGTTGCTTCTCGGATCCTATCCGCGGAGTGGACCACGAAACGCTTGATCTCCAGGACAATCTCACATATCGAGAATACCCCGTTCGTATTCTTGATCAAACCAAGCGCACCACTTGACGCCACAATATCAAATTTCTCAAGGTTCAATGGTCACATCATTCCGAGAGTGAAGCTACTTGGGAAAGGGAGGATCGTCTTCGACTTGAGTACCCCACCCTCTTTCCGGAGGAACCCGAATCTTGGGACGCGATTCTTTTAAGTGGGGGTGAGTTGTCACATCCCTAGTTAGCACTTGCATTAGGGTTAGTTGGTGTGTGCATCATGTTTACTTTTCAAAGAAATTTGAAATGGGAATGACAGAAACCCCAGCACCCCTCTTCTAACAACTAGGGTTTGATAAAATATTTACTAATGTACCCAAAATGCCCTTCAAAAATGTTCATCATTTCTGCCTTGGTCTCAAACCTTTGCTAAAAATGGTGCACAATTTTCTAAGACATCCAAGGTCACTGGATTAGATCATATGGTATTTGAATTTGGGCATTTAAATGCTATAAAATATTTTAAATGCTCAAATAATCATAAACTATAATGTTTCCTACTGTTCATATTATATACAGTAGGCATGACAAGTGTTATGAGTTATAAAAATGCTCTGGCATTTTATTTAATTAAACAAAGTTGCAAAACAAATGAAACAGAAAAGAAATAGAAAAAAAGAGAGAGAGAAGAAGTTTACCTGGCGCCCCACCCGGCCCACCTGCCGGCCCAGCCCAGCTGCCGCTCCAGCGAGCTGCTTGGCTCGGCCAAGCAAGCAGGCAGGTGCTCGACGGCGACCGCACCGCGCGCCACGCAGCTGCCCGCCGCCCTGCTTCCTCCCCTCGCCGTCCTAGAAGCCTGGATCGGTCATACACGTCGTTCCCGACCTCGCAGACACCTCCCCCTCTCCCCGGCTACTCTCTCTCGCCCTCCCCGCGCCATGGCCAACGTCGTCGTGCTCGCACCGTCGTAGAAGCCGCGCCCACCGTCGTCCCTGAGCCCCGCCTTGGTGTCCGTCGTCTCCGCCGTCCTCGACTACTTCGAACAGGCCGAGCCCCGAGCGCTCGCCCGCCCTGGAGACGCCCCCGACCTCTTCTTCCCCAACTCCGGCCGCGGAGATCCCCCTCGCCGTCCCGCTCAGCTCCGACCACCCCCGAGCTCGCTCCGGCGCCTGCTGCAACCCTTGTGAGCCCAGCTTCGTCCTCCCCCTCTCCGTTGGCTCTCTTCTGCCCTGGAACGCACCGCACGAAGCTCACCTGCACGCACCGCCGCGGAGCTCGTCGCCGACGAGGATCCGGCCATCCATTGGTCCGGGCACCGTGCCTATCAGATTCACCATCACACGTAGATGCTGTAGGACCACTTCACGCTCCTCTACGAGCACCGCACCGTCGTTTTCGACTTCGCCGAACTCCGGCCGCCGCTGGACTCGTCGCCGGCGTTATCTCCGGCGACCCCGAGGCCAGCCACCACCTCCACTCGATGCGGTTTGCTTCCAGCTACCCGTAGGTGTGCTCCGCCGTCGATTTGGCAGCCGGAGCACGAAACCCGCACCCCACCGCCATGTTTGGCCTCGCCGGCGGCTAAACGCCGGCGAGATGGACCTGTTTGACCACGGGTTTGACCCCCTGGGTCACTGACATGTGGGCCCTGCCCGCAAGTCAAACCTAGTTTAGGTGTTAATTTAATTCTAATTAGTTAATTAGTTAACTCTGACACTGACCAGTGGGTCCCACTGGTCAGGTTTGACTTGGACTGGCCCTGTTGACTACCTGATGTCAGCATGATGTCATGCTGACACAGTAAAGGATTTTCTGGGATTTTAGATTTAAAAATAATTCAGGAAATTCGAGAAAATACCCAAAACTTCTAAAAATCATATAAAATCAACCATAGCTCAGATGGAAAAGATTTATATATGAAAAATGATCAGAAAAATCCAATCTTTCCAATGGCACTGGTTTAATGCATGTTTGAGCAAGTTAACCTTGCTGTATACTTTAAAACATGATAATGCACTTATTTAAATAATAGTTAAAATGCCAATTTGAATCTTTGAATCAAATAGGCCCAAACCCTTCTGGTTTTAGTTGCATTAGCAAACACACATGCATCTTGCCATGTCATGAGCATGCATCATATTGTTGCATTTGTTGTTAATGATTGTATCGCCGGTATTCTCTGTGCTAGGTTCTGCTCCCGAGGATACCGCTGCGTATCAAGTTGAAGAGCAGTACCCGACAACCACTTTGTTAGGCAAGCAATCATTGATCATTCCGATACAAACCCAATCTTCTCGCTCCTGCTCTCTTTTACTGCATTAAGGCAACAACGTGTGAACTGCTACTTGCTGCGGTAGTTGAACCCTATCCCTTGCATGACATGTCATTGCCACAGTAAATAGTTGAAACCCACTAGCATGTGTAGGAGTTGATTGAGCCATGTGATGTGTGATCCACCATGCTATTTGTTTATGTTGCCTGCTATGCTTAGAGTTGTGTCTGGTCTGGTTCATATGGGTGATGGATCAGAGTGAAATGATCATACCAATAAAGAGAGGGAAGTGTGGAACACGCTTGGTAAAGGTATCGATGAAAGGACATGTAGGAGTACATGGTGGGTTGTTTCATTGGAATCGTCCATAGGACCCGAGATCTGTATGTGTGGTTCAAGTTATAGCTACTACCACACATTGGGATCCTTAATTGACCCTCTCGGCTTATTAATTACCCTTGATCTCTGTCCATGAGTTGCAACTAGTTTCTGGTGTTTATAGCTTACTGGAGGTCGTGCACAACGCTGACCCTCGGGGTGGGTTGTGATGCGACAGGTACGTGGCACGGTGTACCGGTTGCCCGTTTGGTGACTCGGGAACCCTGTACACATCGTTTGGGGCCGTGAGCGACACCCCGGCGGGATCTCCCCACGGATGGAACCCAAATAGGCGATAAACCTGGACGAGAGACTTGATTAGTTAGTCAGGTCGTGGCCGACACCCCCGCTGGGCTTCCGCTTGAAGGTTGCCGAGTACATGCCGAGTAAACGGCGATAAGTGGTGAAAGCGTGTGTGAAGAGGTACACCCCTGCAGGGTTATCAAACTATTCGAATAGCCGTTGTTCGCGGTACGGACTACTTGGTTGCTCTTACAGTTCATAGACAAGTTGATGGATACTACTAAAAGCCTCAAGATAAGTGTGAGTGCCGTGGATGGCCCTTCCGTAGGATGCCGGAAGAGGATCCTCGGTAGTGTATTGATGTGGTGAGTAGAGGACTCGTGTTCGTAATAACATCTTGCAATCTGTTGAGAGTTGTAGTATAGGTTAGCCAAGGTCAAAGCTGGCATTCTGCTATGAACTCCACTACCCCCCTTTGATAATGTTGCATGTATGATAGGTTCTTTGGTAAGACTTGCTGAGTACCTTTGTACTCATGTTTGCTTAATAACTGTTGCAGAGGAGAACCCTGCCCCTGCTGATGGGTTCTACATAGACATTGATGTCGACGAGTAGCTTGACACCCAGACGGAGATCTGGAGCTTGTGAAGGGCCTTGTAGATAGTCAGGCTACACCAAGCCTGTTTTATTTTCTAAGTTGTCTGTACTCAGACATGTAGCTTCCGCTTGTGCTTGTATGACTGTATGACTTGAGTGTTGGGTCATGTGACCCCTACCTGTATGGATATGTTATGTATGGCTCTTGGAGCCTTTTAAATAAAGTACTTTGACTCATAGAATTCTGTTGTGATGCAATGTTGTATTTGCACATATTGAGCATATTGCGTGTATGTTTGAAATGCTTGGTATGTGTGGGATCCGACACCTAGTTGTTTTCCTTTGGTAGCCTACCTTACAGGGAAATGCCTCCTAGTGATTCCAATGAGCCTTGGTAGCTTGCTACTGCTCGGAACACGTAGGCTGGCCGGCATGTGTCCTTCTTCGTTCCTGTGTCTGTCCCTTAGGGGAAATGTCACGCGTTGTTCCTTTAAGTCCATGTAGCTTGCTACGACTTGGGTTCATACGTTGATGACCGACACGTTCGTTGCTGGGTCATGGATGCCTGTCTCTGTAATCTAGTGCCACTTTTGGTTTATAACTAGCCATGTCAGCCCGGGTTCTCTGTCATATGGATGCTAGCGACACTGTCATATACGTGTGCCAAAATGCGCAAACGGTCCTAGGCCAGGTAAGGTGGCACCCGTGGGGTTACCATGCGTGAGGCCGCAAAGTGATATGACGTGTTACAGCTAGATCGGTGTGACTTAGGATCGGGGTCCTGACAGGCCGGCTGTGGAGCAGCAATATGAGCCAAACTAGCTGGAGCCGGGCTAGTCCGAGGAGGGTAAGTCCGGACAGGACTTGCCGGTTCAAGAACATCTTCTACATTGGTATCTTCAGGAACGACAGTGTAGTCATGGTCCATGGGAGCAGGATCATCAAGCTGAATTGCAGGCTCGCCTTCTGGAAGGATGACTTCATCCGAATCAGCCACCGGATCAGCAGCAGCGGTCTCGGCAGCCGTTTTGGTGGCCTTCGCCTTTTTGCTAGGTTTAGGCTTGCTGAAAGAAATGGAAGAGGCAATCAGAGTTATAAAGGGCAAATACAAAAGTAAACCGGATGAGGTAAAGGACTTACCCAGGTACAGTCTTCAGCGTAGGAACTTGTGTGGCAGTCGACTCATTGGAAGATGATAAGGGTGTCTCCTGATAGTTAGGATCAGACGGTTTAAGAGGTTTGCGTATAAGTCCGGCCTTGGGATGAAGAAGAGTTGGAAAGAGTAAAACCTCCGAGCGGCGCCTCCGAGCTGGAGTGAGAGATATTCCGGAAGACTCGACTACATGGCCACTATGGCGTGTAGTCCGGCGGGCTTCATGTTGTTGCTTCTTCAAAAGAAAATTCGGGTCCAGTTGAGCGTAAGGATGAGAAAAAGGGTACTTCCGAGATGCCTTACGAATCTTGGGCACCGGCGGTTCAAAATCTGAAGAGAGAGAGATTACCTCAACTTCTGCCGCTTTATCTCCTTCGGCCAAATCTTGTGAGAAGACGCTGTTACATATAAATCTGGATAAGAGATCAAAGCATATCAGGATTAACTCATACCTCAGAATCCGGATCATCCTCCTCAAGATGTGAACCGGAGCCAGCGGCAGCTTTCTTCTTCTTCACAGCGCACGTCTTCCGGCGGGGCTGTTTAGTGGACTTTTCCTGAGATTTTCTATTCCAAAACGGATCGTTGGCCTATGCAGGAAAGGAAAAATAAATACAAAGGTAATTGATATGGACGGATTAGAAACCAACTGAAGAAGTTAACTTACGGCTGGCAATGGGTTCTTCTCATAGTATGCAGCCAATCCGGTTTGGCTACATTCTTCCAAAGAGATGTTAAGCAGTTTTTTGGCAGATTCAGTAACTTCCTTCCCAGGAAGTATTACGTCAATATGGAGTTGGGGGTCATCCGTCTTTCCGGTATACTGATACATCAAACCGGAGCGCCGGCTCAGAGGAAGGATACTCCAGGCAAGCCAACAACGCACAAAATCGACTCCCGTCAATCCGTTGGCCATAAAGGCTTTGAGCTTGGCAAGCTGAGGAGCAAACCGGGCCCGCTCTGAGGAACTAAGACGCTGTGGCAAGGGATGATCTTCGGGAAGACGATGTTCACGGTAACCCGGCAGTGGATTCTCTCCTTCAGGCGAGGTATCTTTACAGTAGAACCAGGTTTGGTTCCAATCCTTGGGGGGTGTATGGAGAGCAGCATGAGGAAAAACCACATCTCTTCTCTTCTGAATACTAACACCACCCAGTTCTTGATGTGGTCCGGCAATGAATCCAGTCCGCCGGTTTAAGTGGAAAAAATCCCGGAACAAATCCACTGACGGTTCTTCTTGAAGGTTCACCTCGGAGAGACTTGAAAATTACAGATGTTTGACATGGAGTTGGGACGTATGTCCTGAGGGTGAAGCTGAAAGGCGGCCAGCACGTCCCGGAAATTTTTTGAACCGGGCGGGCTAAAACCCCGGGCTAGATGGTCAAAGAAAACAATGATTTCTCCTTCTTTGGGAGTAGGGGGACACTCCTCCCCTGGGGCCCGCCATTTCAGAACTGCTTGGGGGCCCAGAATACCAATCGAAGCAGCATTGACTAAGTCCTCTTCCGTAATGCGGGAAGGAACCCAGTTGCAGGAAACAAACTGCTTGGCAGACATATGGGCAAAGGGAAAGTGCTGAAAAAGTAAAGTGGAAAATCCGGATTATACAAGTGCTGAAGCATAAACCGGATTGTGCTATAAATTACATCGACGGTTTAGACAGGAGACTAATGGTATTGACAACCCGGAAGCAGGTAGGAGACGAGCTGCTACCGGTTTATGATAACAAAAAAGACGAAGCTAAACCGTCGGATTCATGGTTGATGTGTCGCAGGAGCAATATATGATCGATTAAACCGGCAAGTAACTTGCTGATTTATCAAGACGAAGAAACAGGTTTCTACAAGAGGCTAAAGTAAAATAGATCTGAGCAGTAAGAAACAGATGAAATTTACGCAGGTCTATCACAGAAGAATTGCGAAGGTTTTTCTACAGAGGAAATGAATCTAAGGGTGAACTTAGAAATCTGAATCTAAGTCTAAACCTACGGAGCAGGAGCGAGTTCGAAGCTAATCCAAGGTTGGAATCTACTACAGACATGGCGTATAGGATGAACAGTAAAAGCTTCGAGGTCTAATGGCGGAAGCAATGGAGGAACCCTAGATCATGGATCTGCAGCAAGAGAGGGGGAATACCTGAGATAGAAGGAGACGGCGGCGGAGTGGCTCTGGACGCGTTTCAGGGTGATGCAGCGGCCTGGTTGACGACGGCGACGAGCTCGAGGGCGACAACGGAGCTTCAGGCGACGGAGGAAGAAGAAGAGCGGAAGGAAGAAATATAACAAGGCACGGCGGTATTTATAAGGGTTGAGAGATGAAACGGCAGGCGCGGGATTTGAGGAGGTCAGATTGGATAAAGATTCCATTGTCGCCTCGATTTTCAGGATGAACTTTAAACAAAGGTAACAAACAGCTGTGAGCAATAAATGCGGAGGTGATGTCACGACTGAATTAAAGGATTTCTGAAGATGACGTCATAGCCGGTTTACAAAACAGAGAAGATACAGGGAAGAAGTTTGTGCAAGATTTAGAAGACTGACATGAACAAAGTTCAAATCATTCTGGGGCCTAATGTCATGGATATTACTAGCAGGTATAAACCGGCTAGGGAGATCCGGATTATGGTAATGTATCTGTGTAGTTATAAACTCAGTAGAGGTTACGGCCCATGAAGGCTTAGGGCCCATGTGTAATGTTTACGGTTTATAAACCGTCTTATTATGTAACTTGAGGTACAAGGAAGAAAGAATAGAGACCGAGGCGGACACGATTATGAGCCGGCCTCGGGGCTCTGTAAACCGGACCGGGCATTGCCTCCTATATAAAGGAACGGCCCGGCGACGGTTCAAGGATAGGCAACAATCCGTCGAGACACAGGCAAGCAATCCGCTCCCTGTTCATCGACGCCCAAGCAATACCAAACCAAACTAGACATAGGCTTTTACCTTCATCGAAGGGGCCGAACTAGTATAAACCCTATGTGTCCTTTGTGTTCTTTTAACCTCTTCAAGCTAACCCGCGCGATGGCTCCACACCTAAGTCCTCTAAACCGGACATCTGCCGTGCTAATTCCACGACACCCCTGCAGTGTTTGATCTTTCGAAAGCCGTGCCCGCGGTTATGTGGCAGATGGGAATTTGTTAATATCCGGTTGTAGATAACTTGACACCTTATTCATGAATACGCTACCTGCGTGAGTAACCATGATGGTCTCTTTCCGAAGGGCTTCGGGAAGTGAACACGGTGGGGTTATGTTTGATCGTGAGTAGCTAGGATCACTTCTTGATCAACTTGGCGATCGTTGGCACTTGTTCTCTGCTCGCTCTAAACTCGTAAGGTAGTGCTTAGTGCTTGCTGCAACCTTGTTTACAACCTTTCCACGCCTAAGGCTTTGGTAGTTTTGATACCCGGGAACGGGGTTGCCGAGTCCTCTGTGGCTCACAGATTCAACACACACCAGATGCAGGTACCATTGAGAACTATACAGGAGATGGTTCAGAGCTGTACGGGGAGTTCGATGAAGAGCGTGGACGTTACTATGTGTCTTATCCCAACGATCAGTAGTGGTTCTTACTAGGAGGATCCGGGCTTGTGTTATTTATGGTATCTTTTCGTTTGGATTTCGTCTGTAGTCGGACTCTGATGTTATTTGGATGATGTATGCTATTGTATTCACTTGTGTGACGTGGCGAGTGTAAGCCAACTATCATTTTACACTTTCATCCCTGAATTTTACATGAGTTGTGCAAAGAAACCATACTTGAGATCATTCTAGTATGCGTTTATGTCCTTAAGTCGTGCCTCGACACGTGGGGGACATAGCCGCATACTGGGCATTACAAGTTGGTATTCAAAGCCTTCTCCGACCTAGGAGCCCCCTGATTGATCGAATCTTTGACGGTTGAGTCTAGGCACACACACAAAATGTTTTGAGTCCTATATATATCGGAGAGTAGGATTTCTTTTACTCCTCACCCCCTTCATCGCTCTCGTGAGGACTCCTGACGTTGTTCTATCTCCTCTACTCTCATAAATTCACCCAAAAAAATTAGGATCACGGGAGTATTGTTTGGATTGTTCCGATATCTTTGTGACGAGAACATTGTTCTCGATGCCTCCTGTCATTTAGGGGTTGTGGCAGTGTCCCGTGGAGTTGAGCTCCGAGGTGTTGTCGTCACATATGTATTGTAGTGGTTCTAGAATACTTAAGACGGCCGACATCGAAAACTCTTCTATGCGGTTAGTGGTGAGATAACCCCGACATCACCCAGTACTGGGGAGATAGTTCGGGAGTATTGCCACAGCTGGTATAGTGGATGCGTTTCGAAGCTCCGAGGTAAACAGTTTCCGAGGATGACTGGTTATGTGTTGATGGATGGATACAACTGGATGTAGCTTTAGAGTTGAGTGCACGGTGCTTCCCCTGTATCCCCAACACCAGATTGCATAAACGGAAACCTTCGGGAATTAATAGGTGGGTTCTTCAAGTAGCTCGTAGGCATTCTTCCAACGAGTGCATGTTATGAGGTTTGGGGTTCAACATCGAGTGAAGAGGTTTCATGGGCGTTGTTCCAATTGGGAGTTGCATCTTAAAGGGTCCTTGGCTATACTGATGCGGGGATTGCAACACCCTCTGTAACACGTTCCATGGGGCATTCAGCACGAATATGTGGGACGAAGCTTCTATCATGTATTTGTTCCATCTGCACCTTATTGTTTTTATTTTATCTTTTGTGCTCCCAAGTGGCTTCTCGATAAGTTTGTTGTACCATAAAACTGTGGAATTCATTCGTTCATTTTGTTCGAATGTTCATTCCAAAGACTTAGGTTGCAAATATCGAGTCGTTGATTCAGCTTATCTATTTTTCATCAATGGCTAACGGTTGTCATCATATTCAGGATGGCTCTCAAGAGGGTTCCCATCCCTGACCAAGAGGGTGAAGAAGAGCGTCCTCCTTTCCCTCCACCTCCATCTGAGGCATGGAGAGCAATTATGCAAGCAACCAACCAGAGCACTCAGATGCTCATGCAGATGATACAGAACATTCAAGCCAACCAAGCAAATCAAGGCAATCATGGGAACCAAGGCCAAGGCAATCTGTTCAATCAACCTCACTTTGCGACACTGAACCAATTCCTGGCAAACCAACCAAAGTCTTTCAGTTACTGTGTGGACCCGCTAGATGTTGATGATTGGATCACAGACATCAAAAAGCACTTTGAATGCAGTAACATGAGGCCTGAGGATTATGTCAAGTTTGCCACTTTCCAACTCAAAGATCAAGCTGCTGATTGGTGGCAACAGTACAAAGATTCCAGAGGTGATGGTGAGATCTCATGGACTGACTTCTGCAAAGATTTCCGCTCTCACCATATTCCAACCAGTGTCATTGAAGGCATGCGTGAGCAATTCCGCAACCTGAAGCAAGGCACCATGTCCGTCTATCAATACAATGTCAAGTTCCAGAATCTTGCCCGTTATGCGAAGCAAGACATCCCCGATGCCAAGAGCAAGATTTATCAGTTCCGAGGTTGTCTGAAGGATGAACTCCAACTTTCTCTCACCTTGTTCGAGCCGGATGAATTCAATCAATTCTACAATATGGCTCTCAAGCAAGAGGCAGCTCAGCTCAAGTGTGAAGCTTCCAAAAAGAGGATTAGAGATGATGTTCACTCCTCCTCTTCTTCTCAAGTGGTTGCCAAGCAGCAGAAGTTCTGGCTACCGCCTCCTCCAGTGCTCCGTCCTCCAAGCAACAACAAGCACTCAGGTGGTCGTGGATTCTCCCACCCACCCAATCAAAGCAATTGGTCCAAGCCTCAGTTCCAAGCTTCAAGATCAAGTGGTCCTTATCATCGGCCTCTTTCAGAAGTTACTTGCAACAAGTGTGGCCAGAAGGGTCACTATGCTAACAAGTGTACTCAAAGGCGCCTTCCGCCTCCTCCACCTGTCAGCAATGCTATTGTCAAGCACAATCCCAAGTCAGCAAGAGTGAACATTATGAACGCAGCTCAAGCAGAGGAGTCTCCTTATGTAATAATGGGTAACCTCTCAGTTAACTCAATTCCTCCAAAAGTTTTGTTTGACTCTGGTGCATCACTCAGTTTCATGTCAAGGCCATTATTTACCAAGCATGAATTCTCATCATCTTATTTGGATAAACTGTTGCGCATTATTTCTCCGGGTTCTTTGATGAGATCCAACTCAGTTGTGCTGGATGTCTCTATTCATATGGGTGATTACAGTTTTTTGGTTTCTCCGGTTGTTCTCGGTAACTCCGACATTCATCTTATTCTTGGGATGGATTGGCTCTCCAAGCATGATGCAAACATTGATTGTGCAAATAAGGAGGTCAAGCTAACTCATCCTGACGAAGACGTGATTATCTTCGCAGCTCGAGATAACACAATTAGGCTATTCTCTCTCAATGACAAGGGCGAGATTAATGCCATTTCTCAGATTCCGGTGGGTAATGAATATGAGGATGTTTTCCCTGAAGATCTTCCAGGCATGCCTCCCCATCATCAAGTTGAATTCGTCATTGAACTTGAACCCGGTACCGAGCCAGCATGTCGGCGTCCGTACAAGCTTTCTCCTGATGAGTTGAAGGAGCTGAAGAAACAACTCGATGAGCTAGAACGTATGGGTCTAATCAGGCCTAGTACTTCTCCTCGGGGCTGTGGTGTTCTATTTGTCAAGAAGAAGGATGGCACAGAACGCCTTTGCATTGATTATCAGCCATTGAACAAGAAGACAATAAAGAATAAGTACCCGTTCCCCAATATCAATGAATTGTTCGAGCATCTCAAAGGAGCAAAGGTGTTCTCGAAGCTCGATCTCTGGATGGGTTACCATCAGATTCGTATCCGTGAAGAATACATTCACAAGACCGCATTCAGAACAAGCTATGGCTCCTATGAATACACGGTCATGTCTTTCGGCCTTTTAAATGCTCCAGCCACCTTCTCTTGGATGATGCACTTCATATTCAACCCCTACACCAATGAATATGTTCTCGTCTATCTGGATGATATCTTGGTATTCTCCAAGAATGAAGAAGACCATGCCAAGCACCTCCGTTTGGTCCTTGACAGGCTCCGTGAGCACAAGTTCTATGCAAAGTTCTCCAAATGTGAATTCTAGCTGGATGAAGTCCTCTATGTTGGCCATATTATCTCTGCCGAGGGCATTTCTGTGAACCCCGAGAAGGTTGAAGCTATTATCAACTGGGAACCTCCGCAGAATGTCAAGCAACTCGGAAGCTTCCTTGGTCTCGCTAGCTATTGCAGAAGGTTCGTTGAGAACTTCTCCAAGATTGCCAAGCCTCTTTCCAACCTGTTGCAGAAGAATGTCAAGTACTCGTGGACTCCTGATTGTGATGTGGCATTCAATACCCTCAAACGGAAGATCATTTCTGCTTCGGTTCGTACTCCTCCGGATGAGTCCAAGCCTTATGAAGCCTTTTGTGACACTTCATTGCAAAGTCTGGGTGGTGTTCTCATGCAAGACAAGAAGATTGTGGCATACACTTCACGTCAGCTGAAGCCAAATGAGAAGAATTACCCCACACATGATATCGAGCTAGCAGATGTGGTACACACCTTGATCACGTGGAGACACCTTTTGTTGGGCAGAAAAGTGGACATATTCACCGATCATAAGAGCTTGAAGTACATCTTCACACAGCCAAACCTTAACCTTCGCCAGACTCGTTGGGTTGAGATGATTCAAGAGTACGATCCAAGCATCGAATACACACCTGGCAAGGCCAATGTCATTGCAGATGCCTTGAGCAGAAAGGCGTATTGCAACAGTCTCCTTCTCAAACCGTTCCAGACTGAACTTTGTGAATCATTCAGAAAGCTCAACCTCCAAGCCGTTCCGCAAGGCTTTCTTGCAAACCATCAAGTTGCTCCTACCTTGGAAGATCAAATCCATGAGGCCCAACTCAGTGATGCTATGGTGCAGAAAGTGAAACATGGTATTGCTAAGGGTACTCCCAAGTATAAGTGCTATCGCGTTGATGAGAAAGACACCCTGTTCTTTGAGGACAGGATTGTGGTTCCCAAGGGTGATCTCAGGAAGCTCATAATGAACGAAGCACATGACTCACTTATCTCGATACATCCCGGAAGTACCAAGATGTACCAAGAACTCAAGCAATCATATTGGTGGACTCACATGAAAAGGGAGATTGCACAATTCGTGAATGAATGTGATGTCTGTAGAAGAGTGAAGGCAGAGTATCAACGTCCAGCCGAACTCCTTCAACCTCTACCTATTCCCGAGTGGAAATTTGATCACATTGAGATGGATTTCGTCACCAGTTTTCCCAAGTCCAAGAAGGGAAATGATGCTATCTTTGTGGTGATTAACAAGCTAACTAAAGTAGCTCATTTTCTTCCCGTCAAAGAATCCATCAACGCAGCTCAACTGGCAAAGCTGTACACCTCCAGAATTGTTTCTTTGCATGTCATTCCTCAAGTGATCTCCTCAGGCCGTGGAAGCTTGTTCACCTCTGATACGTCTAAAACGTATCTATAATTTCTGCTTGCTCCATGCCTCTTTTGGGTGATATTGCTATGATATTTATACACTTCCATACACTTCTGATCATATTTGGACTAACCTATTAACTCAGTGCACCCCAGTGCCAGTTTCTGTTTTCTGCTGTTTTTGTGTTTCAGGTTTTCCCATCATGAAAACTGTCAGAAAAATCCCGGAAAAATTTTATAAAAAATCAGCGTTCCGGAAGCTTCCACACGGCTGAAGTAGGGCCGGAGGGGGGCCACCAGGGCTCAAGGCGCCCTGGTGGCGCGGCCCCCCTCCTGGCCGCGCCGGGGGGGTGGCGCCTGGGCCCCCCAGGCCTCCGCTGATGCCCCCCTTTGGCATATATTTAACACGCATCCCGAAACCCTCGAGGACGGAACCCTTTTTCACGATCTCATCTCTGTTCCGCCGCCGCCGCGCTTCCAAGATCGGGAGCACCAGGAGAACTCTTCCCGGCACCCTGCCGGAGGGGAGGATCACCACCGGGAGCCTCTCCACCACCATGGACGCCTGCCGGATGAGTTGTGAGTAGTCTCCCTTGGACCATGGGTCCATGACCAGTAGCTATGTGATGTTCTCCTCCCCTTCTTGTGCTTCACTAATTAGACCTCGTGAGTTGCCGTACATGATCGAGGCACATATGTATTCCTTATGTTGTTGCTATGTTGAGTTTGCTGGGATCCGATGGATTGTGAGATTATGTTCAGATTGTGTTTGAGTAATATATTTGATTTACCTCTTTTATATATATGTTCTTAAGTAATTCTTGCATGTTCTCCGTTGCTATTTATTGCTTTGGCCAAGTAGTAGGTAGTGACTCCAAGAGGGAACGTTATGCTCGATTGTGGGTTCATGCCCCTCGATGACTAGCTTGAGTGACAGAAACATGAGTCTAGGGGATGTGCTGTTGCCACAAGGGGGAAAACAACGGTGCTTGTACCCGCGGGTGCAAGGATTGTTTACTTTACGCAAAGTTCTTTTAATGCAGTTGTCTGTTGCTTTGAGTTTACACTATGGGTGGGACTCGCAACTTAATACCAGCGAGATGTTCTGGATAGATATCTCAAGGTGGATGATTAGTAGTAGATGCAGATGGATTTCGGTCTACTTGCCTTGGCGTACCGCCCATGCTTTGAACCTCTACCTTTCTTGCAACATATTTAGCATTGGTTTGCGCACATAATTCTGTCAATTGCCTAGCTGTAATTCGTTTACCTCACATAGCTGTTTTATCGTCTTTTGGGAGAGAGACATCACTAGTGAACATCATGGGATCCCGGTCCATATTACCATCATTGATCACATTCGCTATTTACTTTCCGCTTTTACTTACTAGTTGCAGCAATACCTATCACTATTATCTCTTGCGTTTGATCCTTTGTAAACGACAAGGCCGGAGGGATTGACAACCTCTCTGTACTCGTTGGGAGCAAAGTTATTTGTATCTGTGTGCTGGTCCAAGTTGATTGCTAAGTATCTGGCGCCATTAGCAGTTGACACCTTCTTGTTGAACCTTGGAGTCTCACGGGAAATCGATCCTTGGTATCTTTGCCAAGGGAACACTTCCGCTACACTGCATCTCAAACCTTCCACTTGGGGTGACCAACGAGGGGCGAGAAGCCATCAAGCAAAGTTTTCTGGTGCCGTTTCCGGGGACTCCACTCTTCAAGATAGGGGAGTTGCACGCTATCTTTTACCTTTGATTTTTAGTCTTGTTAGTTTACCTTTCAGTTTTGCTTTAGTGTCTTTTATCGAAAATCACAAAAATAGTTATCTTGCTTGCTTGCTACTATGGGTTCCACCGAGAACACCAAGTTGTGTGACTTCACTAGTCATAACAACGATGACTTTATTTGCACACCTATCACTACACCTGCCACTTCAGCACCTTCTTATGAAATTAAACCTGCTTTACTGAACCTAGTCATGAAAGATCAATTCTCCGGTGCTGGAGATGATGCTGCTTTACACTTAAACAATTTTGTTAAACTTTGTGATATGCAAAAGTACCAAGAAATAGATGGTAATATTGTTAAGCTTAAGCTTTTTCCTTTCTCCTTGATAGTAGGAGCTAAAATTTGGTTTCAATCTTTGCCTAGAAATAGCATAGATTCATGGGATAAGTGCAAAGATGCTTTTATTGGAAAATACTATCCACCTGCTAAAATTATCCAACTAAGAAGTAACATAATGAATTTTAAACAATTGGATAATGAACATGTTGCCTAAGCTTGGGAACGTATGAAATATCTTATCAAGAACTGCCCTACTCATGGTTTGACTACTTGGATGGTTATCCAAACTTTTTATGCAGGCTTGAACTTTACCTCGCGGAACTTGTTAGATTCGGCCGCGGGAGGAACCTTTATGTCAACTACACTTGGTGCTGCCACGAAGCTTCTCGATGAGATGATGACCAATTATTCCCAATGGCACACCGAACGCGCTGCAACAGGTAGGAAGGTAAACTCTGTCGAGGAGATTTCCTCCCTAAATGAAAAAGTTGACTTGATCATGTCTCTACTTTCGAAGCAATCTTCTATTGATCCTCGTGATGTTCCTTTAAATTCTTTGATTGCTCAAGAACAAGTAGATGTGAACTTTATCTCTAGAAACAATTTTAATAACAATGCTTATAGGAGTAATTTTGGTAGCAATCCTAGACCGTTCCCCTCTAATTCATATGGGAACAACAATGCTTATCCTAGCACCAAGAACTCCACTACTGAACTAGAGATTATGCTTAAAGATTTCATCACTACCCAAAAAGCTTTTAATAAGAGTGTAGAAGAGAAACTAAACAAACTAGATAATCTCTCTTCGAAGGTAGACAATTTAGCCCATGAGGTAGAATTGCTTAAAATTAGAAATTCTCCTCTTGAGGAGAGGAAGGTCACTCCTATGAATGCTATTCAAGTGCAAATTAATGAAAACATTAGGATGTTGGCTAAACTTAAAGAGAGATGGG
Source organism: Secale cereale (assembly GCA_902687465.1). Classification (NCBI taxonomy): domain Eukaryota; kingdom Viridiplantae; phylum Streptophyta; class Magnoliopsida; order Poales; family Poaceae; genus Secale; species Secale cereale. Next base: position 511,466,185 of record LR738710.1, read on the forward strand.
CTAGAGAAAGGGAGGAAGAAGATAGAATTAAGAACCTTCCTACCCAACACCCTGTTGCTACTATCCAAGTTGTTGAGGATATCCAAACTCTTAGCACCCAATGCACTCCTGGTCCCAATGGACCTATTAATGGTGATGCTATGACTATAGAAACTACCAAACAAGTGAACCTAAAGGACACCACTACCACCTTACTTGATAGTAGTGACCTTGATTTTGATAATGGCACTCTTACCGAAGTTATTGATTTCCTTCACAAGATGTCTAGAGATCCCCGCACTAGCACGCTTAACCTTGAAGATGGTTGGGATCCTATGATTAAAATTAAGTTGAATAACTTCTCTTGCTATGCATTATGTGTTGTTGGAGCTAGTACCTCCGTTATGCCCAAAAGAATATATGATATGCTTAAATTGAAACCTTTTGATTCTTGTTCTTTTGGTGTTCGTCTTCTTGATTCTTCCATAAAGAAACCTTTGGGGAGGATCGACAATGTTCTTATCATTGTCAATGACAACTACGTTCCCGTTGATTTTACTATTATGGATATTGAATTTGAACCTTCTTGTCCAATTATTTTGGGACGTCCTTTTCTTCGCACCGTTGGTGCCATCATTGACATGAAAGAGGGAAATATAAAATACCAATTTCCTCTCAAGAAAGGGATGGAACACTTCCCTAGAAAGAAGATTAAGTTACCTTTTGAGTCCGTTATACGGGCTAGCTATTCTTTTACTCTTGATAAAAACTTGATCTCTTTGCATTATGCCTAGCTTAAAGGCATAAAAGAAAGCGCTTTTGGGAGGCAGCCCACATGAATAAAATTTTATTTTTCTTTTGTTGTGTCCTGATGATGTTACTACAGTAGCATCATCATTGTATCTTTACTTTTCAACTTTATGCCAAGTGTAGCCTCTGATTGCAAGAAAGTTCAAAAGTTGTGACGTGCTATCCAGGAAACAGATTATGTCCTTGGATAGAAAAATTCGTATAAAATCACCATATCATCTTTTTGGTCTGAATTTTTTCGACAACGTGTTCTATACAATTGTCTTTCGTGCATCTGTTCTGAGTTTTTTTATTAGAGTTGCAGAAGTGCCCCGAAAAAATCATTTACTACCTGCTGGTCTGTTTTTCACAGATTCTGTCCTGCTTTGCCTTTCATTCATTTTGCAAACCTTGAGCTTGCTTTTTCTTTGCAAAAACCTTTTGGCAATCTTGAGAAACAGTAGACCTTCAAGAATATCCTTATTTCCAGCAAGGAACAATTATTTTATTATGGGTACTAACCTCGCTAATCAGATTATGATGAGTTATGTATGAAGGGAGTTTTCAAGTGTGCGAGGGAAGATGATAAAAAGATTCGGGAGTGTCAAACGCTCAAGCTTGGGGATGCCCCCATGCACCCCCAAGAAATATTCAAGAAGACTCAAGCTTCTAAGCTTGGGGATGTCCCCGTGCATCCCCTTCTCCATCAACATTATCAGTTCGTCTTTCGTTCCACTATATTTTTATCACTTCATGTGTTATGTGCTATGCTTGGAGCGTCTTGCTCTTAGTTTCCTTTTTAGTTTTCTTTAGCTTTTCATAACGAGTCGGAACTCAACTTTCTTTGTGTGGGAGAGAAACACGCTCCACGTCAACCTAGAACATAACATAGAATTTTCATGTCTATCCTTGCTGTGTGTGTTCTTTGTCTTTCAATAGCTACTATCATGTTTAGCTTTTAGTTTCCATGCTTATCTTTTTAAAGAGCTTTTGTTTAGTTGGTCGTTGGAACTCTCTTTATTTATCATGCTTATCTTATTAAGAGAGTTGGCTTCTGTTGCATTGGTCGATATGTCTATGATAAAAATGCTACGTGCATAATGGTGCTTAGTAGTTCATGTTTTCTTATGGTTAGTCTCAAATAGCTGGGGGGTTCCCAATGTGTTATTGGAGTACCAACATGATTTGTTTGCCTATGATGTGGTATGGTTTAGTGATATCTTCCTTCAAGAATTTATTTTGATTGACTTGGCGTATGCTCACGCATATTTAAGACTGTAAAGAAAGTCTGTCAAGCCTTGATGATCTTTTGTTTCTGAGTAGCGATATAACTACCATGCCTGATTCAATGTTGCTTTGTCGCTCTGCATGATTATGACCGTCATTGCTATTTTAGTTGGTCGCTCCCAGTCTTTTGCTAACCTCCACCTGTACTAAGCGGACTGACTGCTTGTGCATCCAAATTCTTTTAAACCAGTTATGCCATATGAGTCCACCATACCTTCCTATACATGGTATTTACTTGCCATTCCTAACGGATACTTTCATGTACCATCTCGAAATTATTCAAAAAAAAAGCATTCCTATTTTGTGCCTTTGTTTTAGTTCATGACGAAGTAGTAGTTAATTCATGATCTTTTTAAGTTGGACAAGCTTCACCCCGGGATTGCATGTCTAATGTGCAAACCCATAATACGAGAAGGAACTGGCAAAGAGTGCGCCCGGCTCAAAATTAATATAACAAACAAACCCTCCTTCACGCTTTGTTCATGAGAAATCAGAAAACTTTGACAGTGATAAACAAAGGAGATTAAGAGGATGTGATCGTCCTCATTCGGGAGCCGTTCCTCGAAACTTGTCCATCTCAAGAAGTGATTGAGTTATCTGCTAGCATTCGTTGACGGAACATGCATAATCTAAAAAAATAATTATTACCTCTGTTTTTAAAACCAAGAGCTCTGGTACATGTTTGGTCTTTGTTTCTGACTACGGGTTTTCAACTTTGCCAACAAAAGCCACGGTTCGAGAGTCTCCACCTTCTTTTAAAGCACCAACTATTAAGAGCATGATTGTCATTCTGAGTGTAATGTGCATTGTCCCAAAGTAGCATTGACTTTTGCATGATTGTGATATCGTTTATTCTGAAATCATTGTATCTAGTCATCACTTAAACCTTGGAGGTGCCCCTGCATTTATGTTTTGCTTCACTAAAGGGGGCAAGAGAGATATCACTTTATCATATTTGCACACCATGCTCATTACAAATCTTTTTGATGTTTCAGTATCATATTGTAAAACTTTCAGTTCTTTGTGATTTTCTCATGAGGCAACTTAATTACTACAGATTCATTGTCTCAGTAAGCTTTATCATATGACTATAAAAAGTCCTTATATGGTTAATAGCATGTCACCACAGAAATTATTCGTGTTATCATTTACCTACTCGAGGACGAGCAGGAATTAAGCTTGGGGATGTTGATACGTCTGAAACGTATCTATAATTTCTTCTTGCTCCATGCCTCTTTTGGGTGATATTTCTATGATATTTATACACTTCCATACACTTTTGATCATATTTGGACTAACCTATTAACTCATTGCACCCCAGTGCCAGTTTCTGTTTTCTGCTGTTTTTGTATTTCAGGTTTTCCCGTCACGAAAACTGTCAGAAAAATCCCGGAAAAATTATATAAAAAATCAGCGTTCCGGAAGCTTCCACATGGTCGAAGTAGGGCCGGAGGGCGGCCACCAGGGCTCCAGGCGCCCTGGTGGCGCGGCCCCCCTCCTGGCCGCGCCGGGGGGCGCTTGGGCCCCCCAGGCCTCCGCTGATGCCCCCCTTTGGCATATATTTAACACGCGTCCTGAAACCCTCGAGGACGGAACCCTTTTTCGCGATCTCATCTCTGTTCCGCCGCCGCCGCGCTTCCAAGATCGGGAGCACCAGGAGAACTCTTCCCGGCACCCTGCCGGAGGGGAGGATCACCACCGGGAGCCTCTCCACCACCATGGACGCCTCCCGGATGAGTTGTGAGTAGTCTCCCTTGGACCATGGGTCCATGACCAGTAGCTATGTGATGTTCTCCTCCCCTTCTTGTGCTTCACTAATTAGACCTCGTGAGCTTCCCTACATGATCGAGGCACATATGTAATCCTTATGCTGTTGCTATGTTGAGTTTGCTGGGATCCGATGGATTGTGAGATTATGTTCAGATTGTGTTTGAGTAATATATTTGATTTACCTCTTTTGTATTTATGTTCTTAAGTAATTCTTGCATGTTCTCCGTTGCTATTTATTGCTTTGGCCAAGTAGTAGGTAGTGACTCCAAGAGGGAACGTTAAGCTGGATTGTGGGTTCATGCCCCTCGATGACTAGCTTGAGTGACAGAAACATGAGTCTAGGGGATGTGCTATTGCCACAAGGGGGATAACAACGGTGCTTGTACCCGCAGGTGCATGGATTGTTTACTTTACGCAAATTTCTTTTAATGCAGTTGTCTGTTGCTTTGAGTTTACACTATGGGTGGGACTCGCAACTTAATACCAGCGAGATGTTCTGGATAGATATCTCAAGGTGGATGATTAGTAGTAGATGCAGATGGATTTCGGTCTACTTGCCTTGGCGTACCGCCCATGCTTTGAACCTCTACCTTTCTTGCAACATAGTTAGCATTGGTTTGCGCACATAATTCTGTCAATTGCCCAGCTGTAATTCGTTTACCTCACATAGCTGTTTTATCATCTTTTGGGAGAGAGACATCACTAGTGAACATCATGGGATCCCGGTCCATATTACCATCATTGATCACATCCGCTATTTACTTTCCGCTTTTACTTACTAGTTGCAGCAATACCTATCACTATTATCTCTCGCGTTTGATCCTTTTGTAAACGACAAGGCCGAAGGGATTGACAACCTCTCTGTACTCGTTGGGAGCAAAGTTATTTGTATCTGTGTGCAGGTCCAAGTTGATTGCTAAGTATCTGGCGCCATTAGCAGTTGACACCTTCTTGTTTAACCTTGGAGTCTAAGGGGAAATCGATCCTTGGTATCTTTGCTAAGGGAAAACTTCCGCTACACTGCATCTCAAACCTTCCACTTGGGGTAACCAACGAGGGGTGAGAAGCCATCAACCTCCAAGTTCTGGGATTCTTTTCAGTCGGCCATGGGCACAAAGATTTGCCTCAGCACTGCGTTTCACCCTCAGACTAGTGGTCAAGTCGAAAGAGTGAACCAGATCCTCGAAGATATGCTAAGAGCTTGTGTCATCTCCTTCGGTATGAAATTGGAAGATTGTCTTCCATTTGTCGAATTCTCCTACAACAACAGCTTTCAAGCAAGTGCCGGCAAAGCTCCTTTTGAAATCCTCTATGGCAGAAAGTCACATACCCCTCTCAACTGGTTCGAGACTGGTGAACGTCAACTCCTTGGAAATGATTTGATCTCAGAAGCCGAAGAAATGTGTAAAGTCATATGTGAGAATCTCAAGGCCGCGCAATCATGTCAAAAGAGCTACTATGACGGCAAGCATCGTGACTTGGCTTTCGACATTGGATACCATGTCTATCTCCATGTTTCTCCTATGAAGGGCACCCAGAGGTTCGGTATCAAGGGCAAGCTTGCTCCAAGATACGTGGGCCCTTTCAAGATTGTTGGCAAGAGAGGCGATCTAGCCTACCAACTCGAGCTTCCCTCCAACTTTGCAAATGTGCATGATGTGTTTCACATGTCTCAACTCCGCAAGTGCTTCAAGACGCCTGAACGCACCATTCTGTTCGAAGAGATTGATCTTCAACAAGACTTGTCTTATCGTGAGCACCCCGTTGTTATCCTTGAAGAAACTGAGCGCAAGACCCGCAACAAGTCCATCAAATTCTTGAAAGTGAAGTGGTCACACCATACCGACCGAGAAGCTACATGGGAACGAGAAGATCATCTCTGTTTCGAGTATCCCGCCTTCTTTCAGTCCTAGATCTCGAGACGAGATCTTTTTGTAGTGGAGGAGAGTTTGTAACACCCCATATGTGATACCTTCCATTTATGGCAATATAATCTTCATTGTCTTAATCAATTCCATTCTGGGCTCTTCTTTCATTTCGGGTTTCTTCGTTTTGTCGCGTGCGTGTGTGCATTTCATCAATGTCATGTTATCATGTGCATTGCATTGCATTTGTGTTGTCACTTGCACCCGGTCCCACTCGTCTCTTCCCGTTGTCCGTTTTGAGTTTCGACACTCACACACGTGCCCATGGCACCCCCGAGTCCTTCTTTCGTGTGTGCCCGTAAAACGTTCTCGGAATGAGGCGATACTTGTCGTGCGTTGTTGTTTTAGTACGTGTAGGCCGCCTGTCAAGTTTCATCGCGTTTGGAGGTCTTTTGATACTCCAACGGTTAAGCTAGTGGGCTAAAAGCTCCTCTTCCTTTTGGCCCAAGACCCCCTCCACAACATCCCACTAACCCAGCACAACCACTCCCATCCTCTCGGTCATCGGATCGTGATTGTGCGGGCGAAAACCGCTCCCCATTTGAACCTTCCTAGCTCCCTATGCCTATAAAAAGGCCCCATCCCCTCCATTTTCGGGCGAAACCCTAGTTCTTCCCTTTTTCCCCTTTTCCCAGTGCCCCGCAGCTCCTCCGCGCGCCGGACACGTCCGCTGGCGCAGAACGCATCCGCCGCCGCCCCCGCGGCCACTCCACACCTGTCACGTGGGCGTCTGCCGCCACCTCCACCGCGCGGGCCCGCGGGCCCGTACCCATCCCGCCCGGCCCGTCCGCCCTCCACCGCCTCCCGCTTCCAGCCACGGCTCCCGCGCCCGCCGTCTCCCGTCGCCGCCGTCGGGCGCTCCGCAGCGAGCCGCGACCTCACCGTCCCGCCGACGCCGCCACCCTCCGCCGCCGGTACTCCCGTCGTCCACCGCCAGCACTCGGGCGCGCCGCCACCGCCGCGGCACCGGCCGCCGCCGCCGACCTTCCCCGTCCTTGCCTCGCCGGCCTCTTCCCCGCCTCTGGTCGCCGCCTCCGGCCGAGCTCCGGCCCCGATCCAGATCCGGATCCGATGGGTGGACCAGATCCACCACCTCACCGATCCAAACGCCCCGTCACCGTCCCGGATCTCCTCATCCCGCACGGATCCATCCCGCGTTGACTTTTCGCGGAGGTAAAATTCCACTAAGTCCCGGATCTGAGTAAATTTGTTGCCTCCTTCACCATGTGATAAGTTTGTCCTCGGTGCTCTGTTTTGCGCATATGATATGTCGAAATGTTCGCCTCGTCGTGCTCTACATGTTAGTATCAGTTTCATGCATGTTAGATTTCATCTAGTTGACTCAATCTTCGTGGCAAGAGTGCTTCGTGCTAAAACTATTTCAGCACTAGTTGTCTCTATAGATTTGTTGCCATGTTCGTGAGCTAGTAACTTTGTGCATGTTAGTCTGAATGGAGTGAATGATATGTCCAGATCTTCGTTCTGGTGTGCTCTACATGATGATTGCTGTAGCATTCATGTTAGGTGTCATATTGCCATGTTTATCTCTATTTCAAAAGTGTATTTGGCTGATAAGTTTCTGAACTTGTTATGAGATGATGTTTTGCCTTGCTTGTGCATATTAATCCATGTGTCATATGAGCTAGGTGTCAACATGAGTTTTTCTCTTGAGTATGTGCTCTACATGATGGATTCATTTTAATGCCTTGATATGTCTTGATATGAGTTCAACAAGCTTGTTAACATGTCATCATGATGTTAAATTTCTGTTAAGTGTGAATCTGTTAATTTTATTGCCGTGTATCCATAATGTCACCGTCTTTGTTGTGCATGTTTAGAGTTATCCAATGGATGTTCCTTGATGTATATGTTATGCTCTAGCTACCCATGCACTTGTTTGCCATGATGCCATGATGTAGATTGTTATTATGAGGCCCTCAAGTTGGTATAAAATTTATCTGTCAGCATGCCCAGATTTTGCTAAGTCTGGATAAACTTTTGCACTTTTGTCATGGTGTTTGGGACATGTTCGAGTATGTTGTAGAAGTAGCCATGTGGTTATTCTTGAAGAGCATGTTATGTATGTTATTTCCATGCATTTTCCTTTCATGATGGCTTGATGTAACTTGTTGTTTTCATGCTCTCAAGTGACTATAAAAGGTATCTGTCAGCATGTTATCAACAAGTTCAGTTTTGCCATGAGTGTAGCTAGTGTTCTATGCATCCTATGAGCATGTTCTTGCTTTGAGTGGCTTCTCAAATATGCCTTCTTGCTGTGGGTTATCTTAACTTGCCATTCTATGCTTTGAGTTGAGTTGGACAAGCTTGCAAACATGCCTATCCGTTGTAATTCTGCCATGCCTTGTAATTTTCACCAACTCTGAGAATTCTGTAAATTTATTGCAACTTGCCATGCTTGTTTATTTGTGTTCCAACAAGGTTTTGGGTGTGCTCTAAGTCCATGCTTGTTAAGTACCATGTCTATTTCACATCCATGCCCTTTGTCTCCATGTTTGGGTGATGTAGCATAATTATTTCTTGCTCAAAGATGTCATGTTGCTGTAAACTGCAGTTTTGCTTGAATCTTATTTTGCTTGTCATTTGCCAACCGTGCGTCCGTTTCCGGTGATCTTTATATCGACTTCAACCGAAATCTTCCCCTCTATCCAGTGGCTTGCTTGGTTTCCCAATATGAGGCCTTTTCCATCATCTTCTCCTTAGGCCCTTGTTATGACTTGCATCATGTTGATTGTGCATTGCACCGTGTTTGATATTGTGCCATTGTTGTGTTCTTGTGTTGGGTAGAACCAGGAGTCGATTCGGAGTTCGAGGTTCCTACCGAGGCTGAGTTTGAGGAGCAAGGTTATGATCCCTCTGTGGAATCAACAGGCAAGATTACCATTCCCAGATATTACTTCTATCTTCGCCTATGCTAGATGTCTCGCTCTTTAGATATTGCCTCGATGCCTATTCTTGTTTGTCAGCCCTCCTATTGTTGCCATGAAACACTCTAACCACCTTCCTAGCAATCCGTTGTTTGGCTAAGTACGCATCGCTCAGCCCCTCTTATAGCGTTGTTAGCTGCAGGTGAAGTTTTGAAGATGTTGCTCCATGATGAAGTTGTTGTTGGGATATCACAATATATAAATACCTGTTAAACTAATTCACCTATATATTGGTAATGGGTGGAAGGCTAAGCCTCTTGCTTGGTGTTTTGTTCCACTCATGCCACCCTAGGAACCGATAAACCGGTGTTATGTTCCTTGATTTTGTGTTCCTAACACGGTTGGGGTTATGGGAGCACCTCGATAATTCGCTCTGTTTAAAGCTTTTCCAGCAAGGCCCAACATTGGTTCTACATTTGCCTAACAACTAAAAAACTTGCATAGGGAGTTATAAACCCGAGGTCTTCATTCACCCCCCGGGCCAGTGCTCCTCATGAGTGTTGGTCCAAACTAGAGCACTGTGCGGGTCCGCCCCTTGGCAACTTGGGGTATTTGGGCACCTGTACGCTTCGCTCATCTGGTCGTGGCCTGAGACGAGATACGCGCAGCTACTATCAGGGTGTCGGCACGCCGGGAGGTCTTGTTGGATTAGTTTTATCTTTGTAGAAATATCTTGAGCACGGGATTCCAAGAATACTCGGGTCTTCCCACCTTGGAGTTGCGACTCCGCGGATCGTGAGCTTGTGACGGGCTAAGTTGGGACACCCCTGCAGGGTTTGATCTTTCGAAAGCCGTGCCGGCGGTTGTGTGGCAGATGGGAATTTGTTAATATCCGGTTGTAGATAACTTGACACCTTATTCGTGAATACACTACATGCGTGAGTAACCGTGATGGTCTCTTTCCGAAGGGCTTCGGGAAGTGAACACGGTGGGGGTTATGTTTGATCGTGAGTAGCTAGGATCACTTATTGATCAACTTAGCGATCGTTGGCACTTGTTCTCTGCTCGATCTAAACTCGTAAGCTAGTGCTTAGTGCTTGCTGCAACCTTGTTTACAACCTTTCCACACCTAAGGTATTGGTAGTTTTGATACCCTGGAACGGGATTGCTGAGTCCTCTGTGGCTCACAGATTCAACACACACCAGATGCAGGTACCGTTGAGAACTATACAGGAGATGGTTCAGAGCCGTACTGGGAGTTCGATGAAGAGCGTGGACGTTACTATGTGTCTTATCCCAACGATCAGTAGTGGTTCTTACTAGGAGGATCCGGGCTTGTGTTATTTATGGTATCTTTTCGTTTGGATTTCGTCTGTAGTCGGACTCTGATGTTATTTGGATGATGTATGCTATTGTATTCACTTGTGTGATGTGGCGAGTGTAAGCCAACTATCATTTTACAATTTCATCCCCGAATTTTACATGAGTTGTGCAAAGATACCATACTTGAGATCATTCTAGTATGTGTTTATGTCCTTAAGTCATGCCTCGACACGTGGGGGACATAGCCACATACTGGGCATTACAAGCGCTCTCCATGACGAGGAGGGAGTAGTTCACCCTCGGGGCTAAGGGTATGTAATAGTAGCTATGTGTTTGATCTCTCTCTCTCATGTCCTTGATTTGGCACGATCTTGATGTACCGCGAGCTTTGCTATTATATTTGGATCTTATGAGGTTTCTCCCCATCTACCTTCTTGTAATGGATTGAGTTTTCCCTTTGAAGTTATCTTATCGAACTGAGTCTTTAAGGATTTGAGAATACTTGATGTATGTCTTGCATGGGATACCCGTGGTGACAATGGGGTATTCTATTGATTCACTTGATGTATGTTTTGGTGATCAACTTGCGGGTTCCGTGACCTTGGGAATCTATGCATAGGGGTTGCCACACCTTTTTGTCTTGACTCTTCAGTAGAAACTTTGGGGCACTCTTTGAAGTTCTTTGTGTTTGTTTGAATAGATGAATCTGAGATTGTGTGATGCATATCGTATAATCATACCCGCGGATACTTGTGGTGACATTGGAGTATCTAGGTGACATTAGGGTTTTGGTTGACTTGTGTCTTAAGGTGTTATTTTACTATGAACTCTAGGGCTGTTTGTGACACTTATAGGAATACCCAATGGATTGATTGGAAAGAATAACTTTGAGAAGGTTTCGTACCCTACAATAATCTCTTTGTTTGTTCTCCGCTATTAGTGACTTTGGAGTGACTCTTTGTTGCATGTTGAGGGATTGTTATATGATCTAATTATGTTATTATTGTTGAGAGAACTTGCACTAGTGAAAGTATGAACCCTAGGCCTTGTTTCGAAACATTGCAATACCGTTTGTGATCACTTTTATCATTAGTCACCTTTCTATTTTTATATTTTCAGATTACAAAAACATATATCTACCATCCATATTGCACTTGTATCACCATCTCTTCGCCGAACTAGTGCACCTATACAATTTGCCATTGTATTGAGTGTGTTGGGGACACAAGAGACTCTTTGTTATTTGGTTGCAGGGTTGTTTGAGAGAGACCATCTTCATCCTACGCCTCCCACGGATTGATAAACCTAAGGTCATCCACTTGAGGGAAATTTGCTACTGTCCTACAAACCTCTACACTTGGAGGCCCAACAACGTCCACAAGAAGAAGGTTACGTAGTAGACATCAAGCTCTTTTCTGGCACTGTTGCCGGGGAGGTTAGTTCTTGAAGGTATATCTTTAAATCTTGCAATTGAATCTTTTAGTTTCCTGTTTTACCACCAGTTTTGTTTATAAAAGAAAACTACAAAAAAATGGAATTGAGGTTGCCTCATATGCTTCATCTTTTTAATATCTTTCCTGAAAATGATGGAAAGGAAAATTGTGCCGAAGTGCTAGAAGAAGAATGCATTAAAATGTTTGGCACTAAATACTTGAACGATGAGCATGATTGCAATGTTGTTAGTGTGAATTCTTTGAATATCCATGATGCTAATGATATGCAAAGCCACAAGCTTGGGGACGCTATGTTTGATGAAGATGCTATTTTTAGTCCCGCAAGTTTTGACGAGCAAATTTATTATGATGAAAGCATGCCTCATATTTATGATGATTATATTGATGAAAGTGGTTTGGAAGAGTGTCAACTTTAGGAAGTAATGATCCCACTATTTTGGAGGGTGTTGAATCTTATTGTGATAATTATGAAAGTGGATTTGGAGAGGTCATGACTTTATTTAGTGATGAATCCACTATTTCGAAAGAGGTTCCAATTTATTAGGAGAACAAAGTTGCTATCTATGATGATTATTGTGATTACATGTATGCTATAAAGATTAATGATAACGATGAAACTTGTCATCATGATTTTAATTTTTAATTGGATTATGCCTCACATGATAGTTATTTTGTTGAGTTTGTTCCCACTACTATTCATGAGAAGAAATTTGCTTATGTGGAGACTAATAAAATTTATATGCTTGTGGATCATGAAAATAATGATTTATGTGATGGTTATATTGTTTAATTCATTCATGATGCTACTGAAAATTATTATGAGGGAGGAATATATGCTTGTAGGAGTTGCAATAATATCAAGTTTCCTCTCTATGTGCTTAAAATGTTGAAGTTATGCTTGCTTTGCCTTCCTATGCTAGTTAATTATAGTTCCCATAAGTTGTTTGCTCACAAAATCCTTATGCATTGGAAGTGGGTTAGACTTAAATGTGCTATTTATATTCTTCATGATGCTCTCTTTATGTTTCAATTCTTATCTTTTATGCGAGCATCATTGAAATCATCATGCCTAGTTAAAAGGCATTAAAGAAAAGCGCTTGTTGGGAGACAACCTAATATTTACCCCTACTGTTTTTGTGTGCTCACATGATTAGGCTACTGTAGTAATCATGTTTTATAGCTTTTGTTTCAATAAAGTGCCAAGTAAAACCTTTGGGAAGACTTGGGTGAAAGTTAATGTGATCTTGCTGTAAAAAAACAGAAACTTTGTGCGCACGAGATTAGCTGGCCTTTTTTACAGAAGAGTGCTTTTCAGTTGATTCTTTTTGCGGAAGATTAATAGACAAATTTCTCAGGACCACCAATGTATTTCAGAATTTTTGCAGTTACAGAAGTATTCGAGAGTTACAGATTACTACAGACTGTTCTATTTTTGACAGATTCTGTTTTCATTGTGTTGTTTGCTTATTTTGATGAATATATGAGTAGTATCGGAGGGTATGAACCATAGAGAAGTTGGAATACAGTAGATATAACACCAATATGAATTTAGAATGAGTTCAAAATAGTACCTAAGTGGTGATTTATTTTCTTATACAAACGGAGCTTACGAGTTTTCTGTAGAGTTTTGTGTTGTGAAGTTTTCAAGTTTTGGGTAAAGATTCGATGGACTATGGAATAAGGAGTCGCAAGAGCCTAAGATTGGGGATTCCCAAGACACCCCAAGGTTATATTCAAGGACAACCAAGAGCCTAAGCTCGGGGATGCCCCGGAAGGCATCCCCTCTTTCGTCTTCGTTGATCGGTAACTCTACTTGGAGCTATATTTTTATTCACCACATGATATGTATTTTGCTTGGATTGTCAATTTATTTTATTTTGCTTTGCTTGCTGTTTGAATAATATCCCAATATCGTAAATTCTTAAATTTTAGAGAGTCTTCACATAGTTACATCATTATTCAACTACTCATTGATCTTCACTTATATCTTTTGGAGTAGTTTGTCGTTTGCTCTAGTGCTTCACTTATATCTTTTTTGAGCACGATGGTAGATTTATTTTTAAAGAAATTGTTGAACTCCCATGCTTCACTTATATTATTTTGAGAGTCTTTTAGAACAGCATGGTAATTTGCTTTGGCTATAAAAGTAGTCATAATATGATGGGCATCCAAGATGGGTATAATAAAAACTTTCATATAAAGTGCGTTGAATACTATGAGAAGTTTGATGCTTGATGATTGTTTTGATATATGAGGATGGTGATATTAGAGTCATGCTAGTAGAGTAATTGTGAATTTAAGAAATACTTGTGTTGAGGTTTGCAAGTCCCGTAGCATGCACGTATGATAACCGTTGTGTAACAAATTTGAAGCATGAGGTGTTTCTTTGATTGTCTTCCTTATGTGCGGAGGTCGGGATCGCGCGATGATTAACTCCTACCAACCCATCCCCTAGGATCATGCGTTTAGTTCTTGGTCTTGATGACTTGTAGATTTTTACAATAAGTATATGAGTTCTTTATGACTAATTATGAGTCCATGGATTATACGCACTCTCACCCTTCCACCGTTGCTAGCCTCTCTAGTACCACGCAACTTTCGCTGGTACCATAAACCCACCATTTACCTTCCTCAAAATAGCAACTTTCCACCGTTCCATTTATTATGACACGCTACATCATTGTCATATTGTCTTGCATGATCATGTAGTTGACATTGTATTTGTGGTAAAGCCACCATTCATATTTTTTTCATACATGTCACTCTTGATTCATTGCACATCCCGGTACACCGCCGGAGGCATTCATATAGAGTCATATCTTGTTCTAAGTATCGAGTTGTAATTCTTGAGGTGTAAATAAATAGAAGTGTGACGATCATCATTATTAGAGCATTGTCCCGTGTGAGGAATAAAAAAAGGAGGCCAAAGAAGCCAATAAAAAAAGAGGCCAAAGAAGCCAAACAAAAAAGAGGAGAGAAGAAAAGAGAGAGAAAAAGAGAGAAGGGACAATGCTACTATCCTTTTCCCACACTTGTGCTTCAAAGTAGCACCATGATCTTCATGACAGAGAGTCTCTTATTTTTTCACTTTCATATACTAGTGGGAATTTTCGTTATAGAACTTAGCTTGTATATTCCAATAATGGGCTTCCTCAAAATGCCCTAGGTCTTCATGAACAAGCAAGTTGGATGCGCACCCACTTAGTTTCTTTTGTTGAGCTTTCATACATTTATAGCTCTAGTGCGTCCGTTGCATGGCAATCCCTCTCACATTGATATCTATTGATGGGCATCTCCAAAGCCCGTTAATACGCCTAGTTGATGTCAGACCATCTTCCTCTTGTTTTTTTCTCCACAACCACCACTTTATGCCACCTACAGTGTTATGTCCATGGCTCACGCTCATGTATTGCGCGAAAGTTGAAAAAGTTTGAGAATACTAAAGTATGAAACAATTTCTTGGCTGAAACCGGGCTTGTGCATGATTTGAATATTTTGTGTGACGAAGATGGAGCATAGCCAAACTATATGATTTTGTAGGGATGAACTTTCTTTGGTCATGTAATTTTGAGAAGACATGATTACTTCGTTAGTATGCTTGAAGTATTATTATATTTATGTCAATATTCAACTTTTGTCTAAAATCTTTTGGATCTGAAAATTCATGCTACAATAAACAAAATTACATTGATAATTATGTTAGGTAGCATTCCACATCAAAAATTCTGTTTTTATCATTTACCTACTCGAGGATGAGCCGGAATTAAGCTTGGGGATGGTTGATACGTCTCCAACGTATCTATAATTTTTTATTGTTCCATGCTATTATATTATCTGTCTTGGATGTTTTATATGCATTTATATGATATTTTATATGATTTTTGGGACTAACCTATTAACCTAGAGCCGAGTGCCAGTTTCTGTTTTTTCCTTGTTTTTGAGTTTTACAGAAAAGGAATACCAAACGGAGTCCAATTTACCTGCCAATTTTTGTGGATTTTTTATGGACCAAAAGAAGCCCCCGAAGTAAAAGAGTTGGGCCAGAAGAGTCCTGAGCCATCCACAAGGGTGGAGGGCACGCCATAACCCCCTGGGCGCGCCCCCTGCCTCGTGGATGACTCGGAGACCCCCCTGACTTGTTCCTGGCGCCAAAAATTCCTATCAATACAGAAACCTTCGGAAAGAAACCTAGAGCGGGAGTTCCGCCGCTGTGAGCCTCTGTAGCCACCAAAAACCAATCGGGACCCTGTTTCGGCACCCTACCGGCGGGGGGATCCATCACCAGTGGCCATCTTCATCATCCTGGCGCTCTCCATGACAAAGAGGGAGTAGTTCACCCTCGGGGCTGAGGGTATGTACCAGTAGCTATGTGTTTGATCTCTCTCTCTCTCTCTCTCTCTCTCTCTCTCTCTCTCTCTCGTGTTCTTGATTTGGCACGATCTTGATGTACCGCGAGCTTTGCTATTATAGTTGGATCTTATAATTTTTCTCCCCATCTACCTTCTTGTAATGCATTGAGTTTTCCCTTTGAAATTATCTTATCGGATTGGGTCTTTAAGGATTTGAGAACACTTGATGCATGTCTTGCGTGGGATACCCATGGTGACAATGGGGTATTCTATTGATTCACTTGATGTATGTTTTAGTCATCAACTTGCGAGTCATGTGACCTTGGGAATCTATGCATAGGGGTTGGCACACGTTTTTGTCTTGACTCTCCGGTAGAAACTCTGGGGCAACCTTTGAAGTTCTTTGTGTTGGTTTGAATAGATGAATCTGAGATTGTGTGATGCATATCATATAATCATATATGCGGATACTTGTGGTGACATTGGAGTATCTAGGTGAAATTATGGTTTTGGTAGATTTGTGTCTTAAGGTTATTTTACTACGAACTCTATGTCTGTTTGTGACACTTATAGGAATAGCCAATGGATTGACCGGAAAGAATAACTTTAAGGTGGTTTCGTACCATACACTAATCTCTTCATTTGTTCTCCGCTATTAGTGACTTTGGAGTGACTCTTTGTTGCATGTTGAGGCATTGGTATATGATCTAATTATGTTATTATTGTTGAGAGAACTTGCAGTAGTGAAAGTATGATCTCTAAGCTTTGTTTCGAAGCATTAAAATACCGTTTGTGCTCACTTTTATCATTAGTTACCTTGCTGTTTTTATATTTTGGATTACGAAAACCTATATCTACCATCCATATTGCACTTGTATCACCATCTCTTCGCCGAACTGGTGCACCTATACAATTTGCCATTGTATTGGGTGTGTTGGGAACACAAGAGAATCTTTGTTATTTGGTTGCAGGGTTGTTTGAGAGAGACCATCTTCATCCTATGCCTCCCACGGATTGATAAACATTAGGTCATCCACTTGATGGAAATTTGCTACTGTCCTACAAACCTCTGCACTTGGAGGCCCAACAACGTCTACAAGAAGAAGGTTGCGTAATAGACATCAGTGCTCTGCATTTATGTTTTGCGGTCTCGGAAAGGGCTAGCGAGATACCAATGTTGTCATGTTGTATCATGATTGTTTTGACAAAACGTTGACATTTGAGATATCGTATTATTGCTCTCTAGTTGTTTATGTTATTGATATGAGTTAATATAATTTCTAAGAGTTATTGTTCACATGGTTAGTCATGATCTTTGATGAAAACATGGGTGCTACTTAAGCTTATTTATGTAAACAAGATAAAAATAGTTCGTAAAAGTTTTTCTTTTTCACTTTCAGTTTATCAACTGAATTTCTTGAGGACAAGCAAAGGTTTAAGCTTGGGGGAGTTGATACGTCTCCATTGTATCTACTATTCCTATCGCTTTTCCTCTTGTTTTGGACTCTAATTTGCATGATTTGAATGAAACTAACCCGGACTAACGCTGTTTTCAGCAAAACTACCATGGTGTTCTTTTTGTGCAGAAATAAAAGTTCTCGGATTGGAATGGAACTTTGCGAGGATTTTTTATATGAATAAAGAAAAATACTGGAGCCAAGAACCACCGGAGAGGGGCACGTGGGTGGGAACCACACACCAGGGCGCCCCCCTGGCACGCCCAGGTGAGTTGTCCCCACCTGGTGGCCCCGCAGACCCTGAATCCAACTCCATAAATACCTATTTTTGGAGAGAAAAATCAAGGAGGAAGAATTATCTCATTTCGTGATACAGAGTCGTCGTCACCTCCTGTTCTTCATCTGGAGGACAGGTCTAGTGTCCGTTCTGGAGAGGGGAATCTTCGGTCTTCGTCATCACCAACCCTCCTCCATCGCCAATTCCATGATGCTCTCCACCAGAAGTGAGTAATTCCTTCGTAGGCTCACTAGTCGGTGACGAGTTGGATGAGATTCATCAAGTAATCGAGTTAGTTTTATTAGGTCCTGATCCCTAGTATCCATTATGTTCGAAAATTGATTTTGTTATGACTTTCCTATGCTTAATGCTTGACACTTTGGGCCTGGGTGCCATGATTTCAGATCTGAACCTTTTATGTTATCACCATTATATCTATGTTCTAGATTCAATCTTGCAAGTCATAGTCACTTATTATGTGTTATGATCCGTAAACCCTGTAGTGACAATATGCGGGATACTTTACGGTGATGATAGTAATTTGAGGAGTTCATATATTCACTATGTGCTAATGCTTTGTTTTGCTACTCTATTAAAAGGAGGCCTTAATATCCCTTAGTTTCCTTATGGACCCCGCTGCCACGGGAGGGTAGGACAAAAGATGCGATACAAGTTCTTTCCGTAAGCACGTATGACTATTTACGGAATGCATGCCAGAATTATATTTATGAACTGGAGCTAGTGTCGTATCGCCCTAGGCTATAATTGTTACATGATGAATATCATCGAACAAATTATCGATCCAATGCCTAGGAACTTCCTACATATTGATATTGCTAAGTTACTACTACTGCTGTTACTATTGCTACTGCTACAAAACCACTACTATCACTGTTACCGTTATTGTTACTGCTACATATACTATCAAAACCTCCATAATACTATGCTAGTGATCACTTTGCTGCAGACAATTAATCTCCAGGTGTGGCTGAATTGACAACTCAGTTGCTAATACTTGCAAATATTATTTGGCTCCCCTTGTGTTGAATCTATAAATTTGGGTTGAATACTCTACCCTCGAAAAATGTTGCGATCCCCTATACTTGTGGGTTATCACGCATCCCTAAGCCATGGTTCCCCCTCCCATCACCTCCGCCCCCCACATTTGAACAATGAGGCCGCGAAAACCCGCAAAGCCCCACACCCTCCTTCGTCCGCCACCCAGCCGGAGCCTCTTCCCCGATGAAATCGTCCACCGCAACAGCTCGACGTCCCTCGTCCACCGCAATGGCTCGACGTCCCTTATCCACCGCACCAAATGAGGACCCGTCGTCGATCTCATCGTCCCGCTGGTTCAGCCACCTCGTCCTCCACCTCCAAGGAGCTACCCCCACGTTTGATATGTCTCCAACGTATCTATAATTATTGATTGTTCCATGCTATTATATTATCATTCTTGGTTGCTTTACAATCATGTTATATCATTTTTTGGGACTAACCTATTGACATAGTGCCAAGTGCCATTTGTTGTTTTCTGCATGTTTTTTACATCGCGGAAGATCAATTATCAAACGGAGTCCAAATGCAGCGAAACTTTTTGTGGATTTTTTTGGACCAGATGGGCCAAAGAAGCACCTCGGGTGCCCCGAGGGTGCAAAACGCATGAGGGCGCGCCTGGGCCCTAGGGGCACCCAGGTGGGTTATGCCCACCACAGTGGCCTCCCGCATCGCCTCTTCTCTCTATAAATACCTCTTACCTCCAGAAACCCTAGGGGATTCAACAAAATTTTGTTCCAGCCGGCGCAAGTTCCAGAACCACAAGATCCAATATGTAGCCCTTTTCTGGCACTCAGCCGGAGGGGAACACGATCACAGAGGGGTTCATCATCCTCATTGGTTCCTCTCCGATGATGCGTGAGTAGTTTACCACAGACCTACGGGTCCATAAGCAGTAGCTAGATGGCTTCTTCTCACTTTGTATCTCAATACAACGGCCTCTCGGAGATCTATTTGATGTAATGACATTTTGTTCTGTTTTTGTTGGGATCTGATGAATTGTGAGTTGCCTTGATTTTATATCCAATCTTGATTATTATAGCCTTGTATTTCTTCTCTGATATTTGGTTTTTGTTTGGCCAACTTGATCTATTTATCTTGCAATGTGAAGGGGTGCTTTGTAATGGATTCGGTCTTGCGGTGTCCTTTCCTAGTGATAGAAGGGGCAGCAAAGCACGCATGTATCGTTGTTGTTAAGGATAAAAAGATGGGGTCTATTCCTACATGAATAAATCTTGTCTACATCATGTCATCGTTCTTATTGCATTACTCCATTTATCCATGAACTTAATACACTAGATGCATGATGGATAGCGGTTGATGTGTGGAGTAATAGTAGTAGATGCAGGCAGGAGTCGGTCTACTAATCTTGGACGTGATGCCTATATACATGATCATTGTCTTGGATATCATCATAATTATTTGCGTTTCTATCAATTGCCCAACAGTAATTTGTCTACCCACCGCATGATATTTTCCCAAGAGAAGCCACTACTGAAATCTACGGCCCTCGGGTCTATTTTCCTATCATATACTTTCAGATCCATATTGCCGTTTGCCTATTCTTTTATTTGATTCTTTTATTTTCAGATCTATATCATCAAAAACTCAAAAATACCTTGTTGTGTTTTATTTGCTTTTATTTTCATCTATCAATCTACTACAATTTTATCCTATCCTTATGTCACTTTTTGGCATCGCTACCCGAAAGGGATTGACAACCCCTTTAACACGCCGGGTTGCAAGTGGTTGTTATTTGTGTACAGGTAACATTTACATAGTGTTGCGTGGTTCTCCTATGGTCCGACAACCTTGGTCTCATCACTAAGGGAAATACCTTGCCATTGTTCTGTTGCATCCTCCCTTATTCCTTGGGAAAACACCGACGCATCTAAGCAACATCAGCGTTCGCCTCGTCTTTCATGCCACCTCCATTCCCACAGCACCGTCTTCACCTGCACCACCGTAAGAGCGGCACCATCACCGATTCCTAACCAGCGCCACCAAAGAGGTTCTACAGTAATCGCTACATTTTCTTGTTGATTCGATCGATGCTGCCGGCGCTCGGTCCTGAGCCGCCATGGTGCGGCTCCATCTACGATGGCGTCGTAGGCCACTTCCTTTATGGCGTCGCTCCCTCTACGGTGACGTACACATCAGTACGATTTGATGTTGCTTTGGCTCTCGCTTGCGTTGCTGCTCTGCTCTTGCTCTCGGTCCCCTGCCTGGTCTGCTCTTGCTCTTGCTCGCGTTGTTGTTCTTGCTCTTGCTCTTGCTTGCGCTGCTGCTGCACAAGAAACAGATCCTGCTCTCGCTCGAGGCCTTTCAGCTGCTACATGAGATGATGCTACATGACCAGCTACCTCGGTTCTCGCACGCGTTGTTGCTTTGGGAACTGCTGCTGCTACTGCTTTTCTCCTACTAGTGCGTTCAATTTCGACAGTCAAAATCAGTTTCGACAGTTAAATTCAGTTTCAACAGTTAAGTTCAGAGATGAGCGGTTGATGTATTTTACATCTAGCACTTTGTGGTTATGTATTTTACATCATCTATTGGAGATGCTATTAGAATTCCACTCAGGTTAACATTGTCTCTCTTGTCCTGCTTCAGCATCGCCAACATACAACTCACCGGAGCCGCTCCAATGATGAAACCCTCCATCACAACCGAGCAGTACCCTTGGCTCCATCTCCAGGCACCTAAGATCTTCTTCCCTTCCTCCGACTTCCACATCAGCCGCAGCATCCTCAACGACCAACCCAATGATGTTGAGATCGACATGGCTTCGCCAAAGAGGTTGTACACTTGTTGCATCGCTTTTTTACTCTACATGTTATATATATTGTCCACTAAGCACACATAGTAACGTGAAATATGATTAGTTTCTCCTATATAACAAGCAGTGAGGTACCAGACAACCTAGCTATCTGTGATGGACTCTCTCAAAAGCCATCATTATTTATTTCTGTGCGTTTGAGCTGTGCAATTCTAGATGGGCCTGGGAGGTGAGCTAGTAGGGCAGTGGCCTGGGTCCAAAGTAGTAGAAGTAGCACAAAAACATTTTTGGAGTGTAGGCTTTTCCCTGTTCAAGCCTGTCTACTAGAATCACCAGTGCATGAAAGGAAAAGTGAAGGAAAAACATAGGAATTGGAAAGTTTCCTATGGTACTACTATTCATGCATTTGGTTCAAAGGAATGGAGCAAAGGAAAATTGTGGGATTTGTTCCTGTAGTGCCTCCTTGATAGAATAACCATAGGAATTTTAATATCCACTTGACCTCCTTTTCAAATCCCTATTCATGAAGCACAAGACTATGAGATGGTATCTTAATAGCATTATAATTGTACATTTTTTTTCTGGTTTGACTTAATTTCACCATGCTTCTTTGCATTTATGTGATCTTCCAATTCTTGTGAACCAAACACCCAGATTGAAAGAAATCATGTGTTTTTAAATTCTTCGTTTTGCACGTGCATTCATATCATATTCATGTGTATTTCCTATCCCGCATTGTTAGAATCCTCCAATTCAAACAAGCCATTACAGAATTACTTCTGTTATAGATATTTGTCAAACAAAACCTTGTGTGGTTTGTCCCGCTCCTGCTGCTCTGTGGTCCACCCCAGCTCAGCTGCTCCAACAACAACGGAAGGATTCACCACAATAGGGATCCGCCCTCCAGACTGTCTTTTGCCGCCTCGGATCTTCTTCCCCTCCGCCGGCAGCCACGACAACTGCATTACCATCATCAACTGAGCAGATGACCTTGAGGACTACACCGGTCCGCAAGAGAGGTCACACCTTTCGTGTCTGCTTACGTTATGCATCGCTTAACATGATGGCATGCTACTTTATCGTATTGTTCACCAATTAGACTCCGAGTCAAGTCCAAACTAATGCTCAAACTTGAGTTTTTAAATGGTTGTAGGGTACATATTGGGGCAGCGATCAATACTATCTGTCTACTATGTGATTAATCTCGGGTGTCTAATGTGAGTTTCATGTTGGGTGGAAACAAACACTAAAGGAGCCATTATCTGTATTTTTTTAACTTAAGCTGTTATCTGCCTGCTATCATTGGTTTTGAGTCTATCCACAGTATGCACTCCTTACATAATCTCACTATTTTTTATTCCTATGCATATCAATTATTGTACACAATGGTAATAAACATGTAGAGCAAAAGAGACGAGCCTTGCGTAGCAATAAAATTGTCGGGAAACATTGCATGGAATACAAAAAAAAAATCTACGCATACACAAGGTATCCATGGAGATGCATAGCAACGAGGGGGAGAGTGTGTCTATGTACCCTCGTAGACCATAAGCGGGAGCATTTAGTAACATTCTTGATGTAGTCAAACTTCTTCGCGATCCAACCGATCAAGCACCGAACGTACGACACCTCCGTGTTCAGCACACATTCAGCTCGGTGAAGTCCTCGCCTTCTTAATCCAGCAAGACAGGAGAAGTAGTAGATGAGTTCTGGCAGCACGACGGCGTGGTGACGGTGATGGTGAAGCAATCTCCACAGGGCTTCGCCTAAGCACTGCAAAAATATGACTGAGGACGAACTAGAGGGAGAGGGGCGCCGCACACGGCTAGGAAATCATGGTGTGTGTTGCCCCTCTCTCTCTCTCCTCTCATATATATATAGGTGGAGGGGGGAGGGGAGGCAGCCCCTAGGGCGCCCCAAGTGGTCAGCGCCTGCCCTAGCCTAATCCCCCCTTCCATATTTGTGCATGGGGGGGAGGAAATGGGGGATGGCTGCCTTTGGCGCGCCTCCCCTTCCTTCCCTCCCCCTTTGGTGCATGGGCAATGGTGGAGGGGCGCACCAGCCCCCTTGTGGACTGGTGTGCTTCCCCCCCTTTGGCCAATAAGGCCCATGCACCTACCGGGGGTGTCCGGAACCCTTTCCGTTGATCCAATGACTACCCGATGCACTCCAAAACTCTTCCGGTGTACGGATACCATTGTCCTATATATCAATGTTTACCTCTCGATCATTTGGAGACTCCTCGTCATGTCCATGATCTCATCCGGGACTCCGAACAACATCCGGTCACCAAATCACGTAACTCATATAATACTATATCGTCAACGAACGTTAAGCGTGCGGACCCTACGGGTTCGAGAACTATGTAGACATGGCCGAGACACCTCTCCGGTCAATAACCAATAGCGGAACCAGGATGCCCATATTTGTTCCTACATATTCCACGCAGATCTTTATCGGCCGAACCGTTATGACAACATATGTAATTCCCTTTGTTTGTCGGTATGTTACTTGCCCGATATTTGATCGTCGGTATCTCTATACATAGTTCAATCTCGTCATCGGCAAGTCGCTTTACTGGTTCCATAATACATCATCTCGCAACTAACTCATTAGTCATTTTCTTTCAAGGCTTATTATGATGTGTATTACCGAGAGGGCCCAGAGATACCTCTCCGATACTCGGAGTGACAAATCCCAATCTCAATTCATACCAACTCAACAAACACCTTCGGAGATACCTGTAGAGCACCTTTATGATTGATACGTCCATTTTGCATCATGTTTTCTTACTGTTAATTACAATATTTTAATCAATAATAATGCTTTTTGAAGTAATTTTAATGCCTTTTTTCTCCTAATTTGCAAGGTATACACCAAGAGGGAGAATTCCAGCAGCTGGAAATCTGGACCTGAAAAAGCTACGTCAGGCCACCTATTATGCACAACTCCAAACAAGCTGAAACTCCACGGAGATTTTTTATAGAATATTTAAGAAATATTGGAGCCAATAAACACCAGAGGGGGGCCACCAGGTGGGCACAACCCACCTTGGCGATTTAGGCCCCCCTGGCGCGCCCTGGTGGGTTGTGGCCTCCTCGGCCCACCTCTGGTGGCCATCTTATGGTATATAAGTGATTATGACCTAGAAAAAATAGAGTGGATACTTTCGATACAGAACGCCGCCGTCTCGAGGCAGAACTTGGGCAGGAACACTTTTTCCCTCCGGCGGAGCGATTCCGCCGGGGGAACTTCCCTCCCGGAGGGGAAAATCATTGTCATCGTCATCACCAACCACTCTCCTGTCTTGGGGAGGGCAATCTCCATCAACATCTTCACCAGCACCATCTCATCTCAAACCTTAGTTCATCTCTTGTGTTCAATATTGTTACCGGAACTATAGATTGTTGCTAGGGGGTGACTAGTAGTGTTGATTACATCTTGTAGTTGATTACTATATGGTTTATTTGGTGGAAGATTATAGGTTTAGATCTATTATGCATACTACTACCCCTCTGATCTTGAGCATATCCATCACGTGTGAGTAGTTACCTTTGTTCTTGAGGTCACGAGAGAAATCATGTTGCAAGTAATCATGTGAGTTTGATATGTGTTCGATATTTTGATAGTATGTATGTTGTGATTCCCTTAGTGGTGTCATGTGAACGTCGACTACATGACACTTCACCATATTTGGGCCTATGGGAATGCATTGTGGAGTAGTAAACAGATGGTGGGTTGCGAGAGTGACAGAAACTTAAACCCCAGTTTATGCACTATTCCGTAAGGGACCGATTGGATCATAGAGTTTAATGCTATGGTTAGAATTTATTCTTAATACTTTTCTCATAGTTGTGGATTCTTGCGGGAGGGTTAATCATAAGTAGGAGGTTTGTTCAAGTAAGAACAGCACCTAAGCACCGGTCCACCCACATATCAAATTATCAAAGTAGAGAACACAAATCAAACCAACATGATGAAAGTGACTAGATGAAATTCCCGTGTACCCTCAAGAACGCTTTGCTTACCATAAGAGACCGTTTTGGCCTGCCATTTGCCTCAAAAGGATTGGGCCACCTTGCTGCATACTTGTTACAATTATCGTTACTTGCTCGTTACAAATTACCTTGCTATCAAACTACTCGCTACTTACAATTTCAGCACTTGCAAACACTACCTTACTGAAAACTACTTGTCATTTTCTTCTGCTCCTCGTTGGGTTCGACACTCTTACTTATTGAAAAAAGCTACAGTTGATCCCCTATAGTTGTGGGTCATCAAGGCTATTTCCTGGCGTCGTTGCCGGGGAGTGAAGCGCTTCTGGTAAGTGGAATTTGGTGAGGAAACATTTATATAGTGTGCTGAAATTTATTATAACTTGTTACTATGGAAAACAATCCTTTGAGGGGTTTATTCGGGGTATCTTCACCTCGTCCGGAACCATAATTATCTAACCCTCAACCCGCTGCACCTACTTTAAATATTGAATATGAAATCCGTTCGGGTATGATAGAACAACTGCTAGCTAATCCTTATGCAGGGGTGGAACCGAACATCCCGATATGCACTTGATATATGTGGAACAAATATGTGGATTGTTTAAGCTTGCAGGTCTACCCAATGATAAAGTTATGAAGAAGGCTTTTCCTTTATCTTTGATGTAAAAAGCATTAGCATGGTATAGTCTATGCGATGATATTGGATCTTGGAACTGGAATCGATTGAAAATGGAGTTCTGCCAAAAACATTATCCTATGCATCTAGTTCATTGTGACCGAAATTACATATATAATTTTTGGCCTCGTGAAGGAGAAAAGTATTGCTCTAGCTTGGGGGAGGCTTAATTCATTGTTATATTCATGCCCCAATCATGAGCTCTCAAGAGAAATTATTATACATAATTTTTATGCTCAGCTTTCTCATAATGATCGATCCATGATTGATACTTCTTGTGCTGGTTCTTTTATGAAGAAGACTATTGAATTCCGGTGGGATCTTTTGGAAAGAATTAAATGCAACTCTGAAGATTGGGAACTCGACGAAGGTAAAGAGTCGGGTATAAAACTTAAGTATGATTGTGTTAAATCTTTGATGGATACTGATGCTTTTCAAAAGTTTAGCACTAAGTATGGACTTGACTTTGCGATAGTAGCCTCCTTTTGTGAATCTTTCGCTGCTCATGTTGATGTCCCTAAAGAGATGTGGTTTAAATATCACCCACCTATTAAAGAAGAAATTAAGGAACCGGTACCCGTTAAAGAAGAAACTATACTTTATCATGTTGATCCAGTTGTTCCTTCTGCTTATATTGAAAAAACACCTTTCCCTGTTAGGATTAAGGAACATGCTAAAGTTTCAACTGTGGTTAACAAAAGCGATGTTAGAACACCTAAACCCGATGAAAAAATTAAAGCAGAGACTAATATTGCTATGGTAAAAGGATCTCTTGGAAGAAAATGTAGATGGGCATGTTATTTGCTTTAATGAAGAGGCTGCTAGAATTGCCAAACCTGATGAAAGGGACAAACATAGACCCATTGTGGGCATGCCTGTTATTTTAGTTAAAATAGGAGATCGTTGCTATCATGGTTTATGTGACATAGGTGCTAGTGTGAGTGATATTCCCTACTCGTTATACCAAGAAATTATGAATGACATAGCACTTGCAGAAATAGAAAACATTGATGTCACTATTAAACTTGCTAATAGAGATATTATATCACCAATTGGGATTGTTAGAGATGTTGAAGTCTTGTATGGGAAAATAAAATACCCTACTGATTTTCTTGTTCTTGGTTCCCCACAAGATGACTGATGTCCCGTTATCTTTGGCAGACCTTTCTTGTCGGGGAAACTGATTGCCCACGAACACCTATGGGACCGGAGCCCCTTTTCGGTACGGCAAGGGAGCGGAGGGTGCACGAAGAGCGGATCGAGGCGAGCACGCGAGCAGTTTACCCAGGTTCGGGCCGCACGGATGCGTAAAACCCTACTCCTTCCTTGGTTGTATTGTGTTCTTGGCTCGGGAGCACGAAGAGCTATAGAGCTGGTTGCTGGCTACACCGAGCATGAGAGTGATCAAGCCTCGGAACCTCCTCTACGTTGCGCATGGGCCTCCTTTTATAGGTCAAAGGGGTCACCGACAGGTGGCAACGTAGATGAGGGTAAAAACGTAAAAACGGTGGTAGTTGGAATAGTGTATGTAAAGTGTATGTACAGTGGTCTATACCTAACCCTGACGGCAGGGGACAAGGGCATTGAATGCCCGTCGCCGTCGCCCCGAATAGTGCAAAAAGCGTCCGTTAGGGCGTCTCCGTTCACCACGAAGGTGGCCTCGTCATCGCGGCTCGCCACGGTGTACCCCAGGCTGCACAGCCTTCCGCCACGTGCACCTGGAAGGGCCCCAGGGCGACGCGTGGCCGGATGAGCTGGAGCGCGGGCACGTAGTGGGAGTTTGCCGCGGCAAGCGCCTTGCCGCGGTTGCTACCTTGCCGCGCCCGGAAGCTTGTCGCTCTCCGGGCCTTGCCGCGACGCGCGGAGCGTTGCGGCAAGTCTTCTGAAATGCCATGTTTGGCCTTCCTGACAAGCTCCTCTTGCCAGGGCCTTGTGCCAAAGGGGTGGTCTTGAGCCTGGTACGGCCTTCCCGGCAAGCTCCTCTTGCCGGGGTCTTGTTTCTTTAACTTGAATATTTTGTTCTTGAATGGCTCTAAAGGATCCAGAGCGAGCCTTGGCGGGCGCGTGGCAAGCCCTGCCACGGGACGCTGCTACTGCCCGTGCACAAGTCGGGATACTAAGGTACCCCTACTTCAGTACACCGACAGGAGCCCCCTGGCCTGGGCCACACACGATGCCGAGTGCTGTTGGGCCAGGCCCAAAACAGTGCACGGGCACACGCGGCCCACGACGCGCCGTATCCCACTCTGTATCCACCGCGTCTCTCCCTAGCGGCACGCGTCGATTGCGGCGTCGTGGGAGAGATCGTGGCCTGTTTCTTTAATGGGGGAAATGCGGAACGCCCCCCTTCCCCCCTTAAAAGCAGGGGAAACAGGGGCAGTTCCTCCCATCCGCTTCATTGCTTCTTCAACCTCCAGAAACCCCTGCCGCTCTCCTCCTCCCCGAAGGTCGAAAGAGAGCAGCGCTCCGCCCTTCCTCCGCCGCCGCCAGCCTCCGCAGCGCCGTCGACTTCCCTCGCCGTCCCCGCCATGGCCACGAAGGGCGACAAGGCGAAAGCCGCGAAGACTGACCGGGTGCTGAAGCTAGCGGCAATGCGGAAGAAGATGGTGGTCTTCCCGCCGAGGCTCGGCGCGAGGGAGCTGAAGGACTCCTTCTACCTCTTCTGGTCGAGGGAGACAAAGGCGTACCCGCGCACCAGAGTACTCCCCGCCGAGGCGTGCGACATGTTTCCGGGAGGGTACGCCTATTTCGCTCTGTTCTTCCATTGCGGACTCTGCCGACCATACTCTGAATTCTTCTGCGATGTTATGAACACCTACGGGTTTCACCTCCTTGATTTCACCCCAAACGCCGTCTTGACCATGGCCGTTTTCGCACATCTGTGCGAAAACCTTGTCGGAGTGTACCCCAACGTAGCCCTCTTCCGCCATTATTTCACGCCTCGAGTAGAGTCAGGTTCTCCTTTAATCCGGCGGGATCTCTTGGATCTTTAGGCTCCATAAGAAAGAGGCATACTTGACTGGAGAGCTCCATGGAAAGTGGGAGGAGTGGAGGGCTAATTGGTGCTGGGTCATGGAGGACGCCCCGAAGCAGTTCACTTCCCCGCGCCGAGCTGCAATAGTGTGCGGCAACGACTGGAGCGACCTAGCCCCTGAGGACGACAAGCTGAAGATAGCCATCACTAGGATCCTTCGCCTCCGGCAAGCCAAGCTCAACGTAGGGGCTGTCGGGGTAGATTTCCTTCGCCGTCGCATCACCCCCTTGCAGGAGAGGAAGAGGCCTCCTTGGGATTTTGGTAATGCGGCTGCGCCCAGGCCTCAACTATAATTTCACTGTCCTGGAGCTCAAAGGGATGCTCCGCGAGCTATTCAAGCACGACGCCAAGCACCCGGAGTGGTTTGCATTTCCGCGGGGCGTAGTCCCGCTATGCAATAACTCGTCGCTCAGCGCTATCCGCGCGGCGATGCCGTGGTGCGACTCCCATGGGATTGACCCCACTTGGCTGGCGCTCTCCGACGAAGCCGTGCAAACATTCTTCGATAACTTGGTGGAGCTGCCCATCGATCCCGACGAGAAGAAGGGCCTCACCCGCGACACCAACGACCGGGAGATGGCGTATATCGCCACCAGGTTTGGGTATACCTTGGAGGAGGCGGATGCAGCAGAGGCGGTGAGTCGGGCCGAGGAGGAAGAGATCCTCAAACTGTTGAAGCCTGTCGGGGAACCCGCCGAGACGAGCGAGGCCACCGGGCAAGGAACAGAGTCGAGCGAGCCTGCCGAGCAGGGCGCTAAATCGAGCGATTCTGTCGAAGACTCGGGCGGGTCTCTGAACCTTGACTCTTCTTCATCCTCGGGAAGTTCACCGCCACCGGCAAGTCCCCCAGCTCCAGCGAGGAGGCGCCCCCGCAGAGCTGCGGTCGTGGCGGAGCGTCCGGCGGCCCCGCGGCCGCAGCGCCAGCCGAAGCGCGCCACCGCGGCGGGCAAAGCCGTCAAGGGAGCGCCCCGCGCCTCTGCAGCGGTCGGAGGAGGGTCTTCCCGCACCGGCTCCACCGCTCCTTCCGCCCCTCGGGCCTCGGCGACTACCGGAGCGGGGTCTTCGCAGACCACCGTTCCAGCGCCCGCCAAGCGCCCGAGGGAGCCTACTCCTCCAGCTCCTCGCGCCGGGACGCGCGAGGCGGATTTCGACTTCTCCGTTCTCAGTTCCGACGAGGAGGAGGAAGAGTAAGTACTTGCAACTCTTGTTTCCTTCGTTTGTTGCTCTTTGTTTTGAATCTTCTTTGTCTGATTCTGTTTGATGTCTGTCTTCCAGGACCCTGGCCCAAAGGATAGCGAAGAGGGCCAAGATCCCGGTGGTCGACCTTGAGGACGAGCCCATCGCAGCAGCAGGGGATGCGCCCGTAACAGGCTTGCCGGATCAGCCAGCTGCTTCGTAGAGCAGCCCCCAGCGCAGCCCCCAGCATAAGTCGTCTGTTCACTCCTTCGCTTGTCGGGCGCGCGTGTGGCTTCCTATCCTTGTTAATATTTTTGCCTGTTTGTTGACTTGTACAGAAGTGGAGCTGCAGCCTCAGGAGCGCCAAGAAACTGCTCCCGACGAGCCGCACGCCCCAACCTCTCCGCCAAGGAGGAGCTCCGCGGCGAGGGAGAATACTCGCCCAAGGGCGGGTACTCCGCCAAGGGCGAGTACCCCGCCAAGGGCGAGTACCCCGCCAAGGGTGAGCACCCCGCCAAGGGAAGGCGCCAGCGGCCCTCCGCCGGCGGGGGCTACTACCACGCCGCCGAGGGAGGACCCCCCGGCGAGGGACCTCGTCGAAGAAGAGGCCCGCGCAGGTAAACCTTGTAGTTTTCTTCTCTTGAACTTCTCTTTTTGGATATTTGCTTGACAATGATTTTCTTCTTTCTTCTTCTTTCCTTATCTTCAGACTCGTCCGCTCCAGAACCTATGGAGACGGAGGCCACCACCAAGGAGCCCGCGCGCGGCAATGCTGGTGATGGCCCAGCTACCGAAGAGGCGGTCGGTACCGACGAGCCCGCCGTCGAAGAGGCAGCCAGGGCCGCCGACGCGGCAGCGGAGGAGGGAACCGGCGGTCGCACTGACGGCCCTGAGGCCGCAGGAGCGTTCGACGCTGCGCTGACCGCCGACCCTACTGCTGCCGCGGCCGGAACCGGTGCCTTCTTGGAGGCTGGGAACGGGGTTTTCATCCAGCTCCCATGGGCTTCTATGTCAAGGGCGCCCGCGGAGGGAGAGGCCTTCGATGGGGAAGTTCTCGCCTCCGCCGGGCTGAAGTTCGTCGACGCGCCCGGCAGCAGCAGCAAGCCCGAGGAGGAGCAGCTCCTGCGGAGGCTCCTGGCCTTGTACCGTGCCAGGCAGGCCAAGCTGGAGTCCCGAGAGGCTCTGGCCGCCAAGGCGAGCGTCCACTTGGAGAAGCGCGCCGAAGAGCTCCGAGCCTCCAACCAGGCGGCCCTCAGATCCTTGGCGGAGGACCGGGAGGAGCTCACCGAGGCACACCAGGCGTTCATCCTCGAGAAGGCTGAAGCAGAGGAGCAGCAACGACTCGCCGCCGAGGAGCTGTCCCGGCGGGAAGGAGAGCTAACGCAGCAGAAGGTCGACCTCGACAGCCACGAGGACGACCTTGATGTGCGCGAGCAGTCCATTGGCGGGGCTCTGCAGGAAGCGCGGGACGCCGCTGCAGCTGCAGAGACCGCCAAGAGAGACTTGGAGGCGAGGGTGGCATAGTTGGAGATCAAATTGAGGACGAGCGAGGAGAAGGTTGCCGCGCTCACGTTGGAGAGGAAGAAAGACGCCCACAGCCACTCGGAGCCGCAGGTCCGTCTCTCCGACAAGGGCAAGGAGCTCGCCATCGCCAAAGATTCTGTCGCGGACTTGGAATTGAAGTTGTCCACCCTCACTGCATCACTTGACAGCGCCAGGAACCGGGAGACGAAGCTGAAGGAGGACCTCCGGGCTGAGAGGGCACTGCTGGACAGCGCCGCCCTCACGCAAAACAACTTCAGGCAGACGGTGGAGCAGTGGACTGAGGAGCTTGTCGCTGCCGCGACTGACATCGACACGGAGTTGGCGGGGCTGGGGACGGAGCACCTCGGGTACTCCCCCGACGCGAATCTCCCTCACAGCGCCAAGCTGAGCTTATTCTTCAAGGGAGTGGCGCCGGCCCTTGAGCAGCTCCGTGAGAGGATCCCCACGCAGCTGGCGAACGAGGCGCGTAGGCTTTGCACGGGAGTTGTGGAGAGAGTGCTGACGAAGATAGTCTACCGCAACCCCGGGCTCAACCTCGAGAACGTCCTCAGGACCTTGCCGCCCGACGCCGACCAGGAGGCGCTGAAGGCCCTTGTCGCCCCCATCGTGGCCAAGGTGGGCAAGATCAGGAGAGTCGACGGCGACCGCGTGGACTAGACTACCTTCCTTCTTGCTTCCCTTGTCGCTGCCCATCACGTTATGGACAGTAGTTTATCAGAACAGCGACAAGTCATCTTGTAATATAACTTTATTTTGGGTAGTTAATGCAGCGTTATTTCCTTTGCTCGACTCCTTTACTTTGTATGCTTTTACCCTACGCTTTTAGGGAACTTGCCGGCAAAGGGACCCTTGCCGCGAGCGCTGAGTGCGGAACTTCAGCAGCCTGCTGGCAATGCCTCTACCGGCAAGAAGCCTTGCCGCAGCTAGCCGCAGCACACTTAGGTTGTTGAGCGTACTCGAAAACGAAGTAAGGGCGCGACACTTGTCGCAGCGCACATAAACCGTTGAGCGTGCTCGAAACAAAGTAAGGGCGCGGCTAGCTACAAGTAGGTTCCTCCGCGCACAGGTTTTCCATACAAAGCGTGGTCGTTCAAGGAAGATAACTTTAAAAATTTAAAAATTTGAATGCTCAAACGTTGCTAACTTAGCTTTTGTGTATGGTCTGCTTCCCGGCAAGGCGAGGCTTTCTTGAACGGCACTTGGTCCATACCACTGTCTCCTCCCCCACCCCCCCCGGCAAACTTGTGCGCGAGGAATCCTTCTTCTGCTTGAGAGAAAAGAGAAAGGGAGGAAACATAGATATGGAGCCTTGCGGCTCGTTATTGCTTACCGGAGGTGTGTGCTGCACGAGGTGTCATATAATACATGCAAGTAAAAGAGAGAAATGCATGAAACGACAAGTTGTGCAAGGCACAAAAGCTTTACTGATGCACGGGGTCTGCGCCCGGCTTTGTACAAAGGTTTACATGCAACAGCGACAAGACTTGTACAAAAGGTGGTTGCTGGAACGGATCACGGCAACCGCGCCTTATGGGTGAAACTTATGAAGGTGCTCAATGTTCCATGAGTTGCTCACTGGTAAGCCCTCTTCGGTCTCAAGGCGGACTGCGCCGGGCCTTGTAACTTGTCTCACCCGATAAGGGCCTTCCCACTTCGGCGTCAACTTGTTGGAATTCTTGGCGGACTGAACGCGCCGAAGAACAAGGTCACCTTCCTCGAGACTTCTGGCCTTAACTTTGCGGCTATGGTAGCGGCGCAAAGCTTGCTGGTATCGAGCAGCTCGTACAGCAGCCTGAAGACGGTCCTCCACGAGGAGCAGTGCGTCATCTTGCCGCAGCTGCTCTTGCTCGAGCTCATCGTAAGCGAGCACTCGAGGCGATCCGTATACGAGTTCTGTGGGGAGAACTGCCTCTGCTCCATAGACAAGAGCAAAGGGCGTCTGCCCGGTGGCTCGATTTGGTGTCGTCCTGATTGACCAAAGAGCCGCCGGCAACTCTTCAATCCAGTTTCTTCCGCATTTGTGTAGTCTGTCGAAAGTTCTTGTCTTGAGCCCGCGCAGCACTTCAGCGTTTGCCCTCTCCGCTTGACCATTGCTCCTTGGGTGAGCAACAGAAGCGAAGCAGACCTTGGCGCCAAGGTCTTGGACGTATTGCATGAAGGTGCGACTTGTGAATTGCGTGCCGCTGTCGGTGATGATCCTGTTAGGGATTCCAAAACGGCAAACAATTGACCTGAAGAACTTGTCTGCTAACTGTGCTGTCACCTTTCTCACTGGTTCCACTTCCGGCCACTTTGTGAACTTGTCGATGGCGAGGTACAAGTACTCAAAGCCCCCGACTGCGCGGGGAAAGGGGCCGAGGATGTCGAGCCCCCAGACCGAAAAAGGCCAGGACAAAGGGATCGTTTGGAGAGCTTGAGCTGGCTAATGTATTTGCTTGGCATGGAACTGGCACGCTTCACACTTGGTTACTTGTGCAGTTGCATCTTGGAGGGCTTCTGGCCAAAAGAAACCTTGCCGGCAAGCGCTCTTGCGCCAATGTGGTGGCCACATATGCCTCCATGTATTTCTGCCAACAGTTTTTGCCCATCTTCCCGGGGAATGCACTTCAGTCTAACGCCGTTGAGTCTTCTTATGTATAGTTCATTGCCGACGAACTGATACATACTTGACTGCCGTGTTATTCTTTCTGCTTCTTCTGGCTCTTCGGGAAGTTCTCCAGTTTGAAGGAAACGGACAATCTGCTATGCCCATGCTGGAGCCTGAGGCTCAACAACAAGGACTAAAGGCATCAGCGCTGCTGCGGGAACGTTAGCTTCTACGGCAAGAACCTGTGGCTCGGCCGGAGCTTGACGTTCCCCGGCAAGCTTGCCGGGGCAAAGCTTGTCGGGAATGCCTGCTTCAACTGTACAAACCCTTGGGTCTGCAGGAGCAGACTGTTCCTCAGCAATTTTGTCGTTGATCCTGGGGACCTTGGCAGCGGCTTCTAGAAGTTCTGCCGGTAAGTAGTCACCGGAGACCAACCTTCTCTTCTTACTTCGTCCAATTGATGGTGTAACGGATGGTTGAGTTAACTTGAGCACAAAGATCCCTGGTTCCACAGGTAGCTTTAGTGCAGCACACTTTGACAGGCCGTCTGCGACGTCATTTTGAGCTCTTGGAACGTGCTCCATCTGCAAGCCTTCAAAGTGTTCTTCAAGTTTCCTCACTTCGTCGACGTAAGCTTCCATCAATGGGCTCTGGTAGCTCTTGTTCACTTGACGGACAACCAACTGCGAATCTCCCCGCACAATCATCTTCTTGATCCCAAGTTCAGCTGCGATTCTGAGGCCGGCAAGCAAACCTTCATACTCCACAGTATTATACATTGCTTGCTCCTTGGGAAAGTGCATCTGGACGACGTACTTGAGGTGCTCGCCGGTGGGCGCGACAAGCTGCACGCCAGCGCCGGCGCCTTGCAGTGAGAAGGCACCATCAAAGTACATTATCCATTCTTTGCTTGCTTCTTTGACGGGGATGTTTGTCTCTGGAATCTCTTCGTCTGGCGTTGGTGTCCATTCTGCTATGAACTCTGCCAATGCTCTGCTCTAGATAGTGGAAGTACTTTCAAACTTAAGACCAAAGCTTGACAGCTCCAGCGCCCACTCGACAATCCTACCTGTTGCTTCTGGATTTTGCAATATCCTCTTCAGCGGAAAGCGGGTGACCAATGTTATCTCATGTGCTTGGAAGTAGTGGCGCAGCTTTCTCGAGGCCATGAGGAGGCCGAAAAGCAACTTCTGCACCCAAGAGTATCTAGACCTAGCCCCTTGCAAGAGGGAACTGACAAAATAGACTGGGCGCTGCACCATCTTCTTCTGCACTTCTTCTTGCATCTGGGCAGACTCATCCTTGTCGGGGCCAGAGCTTGTCGGGGAAGCCCCCTGCTTGTCGCTGGATGTGCTTGTCGGGGCTGTGGGCTCCTCATCTGCCTCCCTTTCCGCTACCAATGCAGCACTAACCACTTGATTGGTTGCTGCTAAGTACAGCAGCAACTTCTCTTGCGGCCTAGGTGCGACAAGTATTGGAGTGGAGGACAGGTACCCTTTCAAGTCCTGCAGCGCTGCCTCCGCTTCCGGAGTCCATCTCATTAGACCCGCCTTTTTCAAGATTTCGAAAAACGGCAGGACGTGTTCTGCGGACTTAGAAATGAACCTGCTGAGAGCAGCCACGCAGCCGGCAAGCCTTCGTACATCCTTGACGCGCTTTGGAGCTTTGATCTTCTCGATGGCTTTGATCTTGTCGGGATTGGCTTCAATCCCCCTCTGAGACACAAAGAACCCGAGAAGCTTGCCGGAGGGGACTCCGAACACGCACTTCGCGGGGTTAAGCTTGAGTTGTATCTTGCGCAGATTCGCAAAAGTTTCATCTAAGTCTTGAATCAGGGTATCCTTGTCCTTGCTCTTGACCACTATATCATCCATGTAAGCTTCTACATTCCTGTGTATCTGTGGCTCAAAAGCAGTGTGGACTACCCTCGCGAACGTTGAACCTGCATTCTTCAATCCAAAGGGCATGCGTATGAAGCAGTAGGTGCCACATGGAGTAATGAACGCGGTCTTCTCTTCGTCTTCTTCAGCCATAAATATCTGGTGGTACCCGGAGTATGCATCAAGGAATGAAAGCAACTCGCACCCAGCCGTGGAGTCAACGATCTGGTCAATGCGCGGCAAGGGAAATGGATCTTTGGGACAAGCTTTATTCACATCGGTGAAGTCTATACAAAGCCTCCACTTTCAATTTGCCTTGCGCACTACAACAGGGTTGGCCAACCACGTGAGATGAAGTACACCTCTGACAAGGCCTGCTGCTTCCAGCTTCTTGATTTCCTCCGCAATAAATTCTTGACGCTCCACTGCTTGCTTTCTGACCTTCTGCTTGACGGGCCGCGCGTGAGGACAAACGGCAAGCTTATGCTCAATCACTTTCCTGGGAACACCGAGGATGTCAGACGGTTGCCACGCAAACACGTCGACATTCGCCTGCAGGAAAGCAACGAGCGCGCTTTCCTATTTAGGATTGAGCGTGGTACTGATGATGATGTCGGGGAAACTGATCGCCCATGAACACCTATGGGACCGGAGTCCCTTTTCGGTACGGCAAGGGAGCGAAGGGTGCACGAAGAGCGGTTCGAGGCGAGCACGCGAGCAGTTTACCCAGGTTCGGGCCGCACGGATGCGTAAAACCCTACTCCTGCCTTGGTTGTATTGTGTTCTTGGCTCGGGAGCACGAAGAGCTACAGAGCTGGTTGCTGGCTACACCGAGCGTGAGAGTGATCAAGCCTCGGAACCTCCTCTACATTGCGCATGGGCCTCCTTTTATAGGTCAAAGGGGTCACCGACAGGTGGCAACGTAGATGAGGGTAAAAACGTAAAAACGGTGGTAGTTGGAATAGTGTATGTACAGTGTATGTACAGTGGTCTATACCTAACCCTGACGGCAGGGGACAAGGGCATTGAATGCCCATCGCCGTCGCCCCGAATAGTGCAAAAGCGTCCGTTAGGGCGCCTCCGTTCGCCACGAAGGTGGCCTCGTCATCGCGGCTCGCCATGGTGTACCCCAGGCTGCACAGCCTTCCGCCACGTGCACCTGGAAGGGCCCTAGGGCGACGTGTGGCCGGATGAGCTGGAGCGCGGGCACGTAGTGGGAGTTTCCCGCGACAAGCGCCTTGCCGTGGTTGCTACCTTGCCGCGCCCGGAAGCTTGTCGCTCTCCGGGCCTTGCCGCGACGCGCGGAGCGTTGCGGCAAGTCTTCTGAAATGCCATGTTTGGCCTTCTTGACAAGCTCCTCTTGCCAGGGCCTTGTGCCAAAGGGGTGGTCTTGAGCCTGGTACGGCCTTCCCGGCAAGCTCCTCTTGCCGGGGTCTTGTTTCTTTAACTTGAATACTTTGTTCTTGAATGGCTCTAAAGGATCCAGAGCGGGCCTTGGCGGGCGCGTGGCAAGCCCTGCTACGGGACGCTGCTACTGGCCGTGCACAAGTCGGGATACTAAGGTACCCCTACTTTAGTACACCGACATTTCTTGAACATTGTTGATGCCCAAATAGATTGTGAGAAGCAAATTGTTGGTATTAGTTTTGGTGATGAGTCCCATGAATTTAATTTTTTCAAGTTTAGTAGGAAACTTCATGAAAAAGAATTGCCTAGTGAGGACGAAATAATATGTCTTGCTTCTATTGTTGTGCCTTCTACTGATCCTTTAGAGCAATATTTACTAGACCATGAAGATGATTCACATATGCATGAACGAAATGAAATAGATAAAAAATTCTTTGAACAACGTCATTTGCTTAAACACAATCTACCTATTGAAACTCTTGGAGGTCCTCTTCCAACTAAAGGTGGTCCTGTGGTTGAATCAAAACAATTGCCAGACACTTTGAAATATGCTTATCTTGATGAAAAGAAAATATATCATGTTATCATCAGTGTTAACCTTTTAGAACATGAAAAAGAAAGATTATTGAAAGTTCTAAGGAAGCACAGAGCTGCTATTGGATACACTCCTGATGATTTAAAGGGCATTAGTCCCACTCTATGTCAGCACAAAATTAATATGGAACGTGATGCTAAACCAGTTGTTGATCACCAACGTCGGTTAAATCCGAAGATGAAAGAAGTGGTAAGAACGGAAATATTAAAACTTCTGGAAGCAGGTATAATCTATCCCATAGCTGATAGTAGATGGGTAAGTCCCATGCATTGTGTCCCTAATAAAGGAGGGATAACTGTTGTTCCTAATGATAAGAATGAGATTATTCCACAAAGAATTGTTACAGGCTATAGAATGGTAATTGATTTCAGAAAATTAAATAAAGCTACTAGAAAAAATCATTCCCCTTTACCTTTTATTGATCAAATGCTTGAAAGACTATCTAAGCACACACATTTTTGCTTCCTTGATGGATATTCTGGCTTTTCACAAATACCAGTTTCTCAACCTGATCAAGAACTTTTACTTGTCCATTTGGAACTTATGCTTATAGACGTATGCCTTTTGGTTTATGTAATGCACCTGCTACCTTCCAAAGATGCATGATGGCTATATTCTCTGACTTTTGTGAAAAGATTGTTGAGGTTTTCATGGATCACTTTTATATTTATGGGAAGTCTTTTGATGACTGTTTAAGCAATCTTGAGTGAGTTTTGCAGAGATGCGAACAAACAAATCTCGTCTTGAATTGGGAGAAGTGCCACTTTATGGTTAATGAAGGCATTGTTTTGGGTCATAAAATTTCTGAAAGAGGTATTGAAGTGGGCCAAGCTAAGGTTGATGCAATTGAGAAAATGCCATGTCCTAAGGACATCAAATGTATTCGTAGTTTCCTAGGTCAAGTTGGTTTCTAGAGGAAATTTATCAAAGACTTATCTAAAATTTCTAGGCCTCTTACTAGTCTCTTGCAAAACGATATTCCTTTTGTTTTTGATGATGATTGTTTCGAAGCCTTTGAAACTCTTAAGAAAGCCTTAATATCTGCGCCTATTGTTCAACCACCTGATTGGAACTTGCCTTTTGAAATTATGTGTGATGCTAGTGATTATGTTGTTGGTGCTGTTGTAGGACAAAGAGTTGATAAGAAACTAAATGTTATTCATTATGCTAGTAAAACTCTAGACAGTGCTCAAAGAAATTATGCTACTACTGGAAAGGAATTCTTAGCAGTGGTGGTTGCTTGTGATAA
This sequence comes from Secale cereale, assembly GCA_902687465.1. NCBI lineage: Eukaryota > Viridiplantae > Streptophyta > Magnoliopsida > Poales > Poaceae > Secale > Secale cereale. The sequence goes on from LR738710.1 coordinate 511,505,659, forward strand.
GTTTAGACCTTATATTGTTGATTCCAAAGTAACTGTTCACACAGATCATGCTGCTATTAAATATCTTATGGAAAAGAAAGATGATAAACCTAGAGTTATTCGTTGGGTCCACTTGTTACAAGAATTTGATTTGCATATTATCGATAGAAAAGGAGCTGAGAACCCCATAGCTGATAACTTGTCTAGGCTAGAAAATGTGCTTGATGACCCACTACTTATTGATGATAGTTTTCCTAATGAGCAGTTGGCTGCAATAAATGGTGCCAATAGTACTCCTTGGTATGCTGACCATGCTAATTACATTGTTGCTAAATATATGCCAACTGGCTTTACTTACCAACAAAAGAAAAAAATTCTTCCATGATTTAAGACATTACTTTTGGGATGACCCACATCTTTCTAAAGAAGGAGTAGATGATATTATTAGATGTTGTGTACCTGAGCATGAATAGGGACAAATCCTACAAAAATTTCACTCCGAGGCTTTTGGAGGGCATGATGCTGGAGATAGAACTGCTCATAAGGTATTGCAGTCTAGATTTTATTGGCCTACCCTCTTTAAGGATGCTCGTAAGTATGTCTCATCTTGTGATGAATGACAAAGAACTAGTAATATTGGTAAGCATCAAGAAATGCCTATGAATTATTCACTTGATGTTGAACCATTTGATGTTTGGGGATTTGACTACATGGGACCTTTTCCTTCCTCTAATGGGTATACACATATTTTGGTTGCTATTGATTATGTTACTAAATGGGTAGAAGCTATTCCAACTAGTAGTGTTGATCACAACACCTTTATTAAAATTCTTAAGGAAGTTATTTTCCCAAGGTTTGGAGTCCCTAGATATGTAATGACTGATGGTGGTTCACACTTTATTCATGGTGCTTTTCGTAAAATGCTTGCTAAGTATGATCTTAACCATAGAATTGCATCACCCCATCATCCTTAGTCTAGTGGTCAAGTTGAACTTAGCAATAGAGAAATAAAATTAATTTTGCAAAAGACTGTTAATAGGTCCAGGAAGAATTGGTCTAAGAAGTTAGATGATGCACTTTGGGCTTATAGAACAGCATATAAAAATCCTATGGGTATGTCTCCTTATAAAATGGTCTATGGAAAAGCTTGTCATTTACCTCTTGAGTTAGAACATAAAGCATACTGGGCGGTTAAAGAACTCAACTATGATTTCAAACTTGCTGGTGAAAAGAGGTTATTCGATATAAGCTCATTAGATGAATGGAGAACCCAAGCCTATGAAAATGCAAAGTTATTTAAAGAAAAAGTTAAAAGATGGCATGACAAAATAATCCAAAAGTGTGAGTTTAAAGTCGGAGAATATGTTCTTTTGTACCAACTCTTGTTTCAGATTCTTTGCAGGTATACTCCTCTCAAAATGGGAAGGCCCCTATGTCATCGAGGAGGTTTACCGGTCGGGAGCCATCAAAATAAATAATTCCGAAGGTACTAACCTGAAGGTTGTGAATGGGCAACGAATAAAGCATTATATCTCAGGTACGCATGTTAATGTTGAAAGCAATATTATCCAAAGTATAACACCGGAAGAACACATAGAAGAGTCCTTCCGGAACACTTCAGAATCATAAAAATAAGGAGCCTACGACGCAAGTTGGAAGAGGTCACCATTTCTCCATCATCACCATCACCCTCTTCGCGACTAAAGGAGAATTGAGTATCGGGTATGGGCACTCCCCTTGGCTTCCGTCAAGCTTGGGGGAGGTGCCCCGGTATCGTATCATCCCACTATCTTTTTGCTTTTACTTATCTTAGTTCAATATTTTTCTTAGATGAATAAAGTTTAGTACGATCTTTTCTTCTTTGAGAGTTTGCTTAGTGATGTATCATTGTTATCATGTGCAAGTTATATAATAAAGTTAGTTCGAGTTTTTAGTCTCTTTACTTTCTTGTTGAAAATAGAGAAAAGAAAAAGGAAAAGAAAGGGAATAAATAGATGATCATATGCTAATCTTATGGTAGGTGATGGCACCACATAAGGAAAAGTATAAGTAGAAAAATTTGTTAGAGATTGACAAGCATAGCATTGGTCAATGATGCAACTCATGAAAGAATTAATAAGGGAAGAGAAGATTCACATATAGATATACTATTTTAGAAATCTTTTGTGATTGTGATCCCCCATCAAAATATTATATGCCAAAATTGTTGACGTTGGACAAGGAAGAAACTTAATGATTTATGTTTGGTCATATTCACATAGAAGTCATATTTTCATAGATCCTTTAACATGTGGTGCTTGACCAATATCTTTTCTAGCCAAAAAATTCCGCAGTAAGTAGAGATACTACTTGTGCATCCAAAAACCCTTAAACACAAACCTTTTTCGAGAGTCCACCATACCTACCTATGGATTGAGTAAGATCCTTCAAGTAAGTTGTCATCGGTGCAAAAAGGCAATAAAAATTGCTTCTAAATATGTGAGATCATTTAGTGTAAGAGAAAATTGAGCGTTGTACGAATTTGGATGACAAAAAATAAAAGTGACAGACTGCATAATAAAGTTTGTCATCTTAAGGGGCAATACAACGTGACGTTCTCTTGCACTAAGGGATTGACCATGCAAACAAATAAGCGCATGGCAACCTCTGCTTCCCTCTACGAAGGGCCTTTCTTTTACTTTTATGCAAACAGTCAAAGTTTTCCCTCTTTCCTCTTTTATTTTTTGGCAAGCATCATGTGGTGAGGAAAGATCTAGGCACATATGTCCAGTTGGATATGGGTGACATGAGTTATTATTGTTGACATCACCCTTGAGGTGAGTATGTTGGGAGGCGAAACTATAAGCCCCTATCTTTCTATGTGTTCGGTTGAAATGTTTTGCTCATGTGTATGTGGTAAGTGTTAGAAATCATAGAAGACTATATGATGGTTGAGTATGTGGACTTGCCTAAAGGCCCCGATACATGACCCTTCCTGATAATGATGAATTGTAGTTGCAAAAGTTGGCTGAAAACATAGTTTGTTGGTTTCTAATAGAGTTTATGCTGTATACTTCAGTTGTGTGATGAACTGTCACTTATTTATGAGAAGTTTATGATACAAGTTATAAGATAAAAGTCTTATGTTCAATTCTATTGTTGTTATAATAATCAACATGATGCTTCTATGTCTGTATTTTGTTTTTATCGACACCTCCCTCTCAAAGCATGTGAGCATGTTTTTCGATTTTCGGTTTTCGCTTGAGGATAAGCGAGGTCTAAGCTTGGGGGAGCTGATACGTCCATTTTGCATCATGTTTTCTTACTGTTAATTACAATGTTTTTATCAATAATAATGCTTTTTGAAGTAATTTTAATGCCTTTTCTCTCATAATTTTCAAGGTATACACCAAGAGGGAGAATTCCGGCAGCTGGAAATCTGGACCTGAAAAATCTATGTCAGGCCACCTATTCTGCAAAACTCCAAACAAGCTGCAACTCCACGGAGATTTTTTATGGAATATTTAAGAAATATTAGAGCCAATAAACACCAGTGGGGGCCACCAGGTGGGCACAACCCACCTGGGCGCGTCAGGTCCACTAACGCGCCCTGGTGCGTTGTGGCCTCCTTGGCCCAGCTCTGGTGACCATCTTCTGTTATATAAGTGATTCTGACCTAGAAAAAATAGAGAGAATACTTTCGGGATGGAACGCCACCGTCTCGAGGCGGAACTTGGGCAGGAACACTTTTGCCCTCCGGTGGAGCGATTCCGCCGGGGGAACTTCCCTCCCGGAGGGGAAAATCATTGTAATCATCATCACCAACCACTCTTCCGTCTTGGGGAGGGAAATCTCCATCAACATCTTCACTAGCACCATCTCATCTCAAACCCTAGTTCATCTCTTGTGTTCAATCTTGTTACCGGAACTATAGATTGTTGTTAGGGGGTGACTAGTAGTGTTGATTACATCTTGTAGTTGATTACTATATGGTTTATTTGGTGGAAGAGTATAGGTTCAGATCTATTATGCATATTAATACCCCTCTGATCTTGAGCATGTTCATCACGTGTGAGTAGTTACCTTTGTTCTTGAGGTCACGGGAGAAATCATGTTGCAAGTAATCATGTGAATTTGATATGTGTTCGATATTTTGATGGTATGTATGTTGTGATTCCCTTAGTGGTGTCATGTGAACATCGACTACATGACATTTCACCATATTTGGGCCAAAGGGAATGCATTGTGGAGTAGTAAATAGATGGTGGGTTGCGAGAGTGACAAAAACTTAAACCCCAGTTTATGCACTATTCCGTAAGGGACCGATTGGATCCTAGAGTTTAATGATATGGTTACAATTTATTCTTAATACTTTTCTCGTAGTAGCAGATGCTTGCGGGAGGGTTAATCATAAGTAGGAGGTTTGTTCAAGTAAGAATAGCACCTAAGCACTGGTCCACCCACATATCAAATTATCAAAGTAGCGAACACAAATCAAACCAACATGATGAAAGTGACTAGATGAAATTCCCGTGTACCCTCAAGAATGCTTTGCTTACCATAAGAGACCGTTTTGGCCTGTCCTTTGCCTCAAAAGTATTGGGCTACCTTGCTTCATACTTGTTACAATTATCGTTACTTGCTCGTTACAAATTACCTTGCTATCAAACTACTCGCTACTTACAATTTCAGCACTTGCAGACACTACCGTACTGAAAACTACTTGTCATTTCCTTCTGCTCCTCGTTGGGTTCGACACTCTTACCTATCGAAAAGAGCTACAATTGATCCCCTATACTTGTGGGTCATCAATGATCACCCACTTACGTTGTGATGTTTGATAAAACACAAGGGATTCCTCCGGTATCCGGGAGTTGCATGATCTCATGGTCGAAGGAACATGTATTTAACATACAAGAAAGCAGAAGCAATAAACAGTACGATCAAATGCTAAGCTAACGGATGGGTCTTGTCCATCACATCATTCTCCTAATGATGTGATCCTGTTATCAAAGGACAAATCATGTCTATGGTTAGGAAACCTTAACCATCTTTGATCAATGAGCTAGTCTAGTAGAGGCTTACTTGGGACATGGTATGTCGTTTATGTATTCACACATGTATTTAAGTTTCGACCAATACAATTCTAGCATGAATAATAAACCTTTTGTCATGATTAAGGAAATATAATAATAACCATTTTATTATTGCCTCTAGGGCATATTTCCACCAGTCTCCCACTTGCACTAGAGTCAATAATCTAGTTCATATTGCCATGTGATTAACACCCATAGTTCACATCGCCATGTGATTAATACCCAAAGAGTTTACTAGAGACAATAATATGGTTCACATCGCCATGTGATTAACACCAATAGATCACATTGCCATGTGATTAATACGCAAAGAGTTTACTAGAGTCAATAATCTAGTTCACACCGCCATGTGATTAACACCAAAAGAGTTCTAAGGTATGATCATGTTTTACTTGTGAGAGAGGTTTTTAGTCAATGGGTCTGCAACATTCAGATCCTTGTATACTTTGCAAATTTATATGTCTACAATGCTTAGCTAGAGCTACTCTAGCTAATTGCTCCTACATCCAATACACATCCAGATTGATACTTAGAGTCATCTGGATTAGTGTCAAAGCTTGCATCGGTGTAACCCTTTACGACACTCTTTACCTCCATAACAGAGAAAACATTTCCTTATTCCTCTAAGGATAATTTTGACCGCTGTCCAGTGATCCACTCCTGGATCACTCTTGTACCCCCTTCCCAGACACGTGGCAAGGCACACATTAGGTCTGGTACATAGTGTGGCATGCTTTATAGAACCTATCGCTGAGGCATAGGAAATGACTTTCATTCTCTCTCTATTTTTCTGGCTTGGTCGAGCTTTGAGTCTTACTCAACTTCATACCTTACCGCTCAGGCAAGAACACCTTCTTTGACTAATCCATTTTGAACTTCTTGAAATTCTTATCAAGGTGTGTGTTTTGTGGAAGTCCTATTAAGCGTCTTGATATATCCCTATAGATCTTCATGCCCAATATATAAGAAGCTTCACCGAGGTCTTCCATTGAAAAACTCCTTCCAAACAACCCTTTATGCTTGCCAGAAAATTCTACATCATTTCTGATCAACAATATGTCATCCACATATACTTAGCAGAAAAGTTGTAGTGATCCCACTCACTTTCTCTTAAACAAAGGCTTCACCATAAGTCTGTATAAAACATATGCTCTGATCACCTTATCAAAGCGTATATTCCTACTCTGAGATGCTTGCACCAGTCCATTGGTAGATCGCTGGAGTGTGCACACTTTGTTAGCATCTTTAGGATCGACAAAACCTTATGGTTGCATCATATACAACTCTTCTTTTAAAAATCCATTAAGGAATGTCGTTTTGACATCCATTTGCCAGATTTCATAATCATAAAATGCGGCAATTGCTAACATGATTCGGACAGACTTAAGCATCGCTACGGGTGAGAAAGTCTTGTCATAGTCAACTAGTTGAACTTGTTAAAAACCTTTTGTGATAAGTCGAGCTTTGTAGATAGTAACATTACAATCAGCATATGTCTTCCTCTTGAAGATCCATTTATTCTCTATGGCTTGCCGATCATCACGCAAGTCCACCAAAGTCCACACTTTGTTCTCATACCTGGATCCTATTTCAGATTTCATGGCCTCAAGCCATTATTCGGAATCTGGACTCATCATAGCTTCTTCATAGTTAGAAGGTTTGCTGTTGTCCAACAACATGACTTCCAGGACAAGGTGTAATGCCCCAAATGTAACACTTTCCTATAATGGCAATAAAGCTTCCTCTTTGATCCTTGTCATTGCCCTTGGGGGTCCTTCTCTTTTATTTTATTTTCATTGCATACCTTTTATTATTTTTTGCATCCTTGCAATGCTCATCATCATGTCATCATGGCATCATAGTTTAATTTCTTTTGTGTATTGTTGAGACCTTGTGATGTATGTGTGTGTGGGTTCAAGCTATCTTAGCTAAAACCCTACCCCTCCTCCTCTTCTTCTTTCTTCTTCTTCTTCTTATTCTTCTCCTTCTTCTTTCTGGCCTCTTCTTTGATCTATTTTGCAAGCCACCTAGCAAGTGCCATAGTGGTTCTTCCTTCTCCTTTAAAACTTGCCCCATGTGAGCAACCTCTCCACCAAATATCATCTCATTTGAATATGATTTGGTTGGGTTTTAAAATATCAAGAGTTTGACTTATATTCAAACTCCTTTTATTTTTCTGCCTGTAAAAATGTCCAAGTCATTTTATTCAAATAGAGCATAATTCACTGAGCTTAGGGGTATTTTTCTTTTCCCCTAGTTCTCCTTCTTTATTTATGTGCATTCCTTTCTTGTATGTCTGAAGAAATAAAAAGAAAAGAAGAAACAGCAGCAGCCAGCAGACAACCTGGGCCTCTCCCTTTCTCCCTCTTCCCCGAGGCCCAGTTCCTCTCCCGCAGCACAGCCCAGCACCGCAGGCCCAGCTAGAGGCGCAACAGTCATGCCGTAGCCACTCCGAGCGCGTGGCCCCACCAGTCAGCGACACATCTCCCTCGCCTCCATCTTCATCCGCCAGAAAAGCAGAGCACGCGACGCGCTCACCGTCGCGCCGTCAGCTCACGGACGTCGAGGCCGTGTGCCGAGCCCCATTTTTAAACCCAGATCGTGTCCACCACTTTCCCCTAGGTCTTCCCTTTCCCCTCTCGCCGTCTGGAGAGATGGGATCCCCCAGATCCGCCGCCACCATCGACGCCCGAGCGCATCTGAGAGAAACCTCGTGTTGCCGGCGAGCTCCGCGTCGTCCTCGGCCTCGCCAAAGTTGTCCAGCTTCTTCCACGACGTCCTCTTCTTCCACTACGACAACTACGCGGACCCGAGCGCCTCTCCGTCGAGCTATTCTTCCTCTTCTTCCTCTATGGTGGCCGGAGGTGTTCGAGACACGCCGTCGTCGACTCCGTCCACGCCAGGGCCAGCCGAGCACACCGCTGTGCTCGTGGTGAGCCCCTCTCTCTCCCCAAGCCCTTTTCCCCTTTCTGCGCATGCTCTAGGCCGTAGTTCCACGAGCGCCCGACCGTGCCGCCGTCGGACCTCGTTGCCGGCGAGTGCTCCAACCTCTCTAGCCCTCGCTGTGGTGCCCGTTAGCTTCGCTTACATGCGTAGAACCTCCATGTGCAGTCGTCGTGCCGCCTAGTGCCTTGCATCGCTTCGCCGTCATCTCGTCGCCACCATGCTGTAATTGCTCGCCGCCAGTGATGCAGTGCCCCTTAAGCGCTGCTAGTAGTTTGTTTGGATGCGACACTCCTCCTGCTCCCTCTCGCACCTCTCCGCCGTGCCTAATGGTCGTCGGAGCGGCTCCGATGAGTGCCAGTGTTTTCCCCTGTTCTACTTCTGTGATTTATTCTTCAGACTTGCTGCATGTTATCTGTCGAGATCGATGAAGTGGCGTAGTGGTTTGTCTCCGTCAGTTTCGTCAGAAGGGCGCGGGTTCGGTCCCTCATGGGCGCTGTGGTTATTTCGCCCCTTTTTCATTTTTGTGTGAGGCTGACAGCAGGGCCCCACCTGCCAGCCTCACAGCGGCAGTTCTAGGCCCCGCGCGCACCCGCTTGCCAGCTCAGCTCGCCTGGCCCCCCTTGTCAGTGACAGTGGCTCGCTGAGCCTAGGTCAATTTAGACCTGGCGTTTGATTGTTTTATTTCTTTTTCTATTTTTCTTTTTCTTTTCTGTTTTTTGTTTTATTTAATATCTGCATATTTATGCATCATATGAATATGAGCCCTATATGAAAAGTGCTTAGAATTTTGTGTAGATTATGAAAATGTCACTTGCTGCCATGTTTGAAATATTTAAAATGTGTTTGAATTTAAATTTGTTTAAATATGCTTAAACTTGCAAAAATCATAACTAATTCTCTACAACTCCAAATTTAACAAACTTTATATGCATTTGGGGTAGAAAAATGTGTAGAATATTTTGGTGCTGTTGTTTAGCATGTTTGACAACTCCTTCCCAGAAGTATTTCAAATCTGTCCCAAATGCTTATAAATGAATATGGGTTTTTCAGGGAATTGTTGTATTTAATTCCAGCCCATTTAAACTTGCTAGCATGTTGCTGTTATGTTTAGTGCACCCTTGCCATGTTAACCAACCTATTTTAAAACATGTTGGCTGCTTGGTTGATAAACTACATAAACTTGCCAACTTGTTCTTTTGCTTGTTTCATTATGTGTGGTTGATCTTGTGGTTGGGATGATATTGCATTCTTCTGACCTTAGGCCATGCATCATGTCTTTCCATGTTCTCAAGCTTCATGTTCATGCATCATGTGATTGAGCACTGCATGTTGATTGATTTTGTTCCATTGTGCATTGTTGTGTTTGGTTAGAGACGGGTGAAGATACTGAGAATGAGGTTTGTAACGAGGTTGAGTGTGAGGAGCAAGATTACGTTCCCTCCGAGGATTCAACAGGCAAGATGACCTGACCCAGATATCATTACTATCTTTGCCTATTGCTAGATGTCTCGCTCTTTAGCGTATTGCCTCGATGCCTATGTCTGTTTGTCAGCCTCCTATTGTAGCCATGAACATCTCTAACCACCCAACCTAGCAAACCTTTGATTGGCTATGTAAGCTCTGCTCAGCCCCTCTTATAGCATTTTTAGTTGCAGGAGAAGATTCGAAGATTCTTTGCTTCATGTTGAAGTATTGTTGGGATATCACACTATATAATCTGTTAAAACTAAATCATCTATATACTTGGCAATGAGTGGAAGGCTAAGCCTTTGCTTGGTGTTTTGTTCCACTCATGCCTCCCTAGGAACCGTTTAAACCGGTGTTATGTTCCTTGATTTTGCGTCCCTAACACGGTTGGGGTTTATGGGCCCCCCTCGATAACCCGCTTAGCGCTAAAGCTTTTCCAGCAAGTCCCAACATTCGTTTTACATTTGCCTAATAACTAAAACTTGCATAGGGAGTTATAAACCCTCTTCTTAATTAACAAATCGGGCCAGTGCTCCACATGAGTGTTGGTCCAAACTGAACAGGCTGCGGGGCCACCTCGAGGAAACTCAAGGGCTGGTAAAAACCCGTAGGATGTCCCATCCGGTCATGGCCTGAGACGAGATACGCGCGGCTACTATCATGGTGTCGGCACACCGGGAGGCCTTGCTGGATTAGTTTTACCTTAGTCGGAATATCTTGAGCACGGGATTCCGAGAATACTCGGGTCTTCCCTCCTTGGAGTTGCGACTCTGCAGATCGTGAGCTTGTGATGGGCTAAGTTGGGACACCCCTGCAGGGTTTTGATCTTTCAAAAGCCGTGCCCGCGGTTATGTGGCAGATGGGAATTTGTTAATATCTGGTTGTAGAAAACTTGACACTATGGTCATAATACACTACCAGCGTGAGTAACCGTGACGGTCGCTTTCCTAAGGGGTTCGGGAAGTGAACACGGTGGGGTTATGTTTGACATGCTTAGATAGGATCACTTCGTGATCACTTTGACGATCGTTGGCACTTCTCTTCTCGCTCTAAACATGTAAGCTAGTGCTAGTGCAGCTGCAACCTTGTTCTTCAGCCTTGTTCCACACCCAAGGCTTGGATAGTTTTGCTACCCAGCAACGGGATTGCTGAGTCCTCCGTGGCTCACAGATTCTACAGAACACCAGATGCAGGTACCATGGTGAACTACACAGCTGGTGGTTCAGAGTTGTACTGGGAGTTCGACGAAGAACGTGGGCGATACTACGTGTCTTATCCAGAGGATCAGAAGGGCTCTTACTAGGATGTTATGAACGGGACCTTGTGTTATTTATGGTATCTTTCATTTGGATCTTCGTCCGTAGTCAGACTCTGATGTTATTTGGACAATGATTGTTTATGTAATGTATTGTGTGACGTGGCGAGTGTAAGCCAACTACTCTTTTGCAATTTCATCCCTCTTTTACATGAGTCGTGCAAAGATACCATACTTGAGATCATTCTAGTATGAGCTTATGCCTTTAAGTCGTGCCTCGACACGTAGGAGGTATAATCTCATACTGGGCATTACAAGTTGGCAATCAGAGCCTTCTCCGACCTAGGAGCCCCCACTGATTGATCGAATCGTTGATGGTTGAGTCTAGGCACACACTTGAAAATGTTTTGAGTCCTATATATATATCGAAGAGTAGGATTTCCTTTTAGTCCTCCTCCCTTTTCACTCTGGTGAGGACTCCTGACGATTACTTATCTCTTCTACTCTCAAAAATTCACTAAAAACTTTTTTAAGATCACGTGAGTATTGTTTGGATTGTTCCGATGTCTTTGTGACGAGAACATTGTTCTCGATGCCTCCTGTCATTTAGCGGTTGTGGCAGTGTCCCGGGGAGTTGAGCTCCGAGGTGTTGTCGTCACAAATCTATCGCAGCAGTTCTGGAATACTTAAGACGGCCGACATCGAAAACTCTTCTATGCGGTTGGTGGCAAGATAACCCCGACGTCACCCAGTACTGGGGAGGTAGTTCGGGAGTATTGCCAAAGCTTGTATAGCAGATGTGTTTCGAAGGTCCGAGGTAAATAGTTTCCGAAAATAACTGGTTATGTGTTGAAGGATGGATACAACTCGATGTAGGATTAGAGTTGAGTGCGCGGTGCTTCCCCTGTATCTCCAACACCTGATTGCATAACTGGAAACTTTCGGAAATTAATAGGTGGGTTCATCTAGTAGTTCGTAGGCATTCTTCAAACGAATGCATGATATGGAGTTCGGGGTTCTACATTGAGTGAAGAGGTTTTATGGGCGTTTGTTCCGATCGGGAGTTGCATCTTAACGGGTCCTTCGCTATGCTGATCCGGGGATTGCAAAACCCTTTTGTAACACGTTCCATAAGCTTTTAGCACGAATATGTCGAACGAAACTTCTATCGTGTATTTGTTATATCTTCTCCTTGTTGTTTTTACTTACCTTTTATTCTCCCAAGTGGCTTCTCAAGAAGATTGTTGTACCATTAAACCGTGGATTACATTCATTCATTTCGTTCGGATGTTCTTGTGAAGACTTATGTTGCAGTTCTAGCCATTGATTCAGCTTTTTCTTTCAATCAATGGCTAATAGTTGTCATCTCATTCAGGATGGCTCCTAAGAAGGTTCCCAATGCTAACCAAGAGGGTGAAGAAGTTCCTGATCGTCCTCCTTCCCCTCCTCCTCTGTGTGAGGCCTGGAGAGCAATTATGCAAGCGACAAACCAGAACACCCAGATGCTTATGCAAATGATTCCGAACATTCAGGCAAATCAAGCAAATCAAGGTGGTCATGGGAACCAAGGCCAAGGCAATCTGTTCAACCAACCTCACTTTGCTTCGCTCAACCAGTTCCTGGCAAACCAACCGAAGTCTTTCAGTTACTGTGTGGATCCGCTAGATGCTGAAGACTGGATAACAGACATCAAGAAGCACTTTGAATGCAGTAACGTGAGACCTGAGGATTATGTCAAGTTTGCAGCCTTCCAACTCAAGGATCAAGCTGTTGATTGGTGGCAACAGTACAAAGATTCCAGAGAAGGACGTGAGATCTCGTGGACTGACTTCTGCAAGGATTTCCGCTCTCACCACATTCCAACTAGTGTCACCGAAGGCATTCGTGAGCAATTCCGCAACCTGAAGCAAGGCACCATGTCCGTTTATCAATACAATGTCAAGTTCCAGAACCTTGCCCACTATGCCAAGCAAGACATCCCAGATTCCAAGAGCAAGATTTATCAGTTCCGTGGTGGTCTGAAGGATGAACTCCAACTAGCTCTCACCTTGTTTGAGTCGGATGAATTTAATCAATTCTATAACATGGCACTTAAGCAAGAGGCAGCCCAGCTCAAGGTTGAAGCTTCCAAAAAGAGGATCAGAGGTGCAGTTAACTCCTTCTCTTCTTCCCAAGTGGTCGCAAAGCAGCAGAAGTTTTGGCTTCCACCTCCTTCAGTGCTCCGCCCTCCCAACAACAACAACAAGCATTCTGGTGGTCGTGGTTTCACCCACCCACCCAACCCAAGCAATCAGTCCAAGAATCACTTTCAAGCTTCGAAGTCAAGTGCTCCTTATCACCGTCCTCTCTCAGAAGTGGTTTGAAACAAGTGCACTTAGAAGGGTCATTATGCTAACAGGTGTCCCAACCCAAGGCGCCTTCCTCCTCCTCCAACTGTCAGCACTGCTATTGTCAAGCACAATCCCAAGCAAGCAAGAGTGAATCTGATGAATGCAGCTCAAACAGAGAATTCTTCATATGTGATACTTGGTAACCTTCCAGTCAATCCTAAGCCTGCTAAAGTTTTGTTTGATTCGGGTGCATCATGTTCTTTCATGTCATATCCATTTGCATTCAAGCACAATGTGGGCACAATGGCATTACCTCAAAGGTTGCAAGTTACTTCTCCGGGGAAGCTAATGTCTTCTAGCTTGTATGCTCCGGTTATATCTATTCACATGGGCGATTACAATTTCCTCGTTTCTCCGGTTATTCTCGGTAATTCCGGCATTGATCTTATTCTTCGGATGGATTGGCTTTCCAAGCATGATGAAAACATTGATTGTGCAAATAAGGAAGTCAAGCTTACTCATCCTGACGAAGACGTGATTATCTTCGCCTCTCGAGATAACACAATCAGGCTATTCTCTCTTAATGACAAGGGCGAGATTAGTGCCATCTCTCAGATTCCGATGGTCAATGAGTATGAAGATGTTTTCCCTGAAGAGCTTCCAGGCATGCCTCCCATCGTCAAGTTGAATTCATCATTGAACTCGAGCCCGGTACTGAGCCAGCATGTCGGTGTCCGTACAAGCTCTCCCCTGATGAGTTGAAGGAGCTGAAGAAACAACTCGATGAGCAAGAGCATATGGGTCTAATCAGACATATCACTTCTCTTTGGGGCTGTGGTGTTCTATTTGTCAAGAAGAAGGATGGCACGGAGCGCCTTTGCGTTGATTACTGGCCATTAAACAAGAAGACAATAAAGAACAAGTACCCGCTCCCCAATATCAATGAATTGTTCGAGTAGCTCAAAGTGGCAAAGGTGTTCTCAAAGCTCGATCTCCGGATGGGTTATCACCAGATCCGTATCCGTGAAGAAGATTTTCCCAAGACCGCATTCAGAACGAGTTTTGGCTCTTATGAATACACGATCATGTCTGTTGGCCTCGCAAATGCTCCACCCAATTTCTCGAGGATGATGCACTTCATATTCAACCCCTACACCAATGAATTTGTTCTCGTCTATCTAGATGACATCTTGGTATTATCCAAGAATGAAGAAGACCATGCCAAGCACCTCCGTTTGGTTCTCGGCAGACTCCGTGAACACAAGTTCTACGCGAAGTTCTCCAAATGTGAATTCTGGCTGGATAAGGTCTTATATCTTGGCCATATCATCTCTGCTGAGGGTATTTCTGTGAACCCCGAGAAAGTTGAAGGTATTGTCAACTGGGAACCCCCGCAGAACGTCAAGCAACTCCGAAGCTTCCTTGGTCTTGCTAGCTATTGCAGAAGGTTCGTTGAGAACTTCTCCAAGATTGCCAAAGCTCTCTCAAACCTGCTACAGAAGAATGTCAAGTACAACTAGAGTCCTGATTGTGATGTGGCATTCAAAACACTTAAAGAGAAGCTCATTTCTGCTCCGGTTCTTACTCCTCCGGATGAGTCCAAGCCCTATGAAGTTTTCTGTGATGCTTCCTTACAGGGACTTGGTGGTGTTCTCATGCAAGACAAGAAGATTGTGGCATACACTTCTCGTCAATTGAAACCAAATGAGAAGAATTACCCCACACATGATCTTGAGCTAGCAGCAGTGGTACATGCTTTGATCACGTGCAGACACCTTCTGTTGGGCAGAAACGTGGACATCTTCATTGATCACAAGAACTTGAAGTACATCTTCACACAGCCTAACCTGAACCTTCACCAGACTCGTTGGGTTGAGATGATCCAAGAGTATGATCCAAGCATTGAATATACACCTGGCAAGGGCAATGTCATTGTAGATGCCTTGAGCAGAAAGGCATATTGCAACAGTCTCCTTCTCAAGCCGTTTCAGCCTGAGCTTTGTGAATCATTCAGGAAGCTAAACCTCCAAGTTGTTCCGCAAGGCTTTCTTGCAAATCTTCAAGTTGCTCCTACCTTGGAAGATCAGATCCGTGAGGCCCAACTAAGTGATGCTATGGTGCAGAAAGTGAAACATGGTATTGCTAAGGGTACACCCAAGTACAAGTGCTATCGCATTGATGAGAAAGATACCTTGTTCTTTGAGGACAGAATTGTGGTTCCCAAGGGTGATCTCAGGAAGCTCATAATGAACGAAGCACATGACTCCCTCCTCTCAATTCATCCTGGAAGTTCTAGGATGTACCAAGACCTCAAGCAATCTTACTGGTGGACTCGCATGAAAAGGGAGATTGCCCAATTCGTGAAAGAATGTGATGTCTGCAGAAGAGTGAAGGCACAGCATCAATGTCCAGCCGGTCTCCTCCAACCTCTTCCTATTCCCGAGTGCAAATTCGACCACATTGAAATGGATTTCGTCACTGGGTTTCCTAAGTCCAATAAGGGGAATGATGCTATCTTTGTAGTCATTGACAAGCTAACCAAAGTAGCTCACTTCCTTCCCGTCCAAGAATCCATCAATGCAGCTTAGTTGGCAGAGTTGTACACTTCTAGAATTGTTTCATTGCATGGCATTCCTCAAGTCATCTCCTCAGACCGTGGAAGATTGTTCACATCCAAGTTCTGGGACTCCTTTCAGACAGCCATGGGCACTAAGATTCGTTTCAGCACTGTGTTTCACCCTCAGACTAGTGGTCAAGTCGAAAGAGTGAACCAGATCCTCGAATACATGCTCAGAGCTTGTGTCATCTCTTTTGGCATGAAGTGGGAAGATTGTCTTACATTTGCCGAGTTCTCTTACAACAACAGTTTCCAAGCAAGTGCCGACAAAGCTCCTTTTGAAATCCTCTATGGCAGAAAGTGTCGTACCCCGCTCAACTGGTCCGAGACTGGTGAACGTCAACTTCTCGGCAATGACTTGATCTCAGAAGCCGAAGAAATGTGCAAAGTCATACATGAGAATCACAAAGCCGCTCAATCGCTTCAAAAGAGTTACTATGACGGCAAGCATCGTGATTTGGCCTTCGACATTGGGGATCATGTCTATCTCCGTGTTTCTCCTATGAAAGGAACCCAAAGATTCGGTATCAAAGGAAGCTTGCTCCTAGATATGTGGGCCCTTTCAAGATTCTTGGCAAAAGAGGCGATCTAGCCTATCAACTTGAACTCCCCTCCAACTTTGCAAATGTTCATGATGTGTTTCACGTGTCTCAACTACGCAAGTGCTTCAAGACACCTGAACGCACCATTCTGTTCGAGGAGATTGATCTACAACAAGACTTATCTTATCGTGAGCACCCTGTTGCTATTCTTGAGGAAACTGAGCGCAAAACCCGCAACAAGTCAATCAAGTTCCTGAAAGTTAAGTGGTCACACCATACCGACTGAGAGGCTACGTGGGAACGAGAAGATCACCTTCGTTCCGAGTATCCTTCCTTCTTCCAGTCCTAGATCTCGGGACGAGATCTTTTTGTTGTGTAGGAGAGTTTGTAATGACCCAAATGTAACACTTTCCTATAATGGCAATAAAGCTTCCTCTTTGATCCTTGTCATTATCCTTGGGGGTCCTTCTCTTTTATTTTATTTGCATTGCATACCTTTTATAATTTTTTGCATCCTTGCAATGCTCATCATCATGTCATCATGGCATCATAGTTTAATTTCTTTTGTGCATTGTGGAGACCTTGTGATGTATGTGTGTGTGGGTTCATGCTATCTTAGCTAAAACCCTACCCCTCCTCCTCTTATTCTTTCTTCTTCTTCTTCTTCTTCTTCTTCTTCTTATTCTTCTCCTTCTTCTTTCTGGCCTCTTCTTTGATCTATTTTGCAAGCCACCTAGCAAGTGCCATAGTGGGTCTTCCTTCTCCTTTAAAACTTGCCCCATGTGAGCAACCTCTCCACCAAATATCATCTCATTTGAATATGATTTGGTTGGGTTTTAAAATATCAAGAGTTTGACCTATATTCAAACTACTTTTATTTTTCTGCCTCTAAAAATGTCCAATTCATTTTATTTAAATAGAGCATAATTCACTGAGCTTAGGGGTATTTTTCTTTTCCCCTAGTTCTTCTTCTTTATTTCTGTGCATTCTTTTCTTTTCTGTCTGAAGAAATAAAAAGAATTGAAGAAACAGCAGCAGCCAGTTGACAACCCGGGCCTCTCCCTTTCTCCCTCTTCCCCGAGGCCCAGTTCCTCTCCCACAGCACAGCCCAGCACCGCAGGCCCAACTACTGGCGCAACAGTCGCGTCGTAGCCACTCCGAGCGCGTGGCCCCACCAGTCAGTGACCCATCTGCCTCGCCTCCGTCTTCCTCCGTCAGAAAAGAAGAGCACACGACGCGCTCACTGTCGTGTTGTCAGCTCACGGACGTCGAGGCCGTGTGCCGAGCCCCGTTTTTAAACCCAGATCGTGTCCACCACTTTCCCCTAGGTCTTCCCTTTCCCCTCTCGCCGTCTGGAGAGATGGGATCCCCCATATCCGCCGCCACCATCGATGCCCGAGCGCATCTGAGAGCAACCTCGCGTCATCGGCGAGCTCCGCGTCGTCCTCGGCCTCGCCAAAGTTGTCCAGCTTCTTCCACGACGTCATCTTCTTCCACTACGACAACTACGCGGACCCGAGCGCCTCTCCGTCGAGCTCTTCTTCCTCTTATTCCTCTATGGTGGCCGGAGGTGTTCGAGACACGCCGTCGTCGACTCCGTCCACACCAGGGCCAGCCGAGCACACCGTCGTGCTCGTGGTGAGCCCCTCTCTCTCCCCAAGCCCTTTTCCCCTTTCTGCGCATGCTCTAGGCCGTAGTTCCACGAGCGCCCGACCGTGCCGCCGTCGGACCTCGTTGCCGACGAATGCTCCAACCTCTCGAGCCCTCGCTGTGGTGCCCATTAGCTTCGCTTAGATGCGTAGAACCTCCCTGTGCAGAAGTCGTGCCGCCTAGTGCCTTGCATCGCTTCGTCGTCGTCTCGTTGCCGCCGTGCTGTAATTGCTCGCCGCCGGTGATGCAGTGCCCCTTAGGCACTGCTAGTAGTTTGTTTGGATGCGGGACTCCTCCTGCTTCCTCTCGCACCTCTCCGTCGTGTCTAATGGTCGCCGGAGCGGAGCCGATGAGCAGCTCCGATGAGGGCCAGTGTTTTCCCCTGTTATGCTTCTGTGGTTTATTCTTCAGACTTGCTGCATGTTATCTATCAAGATCGATGCAGTGGCGTAGTGGTGTGTCTCCGTCAGTTTCGTCAGAAGGGCGCGGGTTCAATCCCTCGCGGGCGCTGTGGTTATTTCGCCCCTTTTTCGTTTTTGTGTGAGGCTGACAGCAGGGCCCCACCTGCCAGCCTCACAGCGGCAGTTCTAGCCCCCGCGCGCACCCGCTTGCCAACTCAGCTCACCTGGCCCCCCTTGTCAGTGACAGTGGCTCGCTGATCCTGGGTCAATTTAGACCTGGCATTTGATTGTTTTATTTCTTTTTCTGTTTTTCTTGTTCTTTTCTGTTTTCTGTTTTATTTAATATCTGCATATTTATGCATCATATGAATATGAGCCCTATATGAAAAGTGCTTAGAATTTTGTGTAGATTATGAAAATGTCACTTGCTGCCATGTTTGAAATATTTAAAATGTTGTTTGAATTTAAATTTGTTTAAATATGCTTAAACTTGCAAAAATCATAACTAATTCTCTACAACTCCAAATTTAACAAACTTTATATGCATTTGGGGTAGAAAAATGTGTAGAATATTTTGGTGTTGTTGTTTAGCATGTTTGACAACTCCTTCCCAGAAGTATTTCAAATCTGTCCCAAATGCTTATTAATGAATATGGTTTTTTTTGGGAATTGTTGTATTTAATTCCAGCCCTTTTAAACTTGCTAGCATGTTGCTGTTATGTTTAGTGCACCCTTGCCATGTTAACCAACCTCTTTTAAATCAAGTTGGCTGCTTGGTTGATAAACTACTTAAACTTGCCAACTTGTTCTTTTGCTTGTTTCATTATATGTGGTTGATCTTGTGGTTGTGATGATATTGCATTCTTGTGACCCTAGGCCATGCATCATGTCTTTGCATGTTCTCAAGCTTCATTTTCATGCATTGTGACACCCCGAGACCGATGCGCCCGGTGTCAGCCAGTTATTCGTCGTCGTTGCCATGTCATCGGCTTGCGTGTTGCATCTTGCCATGTCATCGTGTGTGTTGCATCATCATGTTTTAAAAACTTGCATCCGTCCGAGTCCCCTCGTCCTTTCCGTTGTCCGTTCTGAGCCCAGACACACTCACACGCGCCCGCGGCGCCTCCGAATATTTATTTTATGAGTGGCCGGAAAATGTTCTCGGAATGGGATGAAACTTGGTGTGTGGTCTTATTATATCATAGGTAGACCGCCTGTCAAATTTCATCGCATTCGGAGTCTGTTTGATAGCCCAATGGTTAACCGCGTTAACCGCCGGAAGCCTTCTCTCTTTTGGCCCAGCACCCCTTTCACACAGCCCACCAAGCCCATTCTAACCCCTCCATGCTCTTGGTCGTTCGATCACGATCACGTGGCCGCGAACCGCTCCTCGTTTGGACACTCCTAGCTCCCTCTAACTATAAATATGTGTCTCCCCCCGTTTTTCTCGCAGATCCAACCCTAGCCTCGCTCCCACAGCGCGCCGGACATGTCCACTCAGCCTCTAGACGTGTCCACCCTGCCAGCCACATCACCCCAGCCTATCAGCACATGCCACCTCAACCGCGCCGCCGTCCTCAGCCAATCACGGCTCGCAATGTCACCGCCGCCAGCGCCCACCTCGTCGTCGGCCTGCGGAGCCCATCCGGGGCCCGTGCGGGCCCGAACGCCGTCGACACCGCTGCGCAAGTCAGCGCCGCCCCGCGCCCTCACCTCCCGCAGACAGCCCCGCCGTCCCGCTCGCCGCCTCCATCTCCGCCGCATGCGCGCCGTCGCCGGCGACCAACTCCGGCGACCAGGCACCCCGACCTCCCCGTGCGCCGCGTCGGCTCCGCTCCCGGCCGGCCGACCCACCTCCCCGCGGTGGCGCCGCCTTGTGCCCGATCCGGCCGCCAGCCGCCTGATCCAGCCGTCTCCAGTCTCTCCGCCGCCCAGGCGCCCCGCCGGCATTGTCCCCGTCGTGCCCGACGCCGCCGCCATGTGCGGGATCAAGCAGGAGGCTCGTCCCGCTCGCCTCTGCCCCGCGCGTGGGCTCGCTCGCCCCCGTGGGCCTCTCTTGCCGGCCTGGCTTCCCTCACCCCGGCCCAGCTGTTCGGGCCTCCCTCCAGCCGCACGTGGGCCGGCCCCTCTCCAGCGCCACATCTGCCGGCCCAGGCCAACGCGCCCTAGCCGGCCTCTTCTTCCTGGGCCTAGGCCTGCTCTGGTGAGCCACTGCTAAGCCTCGCCCGAGCGCTGCTTAGTTATCTTACGCCCGTTGTGTTTTTTTTCCTGAGTGTAAAATGACTAAGTCTGAGAAATTCATACTTTTATGTTGCATCTTGGCATGGTTGTAACTTTTTGTGTGCTTATCCAAATTGTGCAAATGATATGTCTAAATGATCGTGGTGATGTGCTCTTCACTTTGTTCCATTATGCCATGCTTGTTTGAGTTCATCTAGATGCCTTAATCTCTATTGCAAGAGTGCTACTTGTTATAAACTGCTGTTACTTGTTAATTTTATGCCATGTTTGAGATATGATAACTTGGTGCATGTTTATCCAAATGGAGCATATGATATGTCAAAATGTTCATTGTGAAATGCTCTACATGTTGGTTGCTGTAGCATTCATGTTAGGTGCCATACTGCCATGTTAATCTATGTTGCACAAGTTCATTTGGCTGTTAAGTGCTGAAACTTGTTATGAGATGCTGATTTCACCTACTCATTGTTATTGATGTGTTTGTCTTCATGCCACAAGCCTATATGTTTTAGAAGCACAATCATATGGTCTTTGCTATGGTGCAATTCACTTTTCATGATATGCCTTGAGGTGACTTAAACAAGCTTGTAAACATGCCATGCCAATGTTACTGTTTTATACTTGGTGAAAAAACTGCTAAGTCTGGAATTTATTTAACCTGATGCCATGTTTGCTTGATGCCCTAGTCACATCCATGCTTGTTTTGGAGTGGCCAATGATCATGTCTTGTTGTCCATGTTATTGTCTATCCATTCATGCCCTTACTTCCTCACATGACCTATTGTAGCTTATTTATTTCTTGCTCTCAAGTTGCTATAAATTATACCTGTCAAGATTTTATCAGCATGTTCAATTTGGTGGAGCTTGTTGTTATTGATCCATGCCTCCTATGGAGATGCTCCAATGGAGTTGTTTGCTGTATGATATGTCTACTACATGTCCATGCTCTTTATGTTATTATTAGAGTTGGTATGCTTGTTGTTTTGTGCCTCCGAAGGCAGCATCGTGATGATGTTTTCGCCTTCCTAGATTTTGAATAAGTCGGATAATTTTATTGCAACTTGCCATGCTTGGTTAATTATGTTCCAGCAAGCTTTTGAGTGTATTCTAAGTTCATGCTTGTAAAGTAACATGTCTACTTCACATCCATTCTTCTTGTTATCATGTTTGGGTGGTGTAGCTTATATTTACCTTGCTCCCAAGTTGCAATGTGGTTGAAAACTTCAGCTTGTTATATCTTGTTTCATGTGTATGTGTTGAACCGTTGCTCCGTTTTGAGTGTGCCATATATGAAACTTATGTGATTTTGCATGTAGAAGCATAATATCATGTTTTTTACATGTTTGGAGTGTGTTTGCTTGATGTTTGGGTGCATCTTGCACCGTTGCCATGCTTGTCTTGTTTTGCTCATATCTTCTATGCCGTAGCTCCGAATTAAAAAAACTTTATATGAAACTTGACTAGAATTTCGTGTAGATCATCATGGTGCATGTTAAACTGTTGTTTAACAACTTTAACTTAAGGTTTGTTCAGATCTGTACTAATTTCCAATTATGCATATGAGGACTTACCGGATTTGTTATGTGTTGATTCCGGCCACATTTAAACTTGTTGGTTGGTGTTGTTCTTGTGTGCTTCGTCCCTTGCCATGAATTGCATCATATAGACTGTCTTGCATCATACTTGATTGAGCTCCTTGTCTTGTTCTTGAGTGGCGTGTTTACCTTGTGGTGTGTTTCTTCTCGCTAGTCTTTTCCGTTGCGATCGTGAGGATTCGTTCGACTACACGTGGTTCGTCTTCAAGGCTTCTTCTTCGTCTTCTTCACGGATTCGTTCTTCTTACTTGCAGGATCTCATGCAAGATGACCATACCCTTGGATACCTTTACTACCATTGCCATGCTTAGTTGTCTCGATGCTATCCTTATATGACGTGCTACCCATATTTATAGTCAGCCCCTCTCCTTGTTGCCATGAAACCTCTAACCTTTGACACCTTCCTAGCAAACCATTGTTTGGCTATGTTAACCGCTTGCTCAGCCCCTCTTACAGCATTGTTAGTTGCAGGTGAAGATGAAGATCGTTCCATGTTGGAACTTGTTGTTGGAATATCACAATATCTATTATTATTATTGACACACCTATATACTGGGCATGGGTGGAAGGCTTGGCCTTTTGCTCGGTGTTTTGTTCCTCTCATGCCACCTTAGGAGTCGATAAACCGGCATTATGTTCCTTGATTTTGTGTTCCTTACACGGTTTGGTATATGGGGACCCCTTGACACTTCGTCTTCGAATAAAACTCCTCCAGCAAGGTCCAACATTGGTTTTAATTTGCAACATAATAAAAACTTAATTAATTAATTAATTGCATAGGTAGTTAGCGCTACCCGAGGATTCTTCTACAAATAGAGGGGCCAGTGCTGATGGTGTTGGTCCCAAACGGGCGGACTGCGGGACCCCCTCTGGGAAACTCGAGGTATCTGGCTCCCGTAGGATGTCCCATCCGGTCGTGGCCTGAGACAAGATACGCGTGGCTACTATCAGGGTGTCGGCACGCCGACAGGTCTTGTTGGACTTGTTTTACCATTGTCAAAATGTCTTGTGCACCGGGATACCGAGCCTGATCGGATTGTCCTTAAGATAAGGGGTAATATTATTATTACTTCTGCTGATCGTGAGAGCTTTTGATGGGCTAAGTTGGGACACCCCTGCAGGGTTATGATCTTTCGAAAGTCGTGCCCGCGGTTATGAGGCAGATTAGAATTTGTTAATGTCCGGTTGTAGAAAACTTGTCAGAGGATCCGAAGTAAAACACACAACTGTGTGAGTAACCGTGACTGTCTCTTTTCACCTTGAGAAGAGAACACGGTGGGGTTATGTTTGACTCGTAGGTAGTTCAGGATCTTTAGCGATCACTACTAGTTTGCGACCGTCTGCGTAGATCCTCATCTTATTCTTTTACTCGTAAGTTAGCCACCATACATTGCTTAGTCGCTGGTGCAACCTCACCACTTGACTTCTTCCTACCCATTAAGCTTTGCTAGTCTTGTTACCCATGGTTATGGGATTGCTGAGTCCTCGTGGCTCACATATACTACAACAACAGTTGCAGGTGCAGGTTTCCGATGTCTTGACGTGAGAGCGATGATCGTTGTGTTGGAGTTCTTTCTTCTTCTTCTTTAGTCTTGGGTTGGGTTCTGGGTCGGCAGCCTGGGATAGCAGATGGATGTCTTTGTGCTTTTCATGTTTGCATCCGTAGTCGGATGCCTTGTATTGATGTTGTTGTATTCATGTGACTTGTATGTATTGTTGTATCCCCCACAATGTTGAGGATATCGCTTATCGTTATCGTCTCGGTCAGCTGGGGATTAGAGATTAATCGTAAATCGGCTGATTAATCGATTTTATCGGTCGACTATTAATCTGCCATTTTTTTCAAATCCCAGGTTCCCAACACTAAAATATGCTATATTCAACATCAAAACAATATTTGACAGAAGTGTTACCTTAATTCCTAGCCTTTGAATCCTGGTATAATGACAAAAAATAAATGAAAATAGTACATATTGCCTAACAAGGTCCATAAAACGAAAATAAACATAGTTTTTGCAAACATAATGATACGAATAGGCCAAATTTATCGGTAGATTCCCGATAAATCGCTTGTCATAGCGATAAATCGGCCCAAACGATAAATGGTGAAGATAAGGCATAATCTTATCGGTCACCCCAAGAGTAGTGATAAATCGGACGATAAATTGCTGAATCGGAAGATTTCTTGAACAATGATCCCCCATGTATGTATGTAATGGTACGATGCAATGATATCCATCTTGTTAAGCGCCCGAAATGCGGTTGTACCCCAATCACGTAAGTGTCACGTGATCGGGATAGAATCGCATCTTGGACCTGACAAGTTGATATCAGAGCCTCGACCGACCACAGGATCCCCCTTGATTGATCGTAGTCTGGCCGTTGTCGAGTCTAGAAGAAAACTTTTTTGGAGTCTAGTTATATCGGAGAGTAGGAATTCTTTTTATTCCCCTGCCCCTTCGTCGCTTTGGTGAGGAATCTTGACGTAGGTGTTTTTAATTACTCCTCTTCCCCTTCAAATTTTTTTACGATGACGCGGTTAGTTTTCGTTCGTTGAGTTGTCAGTCTTTCATCTGTTGCATCTCTCGTCAAGTGGATTCGACTCTCTTCTTCCTTGCAAGTTCAACCCTCACTTCTTTTCAACCGACGGAGTTTTTCCCCGTCCGAAGTGGACTTTCTTTTTCCCACCCGCCCACCCCTTTTTCTTCTTGGAACCGGAGTCCTTAATCGAGTTTCCATCCTACTCGTGTGAATCCTTTGCTTTCTTTCATCAATTATTTCAGCTGGTGAATTCTCGTCTCGACGTCATTCTTCACCTCTATTCTTTTCTGGTGGATTCAATTCAAGTTTTCGGTGTTGATCTTATTCTCTTCCTTTGCTCAAGAGTTTTACCCTTCTCACATTCGCCTATCGCCGTTTAATTGTTCTGGAGTTTCGAAGAAATCTCAGGAGATTCGTCTGTGTTCCAATTAATTCAAGGTTGTCACCTCCTTTGAGTCTTTTAATCATTCTGGTGCATTATCTCCTTTTTGATCCTTCTCAACGGTGATTTTCTTTCAGTGGGCTCATAACCCACAGGTTTATTCCCAGGATCTTACCTGACTCTTTACATTCCCAGAGTGTTCCGAAATTCTTTCAAGTGTGACATAAGTATGGATTCCATCAGTCATGTACCTTTTCCAAGATCGTTTGCAATTCTTTTATGCGTTGGTTCAACGTCTCCTCTTTTCATTCTTCTGGAGTATCTCAATGATTTTGGTTGTGTTTCTCGTCGACATTTGAAGACCGAAGAAGTGCTTTCCCCTGAATCTTCTCCGTTTTCTCGGGGATTCGTGCTTCTAGCTTAATGCTATCCTCTCGAATTATTCCGTTGTCATAAATTCTTTTCCTTACCCATCTGGAGCATTTCATGAATTCTTTCTTTTGTGATCCTCCGAAGGCCATCATTTCAGAAGATTTCTTCATCCTCAGTTTTCAACTTCGCCCTCCAAATATTCTTCTTCGATGCCACTTCGTTCGTCTCACATTCTTTTCGGTGCTTCGTTCAAGTATTCTTTAATCAGTTCGCGATCTCTTCGTTCTCTTGTATCTAAATTCCCCAAGTGCTTTATTCTTCCTGGCGATTCATTCTCTTGTATTCACTCGATTTAAATTCTCTTACGGTGGTTCGTTCCTTTTGTTCACTCTGTTTCAATTCTTACGATGGTTCGCTCAAGATTTATTTTCCGGTGCTATCATATCAATCCATTCATTTTTATTCCAATCCTACCGGTGTTCCATGAAGATTTTCGCAAATTCGCGATATATCCCTCTTTAAACTTTTCAACGAGAATAAGTAGGATGTGAATACATTGTTCATCAATTTAATTGGTGTAGGATAAGCATATCATAATTCTTATTCTTTTTATCAAGTTGATTTATTCCTTCCTTTGGAGTTTGTTCTTGATGAATAAATTCTACTTCCAAGTGCCTTAATCTTTTCTTTTCCGGAGTTCATATTTTTCTCGGCTATCTCATCGAAACCCCGCCTAATCATCGCAAGGCTTTAATTTTATTCTTTTCATCCACCATTTCTATATCATAATCCTTTTGTTACCGGAGTTCTTCTTGGTGGTTCTTCATCATCTATTCAATCTTCATATGCCATCATAATTCTTGTTCAACAGCTCAAGCATTATTCTTTTGTGACCCGAGATGCAAATAATTCTCCATATTCTTTTAAAGTGGAGTTTTGCATTTCTTCTTTCATCTCATCTATTCAATCTTCTATTGCGGCATAATCCACCTCAAGTTTTGAGATGATTTTCATAAGTCCACAACAAGCTTACTCTTTTGTTGTTGATTTCTCAACAACTCCGTTCAAGCTTTTCTTTTCAAGATGCTCTTTCAATTCATTCGCGCTCGAAGTTGTTCTTCTCTTATCCGTTCTTTTCATTTCTTTCCGGGGGCATTATGTTGTTCCTCTCGTCAAATATTATTCCATCTCTCAAGTAATTCTTCTTTCAATTCATGTTCAACCGGTGTGCTATTTCTTTTAGTTTCAGCCGGAGTGCTGCCCGAATTCCTTCGTGGAAATCCATTTCTTTCTCTTAGTAACCGGAGTGGTTTCGAATTCAGTATCATTCCTTCAGCTCTTGTTTCGTGCCTTTCAACCTCCTTGATTCTCATCATATTCCTTGTTCATCTTGTTTAACGAAGTCTTTGCAACTTCGTTCATCTCCATTGTATCCTTTCTTTCAAGTTGTTCCACCTCTCAAGGTTCTTTGTTTTCACTCTTTTGTCTTCGAAGAACTTTGTTCTTCCTTTTCCCTTCCGTCTTGTTCCTAAGATCTCGGGACGAGATCTCTTGTTAGTTGGGGAGTGTTGTGACACCTCGAGACCGATGCGCCAGGTGTCAGCCAGTTATTCGTCGCCGTTGCCATGTCATCTGCTTGCGTGTTGCATCTTGCCATGTCATCGTGTGTGTTGCATCATCATGTTTTAAAAACTTGCATCCGTCCGAGTCCCCTCGTCTTTTCCGTTGTCCGTTCTGAGCCCAGACACACTCACACGTGCCTGCGGCGCCTCCGAATATTTATTTTATGAGTGGCCGGAAAATGTTCTCAGAATGGGATGAAACTTGGCGTGTGGTCTTATTATAGCATAGGTAGACCGCCTATCAAATTTCATCGCATTCGGAGTCCGTTTGATAGCCCAACGGTTAACCGCGTTAACCGCCGGAAGCCTTCTCTCTTTTGGCCCAGCACCCCTTTCACACAGCCCACCAAGCCCATTCTAACCCCTCCATGCTCTTGGTCGTTCGATCACGATCACATGGCCGCGAACCGCTTCTCATTTGGACACTCCTAGCTCCCTCTACCTATAAATATGTGTCTCCCCCCGTTTTTCTCGCAGATCCAACCCTAGCCCCACTCCCACCGCGCGCCGGACATGTCCACTCCGCCTCTGGACGTGTCCACCCCGCCGGCCACATCACCCCTGCCTATCAGCACACGCCACCTCAGTCGCGCCGCCGTCCTCAGCCAATCACAGCTCGCCACGTCACCGCCGCCAGCGCCCACCTCGCCGCCGGCCCGCGGAGCCCATCAGGGGCTCGCGCGGGCCCGAACGCCGCCGCCGCCGCTGCGCAAGTCAGCGCCGCCCCGCGCCCTCGCCTCCCGCAGACAGCCCCGCCGTCCCGCTCGCCGCCTCCATCTCCGTCGCCTGCGCGCCGTCGCCAGCGACCAACTCCGGCGACCGGGCGCCCCGACCTCCCCGTGCGCCGCGTCGTCTCCGCTCCCTGCCGGCCGACCCACCTCCCCGCGGTGGCGCCGCCTTCTGCCCGATCCGGCCGCCGGCCGCAGGATCCGGCCGTCTCCAGTCTCTCCGCCGCCCAGGCGCCCCGCCGGCGTTGTCCCTGCCGTGCCCGCCGCCGCCGCCATGTGCGGGATCGAGCAGGAGGCTCGTCCCGCTAGCCTCTGCCCCACGCATGGGCTCGCTCGCCCCCGTGGGCCTCTCCTGCCGGCCCGCTTCCCTTCGCCCCGGCCCGGCTGTTCGGGCCACCCTCCAGTCGCACGTGGGCCGGCCCCTCTCCAGCGCCACATCTGTCGACCCAGGCCGACGCGCCCCAGCCGGCCTCTTCTTCCTGGGCCTAGGCCTGCTCTGGTGAGCCACCGCTAAGCCCCGCCCGAGCGCTGCTTAGTTATCTTACGCCTGTTGTGTTTTTTTTCCTGAGTGTAAAATGACCAAGTCTGAGAAATTCATACTTTTATGTTGCATCTTGGCATGGCTGTAACTTTTTGTGTGCTTATCCAAATTGTGCAAATGATATGTCTAAATGATCGTGGTGATGTGCTCTTCACTTTGTTCCATTGTGTCATGCTTGTTTGAGTTCATCTAGATGCATTAATCTCTGTTGCAAGAGTGCTACTTGTTATAAACTAATGTTACTTGTTAATTTTTTGCCATGTTTGAGATATGATAACTTGGTGCATGTTTATCCAAATGGAGCATATGATATGTCAAAATGTTCATTGTGAAGTGCTCTACATGTTCGTTGGTGTAGCATTCATGTTAGGTGCCATATTGCCATGTTAATCTCTGTTGCAAAAGTGCATTTGACTGTTAAGTGCTGAAACTTGTTATGAGATGCTGATTTCACTTGCTCATTGTTATTGATGTGTTTGTCTTCATGCCACATGCCTATATGTTTTAGAAGCACAATCATATGGTCTTTGCTGTGGTGCAATTCACTTTTCATGATATGCCTTGAGGTGACTTAAACAATCTTTAAACATGCCATGCCAATGTTACTGTTATATACTTAGTGAAAAAACTGCTAAGTCTGGAATCTGTTTAACCTCATGACATGTTTGCTTGATGCCCTAGTCACATCCATGCTTGTTTTGGAGTGGCCAATGATCATGTCTTATTGTCCATGTTATTGTCTATCCATTCATGCCCTTACTTGCTCATATGACCTGCTGTAGCTTATTTATTTCTTTCTCTCAAGTTGCTATAAATTATACTTGTCAGGATTTTATCAGCATGTTCAATTTGGTGGAGCTTGTTGTTATTGATCCATGCCTCCTATGGAGATGCTCCAATGGAGTTGTTTGTTGTATGATATGTCTACTACATGTCCATGCTCTTTATGTTCTTATTAGAGTTGGTATGCTTGTTGTTTTGTACCTCCGAAGGCAGCATCGTGATGATGTTTTTGCCTTCCCAGATTTTGACTAAGTCGGATAATTTTTGTTGCAACTTGGCATGCTTGGTTAATTATGTTCCAGCAAGCTTTTGAGTGTGTTCTAAGTTCATGTTTGTTAAGTAACATGTCTACTTCACATCCATGCTTCTTGTTATCATGTTTGGGTGATGTAGCTTATATTTACCTTGCTCCCAAGTTGCTATGTGGCTGTTAACTTCAGCTTGTTGTTATATCTCGTTTCATGTGTATGTGTTGAACCATTGCTCCGTTTTGAGTGTGCCATATATGAAACTTGTGTCATTTTGCATGTAGAAGCATAATATCATGTTGTTTACATGTTTGGAGTGTGTTTGCTTGATGTTTGGGTGCATCTTGCACCGTTGCCATGCTTGTCTTGTTTTGCTCATATCTTCTGGGCCGTAGCTCCGAATTAAACAAACTTTATATGAAACTTGACTAGAATTCCATGTAGATCATCATGGTGCATGTTAAACAGCTGTTTAACAACTTTAACTTAAGGTTTGTTCAGATCTGTACTAATTTCACATTATGCATATGAGGACTTACCGGATTTGTTATGTGTTGATTCCGACCTCATTTAAACATGTTGGTTGGTGTTGTTCTTGTGTGCTTCATCCCTTGCCATGAATTGCATCATATAGACTTGTCTTGCATCATACTTGATTGAGCTCCTTATCTTGTTCTTGAGTGATGTGTTTACCTTGTGGTGTGTTTCTTCTCGCTAGTCTTTTCCGTTGCGATCGTGAGGATTCGTTCGACTACACGTGGTTTGTCTTCAAGGCTTCTTCTTCGTCTTCTTCACAGATCCGTTCTTCTTCCTTGCGGGATCTCATGCAATATGACCATACCCTTGGATACCTTTACTACCATTGACATGCTTAGTTGTCTCGATGCTATCGTTATATGTCGCGCTACCCATCTTTATTGTCAGCCCCTCTCCTTGTTGCCATGAAACCTCTAACCTTTGACACCTTCCTAGCAAACCATTGTTTGGCTATGTTACCCACTTGCTCAGCTCCTCTTATAGCATTGTTAGTTGCAGGTGAAGATGAAGATCGTTCCATGTTGGAACTTCTTGTTGGAATATCACAATATCTATTATTATTATTAACACACCTATATAGTGGGCATGGGTGGAAGGCTTGGCCTTTTGCTCGGTGTTTTGTTCCACTCATGCCACCTTAGGAGCCGATAAACCGGCATTATGTTCCTTGATTTTGCGTTCCTTACACGGTTGGGTATATGGGGACCCCTTGACACTTTGTCTTTGAATAAAACTCCTCCAGCAAGGCCCAACATTGGTTTTAATTTGCAACATAATAAAAACTTAATTAATTAATTAATTTCATAGGGAGTTAGCGCTACCCGAGGATTCTTCTACATACAGGGGGGCCAGCACTGATGGTGTTGGTCCCAAACGGGCGGACTGCGGGACCGCCTCGGGGAAACTCGAGGTATCTGGCTCCCGTAGGATGCCCCATCCGGTCGTGGCCTAAGACAAGATACGCGCGGCTACTATCAGGGTGTCGGCACGCCGGGAGGTCTTGCTGGACTTGTTTTACCATTGTCGAAATGTCCTGTGCACCGGGATACCGAGCCTGATCGGATTGTCCTTAAGATAAGGGGTAATATTATTATTACTTCTGCTGATCGTGAGAGCTTGTGATGGGCTAAGTTGGGACACCCCTGCAGGGTTATGATCTTTCGAAAGCCGTGCCCGCAGCTATGTGGCAGATTGGAATTTGTTAATGTCCAGTTGTAGAAAACTTGTCAGAGGATCCGAAGTAAAACACACAACTGTGCGAGTAACCGTGACTGTCTCTTTTCACCTTGAGAAGAGAACACGGTGGGGTTATGTTTGACTCGTAGGTAGTTCAGGATCTTTAGCGATCACTACTAGTTTGCGACCGTCTGCGTAGATGCTCATCTTATTCTTGTACTCGTAAGTTAGCCACCATACATTGCTTAGCCGCTGCTGCAACCTCACCACTTGACTTCTTCCTACCCATTAAGCTTTGCTAGTCTTGTTACCCATGGTTATGGGATTGCTGAGTCCTCGTGGCTCACAGATACTACAACAACAGTTGCAGCTGCAGGTTTCCGATGTCTTGACGTGAGAGCGATGATCGTTGTGTTGGAGTTCTTTCTTCTTCTTCTTCAGTCTTGGGTTGGGTTCCGGGTCGGCAGGCTGGGATAGCAGATGGATGTCTTTGTGCTTTTCATGTTTGCATCCGTAGTCGGATGCCTTGTATTGATGTTGTTGTATTCATGTGACTTGTATGTATTGTTGTATCCCCCATGTATGTATGTAATGGTACGATGTAATGATATCCATCTTGCTAAGCGTCCGAAATGCGGTTGTACCCCAATCACGTAAGTGTCACGTGATCGGGATAGAATCGCATCTTGGGCCTGACATGCATCATGTGATTGAGCACTGCATGTTGATTGATTTTGTTCCGTTGTGCATTGTTGTGTTTGGTTAGAGCCTGGTGAAGATACTGATAACGAGGTTTCTACCGAGGTTGAGTGTGAGGAGCAAGATTACGTTCCCTCTGAGGATTCAACAGGCAAGATGACCTGACCCAGATATCATTACTATCTTTGCCTATTGCTAGATGTCTCGCTCTTTAGCTTATTGCCTCGATGCATATGTCTGTTTGTCAGCCTCCTATTGTAGCCATGAACATCTCTAACCACCCAACCTAGCAAACCTTTGATTGGCTACGTAAGCTTTGCTCAGCCCCTGTTATAGCATTGTTAGTTGCAGGAGAAGATTCAAAGATTCTTTGCTTCATGTTGAAGTATTGTTGGGATATCACACTATATAATCTGTTAAAACTGAATCATCTATATACTTGGCAATGAGTGGAAGGCTAAGCCTTTGCTTGGTGTTTAGTTCCACTCATGCCTCCCTAGGAACCGTTTAAACCGGTGTTATGTTCCTTGATTTTGCGTCCCTAACACGGTTGGGGTTTATGGGCCCCCCTCGATAACCCGCTTAGCGCTAAAGCTTTTCCAGCAAGTCCCAACATTGGTTTTACATTTGCCTAATAACTAAAACTTGCATAGGGAGTTATAAACCCTCTTCTTAATTAACAACCTGGGCCAGTGCTCCACATGAGTGTTGGTCCAAACTGGGCAGGCTGCGGGGCCACCTCGAGGAAACTCAAGGGCTGGTAAAAACTCGTAGGATGTCCCATCCGGTCGTGGCCTGAGACGAGATACGCGTAGCTACTATCAGGGTGTCGGCACACCGGGAGGCCTTGCTGGATTAGTTTTACCTTAGTCGGAATATCTTGAGCACGGGGTTCCGAGAATACTCGGGTCTTCCCACCTTGGAGTTGCGACTCCGCAGATCGTGAGCTTGTGATGGGCTAAGTTGGGACACCCCTGCAGGGTTTTGGTCTTTCGAAAGTAGTGCCCGCGGTTATGTGGCAGATGGGAATTTGTTAATATCCGGTTGTAGAAAACTTGACACTATGTTCATAATACACTACCAGCGTGAGTAACCGTGACGGTCGCTTTTCGAAGGGGTTCGGGAAGTGAACACGGTGGGGTTATGTTTGACATGCTTAGATAGGATCACTTCGTGATCACTTTGACGATCGTTCGCACTTCTCTTCTCGCTCTAAACACGTAAGCTAGTGCTAGTGCAGCTGCAACCTTGTTCTTCAGCCTTGTTCCACACCCAAGGCTTAGATAGTTTTGCTACCCGGCAATGGGATTGTTGAGTCCTCCGTGACTCCTAGATTCTACACAACACCAGATGCAGGTACCATGGTGATCTACACAGCTGGTGGTTCAGAGTTGTACTGGGAGTTTGACGAAGAACGTGGGCGATACTACGTGTCTTATCCAGAGGATCAGTAGGGCTCTTACTAGGATGTTATGAATGGGACCTTGTGTTATTTATGGTATCTTTCATTTGGATCTTCGTCCGTAGTCGGACTCTGATGTTATTTGGATGATGATTCTTTATGTAATGTATTGTGTGATGTGGCGAGTGTAAGCCAACTACTCTTTTGCAATTTCATCCCTCTTTTACATGAGTCATGCAAAGATACCATACTTGAGATCATTCTAGTATGAGCTTATTCCTTTAAGTCATGCCTCGACACGTAGGAGGTATAATCTCATACTGGGCATTACACGGGGTTACCGTACCACTCTGATGCGGTACGTGTTCCGGTCAACCTTCGAGGTTCAGTAGTAACTTGATCCGAAGTTTCATGATCATCATCATTAGCTTCTTCTCTAGTTAGTGTAGGCATCACGGGAACAGTTTTCTCTGATGAGCTACTTTCCAATTCGAGAGAAGGTACAATTATCTCATCAAGTTCTACTTTCCTCCGGTCCTCCCACTCACTTATTTCGAGAGAAACTTCTTCTCTAGAAAGGTCCCATTCTTAGCAACAAATATCTTGCCTTCGGATCTGTGGTAGAATGTGTACCTAATTGTTTCTTCAAGGTATCCTATGAATACACACTTATCCGATTTGGGTTCGAGCTTATCAGGTTGAAGCCTTTTAACATAAGTGTCACAACCCCAAACTTTACTAAACGACAGCGTTGGTTTCTTGCCAAATCATGGTTCATACGGTGTCGTCTCAACGGATTTAGGCGGTGCCCTATTTAACGTGAATGTGGCTTTCTCTATTGCATAACCCCAAAATGATAAAGGCAAATCGGTAAGAGGCATCATAGAACGCACCATATCCAATAGAGTATGGTTACGATATTCAGACACACCATTACGATGTGGTGTTCCAGGTGGCGTGAGTTGTGAAACTAGTCCACATTGTTTTAAATGAATGCTAAACTCGTAACTCAAATATTCGCCTCCTCGATCAGAGCGTAGAAACTTTATTTTCTTGTTACGATGATTCTCTACTTCACTCTGAAGTTCTTTGAACCTTTCAAATGTTTTCAGACTTGTGTTTCATTAAGTAGATATACCCATACCTATTTAATTCATCTGTGAAGGTAAGAAAATAACGATACCCGCCGCGTGCTTCAACACTCATTGGTCCGCATACATCGGTATGTATTATTTCCAATAAGTCATTATCTCGGTCCATTGTTCTGGAGAATGGAGTTTTAGTAATCTTGCCCATGATGCATGGTTCCCAAGTATCAAATGATTCATAATCAAGTGATTCCAAAAGTCCATCCGCATGGAGTTTCTTCATGCAGTTTACACCAATATGACCTAAACGGTGGTGCCACAAGTATGTTGCGCTATCATTATCAACTTTGTATCTTTTGGCATGAATATTATGAATATGTGTATCACTACGATCGAGCTTCAATAAACCATTTACATTGGGTGTTTGCTCGTAGAAGGTTTTATTCATGTAAATAGAACAACAATTATTCTCAGACTTAAATGAATAATTGTATTGCAATAAACACGATCCAATCTTGTTCATGCTCAACGCAGACACCAAATGACATTTGTTTAGGTTTAACACTAATCCCGAAAGTATAGGGAGTGTGCGATGATGATCATATCATTCTTGGAACCACTTCCAACACACATCGTCACCTTGCCCTTAACTAATCTCCGTTTATTCTGCTACTCCTGTTTCGAGTTACTAATCTTAGGAAGTGAACGGTGTTAAATACCCTGGGGCTACTACAAGCACTAGTAAGGAACACATCAATAACATTTATATCAAATATATCTTTGTTCACTTTGCCACCTTTCTTATCCGCCAAATATTTGGGGCAGTTCCGCTTCTAGTGACCATTTTCTTTGAAGTAGAAGCACTTAGTTTCAGGCTTGGGTCTAGCTCTGGGTTTCTTCTCGGGAGTGTCAACTTGCTTGTCGTTCTTCTTGAGGTTCCCTTTCTTTCCCTTGCCATTTTCTTGAAACTAGTGGTCTTGTTAACCATCAACACTTGATGCTCCCTTTCGATTTCTACCTCCACCGATTTCAACATCGCGAAGAGCTTTGGGAACCTTTTTTGTCATCCCTTGCATATTTATAGTTCATCATGAAACTCTAGTAGCTTGGTGATAGTGACTTGAGAAATCTATCAATCACTATATTATCTCGAAAATTAACTCCCACTTGATTCAAATGATTGTAGTACTCAGAAATTTTGAGCACATGCTCACCGGTTGAGCCATTCTCCTCCATCTTGTAGGCAAAGTACTTGTCAGAGGTCTCATACCTCTAAACATGAGCATGAGTCTGAAATACCAATTTCAGCTCTTGGAACATCTCATATGTTCTATGGAGTTCAAAATATTTTTTGAGCCCCGATTATAAGCCGTAAAGCATGGCGCTTTAAACTATTAAGTAGTCATCAAATCGAGCATGCCAAACGTTCATAACGTGTGTATTAGCTTCTGCAACATGTCTGTCACCTAGCGGTGCATCAAGAACATAATTTTTCTATGCAGCAATGAGGATAATCCTCAGATAACGGACCCAGTCCGCATTATTGCTACCATCATCTTTCAACTTAGTTTTCTCTAGGACCGTATTAAAACATGGGAGCTACATCGCGAGCTATTGATCTACAACATAATATTCAAAGAGATTTTGACTGAGTTCATGATAAATTAAGTTCAGTTAATTAAATTACTTATGAACTCCCACTTAAGTTAACATCCCTCAAGTTATGTAAGTGATACATGATCCAAATCAACTAACCCATGTCCGATCATCATGTGAGATGGGGTAGTCATCAATGGTAAACCTCTCTATGTTGTTCATATCTACTATATGACTCACGTCCGACCTTTCGGTATCTAGTGTTCGGAGGACATGTCTATACATACTAGATCGTCAAGTTTAACCCAAGTATGCCGCATGTGTAAATCTGGCTTACACCCGTTGTATGTGAACGTAGAGTCTATCACACCTGATCATCACCTGGTGTCTCAAAATGACGAACTGTAGCAATGGTGCATACTCAGGGAGAACACTTTTATATTGAAATTATGAGAAGGGATCATCTTATAATGCTACCGTCGCTCTAAGAAAAATAAGATTCATAAAGGATAAACATAACATGCAATCAAAATATGTGACATGATATGGCATCATATTGTGCTTTTGATCTCCATATCCAAAGCATCGTCATGATCTCCATCATCACCGGCTCGACACCTTGATCTCCATCTTTGCATCATGGTTGTCTCGCCAACTATTGCTTCTACAACTATTGCTAACTCATAGCGCTAAAGTAAAGCAATTACATAGCGCTTGCATTTCATACAATAATTGAGATACAACCATAAGGCTCCTGCCGATTGTTGATATTACAAAACATGATCATCTCATACAATAATGTACACCTCATCACATCTTGACCGTATCACATCACAACATGCCCTACAAAAACACGTTAGACGTCCTCTACTTTGTTGTTGCAAGTTTTACATGGCTGCTACGGGCTTCTAGCAAGAACTGTCGTTACCTATGGCAAAAACCACAACGGTGATTTATCAAGTTTGTTGCTTTAACCTTCTTCAAGGACCAGCCGCCGTCAAATACGACTCGACTAAAGTAGGAGAAATAGACACTTGCCAGCCACCTTTATGCAAAACAAGTTGCATGTCTATCAGTGGAACCGGTCTCATGTACGTGGACATGTAAGGTTGGTCCAGGCCGCTTCATCTTACAATACCATCGAATCAAAATAAGACGTTGGTGGTAAGCAGTATGATGATCACCGCCCACAACTCTTTGTGTTCTCCTCGTGCATATCATCTACGCATAGACCAGGCTCATGACAGCTCTCCGGTCAATAACCAATAGTGATACTTGGATGCCCATATTGGTTCCTACATATTCTACGAAGATCTTTATCGGTCGAACCGTTATGACAACATGTGTAATTCCCTTTGTCTGTCGGTATGTTACTTGCGCGAGATTTGATCGTCGGTATCTCTGTACCTAGTTCCATCTCGTTACCGGCAAGTCTCTTTACTAGTTCCATAATACATCATCTCGTAAATGACTCATTAGTCATTTGCTTGTAAGGCTTATTATGATGTGTATTACCGAGAGGGCCCAGAGATACCCCTCCGATACTCGGAGTGACAAATCCCAATCTCAATTCATGCCAACTCAACAAACACCTTCAGAGATACCTGTAGAGCACATCACCCAATTACGTTGTGACACTTGATAGCACAAAAGGTATTCCTCTGGTATCCGGGAGTTGCATGATCTCATGGTCGAAGGAACATGTATTTGACATACAAGAAAGCAGTAGCAATAAACAGTACAATCAAATGCTAAGCTAACGGATGGGTCTTGTCCATCACATCATTCTCCTAATGATGTGATCCCATTATTAAATGACAAATCATATCTATGGTTAGGAAACCATAACCATCTTTGATCAACGAGCTAGTCTAGTAGAGGCTTACTAGGGACACGGTATGTCATTTATGTATTCACACATGTATTTAAGTTCCAGTCAATACAATTCTAGCATGAATAATAAACATTTATCATGATTAAGGAAATATAATAATGACCCCATTCCAGACTGTAATCAAGAGGAAGATAACTGTTCAGAGGGGGATTCAGAGGGAGCAGAACACTCCTATTTAACCCCAGCGGTCTTTTCTCTAACTTGTCATGCTGATGTTGGTGATATCATGCATATGGTGCCTTTCCTTTCTTACTTTATACATAAAATATGTCATTTTCTTATTTTAGACATCCTTTTTTTATTACGTATTAAATTTGTCAACAATGTTAGTACATTCAATTACTTTTCTTGTGCATTAGCCATTCGACCCGATCATAGAAAAATATGGAGCGAAAACAAGGTCTTGAGAACAGACAATGCTATCTGACGAAGCGCATGTCTTACTGGTTACGGATAGCTCCTCAGAGGAGGATTCATATATAGATGACCAGTCCTAATGACCCCCCCCCCTGAGGTGCATGCTCTAACTTGGCAGGGTTATATTGCTCATATTGTGCATATGGTGTCTTGCATTGCCATGTTATTTGATTAGTTTAGACATGTTTTGTGTGAATGCCACATGTTTAGTGTGTAATTACCATATATGTGAATTATGCAATACCATCTTGCTGTAAGACATTATATATGTGAATTATGCAATGTCATCTTGTTGCAAGGCATTATATATGTAAATTATGCAATGCCATGTTGTTCAGCCAAGCATCATATATGTGAATTAAATCATGCCGTCCTTTTTTGTATTACGTATTCCATTTGTCGACAATGTTTGTATATTCAACTACTCTTCATGTGCATCAACCATTTGAATTGGTGATACAAAAATCTGGAGTGAAAACAATGTCTTCAGGGCAGACAATGCTACCTGCTGAAGCATATATCTTGTTGGTTACAGATAGCTCTTCAGAGGAGGATTCAGAGACACATGACTAGTCCTATTGTTTCCCTGAGGTGTATGCTCAAACTTGGCAGGGTTATATTACTCATATCATGCATATGATGTATTGCAATGCTTAGTTTTTACATCATATACACAATATTGAATGCCATCTGCTTAGTTGACACATCATATGTGTGATTGCCCTCTGCTCACTTGCTTAGTATATAAATCATATATTTGAATTATTTCATGCCATGATGTTTACATAGACAGCATGTATCTGAATTATGGCACGCCAAGCCATTTTCTAAAGACATAATATAGTTATATCATGTCATCCTATTTACATAGTCATCATATTTTGAATTATGCCATTCTATCCATGAATTATATCATGCCATCATGTTTCCATCGACGACATGTATGTGAATTATGGCATGCCAACCACTTTAATAGACACATCGTATAGTTATATCATGTCATCTTGTTTACATAGTCATCATTTTTTGAAGTATGTCATTTTATCATGTTTAGTTAGCCATCATATGTGTGAAATTGTGTCATGCTATCATGTTTAATTAGCTATCATATATGTGAAATTGTGTCATGTTATCCTATTTGGTTAGACAACATAAATGTGAATTATTGCATGCCCTGTTTTCTTCCCTACTATGCCATCTGCTTAGTTGATACATTCAATTACTTTTCTTGTTTATTAGCCAGTTGAATTAGAGAGGGTGATGGCAGTATCTATGTGAGTAAAAACATGGTCTTCAGAAAAGATCGTGCTACTCGTCAATGCAGATAGAACCACGGTTGTACTTGCCCAAGAACCAGCCCCACCACACATAAACCAGACTCACGTAGATTGTACCTCTACCCAGTTGGATAGAGAACTAGATACACCCCTTCTAACCCCAACCCTAGCAGATAGTAACCTAGTTCTAGTTGACACAACACCGTCTCCACCGCAGAGCACCCAAACATGAGCAGTTAGTAAGGCAACTGCAGTGACCAAAGCACGATGACCAGCACTCTGAACCCCAAGTCAATGATTAAAGCAGAAGATGAATTGTTCTCAGTTCAGGTTCCGTGGCTATGGTTCATACTCGTTTGCTCTTGCATCACCGTATTTACTCATACCGATTAATTTCAAATTTGAAGGATGCAACTGAAACTCCAATGGCGGAACAGGTATGTTTTAAACCTGTTTCTTTAACTAGTTTGCTGTTGTAACTTCCTCTATGTTGATTTCAGTTTCAATTGAATAAATAGTTATGTTCTCATGCCATGCACATTACAAGTGTTTTTAGTGTTGTGTAGTTTCCCACACTTATACTCTGTCTATGCTGATTTGTCTTAAACAAATATGATTTTAACTATCTCTATCTTGATTTCGCAACATAAACTAGAATGATATAGACCATACAGTGACCATACTACATAGATATATGTTTGTTTCATGTTGTTATCATGTCCACCTTACTACTGAACTGGTTTACCAAAATGAGTTTCATATACAACATGGTAAACTTGTGACGTGTTTGCTTGTTTCTCTTTTAGAATGCGGACAAAATATTGGTGAAGAGTACCCCCGTTATGCAATGGTAAATGAAGTAATG
This sequence comes from Secale cereale, assembly GCA_902687465.1. NCBI lineage: Eukaryota > Viridiplantae > Streptophyta > Magnoliopsida > Poales > Poaceae > Secale > Secale cereale. Next base: position 511,545,925 of record LR738710.1, read on the forward strand.
CAGATAAGGTTCAAGACAATGAGACATACCTGTTGGTCTCCAAGAAAGTTGATAAAACTATCTTGAAGATAGTGAGACGACTCCAAAGTCATATCTTGATGTAGTGTTCGAGTTACTAGCCACTACTACTGGCACAAGCTCTTTGAACCCGCTGCCTGAATCAGTTCGGCTTCTGGAGTCTCAACTTCAAGTTGAAAGACATTGATCATATGTGCTGCAACAGGAAGCCGAAGGACTGAGGAAGTCCCTGCAGAATTCAGATGCATACTTTTTGGTGCAACAACAAGCGCTGGAGAATTTAAGCACCAAAGAAGAGAAAGCTAATAAGCTTGCTAAGCGTCTTGCCAGCATGGTGGATACCCATGATATTGTTTCTTGAGCTCTTGTGAAGTGGTTTCAGTTCTGGACTTGGTTTGCTGCGGCGTTTATTTGCACTGGTTGCCAACTTTGACAACCAGTGTGTGTAGTATGCTGCTTTGTTCCCCATATTTGCACTAGTGGCAAACTTTGATGCCCAGTGGTTGTAATATGTGTAATAGTCGTAATAGGCTAGCTCCCGTTGCTTGCTTATTTATTTCCTTATTTTCTTGTTTATTTATTTGCTTGTAGTCGGTGCAGTTATTTTTCCGCGGTTTGCTAGTGGTCGTAATAACCCGTTTTTAAAACTAGGCCACAATAACCATGGGCAACATACGGATCGTTGTCACCATGCTCCTTCTATCTGCTGAAGTGACCATAGGCCTCCTATGGGCCTTCTATGGTACTTAGAATCAATGGGCCTTCTACATGTCGTATGATTGATTGGCCAAAGATGGGCCAATGACGGACTACATTATGGGTCGTAAACGGGTTAGAGAGGGAGTTGTCCGTTCATGTGCTGACCATAATGGGCCGTTAATAGGCCGACGAGTATAACTGGCTTAATTCTATCAACAGGCATAACGGTCATTAATGGGCCGTATTTGATGATGTTATGAAAATGGATGTCGGTGTCAAAACCGGCGGATCTCGGGTAGGGGGTCCTGAACTATGTGTCTGAAGCTTGATGGTAACAGGAGGCTGGGGACGCGATGTTTACCCAGGTTCAGGCCCTCTCGTTCGAGGTAATACCCTACTTCCTGCTTTATTAATATGGATGAATATGAATACAAGAGTTGATCTACCTCAAGATCGTAATGGTTTAGCCTATGAGGATTGTATGATTCTTCTCTGGTCTCTATGGACTAAACCCTCTGGTTTATATACACACTGGAGGGGCCTAGGGTTTGTACATCATCTCGTAGAGGAAGGAAAATCTACACCCAAGCCTAAAACTTCCCATTACAAGAATCCAGGAGTCCTTTCCGGATACAAGGGATGATCTTCTGTAATAATCTTCATGGCCCACCAGTCCGGCCCACCAAGC
>LR738710.1:511547427-511566460 GCA_902687465.1 Secale cereale
CCCCCCCCCCCGATCCAGGACTCCCTTAGTAGCCCCTGAACCTGTCTTTGATGACGATGAGTTCGGCTTCTGTATTGTCTTCGGCATTGCAAGGCGGGTTCCTCCTCCGAATATATCTTCTGCAAATTGATGGATTGTGTTCGGCTCTGCAAGATTAGTACAACCCTTAGCCTCGAAGGCAAGGCTTTTTAAAGAAAATAAATAATGTGTCTCTACTGACAACTTTTGGGTGAAGCGTCGCGTCCAACCCACTAACACATAGAACCGTTTTATTTGGTCCTAGTTTCGCGTTTCGAGGCATATCCTCATTGACCCGTCCCGTCAGAATAGAGATCGTGCCCGCTTATTGTGGGATTCTTATCATTGTTACGTGAGCACCCACGCTGCGCATGACGCACGACCGCTTTGGGAACGGGCGAGTTTTGTGGCTAAGGTGGGTGGACGCTCCGTATTCGCAGCGTTATAAAAGGACTCCAATCCCTTTCATCAGCCCCGCGCCTTCCTCAAGCTCGAGCTCTCCAATCTCCCTTGCCCCCGTACTCTCATCTCCTGAGCCCACAACTCCTCGTTCCTCAACCACTACTCCCCTTCCCAGCCATGGCTGGATCCGGTGCCAGAGGCAAGTGGGAGGCTTCCACGATCACCGAAAAGACCGTGGAGGATCTAGGAGCACGGGGTATCTCGTCGGCGACATCGCACACCGAGTCCCCCCTAAGGGCCAAGTGACTCCCATTCCTCAGGCGGGCGAGAGGGTAGTTTTCACCTCTCATTTTGTTTGGGGCTAGGGTTTCCACTCCACCCGTTTGTTCGGGGTATTTTGTTCTTCTATGGGCTAGATTTCCACGATCTAGCCCCGAACTCAATCCTTCACATATCCGCTTTCATAGTGATGTGTGAAGCCTTTCTCCGCATCCCCCACACTTCGGCCTGTGGCTTAAGACCTTCAATGTGAAGTCAAAGGTTGTTGACAGGGAACATGCGGAGTGCAGGGGCGCCATGATCAGCAACCTCCCGAACGCAACTTGGCCAAGGGCTCGTTCATGGAGACGAACAAGGTCTTGCAGCAAGAATGGTTCTACATCATCGAACCCCGCGACACCAAGTGGGCGGCGGAACCTGCTTTCAGATCCGGACCCCCAATGAGGTTGACCTCCTAGACCAAGAAGGGTCTGGACTGGGGGTCGCACACTGAGTTAACGACTCTCATGGATCGTGTGTCCGGCGTAATCTCCAAGGGGCACCTGCTCTCCTCCGTGGTCCAGGTGATGCTGACCAGGCTTGTTCCCCCTTGCCAAAGTCGGGACTCCTCCCTATGGGAGTTCGATCCGGCAGGAGACAAGCCGCTGAAGCATCTCTTTGGCTCTACGCACAAGGAGATCTGGAAGCACCTCTTCAAGAGCCAGAAGGAATGGCCCAAAGAGGACGAGGATGCGGGCTTCGGCACTGAAGTTTCTGCCACAGAGGTAATAATGATCCTTGCCAAACACATACCCTTTCCCTTATTTAATGATAATAGGAGTTGGAATTTTTACGTGATATACTGGGCTGGAAGAAGAAGGCGACTCGGATCAATTGTCCGGCACCTCTGCCCGAAGACCCAGCACTACCTCTATTGACGGCGATGCTAGTTCCGACGCCGTACAAGGCACCGACCAAGAAGCCCAAGAAGTCAAAGGGCAAGGGGACTGGGGATAGCCCCCGCCCTGCGGGCAAGAAGCCCAAGGACCTCCATATCCTCTCCTCTGATGAGGTGGAGGAAGATAATGAGGAGGAAGAGGAGGAAGAAGAAGTGCCTCCTGCACAAGGCAGGGGGAAGAAGAGGGGGGCGTCGCTGAAGCGAGCACGACCGTGCCCCGGAGGAAGCTGAAGCTCAGAGCTAGTCCGAGTTCATCCGAACATAGCTATGTGATGCAGCCCAGGGGAAAAAACGCCCACGACGTAAGTCAGTCTGGACTCAAGTGATGCATCTTTGTTTACTTAGTTTTTACTTAATGTTTTTCTCCTGCTAACCTACAGCCCTCCCGGGGTAAACCTTGATGTTACATCATGAGAGGGAAACTCTCTGGTGCCTAGGGAGACGGAGAGTGACCCGCCAGTCCGGGCTCCATCGCCCGTAATCGGCGGGGACACCGAAGTGTCATCCCAGCGGGCTTTCTCAGCCCAAGGAGATGAGGGCGGGGCAGGAGACAGGGCGGCCGAGGGTAATACCTCGGCGGTCGCTAACCATGGGGAGATGGCCCCCATGGACACTAAAGACGTGGGGCCCAAACAGTCTGGGGCCCCGCCGAACACCATCCCGGAGCCAAGTGCAGCTCCGGGGTCCGAAAACCCGACTCCTCAAGCAGAGGAGGATACGGTGGCGCCCGGAGTTAATCCGTACGCGAGGGATTCTATGGAGGGAGCACTGCAAAGTGCTCTCATCATTGAAGAACACCGCACCGTGATGGGTGCGGTGATGAAGAAGATTCAGTCTGTCAAGGGTGGACTGAATGAAGCCTTCAACGGCCTTTTAACAAGCTTTGAGGTAAGAAATGTAATGCTTTTTTATAAAATTTATAATGCACATATATAACTAGTAGCCCCTGATGCTTTGTGTGATTCTGAAAAGAATCGGACGAAGTATCCATAGAGTAGCATATTTATAGAGCTGAACTGCCTGTGCAGGCTTCTTTAGTTACAACAACTGCGCGAGAGGCAGAGGTTGCCGAACTAAATCGGAAGCTTGAGGTGGCCAATGCGGACCTCGACCGCATCAACCAACGCTTTGATGAAACGCAAGGTATGCAGATTTTTATTTAAACGTCAATAAGACTTAATTGATTGAATATGAGTACAAACTTTAATATTGTATTCTGGATTACACAGTTGGTGCCGCTGAGCTCAAGGCCCTCAAGGGCGAGGTTGCCAAGGCCAAGGAGGAGGCCAAGGCGAACAAGGCGGCCGCTGATAAAGCGGATGCTGATTTGGAGGCCGAAAAGGCGGACTGCAAGAAGCACAAGTCTCGGGTGTCCGAAGTCGAGGTCGAGCTTCAAGATGCCATCCGTAAGTGTGAGGCATCGGAGAAGATGGCTTAGGAACAGACGACCGAGCTGTCTGAGGCAGTAAAGTCTGACCAAGACGCGTGAGGCAAGGCACCCAGCGCTCGTCAAGAGATCGAGCAGGCACGACAGATAGTATCTGGTAAGATATTTCTCTTACGGAGCATCTTCGGAGGGTGGAAGTATATTGGGCTAACACGGTTGTGGAGTTCCCCAGGCGTGTTTGCTGATCTTCCAAGGATCAGCGCAGACGCTACCCGGTATTTCCGTGCCCTGGAGGGGAACAACACGGAGAAGTTGTTTTGGTCGCAATTCCAGGCGCCAAAACATCTGATGCTCTTGATAACCCACAAGTGTAGGGGATCAGTTGTAGCCTCTTTCGATAAGTAAGAGTGTCCAACCCAACGAGGAGCTAAAGGCAGAACAAATATTCCCTCAAGTTCTATCGACCATCGATACAACTCTACACACGCTTGACGTTTACTTTACCTAGAACAAGTATGAAACTAGAAGTACTTTGTAGTTTTTGTGGGATAGGTTTGCAAGAATATAAAGAGCACGCAAATAAAACTAGGGGTTGTTAAGACAAAGTGGCGGTAGGAGTTGCAAAATTGACCCTAAGCAATTGACTACGTTACTAGACCGATAGCAAGTTTTATGTGGGAGAGGCCACTGCTAGCATGTCATCCCTTACTTGGAATTCTATGCACTTATGATTGGAACTATTAGCAAGCATCCGCAACTACTAATGTTCATTATGGTAAAACCCAACCGTAGCATTAAGATATATTGGTCCCCCTTCAATCCCGTATGCATCAATTTCTACGCTAGGTTGAAGTTTCTGTCACTCTTGCCCTCCAATACGTAGTCCTATCAACATACAACTAACCCTATGGTGTGATCCACGCGCGCGCTCATATGATGGGCACCAAAGGACAGCAACATAACCACAAGCAAATTAAATCAATCATATCAATTCACCAATCACCGATAGGACAACGGTAATCTACTCAGATATCATAGGATGGCAACACATCATTGGATAATAATATGAAGTATAAAGCACCATGTTCAAGTAGAGGGTACAGTGGGTTGCGGGAGAGTGGACCACTGTAGATAGATCGGGGAAGGTGATGGAGATGTTGGTGAAGATGACGAGGTGTTGGTATAGATCGCCGTCACACGATGATGGCCTCGGTGGCACTCTGGTGCCACCGTAAGAGAGGGGGAGAGAGCCCCCCTCCTTCTTCTACTTCCTTAACCTTCTCCCTAGGTGGGAGAAGGGTTTCCCCTCTGGTCCATGGCCTCCATGGCGGCGGAGGGGCGAGAGCCCCTCCGAGATTGGATCTGTCTCTTTGTCTCTCTCTGTTTCTGCGTTCCCCGATTCTGTCCCTTCACCGTTTCTTATATTCCCGGAGATCCGTAACTCCGATTGGGCTGATTTTTAACTCGATTTTTATCCGGATATTAGCTTTCTTGCGGCGAAAGAAGGGCATCAACCGCCTTACGATGTGGCCTCGAGGTCCCAGGGCGCGCCCTGGGCAGGGGGGCGCGCCCCCCACCCTCGAGGCCCACTCGGGCATCGTCTCGTGTGGGTTTTGCTTCCCAAAATTCACATATATTCCAAAAAAAATCTTTGTCCATTTTTATTCCGTTTGGACTCCGTTTGATATGGATATTCTGCTAAGAAAAAAACATGCAACAAACAGGAACTGGCACTGGGCACTGGATCAATATGTTAGTCCCAAAAATAGTATAAAAAGTTGCCAAAAGTATATGAAAGTTGTAGAATATTGGCCTGGGACAATCAAAAATTATAGATACGACGGAGACGTATCAGCATCCCCAACCTTAATTCCTGCTCGTCCTCGAGTAGGTAAATGATAAAAAAGATAATTTTTGATGTGGAATGCTACCTAGCATAATCTTGATCATGTAATCTAATCATGGCATGAATATTAGGACACGAGTGATTCAAAGAAATAGTCTATCATTTGACATAAAAGAATTTAATATTCGAGCATCCCAACAAAGAATCAAGTCTTTCAAAATATCAATTCTAACGAACGTTATCCCTACAAAATCATATAGCCTTTTATGCTCTCTTTTCTTAACACAAGGTACCCCTCATGCCTATCCCGGTGTCAGCCAAGCAATTGTTTTCATACTTTAATTTTTTGAACATTTTCAACTCTTCACGGAATACATGAGCGTGAGCCATGGACATAGCACTATGGGTGGAATATAAGGTGGTAGTAGACAAAAGTAGGGAGAAGGTCTCACATCGACTAGGCGTATCAATGGGCTATGGAGATGCCCATCAACAGATATCAATGTGAGTGAGTAGTGATTGCCATGTAACGGATGCACTAGAGCTATAAGTGTATGAAAGCTCAAAAGAAAACTAGTGGGTGTGCATCAACTTGCTTGCTCATGAAGACCTAGGGCATTTGAGGAAGCCCATCGTTGGAATATACAAGCCAAATTCTATAACGAAAAATTCCCACTAGTATATGAAAGTGGAGACTCTCTATCATGAAGAACATGGTGCTATGATGAAGCACAAGTGTGTAAAAAGATAGTAGCATTGCCCCTTTTTTCTTTTCCTTTTTTTTTCTTTTTTTGGGCCTTCCTTTTTTTATTTGGCCTTTCTCCTTTTTTTATTTGGCCTTTCCTTTTTTTTCTTTTGGCCTTTCTTTTTTTTTCAAGGGACAATGCTCTAATAATAATGATCATCACACTTCTATTTACTTACAACTTGATACTAGAACAAAAAATATGACTCTATATGAATGCCTCCGGCGGTGTACCGGGATGTGCAATGATCTAGCGTAGCAATGACATCAAAAAATGGACAAGCCATGGAAACATCATGCTAGCTATCTTACGATCATGCAAGGCAATATGACAATGATGGTGTGTGTCATAATAAACGGAACGGTGGAGTAACATGGCAATATATCTCGGAATGGCTATGGAAATGCCATGATAGGTAGGTATGGTGGCTGTTTTGAGGAAGGTATATGGTGGGTGTATGGTACCGGCGAAAGTTGCGCGGTACAAGAGAGGCTAGCAATGGTGGAAGGGTGAGAGTGCGTATAATCCATGGACTCAACATTAGTCATAAAGAATTCACATACTTATTGCAAAAAATCTATTAGTCCTCGAAGCATAGATACTACGACGCATGATCCTAGGGGGAGGTTGGTAGGAGTTAACCATCGCGCGCCCCCGACCTTCACGCAAAGATAAACAATCAAAATACAATGCGCGCCAATTTGGATACATAGTTAGGAGACCATACGTGCATGCTTCGGGAATCACAAACCTTAACACCAATATGTTTACTAAACCATAGTCATTCACTAGTTCCTCCCACATATTAGCATCTCTATATCGCAAAACTATTGCAAGGAATCAAACATATCATATTCAGCGCTCTAGAAGTTTATGTAGGATTTTATGACTAACCATGTGAATGACCAATTCCTGTCAACTCTCTAAATAGATATAAGTGAAGCAAGAGAGTTTTAATTCTTTCTAAAAAAGTTATGCCCACGCTTTAACAAATATAAGTGAAGCAAAATAGCATTCTACAAATGGTGGGTTTCTATGTGAAGAGAAACAGGCAATCCAAACTTCAAATGATGTAAGTGAAGCACATGAAGTATTCTATAAAGCCATACTCAAAAGATATAAGTGAAGTGCAAAAAGCATTCCATAAATCAACCAAGGACTATCTCATACCATCATGGTGCATTTATTAAAAGGAAAAATAGAAAGCACACGACGCTCCAAGAGTTGCACATATCACATGAATGAAACGAATCCGAAAACATACTGATACTTCTTGAAGAAAGAGGGGATGCCTTCCGGGGCATCCCCAAGCTTAGACGCTTGAGTCTCCTGGAATATTTACTTGGGGTGCCTTGGGCATCCCCAAGCTTGAGCTCTTGCCTCTCCTTCTTTTCCTCACATCGAGACCTCCTCGATCTTCGAACACTTCATCCACACAAAACTTCAACAAAAAACTCGGTAAGATCTGTTAGTATAATAAAGCAAATCACTACTCTAAGTACTGTTGCAAACCAATTCATATTTTGTTTTTGCATTGTAGCTAATGTAATATAACTTTTCCATGGCTTAATTCACTAATAGAAATTGATAGTTTCATCAAAACAAGCAAACTACACATCAAAAACAGAATCTGTCTAAAACAGAACAGTCTGTAATAATCTGAACATTCACCATACTTATGATACTTGAAAAAATCTTCCAAAATTAGAAAAAATCAACAATTTGTAAAGAAAGACAGTGCAAAAAGTTTCAGAACAATTTGACATTCCAGAAAAAAAATGTAAAATCGCGCACTACAGCCAAAGTTTCTGTCCTGCACCGCACAAACCAACAAGCATTGTAAACATCCTAAAGGCAAACCTTGGCACATTATTTTTATAATACAATGGAATTGTACAAGGGGATAATTATTTTTGTTGAAAAGTTTCGGTAATTAAGATCCACAAAGTTTCCATGGGCATGAACAAAGTTCAAGGACGTCTCCCACTTTCACAATGCTCGTCTATATCACTTTCACTTTTCTTTTTTGAAAAGTTTTAGATTCCCCTCTTTAATTTTTTTTGTTTTAAAACTTTATAAAAGCACACAACATAAATAAATGACTCTCTAAAACTTCCGGGTTGTCTCCCTGGTAGCACTTTCTTTAAATCCATTAAGCTAGGCATATAGTGCTCAAGTAATGGATCCACCCGGATCCCAAGGTATATCAAAGCCACTTTTAATTAACAATGATTTGGCATTTAGTAGTGAGCACAAAGTGATATATATCATGCAACAACGAAGTCTAACTCTCTTCCTATGCATCGGCATGTCATACAAGAACAATTCATGCACATCAAGTAAAGGCCAATGCATAGTATAAGCAGTTTCTTGCAATTTTATCGCGTTGGAAACATAGAGAGGTGGAGATGTAGTTCCTCTCTCATAATAATTGCAAGTAGGAGTAGAAAGCACATGCATATTATATTGATCAAAATCATCATGTGTAACGGAAAAAGGCAACCCATCAATACAATCCTCAATAAGTGCAAACTTCTCCGATATAGTGTAGTTCGGAGAACTCAAAAAGATAATAGGACTATCATGTGTGGGTGCGATAGCAACTATCTCATGTTTAACATAAGGAACTATAGCAAGTTCATCTCCATAATCATAATTCATATTGGCATCTTGGCCACAAGCATAGCAAGCATCATCGAAAAGGGATATTTCAAAAGAATCAACGGGATCATAACAATCATCCTTCGGTAAGCACGAAGGGAAATTAAACAATGTATGGGATAAAGAGTTACTCTCATTAGAAGGTGGGCATGAGTGATCAATCAGCTCTTCCTCCTTTTGCTCTTCACTCTCCACCTCATCTTTTTCATCTAATGATCTCACAATGTCATCAGTTTCTTCCTCCATAGTTTCCTACAAAATATTAGTCTCTTCATGGACAGCGGAGACTTTCTCAATAAACGCATCAATATTGGACTTATATTCATATTTCCAATAACAATATTTCAATATCGCAAGATTTTCAGGCCTAGAAACATCATCATCAAAAGCATCATTCTTTCTAAACAGAGATTCAATTTCATAAACACCCTTAAAAGCAACGAATTCTTATATTTGCTCCACATCATAATAATCATATATACCATTAGCATAAGAAGCTAAGGTTTCATTATCATTAAATTTGCATGAAAAGGGAAGGTGTGGAGCCTTCATCCTAGAGCAACAAGTATAATCATATCTCAAGCATAGTTGCCAAGCATACCAATGCAACAAATGAATTTGATCCCATAACAGTTTCCCTTTTTGTGTCAAGCGATAATCCCTAAAGTATTCACGTTGATCCAACACTACTCCCATTACATAGTTGAATGGGGTTTTCTCAGGATTACCAAAGTAGTACATAATATCTTTCACATAATGAGCATAGAGGGTTTTAGGAGGTTCCCCGTCTCCATGAGTAGCAACTACACCTAATTTTTTTTGGTATTTCGTGTTCCATATCCATAACTAAAGATAGAGAACAACTTAGAACAGCAAATAAAATCTACTCAGCAATAAAGCAAACAAGCACACAGGAGAATATTCACCCCACGCTATTGCTCCCCGGCAACGGCGCCAGAAAAAGGTCTTGATAACCCACAAGTGTAGGGGATCAGTTGTAGCCTCTTTCAATAAGTAAGAGTGTCGAACCCAACGAGGAGATAAAGGCAGAACAAATATTCTCTCAAGTTCTATCGACCACCGATACAACTCTACGCACGCTTGACGTTTACTTTACCTAGAACAAGTATGAAACTAGAAGTACTTTGTAGTTTTTGTGGGATAGGTTTGCAAGAATATAGAGAGCACGCAAATAAAACTAGGGGCTGTTAAGACAAAGTTAATGACAGCGAGTGTGGAAAAGTGGTGGTAGGAGTTGCGAAATTGCCCCTAAGCAATTGACTACATTACTAGACCGATAGCAAGTTTTATGTGGGAGAGGCCACTGCTAGCATGTCATCACTTACTTGGAATTCTATGCACTTATGATTGGAACTATTAGCAAGCATCCACAACTACTAATGTTCATTAAGGTAAAACCCAACCATAGCATTAAGATATATTGGTCCCCCTTCAATTCCGTATGCATCAATTTCTACGCTAGGTTAAAGTTTCTGTCACTCTTGCCCTCCAATACGTAGTCCTATCAACATACAACTAACCCTATGGTGTGATCCACGTGCACGCTCATATGATGGGCACCAAAGGACAGCAACATAACCACAAGCAAATTAAATCAATCATAGCAATTCACCAATCACCGATAGGACAACGATAATCTACTCAGACATCATAGGATGGAAAAACATCATTGGATAATAATATGAAGTATAAAGCACCATGTTCAAGTAGAGGGTACAGCGGGTCACGGGAGAGTGGACCGCTGTAGATAGATGGGGGAAGGTGATGGAGATGTTGGTGAAGATGACGGAGGTGTTGGTGTAGATCGCCGTCACACGATGATGGCCCCGGTGGCACTCCGGTGCCACCGGAAGCGAGGGGGGGAGAGCCCCCCTCCTTCTTCTTCTTGTTTGACCTTCTCCCTAGGTGGGAGAAGGGTTTCCCCTCTGGTCCATGGCCTCCATGGTGGCGGAGGGGCAAGAGCCCCTCCGAGATTGGATCTGTCTCTCTGTCTCTCTCTGTTTCTGTGTTCCCCGATTCTGTCCCTTCACTGTTTCTTATATGTAACACACCAAAAAATTTGATTTGGTTTTATCAATTTCTTTAATTGGAAGGAGGTTATTTAAAAAAAATTAAAAGCCTCTCCTTCTCAAATCTTTTATGACAAATATTTTATGTGTTCTTCTCAACCTTGATTTTTGGTCTTGAGGGTTTTTCATCTTGTGTTGCCTCAACACAAATAACATTTGGAAAGTTTTACAATTCTTTCTATTAAAAAGAAATCCTATGGATTATGGATCCATTATCTCCCATTCAAAAATTTATCTCTTGCCATGGCCTATGTAGAAAATTTTCTCCAAAAACCCACCTCCCTACTTTGGGTCAAGCCAAGCAACCAATTCCAGCAAGTTTCAACCACTTTTAGATTTTATTTCTATTTATTTTTCCCTCAAACCTTTTTCTATAATTTATTTTGGACTCTTGGGATTTACAAAGGAAGTACCAGATCCATTAAGTTTCTGAGCCCAAGCAAATTACTCTAGCTACTCCATAGTACCCTCAACCTAGATCCATCAAGATCTGCTGGTCCATAGTTCAATATTTTCAAAATTTGCTTGCTGCAAGTTTGGACCAGATTTTCCATTTTTGGTGAAATACATTCTTTTTCTCTTCGTAAAAATCTGAGGTAAATCAGGCAGCCTCTAGATGCATCAAGACATCACTTCACCAAGTCCCAGCTCCAGAAATTTTTTCCACATGCTTAAAACATTTCGTCGAACAGCTGGTGTGCACTGTTCCTGTTCAAATTCAGAATTCAGTGTTTAGTTTCAGTCGTCAGTGTCGTTTTCGTGAGTTGGTAGCGTCAATCTCGCCAGTGCCCTCGTTGGCTCGTTGCTCACTGATCCTCCTTCTTATCCAGTGCGCCGCATGGTCGTTTGGACGGGCGCCAGCATCGGTGGCAATGTGTCTCGCCAACGCTGGCGTCTTCCGCGGTGGCAGAACCGCCCGTGGCGGCCAACAGGGGGCCAGCATTGCAGTACGGCGCCGTCCAGCACCGCCCACACCACCAGGAGCATGCGTGTGGCCGTCCTCTTCTTTGTGCGTGCTGCAGCACGGTCACCGTGGCCTGAGAGGCGCAGAGCGCGCTCTCTGCCACCGACGAGCCCGTGAGGCCGTTCCGTCGAAGACGTGGAGTATCGCCCAAGTTGAACCAAGATTAATCGTTGAATGGAACCAGTGAACCAATCCGCACACGCCCAGTCACCTAAACCTCCAGCCCGACCACTGCCTCGCCGTAATTGCTCGCCGGAGAAATCCCGTTCTCGGCAACCGCCTCGGGCCAGCTATAAATAGAGGCCCCGAGCTCGCCTTCGATGCAGCACCACTCCTCCACCTCACCAGAGCCGCGCCCAGCCACTAGAAGGACCTCGAGGAGGCCTTCTTCCCCAGCTCCGGCGGCCCCGATCCGCTCGGGCTCCGGCAAGATTCTCTCTGGTGAGAGCACACCCGCCTCCCAAACTATGCCAGTAGCCTCCTAGTGTAACCACTCTCCTAACCCGAGCCTCAATTCGACGTTTGAAGCCCTCCTCAGCGAGGTCCATCACCGCCCGAACTGCCGTCCTCCGGAGTGGAAGCCACCGTCGACGTGGTGCTCGCCGACAACCAAGTCCACCACCCACCGACGAGGAATTGCCCCGTGAGTGCAACCATACCCTTGCCCTCCTCTGGATCGCGGTCGATCGTCGCCGGCGATCGCCGTTTGCTTCGGTCGATGGTGAGATTTCAAACCTGGCGGGTGGGACCCCCTCGTCAGCCTCTCCTCTCTTATTCGAACCATTTTCTGAAAGCGCCTTCGGGCAAAGTGCGTGTTCCCTTTGGGTTGGCGTATTTCTGACCGAAGCGTTTTCTGTTTTTCTAAACTAGCCCCTGGAAAGTTTCTATTTCATCACAGATTAGTCCCTAGGCTAAAACCTTAATAACTTTTAAACACAAGATGATTTTGAGTTCATTCTTTTTCTATCATCTTTTTCTGTCTAGTTTTTTATCATATTTATTTGAAAAATATTTGGAACAATTTTTATGCACGCACAGTATTTACGTTAGTATCCGATTTATTTTATATGTAGATACCGAAGGAGGTGACGGAGCCGCAAACTTCGCCGAGCTAGACTCCGACTACTCCGAACCAGGCAAGCATGTTTGAACCTTTGATATGATGAGTGCTTTGCATGTTTGCTTGAGTAGTTCTCTCATGGCATGTTCATATAAGCATTTGTGAGTATTATATTGCATGCAAGTCAAGCTACCAGTGAGCTTCGAAAGTTGATGTGTTCATAAGATGGTGAGACAACCTGATCATGTGGTGGCATGATAGGTTGTAAGCTGGTATTGTTGAAGCATGCAGTTTTATGTCAACCGTTTAACTCCAATACTAACATGGATCAAGTCATGTTCCCGTTCGCCTCCTTTTTGTGTTGCCACATGTCTTTTGCAAAGAATGCGGTCTAGTCAGTTGCAAACCTCTTTCCTTGTACACACCAAATAGAGGGGCCGTGATGAGGGTTCCATGGTCCTGGATTAAAGCCCGTCATCCGGTCAGGGGGCATGGGTGTTTCCGGTTGGGACCGAGAGGGGGGCACCCCTTAGAGCGCGCGATACAAATTTGATCCCATGCTATTCGAGGTTGTGGCCTCCCCGTCTTAAAGTTTTTCTTGAAAGTTGCCTAGGGTGATTCCTGGCAGCGGAATGTGGAATGGGTGTGTATTGGTTAGATGTGTTTCTTCTAAAATACCGTAAACGGAACTAGTCCTTTGTGACTACTGAAATCCGTTGGTTGTGGTTAAAGAGTACAAACTCTTCAGAGTCAAAACCATTCGAGTAACCATGTCCCTGGTCAAGGACTTTGACCAACATATCAGTGTCAGTATCAGCGTCAGTCTCAACGTCTGTCTCAATGTCAGTCTCAGTTACAGCCTCCGGAGAATAAACATGAGATTGAGAACGGTAAACTCGGCCGAATGTTATTCTTGTGGATGGACTAACCAGTTTATTATTATGTACTGAGTGTTTCCTTGGGATAGTTTACCTTCATGAGCTACTTGAATTCGAATGATGAAATATAAGCCATTTATGTGATGTCACTCAGACGTCCGACTGTGGCATTCTCGTTATTTACTTTTGATATAAGCCCTTTATGTGATGTCGCTCAGACGTCCGACTGTGGAATTCTTGTTATTTACTTTTGATGTAAGCCCTTTATGTGATGTCGCTCAGACGTCCGACTGTGGCATTCTTGTTATTTACTTTAGATATAAGCCATTTATGTGATGTCGCTCAGACGTCCGACTGTGGCACTCTTGTTATTTACTTTTGATATAAGCCCTTTATGTGATGTCGCTCGGATGTCCGCCTGTGGCATTCTTGTTATTTACTTTTGATATAAGCCCTTTATCTGATGTCACTCAGACGTCTGACTGTGGCATCCTTGTTATTTACTTTTGATATAAGCCCTTTATGTGGTGTCGCCCTGACGCCCGACTGCGGCATGTTAATTTTACCTTTCGAGGCGTCGCTTCAGACACCCGATCGGTCTTCAGTTATTTTATGGGGATTTCGGGAGGACTACCGCCTGACTTCCTTTTAATTTAACATGCAGTGCAAATTCATTATCTTAAATCCAATGTATCTGGATGTAAAGACTAGGCTTATGAATCCAATGTATAGATAACTTTTGCGCTATTTATAATATCAGCATCTTTTTACCTCCTATGTGACTGTTTATCTTAAATCGGAAAATTTCCAGTCGTCGGCTTCAGCCCCCAGGTACATAGTACTGGGGTGTTCGGTCATATGCAAATACACTCTTTATCTTACGTCTTGGTCCGTATAGGAGGTTTATGCGGAGCGAACCAGGCAATCAGACTATGTGGTGTTATTCCTTTCACTTAGTCGTAGGAGTTTGACAAATGGGGCTAGGTACTAGCCCCTGGTGTGGATGAAGTATCCAATTGCACTTGGCTGGGTGAAAAAACCAACCCTTCGTATAACACGGGGTAGATCTCTATCGATCGTAGTATAAAACTAAGTCATCGGATTGCAGACCAGGTTCTCGCTTATCATGACAGTCAGTTTTCGGCTTTCTCTACTGAGGTACTTGACCGGACTAGCCAGAAGTACTATCGCAGTAGTTCTCCCTTTACACCCTAGCCGAACAATCGGGAACGTAGGGGTAAGCACAGGAGCCGGGCAACCCAACTATTGACCGAAGACATGATTCGGAACTGATGCAAACATCCAGGACGCCAAACACTCCCTATAGGTGTTCGGTCTTTTCAACATATACCAGGGCTGAACGCAGCCCCTGGTAATAAACCTTTATTGACAAGGCACATATGGCAATCTGATGCGAGAAGAGAACATTCCATGGGGAGTGAATATAACTATGGATATAATATGAATAAAATTGTTCTATTAATATCCCTCTATAGTACGGCGAGCCGCAAACTTTATAGATAATGTCGATGACCTTTTTTGGACATTTTACATGCCAAAAAGGTATATAACAAGAAAGAGAAAAAAGTTTTACACAGGGTCTTAATCTAAAAAAGAAACCTTGGTGCGGGTCCCTGCTGCACGTCCGCGCCGTTTTCTCCTCTGTAATGTGTCCTTGAAGGTACGAGTATGATGGCCATCTGTAGAAAAAAGAAATAAAACCTAGAGACGAAGAAGTCAATCCGTTGTCGCCAAAGTAAGGCTGGTTTGTTTTAATGAACTAAAAGAAGATAAGTTTAAAGTCCGGATAGGGTCTAGCCGAACTACGGACTGTATCTAGGTGCCCCCGGTCACTGCCCAAGGAATTTTTAGGGCATAATTATGTACTCAAGGCACATATGCTATCACCTTATGGGGCGGTCGACGGGGGCATAGCTGTCAATATTGCTCAGGTTCATCTGAGCTGCCGCACTGAGGCGTGTGCCGGACATGTTTAACTGTGTCCGCTATTGATACATTATTTGGCTTGAATAGGACGCACTGTACTTCGGCTGCTAAGGCCACAATATCTTCCTCTGTACGGAGAGAGCGCTCCATATTTCCATTGGCCGTGATAACGCCACGTGGTCCAGGCATCTTGAGCTTTAAATAGGCATAATGCGGGACAGCATTAAAGCGAGCGAAGGCCGTTCTGCCAAGTAGGGCGTGATAGCCACTTCGGAATGGAGTTATGTCGCAGAGTTGTTCTTCGCTTCGAAAGTTGTCGGGAGAACCGAATACAACCTCCAATGTTAAAGAGCCTGTGCAGCGAGCTTCAACGCCTGGTATCACTCCTTTAAAGGTCGTGCTGCTTGGCTTGATTCTTGATGGGTCAATCCCCATCTTGCGGACAGTGTCCTGATATGTTAGATTGAGACTACTGCCGCCGTCCATAAGGGCTCGGGTTAGATGGTATCCATCTATTATTGGGTCCAGCACTAAGGCAGCCGAACCCCCATGTCGAATACTAGTCGGATGATCCCTGCGATCAAAAGTGATCGGATAGGCTGGCCATGGGTTGAATTTTGGGGCGACGGGCTCAACGGCATAGACGTATCGGAGTGCGCGCTTCCGCTCTCTCTTTGGGATATGAGTGGCATATATCATGTTCACTGTTTTAACCTCCGGTGGAATTTTCTTCTGTCCCCCTATATTCGGCTCGCGAGGTTCATCCTCGTCTTCGCTCTGAGGCTCCTTCCCCTTGTGTTCGGCGTTTAGCTTGCCGGCCTACTTGAAAACCCAACAGTTACGGTTGGTGTGATTGGAAGGTTGTTCTGGGGTGCCATGGATTTGGCAGGGCCTGTCTAATATCCAGTCCAAACTTGATGGACCGTCTTTGTTGCCTTTAAATGGCTTCTTCCGTTGACCGGGTCTGGAGCCATTGAATCCGGCGTTTATCGTTATATCATCTGGGCTTCCAGGATTATTTCGACGCTTGTTTTTATTGCGCTGTGGCTTTCCATTGTCGTCCCTGACTTCAGATGTTCCAGGGTCGCTGGTGCTGCTATGAGCTAACCAGCTATCCTCACCCGCGCAAAAGTGAGTCAGTAGTTAAGGCTTCCATTGTCCTCGGCTTTTCCTGTCCGAGGTGTCTGGCTAGCCATTCGTCCCGGATACTGTGCTTGAATACCGCTAAGGCTTTGGCGCCCGGACAGTCGACGATCTGGTTCTTCTTAGTGAGAAACCGGTTCCAAAGCTTGCGGGCTGACTCCCCGGGTTGTTGTATGATGTGACTTAAATTGTCAGCGTCCGAGGGCCGTACATAAGTCCCTTGAAAATTGGCCAGAAAAGCGTCCTCAAGTTCTTCCCAATGGAGTTTTCTAGGATACTGTTTAGCTAGTGCTGAGCTGGTCCTTTTAGCTTGAGGGGTAAATATTTGATGGCGTGGAGATCATCTCCTCGAGCCATGTGGATGTGAAGAATAAAATCTTCTATCCAGACGGCAGGATCCGTCGTTCCATCGTACGCTTCGATGTTCACGGGTTTAAACCCTTCTGGGAAATCATGACCCAGCACCTCATCGGTGAAGCATAGAGGGTGTGAAGCTCCTCTGCATCTTGCTATATCGTGGCGTATGTCCGATGGTTGTGATGTTCGGTATTGACCCCGAACTGGTATGTCACCGGTGCGATTGGCTTGATAGCCGCCGTCCCGTGCAAGAGCTCGGTCTATAGGTCCGAATATAGACCTGGTCTTGCTAGCTTTTTTGTTTAGGTCCTCACGC
The DNA here is from genome assembly GCA_902687465.1 of Secale cereale. NCBI lineage: Eukaryota > Viridiplantae > Streptophyta > Magnoliopsida > Poales > Poaceae > Secale > Secale cereale. The sequence continues at coordinate 511,564,459 of LR738710.1, forward strand.
AGATCATGCTTTCGAACTTGGGCTGCACCCTCCTTTCCTTTATGGGGTGGGGGCTTGTTTACGCCATTGCTATCGACTATATCCCGTCCGCGAGGTGGTCGGTTCGGCTTGCTGGCGGTGTTATTTTTCGGTGGGACGGGCGCAACGGCCTCGTCGTCGAATTCGGGCTGCAGCTTGCGCTTGGGATAACCTTTGGTTTGGCCGTTAAATCCATGTTTCTGTTCGGCGTCTAGCACCTCATTCCATATATCATTGAGCGTGTCCTGTGCAGCTCGAAGCTATCTCTGCTGCTTTTTTAGGCTCCGTGTGGTGGCTATAAGTCGCCGATGGAAGCGCTTTTGTTCGGAGGGTTCTTCTGGGACGGTATACTCATCGTCATCCAGACTAGCCTCTTCTTCGGAGATTGTTCGTAGTCACTGTCTTTGGCATCGCTGTCATCGGACCGCGGCTTCGGACTCTGCTCACCGTCCTCTCGCTCCTCCTGCTCTATCGTTGGATCTGCGGGGTCTTCGGCTTGTTCCGGAATATCACCGTCATTGGTCACGGTGTTGTTGTCCTTTCCTTTACGAGATTTTATTCCGCGTTTTGGACGCCGACGCTCGGGAGGTTCTTCGACGGGCTTATCCTCTACTGGATTGTTTTCGCCGTCGCCTTCCGCCTCTTTGGGGGTATCCACCATATACACGTCGTATGAAGACATAGCTTTCCACTACCCTATTATGGGTCGGCTTTGATCTGTGTCTACTTCAGCTTCAAGGTCCATCATGTTTAAGTCTTCTGAAGCGTAATCGAGTAGGTCGGTTAGATCTTCAACCGTGTCTAGCAAGTGGGTGGTGGGTGGGAAACGAAATTCTTCATCCCCCTGGGTATAGCGCGGTTGTTCGTCAGCCTCCAGTTCGAACCGGATTAGCGCGGCAGTGTGCTCTCATCCAAGGAGAGAGATCTTAACAACCTTAAAATGTCGCCAAGTGGTGAGTGCTGGAAAATATCTTCAGCATAGAATTCGGCGATAGGCGCCTGATTGGATTGGAAGGGCACGGTTACGCGCAATTCGGAATCAGAGACCCGAGTCGAGTCCGGGGTTCCGGTAACACAGATCTCATCAGTTGGGTCTGTGTGCGGCTCAAACGCCGTAGAGTCTACGGCTCCCATGGTGGGGTTGAGCTTCCCATCTTCGGGTGACGCAGCCCGTTCTAGATCTAGGGCCAGAACTGTTACAGGTGCTATTTCCTGATCCGATGACAGAGTTAAGTCATGATCATCGTGGTGGCAGAGAGGGGTTGTCGCTGGCTCGAATCCGGTGAAGATCAGGTCTCCATGGATATCAGCAACGTAGTTCAAGCTACCGAATGTGACATGATGGCCAGGGGCGTAGCTCTCGATCTGCTCAAGGTGGCCTTCAATGTGGGCACAAAGCGCGAAGCCGCCGAACACGAAGAGTTGGCCGGGAGGGAAAATCCCCTCGACGTCGCCATTGCAGTTGATGACGTGATCCATCAGTCCTTCCGTCGACGACATAGTGGAACTCTCAATGAAAGCACCAGTTTCGGTGTCAAAACCGGCGAACCTCAGGTAGGGGATCCCGAACTATGCATCTGAAGATTGATGGTAACAGGAGGCTGGGGACATGATGTTTACCTAGGTTCAGGCCATCTCGCTCGAGGTAAAAACCTACTTCCTACTATATTAATATGGATGAATATGAATACAAGAGTTGATCTACCTCGAGGTCGTAATGGCTAAACCCTAGGTTTAGCCTATGAGGATTGTATGATTCTTCTCTGGTCTATATGGACTAAACCATCCGGTTTATATACACACCGGAGGGGCCAAGGGTTTGTACATATCATCTTGCAGAGGAAGGAAAATCTACACCCGAGCCTAAAACTTTCCATTACAAGAATCCAGGAGTCCTATCTGGATACGATAGATGATCTTCTGTAATAATCTTCACGGCTCACCAGGAGTTTGTCCGGCCACCTGTGGACCCCCCCCCCCCCCC
>LR738710.1:511566534-511672248 GCA_902687465.1 Secale cereale
ATCCAGGACTCCCTCAATGGCCCAACGGATTAGCGGGCCACAAACGGGCCGACTTTAACCACTAGCTGAATTTGGCCCACAAGTGGAAAAGGCCAGTAACAAACTGTCGGGGATATACCCTGCTGTAATGCCCAGTATGCGACTATGTCTCCCACGTGTCGAGGCACGACTTAAAGACATAAGCACATACTAGAATGATCTCAAGTATGGTATCTTTGCACGACTCATGTAAAAAAGGGATGAAATTGCAAAAGAGTAGTTGGCTTACACTCGCCACGTCACACAATGCATTACATAACCATTCATCATCCAAATAACATCAGAGTCCGACTACGGACGAAGATCCAAATGAAAGATATCATAAATAAAACAACACGAGGTCCAATCGCCCCTAGTAGGAACCACTACTTATAATCGAAAACGTCACATACATATGGCCACTCTCTTCATCGAGCTCCCAGTGAAGTACTTGAACCAGCTCCTGCACTGTTCTCGGCAGTACCTGCATCTGGTGTTGTAGTATTTGTGAGCCACGAGGACTCAGCAATCCCATAACCATGGGTATCAAGACTAGCAAAGCTTTATGGCTATGGAAAAGGGGTAGTGGTGAGGTTGTAGCGGCGGCTAAGCATAATATGGTGGCTAACTTACGAGTACAAGAATAAGATGAGCATCTACGCAAACGGTCGCAAACTAGTAGTGAGCGCTAAAGAACCTGAACAACCTACGAGTCAAACATAACCCCACCGTGTTCTCTTCTCAAAGTGAAAAGAGACAGTCACGGTTACTCATGCGGTGGTGTGTATTACATCGGATCCTCTGTCAAGCTTTCTACAACCGGACATTAACAAATTCCAATCTGCCACATAACCGCGGGCACGGCTTTCGAAAGTTCATAACCCTGCAGGGGTGTCCCAACTTAGCCCATCACAAGCTCTCACGATCAGCAGAAGTAATAATAATATTATCACCCCTTATCTTAGGGACAATCCGATCAGGCTCGGAATCCCGGTGCACAAGACATTTCGACAATGGTAAAACAAGTCCAGCAAGACCTCCCGGCATGCCGACACCCTGATACTAGCCGCGCGTATCTCGTCTCAGGCCACGTCCGGATGAGCTATGGTTACAGCGACCAGATGCCCGAATTTTCCAAGGGGCGGCGCCGCAAGCTGCTCTATTTGGGACCAACACCATCAGCGTTGGCCCCCCCTGCTATGTAGAAGAATCCCCGCGGATGCGACCCCCTATGCAATTTAATTAATTAATTAAGTTATTATTGTGAGGCAAATTAAAACCAATGTTGGGCCTTGCTGGAGGAGTTTTATTCAAAGACGAACTGTCAAGGGGTCCCCATATACCCAACCATGTAAGGAACGCAAAATCAAGGAACATAACGCCAGTTTATCGGCTCCTAAGGTGGCATGAGTGGAACAAGACACCGAGCAAAAGGCCAAGCCTTCCACCCATGCCCAGTATATAGGTGTGTTAATAATAATAATAGATATTGTGATATTCCCACAACATCAAGTTCCAACATGGAGCAATCTTCATCTTCACCTACAACTAGCAACGCTATAAGAGAGGCTGAGCAAGCGGGTAACATAGCCAAACAACAGTTTGCTGGGAAGGTGTCAAAGGTTAGAGGTTTCATGGCAACAAGGAGAGGGGCTGACAATAAAGATGGGTAGCGCGACATATAACGATAGCATCGAGACAACTAAGCATGGCAATGGTAGTAAAGGTATCCAAGGGTATGGTAATTTTGCCTGGGATTCCGCAAGGAAGAAGAACAATTCCATGAAGTAGTCGAACAAATCCTCACAACTCCACAACGGAACTGAAGCTAACAAGAGAAGCAACCGGAAAGAAGCAAACAACACGGTAAACACACAAGCATAAACATGACGTATGATGCACAACCAAGTATGATGCATGTCCGGTTTAATTTTGCATGGCATGGCAAAGTGCACAAACAAAACTACAAGTTAAGTGGAGCTCAATATGCAACGAGTTTCATATTAACGAAACACCACACTTTATTTATTTAGTTGACTCTCGATTATTTACAAGACAAGATTAGATGTTTGTTAACCTTGCAAGAGGTGAAGCAAAACAAACTACCTATTTAGTCATTTTAAATGAGGCCGGAAATAACAACAACAATTCCGGAAACTCCTCATGTGCAATTTATGAATTTGGTACTGTTATGCCTATTACCACATTTTAATGTTGTTAAACAGCAAAACAAAGTGCACCATGTTATTCTACACATGTTTCCACCCCATTTACATATAAAGTTATGAATTAAACCATTTTAACATGTTATTTAAGCAAAACAATGCAAATAGCAATTTTAATAATTTTTGTCATGGATGAAAGTAGCATATTATGAAACTAGACAAAATTCTGAGCATTTTACATATCTAAAGTTTTTACATATGATGCAGGGTTTGTGAGTTATTAAATGAATGAAGTTGGGGGTCATTTTCTGTAAAAACTGTTGTTCTACGGATAAAAGAAAAAAACACTAGACAGAGAAAAAAACAACGTGGGCTGAAACTAGCTGGGCGTTGGGCTGCAGCCAACGCAGCAGGCCGGGAAGGCCGTGGCCCATGTGGCGCTACGCGTGCGTCTGCTCGTCCCCGAGCAGGTGAACGACGGCGGCGCCGCCACCGGCTGCGGCTGGACCTCCGGCGAAGCGCGAGGGCAGCGCGAAGGCCGAGAATGGGCAGCGGGGCACGGATCCGCGCCGGATCCTATGAGGGGGGCTGGTTCCCGGTGGTTGGAGGCGACGCCCCGCGCGGTGGAGCTCAAGGTCGTCCATGGCGGCGGCCTCCTTGCCCATGCGCGGTGGAGCTTGGGGATTCCGGCGGCGGAGGAAGTGGTGGCGGGGTCGGCGACGTGGTGCGGGGCGGCGAGGTGCTTGGGTCGTCGGTAGGAGGCGCGACTGCGACGCTCCGATCATGCTCGGGATCGAGCGGAAGGAGGAGCGGGTGGGGCGCAGGTTCGTCGGGCGCAGAGGGGCGCTTCGGTCGCGTCGGCGCGGTGCGGGCCTCGGGCCCAGATCCGGCCCGGGGCGGGCCGGGGACGGGTCTGGCGCGGTGGGGAGGCACGGGCGCCACGCGGCGGCTTCCGGTTGGTCGGGCGGTGCGCAGCTGGCGGCGCTGGCCAATAGGATGCCAACAAGTGCCAACGGCGAGGTGGCTAGAGGATTTGGCGGCGACAAGTGGTAGATCCGGAGCAGCTGGGCACGGAATGCGAGGTGGGAGGCGGATGGGAGGTAGGGGAAGGAGTAGGTGTCCATATTTGGCAAGGGAGGGGTATATATATAGCAAGGGTAGCTAGGGTTAGGGGTTTGGGGGCTTTTTGGAGCGCTCGGATGCCGATCGGACAGCTCCGGTCGGATGAAGGGGTAGGTTGGGCCTAGAAGAGGTTAGTGGGCTGTGGGGAAAGGCCTCGGGATGAGGAGAGAGAGAGAGGGAGAGGCCCGCGGGGGTTTTCGGAGACCGAAAACGTCCGACAAATTAACCGGTGACTAGTGCCGCTATATATATCCGTTAGGCTATCAAACGGACTCCGAATGCGATGAAATTTGGTAGGCGGCATGTCTACACTATAATAAGACCACACGCCAAGTTTCAACCCATTCCTAGAACATTTTTCGGCCACTCATAAAATAAATATTCGGAGGCGCCACGGGCGCGTGTTAGTGTGTCCGGGCTCAGAATGGACAACGGAAAGGACGGGCGGACTCGGACGGATGCAAGTTTTGAAAACATGATGATGAAATGCACATGATGTCAAGGCAGAGATGCAACACGCAAGCAGATGACATGGCAACGACGACGAATAACTGGCTGACACCTAGCGCATCGGTCTCGGGGCGTCACAACTCTCCCACACTAACAGAGGATCTCGACCCGAGATCCTGGAGATGGCACCGGATAAAACGGAAAAGGAAGAGGTAAAAACAAGTTGATTCTTTGACCAACGAGTGAAACCAAAGAACCTTGAGAGGTTGAACAATCTTGAAAGAAAGAATACAACAGAGATGAACGAAGTTAAGAGCACTCCGGTAGAAGGAGGAACAAGGAACATTATGAGAACCTTGTAGGTTGAAAGACATGGAACAAGAGCTTACGAACCAATAGAATAAGAAACTGCAACGGTATAGCCAAGGCATAAGAATGCCATAATTTGGACAGCAATCCGTCTGAAAATGGAAGGAATTAACATGAACTTGCGGAGATGGAATGATACTTGATGAAATCAACAACACATTGCCTCCGAAACAATTAAAAGAATGGCACAAGGTTAAGAAAGATGTCAGATAGCACTCCAGTTGAAAAGAGAGGAAAACTTAATAAGATGAGTGAATTTGAATGGAGAATACAACCCTCTAGATAAATAGATAAACAAGGAAAAGAACATGATCTTGACAAAATGAGATTATGGGACGAAGAGAGCAATATCACAAAGCCTCCAGAATGAAAGAATAGAAGCTAGATCGTTGGAAAGAAAAGAACGGAGAAGAAAATGACAACTACTCCCACAAATGAATTGAAAGAGCATCCTTACCAAGATGGATTGAATAGAGTTGTTGGAAATTCAACAACGAAAAGAATAAGCTTGATGTGGGCTTATGGAAAACATCTCAAAACTTGAGGTGAAAATTCTGCCACTAATTGTCGGTGTACTAGAGTAGGGGTACCCTAGTATCCCAAACTTGTGCACGGACAGTCGCACCGCCCCGCGGCAAGTCTTGCCGGGTGGCTGCCAAGGTCCTCCGTGGTTCCTTTGGGGCCATTCAAGAACAAAGTATTCAAGCCAAGGAGACAAGACCCCGGCAAGAGGAGCTTGCCGGGATGGCCAACCAAGGCATCTCAAGGAACTTGCCGCGAGGCGCCACGCGTCCCGGCAAGCACCGGTGAGCGGCAAGCTCTCTGACGCGACAAGACAACGACCGCGGCGAGGCGCTTGCCGCGGCAAGCTACCACTCTGTACCTACGCTCCAGCGCACCCACCAACGTGTCGCTCTGGGACCCTTCCAGGCGTACGTGGCGGGAGGCTGTGCAGCCAGGGGTACACGGTGGCGAGCGGCGCTGACAAGATTACCGCCGTGGCGAATGGTGGCGCCCCTGATGGCTCCTTTATGCACTGTTTGGGCGACAGCGATGGGCATTTAATGCCCTTGTCCCCTGCCGTCAGGGTTAGGTATAAAACACTATACCAACTACCCCGCTTTTTCCATTTTTACCCTCAACTGCGTTGCCACCTGTCGGTAACCCCTTGAGCATACAAAAGGAGGCCCATGCGCAACGTAGGAGGGGGTTAGGCATTCGGAGACTCTCACGCTCGGTCTCGTTAGCTGCTAGAGTGTACTGTAGCTCTCAGCGCTCCCGAGACAAGAACCAAATACAATCCACAAAGCAGGAGTAGGGTTTTACGCATCCGTGCGGCCCGAACCTGGGTAAACTTCTCGTGTGCCTCGCCTCGATCTGCTCTTTGTGCGATCTCCGCCCCCTGCCGTACCGAAAAGGGGCTCCGTCCCCATAGGTGTTCGTGGGTGGATCAGTTTCCCCGACACTAATGGAAACAATTGATTTGATTGAGAGCACCAAAGAGATGAAAAATTTCTTCCATCACGATGATAAAGAGATAACTTGGATCATTGATAAGCACCACAATAGCAACATTCCCAATGGAAGGCTTTAGGTGAAATCTATACCACGATACTCCAACGAAGGAAAATGAGGGGTTGAAATGATCTCCTGAACAAAGATAAGAATGATGGGTTTACATATCTCATTCCTAATAACTTGAGAATCATGAAACATGAAGGAAATTTTCAAGAATGACATAACACCACCTCAAAAGATAAGGGAGCAAGAATTGCACTTTGGAATGGAAGAAGAATAATACTTGAGCTCCAAAAAGAATCTTGAAGAACACTTCGAGGATGAACTAAATCATGATGAACCACCAAGAAGAACTCCGGTAACAAACAAATGAGAAGTGAAGGTAGAAAAGAATAAGATTGAAGCCTTGCAATGATTAGATGAAGCTTCGTGACAAGATAATTGATCTAGTTGGGAACTCCGGAAAAGAAAGTTGGAGCACATCGAACCGAGAATATGATATCACGAACGAACTCCGGATGAAGGAATTAAATCGCCTTGAAGGAATAAGAATAAGAATTATGTCATGCTTATCCTTCACCAATTTAAATTGATGACAACCAATGGATTTGGCATACTACTTATTCTCGTTGCAAAGAATTAAAGAGAGACCTAGCACGACCTTGGATAAATCTTCAACGAACCACCAGTAGGAATGTGGAAAGAACGAGTGAAATGACATGATAACACAGTAAAGAATGTTTAACGAACCACCGTACAAATTGAAATGGAGTGATGACAAAGAATAATCCACCGTAAGGAACTGAAATTGAGTGAATATAAAAGAATGAATCACCGGGAAGAATATGGAGACGAACGAAGAGGCATCAATTAAGAATAGTTGGAGGACGAAGTTGAAAGCTGAGAACGAAGAAATCTTCTGAAATGATGGCCTTCGGAGGATCACAATGGACAGAATTCATGAAATGCTTCGGATGGGTATAAAAGAATTCCTCACAATCGGAACAATAATGAGGATGGCATGAAGCTAGAACCATGAATCTTCAAGAGGACGGCCAAGATTTAAGAGAAACTCTTCTTAGGTCTTCAAATGTTGAGAATGAAGACGAGAAATGCCACGAAGAATTTCGAGATACTCCAGACGAATGACAAGAGGAAGGTGGAGCTAAAAATAATTGAAAACAAGCTTGGAGAAGGCATGTGACTGATGGAAATCATTCTTACGTCACACTTTGAAAAGAATTTGAGTATAACTCTAGGAAAAATTAGAAGAGTCAGGTAAGATCCTGGAAAAGACCTGTGGGTTAGGGCCCACTCAAAAGAAATCACCGTTGAAAAAGATTGCTTAAGAGATATTGCACAGGTTGAATTACATGTCTTGAATAAGATGACAACCCTCAAAATATTTTGAACGGATTAAGAATGGAATTATGAATCTTCTGAGTTATCTTGTACAATCCGGATAAGAATTAGAGAGAGTTGAATAAACAAGAGAGACTTTGGATAAGAATTTTCAACATGTGAAAACATGTGAAACACGAGGCACAGATATGATCAATACGGAAGTTTGGATTTAGGTCCACCGGAGAAGAAAATGAGAACAGAGAATGATAAACTTGAAGCTTCCTGAGAAATCACCGGAGAATGAAATTGAACGAAAAGAATGAAGAAACATCACATTAATAAAATGGATATTTCATTTAGAATTTCTGACTCCGAGAAGAAGAAGGGTGGGAGGGTGGGGAAGATCAAAGACAACTTGGGATGAATGAAACAGACACCGTTGAGAAAAGATTGAGAGTTGATCTTGCAAATGATGAAGATATCGGATTAACTTGAAGTGAAGCACCCCCGTTGAAAAGAATTTAACATAACAATCTTGATGATGAAGAAGGATTAGCACTCCCATAGAAATATGAGAACACCAATTAGGAAAGGTATGGAATCAACATTTGGTATCGAAGCAACTCGAATACCAGAATCAAAACAAAAACAAAGGATAGATATGTTGCAACATTATCTTGACAATATCATTCGATCAGAGAATTGAATGAATGAATTCCGTAGCTTAATGGTACAACAATCTTCTCGAGAAGCCACTTGGGAGAACAAAAGGTAAATAAAAACAACAAGGAGCAGATAGAACAAATATAAGATAGAAGTTCCGTTCCACATGTTCATGCTGAAAGCTCATGGAACGTGTTACAAAAGGGTTTTGCAATCCCCGGATCAGCATAGCCAAGGACCCTTTAAGATGCAACTCCCGATCGGAACAAACGCCCATAAAACTACTTCACTCAATGTAGAACCCCGAACTCCATATCGTGCATTCGTTGGAAGAATGCCTATGAACTAATAGATGAACCCACCTATTAATTTCCAAAAGTTTCCAGTTATGCAATCAGGTGTTGGGGATACAGGGGAAGCACCGTGCAATCAACTCTAATCCTACATCCAGCTGTATCCATCCTTCAACACATAAACAGTCATCTTCGGAAACCGATTACCTCGGACCTTCGAAACGCATCTGCTATACAAGCTATGGCAATACTCCCGAACTACCTCCCCAGTACTGGGTGATGTCGAGGTTATCTTACCACTAACCGCATAGAAGAGTTTTCGATGTCGGCCGTCTTAAGTATTCTAGAACCGCTGCGATACATTTGTGACGACAACACCTCGGAGCATAACTCCCCGGGACACTGCCACAACCCCTAAATGACAGGAGACATCGAGAACAATGTTCTCGTCACAAAGACATCGGAACAATTCAAACAATACTCGCGTGATCTTAAAAAAAATTAGTGAATTTTTGAGAGTAGAAGAGATAGAACATCGTCAGGAGCCCTCACCAGAGTGATAAAGGGATGAGGAGTAAAAAAAAATCCTACTCTCTGATATATATATATATATATAGGACTCAAAACATTTTCAAGTGTGTGCCTAGACTCAACCGTCAACGATTCCATCAATCAGTGGGGGCTCCTAGGTCGGAGAAGGCTCTGATACCAACTTGTAATGCCCAGTATGCGACCATGTCTCCCACATGTCAAGGCACGACTTAAAGACATAAGCGCATACTAGAATGATCTCAAGTATGGTATCTTTGCACGACTCATGTAAAAAAACGGGATGAAATTGCAAAAGAGTAGTTGACTTACACTCGCCACGTCACACAATGCATTACATAAACATTCATCATCCAAATAACATCAGAGTCCGACTACGGACGAAGATCCAAATGAAAGATACCATAAATAAAACAACACGAGGTCCGATCACCCCTAGTAGGAACCACTACTGATCGTCGAAAACGTCACATACATACGGCCACTCTCTTCATCGAGCTCCCAGTGAAGTACTTGAACCAGCTCCTGCACTGTTCTCAGCGGTACCTGCATCTGGTGTTGTAGTATCTGTGAGCCATGAGGACTCAGCAATCCCATAACCACGGGTATCAAGACTAGCAAAGCTTTATGGGTATGGAAAAGGGGTAGTGGTGAGGTTGCAGCAGCGGCTAAGCATAATATGGTGGCTAACTTACGAGTACAAGAATAAGATGAGCATCTACGCAAATGGTCGCAAACTAGTAGTGATCGCTAAAGATTCTAAACTACCTACGAGCCAAACATATCCCCACCGTGTTCTCTTCTCAAAGTGAAAAGAGACAGTCACGGTTACTCACGCGGTGGTGTGTTTTACTTCGGATCCTCTATCAAGTTTTCTTCAACCGGACATTAACAAATTCCAATCTGCCACATAACTGCGGGCACGGCTTTCGAAAGATCATAACCCTGCAGGGGTGTCCCAACTTAGCCCATCACAAGCTCTCACGATCAGCAGAAGTAATAATAATATTATCACCCCTTATCTTAGGGACAATCCGATCAGGCTTGGAATCCCGGTGCACAAGACATTTCGACAATGGTAAAACAAGTCCAGCAAGACCTCCCGGCGTGCCGACACCATGATAGTAGCCGCGCGTATCTCGTCTCAGGCCACGTCCAGATGAGATATGGTTACAGCAACCAGATGCCCCAAGTTTCCAAGGGGCGGCGCCGCAAGCTGCTCTATTTGGGACCAACACCATCAGCGCTGGCCCCCCTGCTATGCAGAAGAATCCTCGGGGACTCAACCCCCTTTGCAATTTAATTAATTAATTAAGTTATTATTATGAGGCAAATTAAACCAATGTTGGGCCTTGCTGGAGGAGTTTTATTCAAAGATGAACTGTCAACGGGTCCCCATATACCCAACCGTGTAAGGAACGCAAAATCAAGGAACATAACGCCGGTTTATCGGCTCCTAAGGTGGCATGAGTGGAACAAGACACCGAGCAAAAGGCCAAGCCTTCCACCCATGCCCAGTATATAGGTGTGTTAATAATAATAATAGATAATGTGATATTCCCAAAACATCAAGTTCCAACATGGAGCAATCTTCATCTTCACCTGCAACTAGCAACGCTATAAGAGGGGCTGAGCAAGCGGGTAACATAGCCAAACAACGGTTTGCTGGGAAGGTGTCAAAGGTTAGAGGTTTCATGGCAACAAGGAGAGGGGCTGACAATAAAGATGGGTAGCGCCACATATAACGATTGCATCAAGACAACTAAGCATGGCAATGGTAGTAAAGGTATCCAATGGTATGGTCATCTTTCCTGGGATTCCTTAAGGAAGAAGAACAATTCCATAAAGTAGTCGAACGAATCCTCACAACTCCGCAACAGAACCGAAGCTAACAAGAGAAGCAACCGGAAAGAAGCAAACAACATGGTAAACACACAAGCATAAACATGACGTATGATGCACAACCAAGTATGATGCATGTCCGGTTTAATTTTGCATGGCATGGCAAAGTGCACAAACAAAACTACAAGTTAAGTGGAGCTCAATATGCAACGAGTTGCATATTGACGAAACACCACTTTTTATTTATTTAGTTGACTCTCATTTATTTATAAGACAAGATTAGATGTTTGTTAACCTGGCAAGAGGTGAAGCAAAACAAACTACCTATTTAGTCATTTTAAATGAGGCCGGAAATAACAACAACAATTCCGGAAACTCCTCATGTGCAATTTATGAATTTGGTACTATTCTGCCTATTACCACATTTTAATGTTGTTAAACAGCCAAACAAAGTGCACCATGATATTCTACACATTTTTTCAGCCCATTTACATATAAAGTTTATTAAATTTGGAGCTACGGTTATTTAGTTATGAATTAAACCATTTTAACATGTTATTTAAGCAAAAGAATGCAAACAGAAATTTTAATAATTTTTATCATGGATGAAAGTAGCATATTGTGAAAGTAGACAAAATTCTGAGCATTTTACATATCTAAAGTTTTTACATATGATGCAGGGTTTGTGAGTTATTAAATGAATGAAGTTGGGGGTTCTGTAAAACTGTTGTTCTACGGATAAAAGAAAAAAAAAACACTAGACAAAGAAAAAAACAACGTGGGCTGAAACTGGCTGGGCATTGGGCTGCTCACCACGGGCCTCTTGGCCTGTCGGTGGAGCTGGGCTGCGTCCGACGCAGCAGGCCGGGAAGGCCGTGGCCCATGTGGCGTTGCGCGTGCGTCTGCTCGTCCTCGAGCAGGTGAACGACGGCAACGGCGCCACCGGCTGCGGTTGGACCTCCGGCGAGGCGCCAGGGCAGCGCGGAGGCCGAGAACGGGCAGCGGGGCACGGATCCGTGCCGGATCCGGTGAGGGTGGCTGGTTCCCTGCGGTTGGAGGCGACGCCTGGCGCGGTGGAGCTCGAGGTCGTCCATGGCGGCCGGCCTTCTTGCTCCTGCGCGGTGGAGCTTGGGGATTCCGGATGCGGTGGAAGTGGTGGCGGGGCCGGCGACGTGGTGCGGGGCGGCGAGGTGCTCGGGTCGTTGGTAGGAGGCGCGACGGCGACGCTCTGATCCTGCTCGGGATCGGGCGGAACGAGGAGCGGGTCGGGGCGCAGGTTTGTCGGGCGCAGAGGGGCGCTTCGGTCGCGGTGGCGCGGTGCGGGCCTCGGGCCCAGATCCGGCCCGGGGCGGGCCGGGGATGGGCCTGGCGCGGTGGGGAGGCACGGGCGCCGTGCGGCGGCTTCCGGTTGGTCGGGCGATGCGCGGCTGGCGGAGCTGGCCAATAGGATGCCAACAAGTGGCAACGGTGAGGTGGCTGGAGGATTTGGCGGCGACAAGTGGCAGATCCGGAGCGGCTGGGCACGGAATGCGAGGTGGGAGGCGGCTGGGAGGTAGGGGAAGGAGTAGGTGTCCATATTTGGCAAGGGAGGGGTATATATATAGCAAGGGTTGCTAGGGTTAGGGGTTTGGGGGCTTTTTGGAGCCCTCGGATGCCGATCGGACAGCTCCGGTCGGATGAAGGGGTAGGTTGGGCCTAGAAGAGGTTAGTGGGCTGTGGGGAAAGGCCTCGGGATGAGGAGAGAGAGAGAGGGAGAGGCCCGCAGGGGTTTTCGGAGATCGAAAACGTCCGACGAATTAACCGGCGACTAGTGCCGCTATATATATCCGTTAGGCTATCAAACGGACTCCGAATGCGATGAAATTTGGTAGGCGGCCTTTCTACACTATAATAAGACCACACGCCAAGTTTCAACCCATTCCGAGAACGTTTTTCGGCCACTCATAAAATAAATATTCGGAGGCGCCGCGGGCGCGTGTGAGTGTGTCTGGGCTCAGAACGGACAACGGAAAGGACGGGCGGACTCGGATGGATGCAAGTTTTGAAAACTTGATGATGAAATGCACATGATGTCAAGGCAGAGATGCAACACGCAAGCAGATGACATGGCAACGACGACGAATAACTGACTGACACCTGGCGCATCGGTCTCGGGGTGTCACACCTGCGGTGTAACCCGCCGGATGTATGTCCCAGCTGGTGAAGGAAATATGCCCTAGAGGAAATAATAAAGTTGTTATTTACATTTCCTTATATCATGATAAATGTTTATTATTCATGCTAGAATTGTATTAACTGGAAACTTAGTACATGTGTGAATAATTAGACAAAACAAAGTGTCCCTAGTATGCCTCTGCTTCACTAGCTCGTTGATCAAAGATGGTTATGTTTCCTAACCATAGACACGTGTTGTCATTTGATGAACGGGATCACATCATTAGGAGAATGATGTGATGGACAAGACCCATCTGTTAGCTTAGCACTATGATCGTTTAGTTTTACTCCTATTGCTTTCTTCACGACTTATACATGTTCCTATGACTATGAGATTATGCAACTCCCAAATACCGGAGGAACACCTTTTGTGATATCAAACGTCACAACGTAACTGGGCGATTATAAAGATGCTCTATAGGTGTTTCCGAAGGTGTTTGTGGTGTTGGCATAGATCAAGAATAGGATTTGTCACTCCGAGTGCAGGAGAGGTATCTCTGGGCCCCCTCGGTAATACACATAATAATAAGTCTTGCAAGCAAACGACTAATGAGTCAGTCACGAGATGGTGTATTACGGAACAAGTAACGAGACTTGTCGGTAATGAGATTGGACTAGATATGATGATACCGACGATCGAATCTCGGGCAAGTAACATACCGATGACAAAGGGAACAACGTATGTTGTTATGCGGTTTGACCGATAAAGATCTTCGTAGAATATGTAGGAAGCAATATGAGCATCCAGGTTCCACTATTGGTTATTGACCGGAGATGAGTCTCGGTCATGTCTACATAGTTCTCGAATTGTAGGGTCCGCACGCTTAACGTTCGATGACGATCGGTATTATGAGTTTATGTGTTTTGAAGTACCGAAGGTAGTTCTTAGTCTCGGATGTGATCACGGACAGGACGAGGAGTCTCGGAATGTCCGAGACATAAAGATTCATATGTTGGAAGGTTATATTTGGACACCGGATGAGTTCCGAGGGTTATCGGATAAATACCATAGTACCGGGAGGTTAACGGAACCTCCCAGGGGGTTAATGGGCCTACCTGGGCCTTAGTGGGAATAGAGGGTAGCAAGGGGAGTGTGGGGCACCCCCCCCCAAGGCACAAACCGAATTGGCTTAGCGCAAGGGAGCCGGGCCCCTCTTTCCTTCTCCTCCTCTCTCCATTCCTTCCCCCTCTCCTACTCCTACTAGGAAAGGAGGAGTCCTACTCTTAGTGGGAGTAGGACTCCCCTCATGGCACGCCCCCTAGGCCGGCCTCCTCCTCCTACCCTCCCTCCTTTATATACGTGGGAATGGGGCACCCCATAGACACACAAGTTGATTTTAGCCGTGTGAGGTGCCCCTCCCCACAGATACATACATCGGTCATATCGTTGTAGTGCTTAGGCGAAGCCCTGTATCGGTAGCTTCATCATCACCATCACCATGCCGTCTGTAATGCCCAGGATGGGACTATACCTCCTACGTGTCGAGGCACGACTTAAAGGTATAAGCCCATTCTAGAATGATCTCAAGATTGGTATCTTTGCACGACTCATGTAAAAATGGGGATGAAATTGCAAAAAGGAGATAGTTGGCTTACACTCGCCACTTCACACAATACATTACATAAGCAAAACATCATTCAAGACATCACAACTCGACTACGGGCGAAGATCCAAAAGAAAGATACCAATAACTTAAAGTCACAGGTCCGAATCGCCCCTAGTAGAAACCACTACTGATCGTCGAAAACGTCACAAGCATACGGCCACTCTCTTCATCGAGCTCCCAGCGAAGTACTTGAACCAGCTCCTGCAACATTCTCGGCTGAACCTGCATCCGGTGTTGTAGTATCTGTGAGCCACGAGGACTCAGCAATCCCATAACCATGGGTATCAACACTAGCAAAGCTTTATGGGTAGGAAGAGGTAAAGTGGTGAGGTTGTAGCGGCGGCTAAGCATAATATGGTGGCTAGCTTACGAGTACAAGAATAAGATGAGCATCTACGCAAACGGTCGCAACTAGTAGTGATCGCTAAAGATCCTGAACTACATACGTATCAAACATAACCCCACCGTGTTCTCTTCTCCAAGTGAAAAGAGACAGTCACGGTTACTCACACAGTTGTGTGTTTTACTTCGGATCCTCTGTCAAGTTTTCTACAACCGGACATTAACAAATTCCAATCTGCCACATAACCGCGGGCACGGGTTTCGAAAGATCATAACCCTGTAGGGGTGTCCCAACTTAGCCCATCACAAGCTCTCACGATTAGCTGAAGTGATAAATATAATATCATCACCCCTTATCTTAGGGAAAACCGATCAGGCTCGGCATCTCGGTGCACAAGACATTTCGACAATGGTAAAACAAGTCCAGCAAGACCTCCCGGTGTGTCGACACCCTGATAGTAGCCGCGCGTATCTCGTCTCAGGCCACGACCGGATGGGCGATGCTACGAGTAAAACCAATCCTCGAGTTTCCCCGTGGTGGCCCCGCAGGCTCCTCGTTTGGGACCAACACCATCAGCACTGCCCCCCCCCCCTGTTATGTAGAATTAAGAACCCGGGGACATGACCCCCTATGCAATTAATTAATTAATTAAGTTGTTATTATGAGCAAATTAAAACCAATGTTGGGCCTTGCTGGAGGAGTTTTATTCAAAGACGAACTGTCAAGGGGTCCCCATCCACCCATCGTGTAAGGAACGCAAAATCAAGGAACATAATGCCGGTTTATCGGCGCCTAAGGTGGCATGAGTGGAACAAAACACCGAGCAAAAGGCCAAGCCTTCCACCCATGCCCAGTATATAGGTGTGTTAAAAATAATAATAGATATTGTGATATTCCAACAACAAGTTCCAACCTGGAACGATCTTCATCTTCACCTGCAACTAGCAAAGCTATAAGAGTGGCTGAGCAAGCGGGTAACATAGCCAAACAATGGTTTTGCTAGGAAGGTGTCAAAGGTTAGAGGTTTCATGGTAACAAGGAGAGGCTGACATAAAAGATGGGTAGCGCGACATGTAACGATAGCATCGAGACAACTAAGCAAGGCAATGGTAGTAAAGGTATCGAAGGGTATGATCATCTTGCCTGAGGTTCCGCAAGGAAGAAGAACAAGTCCATGAAGTAGACGGAGCAACATAGTCGAGCGAATCCTCACAACTCCGGAACGAAACCGAAGCTAACAAGAGAAGCAACCGGAAAGAAGCAAACAACACGGTAAACACACAAGCATAAACATGGCATACGATGCACATCCAAGTATGACGCATGTCCGGTTTAATGATGCATGGCATGGCAATGAGCACAAACAAAACTACAAGTTAAGTGGAGCTCAATATGCAACGAGTTGCATATTGACGAAACACCACATGTTATTTATTTAGTTGACTCTCGTTTATTTACAAGACAAGATTAAATGTTTTTAACATAGCAAGAGGTGAATCAAAAGTAAACTACCTATCTAGGCAATTTAAATGAGGCCGGAAAATAACAACAACAATTCCGGAAAATCCCCATGTGCATGTTTAGCATTTTTTTAGCAAACAGCAATTCACACATTTGAATGTTGTTAAAATGATGCGGATGACATGATCAAGTTTATGCAATTTTTAGTTAAAGGTTAACATGAAGAGATATGAAGTATTGTCACCGTGGTGGAAGGAAAGGGTGCCACGGCAACGATCCGAAAATGATGCAACGGCAACATCTCCGTTCCGGTAACTCGTTGAGAGACCGGTGCAAAAGAAAAGGTGGCGTGAGCGAGTCGAACAAGATGAAAGATGGGGTTATCCCGTCACCGGGTTCCCACGAGTTGGCGATGAGGCAACCGAGGAGCATGACAAAAAACGAAACGGGCACGGTGCACACAAGGGAAAACATCTCATACAACCACAAGCATTTGTCCACGGGGTCGTCTCGGTATACCTTCGAAGCGTTCGTTTTGGGGCGGTTCGAGTCGTCGAGGGACGTAGTGGAAGTAGTGGAAGTAGACGTTCTCGAGGCGGTCGTTGTCGAAGTTGTCGTTCACGTTGCCAAAAGGAAGTAGTGGTACACGGCGACGGTAGTCGAACTTGACGCTTGCATTACACGGGTCTTCGGCGACGGTAGTCGTTCACGTTGATGTAGTGGGAAGTAGTTGTACACGGGTCTTCGGCGACGGTAGTCGTTCACGTTTCGTAGCCGTTCACGCGGCGGTAGTTGAACACGGTTCGTAGATGTTCGGGGCCGTCATGGTACTTGTTGCATCGTCAGGCGTAGTTGAACTTGGCGTATCCGAAGGGGTACTTGCAGGTCGTCGTGGAAATTAGATGAACTTGGAGGGCCAGGCAGAAGCGGGACTTGGTACAAATGAGCCCAGGGACTCCGGCGAGGTCTTGGGCTGCAGAACGAACAGATCCAGGAGGTCTAGGTGATGGGGAGCCGTTTCCCGGCAGTTGGAGCGTGGGATGGCTCGATGAACAACAACGGGGCGGAGCTTGAACTTGTTGCGGCCATTTCGACGAACAGGAGGCCGCAAGCGCAAGGGGAGGTGTGGAGCATCAAATCAAAAGCAGAGGGACTGGAGGAGACCGGGTCCGTCGGAGGAGGTGGCATCCGGTGATGTGGCTGTGAAGAAGAGCTTCACGGGGCGCCATGGTGGCCGGATCCAGCCGGGCAGAGTGCGGTGGCGAAGGATGGTGATGGCGGCGACCTCGGGTCGGCGTGGGGTGGAGGAGACCCGGCCTGGCGGTGGAGGGAGCAGCGAGGTAAGGCTCCGGTGGCCGGCTGGTGGCTTGGGGCGCGCTGGAGACGAGGGACCTGAGGGGGTGGCGCGGGGAGATGCCGAGAAGGGCCGGCGGCAGCTCGGTCCAGAGGAGGCGGCGAAGGACAGTGATGGGGAGAAGGAAGACGATGCTCGGGAGGCAGATGGGTCGAGCGAGGAGAAGTGGGTCGGGGCGGAGTTAGGGAACGAGAGGGAGAGATCGATGGGAGCCGGTGAGTGGCGGCGCTGGGAAGGGGTCGAGGGGAGATGGTCGGGGCTAGGGTTTAGGATGGGGTTAGCTGGGCCAGGAGGGAATTGGGCCGGTCTGGCCAATCCACTGGCAGCTGGGAGGTCCGGTTGGATGGGTCCTCCCTCGGCCCACTTAACTGTTGTTTGCCCAAAAAAACAGAAAAGCAACAGAGAAGAAAAGAAAAGAAAGGAGGTGTTAGAAATAGAGTTAGGGCATGGGTTTAATTTTCTCGGACTCATAAAAATGAGCTTGATCCAAGAAAAAATAGGAATGAGCATGGACGTGACGATGATCTCAAACTCGTTTGAATTTAATTCAAATGAGTTTGAGATGGAAGTGGGTAAATGGTATGACCAAAAAGGTTGAGAATTTTTTATGGAGCACGGGAAAAGACAAAAGGATTTATGGACAAATTTGAGATCAAGAATTGAGATACAAAAGGCATGGAGAATATTATGCAAGTGTGTTATGGTGATTCCGAAGCAATGGAATAATTATATAGCTCCATATATTAGGAGGATATGTTATAAAGAGAAGTCACACTTCCCTCGATTCAAATGGACCGAAGGTCCACACAATTTATTTAAGTTGAGATGCAAAAGATTAAAGACATGATGGCATGATAACATGATGCAAAGCAAAAATAAATAACACAAGCACAAATGAAACACACGGGAGAACCCGGAACATCTGGAATCTTCTGGGACGTCGGTCTTCGGGTGTCACAACTCTCCCACACTAACAGAGGATCTCGACCCGAGATCCTGGAGATGGCACCGGATAGAAACGAAAAAGAAGAGGTAAAACAAAGTTGCTTCTTCGACAAACGAGTGAAACCACGAACCTTGAGAGTTTGAACAAAATGAAAGAAGAATACAACATAGATGAACGAAGTTAGGAGCACTCCGTTAGAAAGAGTAACAAGGAACATTATGAGAACCTTATAGGTTGAAAGACATGAATAAAGAGCTTACGAACCAAAAGAATATGAAACTGCAACTGTATAGCCAAGGAAAAAGAATGACAGAATCCGGGCAGCACTCCGACTGAAAAATGGAAGGAATTGAACAAGAACTTGAGAAGATGGAATGATACTGGATGAAATCAACAACACACTGCCTCTGAAACAATTAAAAGAATGGCACAAGTGGTAAGAAGGATTCAGACAGCACTCCGGTTGAAAAGAGAGGCAAAACATGAAAAAAATGAGAGAACTTGAAAAGAGGACATAATACTCTGGTTAAATGATAAGCAAGGGAAAGAACATGATCTCGATAAAACGATATGATGGTTTGCAGAGAGCAACATCACAATGCCTCCGGAATGAAAGAATAGCATATAAATCAACGAAAGAAATGAAGGGAGAAGAAAAATGACAACTTCTCCCACAAATGAATTAGGAAAACCTCCTTACAAAGAAGGGTTGAATGGGGTTGATGGAAAATCAACAACGAAACGAATAAGCTCTTGTTGTGGGCTTATGGAAAACATCTCAAAATTATGAGGTGACAACCGGCCACTAACGGAAACGATTGATTGCATTGAGATCAACAAGGAGACGATAAACTTATCTCGCCGGAATAATAAATGAAGAATTTGGGTCATTTATGAGCACCATAATAGCAACAATTCTCAAGGAAAGCTTTTAGGTGAATTATAACCCAAGATGACTCCAACGAATAAATTGAATGGTTGTAAAGATCTCCTGAACAAAGAAAATGATGGGTTTAAATATCTCATTCTTGATAACTCGTGAATCATGAAACGTGAAGGAATTTTCAAGAATTACATAACACAATCTGAAAAGATAAGGTAGAAAGGATTGTAATTGGAAAGCATGATGAAGAATGCTTGAGCTCCAACAAGAATCTTGATGAAGACTACGAGGATGAATTAAAACATGATGAACCACCATGAGAACTCCGGTAATGAAAAGCATGAGAAGCGAAAGATGAAAAGAATAAGATTCAAGGCCCGCGATGAATTAGATGTAGGTTTGAAATGATATAACAGAAATAACTTGAAGCTCTGGAAAACAAGATGAACAACTTAGGACCGAGAATATGATATGATGAACAAGCTCCGGAAAAGAGATTAGTCACTTCGGGGAAATAAGAATAAGATTTATTGTATGCTTATCCTTCACCAAATTAAATTGATGACAAGCAACGGATTTGGCATACTACTTATTCTCGTTGGAAAGAATTAAAGAGAGATCTCGCACAAACTTGGGTAAATTTTCAACGAACCACCGGTAGGATTTGTGAAAAGAACAAATGAATTAAAACGATAACAACGGAAGGGTAATCTTGAAAGAACCACCGTAAAATATGGAGACGAACGAAGAGACATCAATGAAGAATAGTTGGAGGACGAAGTTGCAAACAGAGAACGAAGAAATATTCTGAAATGATGGCCTTCGGAGGATCACAATAAGAAGAATTTATGAAATGCTTTGGATGGTATAAAAGAATTCCTCACAATCGGGACAATAATGAGGATGGCATGAAGCTAGAACCACGAATCTTCAAGAAGACGGGCCAAGATTTAAGAGAAACACTTCTCCGGTCTCCAAATGTTGAGAATGAAGACGAGAAATGCCATAAGAATTGTTGAGCACTCCGGAATGAAGAATTAAAAAGGTTGAACCAATGATGGAAAAGAATTTGAAAGCGATCTTGGAGAAGGTATATGACTGATGGAAATCATTCTTACGTCACACTTTGAAAAGAATTTGAGTATAACTCCAGAAAAAATTAGAAGAGTCAGGTAAGATCCTGGAAAAAGACATGTGGGTTAGGGCCCACTCAAAAGAAATCACCGTTGAAAAAAAAAGATTGCTTAAGAGATATTGCACCGGTTGAATTGCATGGCTTGAGTAAGATGACAATCCTCAAAAATAGTTTGAACGGATTATGAATGGAAACACGAATCTTCTGAGATACCTTGTACATCGGATATGGATAGGAGAGTTGAATGAATAAGAGAGCCTTCGGATAATAAATTTCAACATGGGAAAACATGTGAAACAAAAAGGAAGAGATATGATCATGACCAAAGCTTGAATTTAGTCCACTTGAGAAGAATATTGGAATTAAAAATGATGAACTTGAAATTCTTGAACATCTACACGATAAATCACCGAATAAGAACATTGAAGGAAATGAATGAAGAAATATCACATGAATAAAATGGATACTTGACTAAGAATTATGGCTCCGTGAAGAAGAAGGGTGGGAGGGTGGGGAAAACAAAGACAACTTGAGACGAACAAAATGGACACCGGTTGAAAAAGAATTTAACATGACCATCTTGATGATTAAGAAGGACTAGCACTCCCATAGAAATATGAGAACACCGATTAAGAAAGGTATGGAATCAACATTTGACATCGAAGCAACTCGAATACCAGAATCAAAACAAAAACAAAGGATAGATATGTTGCAGCATAATCTTCACAATATCATTCGAACAGAGAATTGAACGAATGAATTCCGCAGGTACATCAACTTGTCGAGAAGCCACTTGGGAGAACAAAAGGTAAATAAAAAGCAACAAGGAGCAGATATAACAAATACAAGATAGAAGCTTTGTTCGACATATTCGTGCTGAAAGCTCATGGAACGTGTTACAAAAGGGTTTCGCAATCCCCGGATCAGCATAGCCAAGGACCCTTTAAGATGCAACTCCCGATTGACCACTTCACTCAATGTAGAACCCCAAACTTCATATCATGCATTTGTTGAAAGAATGCCTACGAGCTACTAGATGAACCCACCTATTAATTTCTGAAAGTTTCCAGTTATGCAATCAGGTGTTGGGGATACAGGGGAAGCACCGCGCACTCAACTCTAATCCTACATCCAGCTGTATCCATCCTTCAACACATAACCAGTTATTTCTGGAAACCTTTTACCTCAGACCTTCGAAACGCATCCACTATACAAGCTATGGCAATACTCCCGAATTACCTCCTCAGTACTGGGTGATGTCGGGGTTATCTTGCCACTAACCGCATAGGAGAGTTTTCGATGTCGGCCGTCTTAAGAATTCCAGAACTGTTGCGATATATTTGTGCCGACAACACCTCGGAGCTCAACTCCCCGGGACACTGCCACAACCCCTAATGACAGGAGGCATCGAGAACAATGTTCTCGTCACAAAGACATCGGAACAATCCAAACAATACTCGCGTGATCCTAAAAAAAAATTGGTGCATTTTTGAGAATAGAAGAGACAAGAGTAATCGTCAGGAGTCCTCACCAGAGTGAAAAAGGGATGAGGAGCAAAAGAAATCCTACTCTCCGATATATATATATAAGACTCAAATCATTTCAAGTGTGTGCCTAGACTCAACCATCAACGATTCGATCAATCAGTGGGGGCTCCTAGGTCGGAGAAGGCTCTGATACCAACTTGTAATGCCCAGGATGGGACTATACCTCCTACGTGTCGAGGCACGACTTAAAGGTATAAGCCCATTCTGGAATGATCTCAAGTTTGGTATCTTTGCACGACTCATGTAAAAATGGGGATGAAATTGCAAAAAGGAGATAGTTGGCTTACACTCGCCACTTCACACAATCCATTACATAAGCAAAACATCATTCAAGACATCACAACTCGACTACGGGCGAAGATCCAAAAGAAAGATACCAATAACTTAAAGCCACAGGTCTGAATCTCCCCTAGTAGAAACCACTACTGATCGTCGAAAACGTCACAAGCATACGGCCACTCTCTTCATCGAGCTCCCAGCGAAGTACTTGAACCAGCTCCTGCATCATTCTCGGTTGAACCTGCATCTGGTGTTGTAGTATCTGTGAGCCACGAGGACTCAGCAATCCCATAACCATGGGTATCAAGACTAGCAAAGCTTTATGGGTAGGAAGAGGTAAAGTGGTGAGGTTGCAGCAGTGGCTAAGCATAATATGGTGGCTAGCTTACGAGTACAAGAATAAGATGAGCATCTACGCAAACGGTCGCAACTAGTAGTGATCGCTAAAGATCCTGAACTACATACGAATCAAACATAACCCCACTGTGTTCTCTTCTCCAAGTGAAAAGAGACAGTCACGGTTACTCACACAGTTGTGTGTTTTAGTTCGGATCCTCTGTCAAGTTTTCTACAACCGGACATTAAAAAATTCCAATCTGCCACATAACCGCGGGCACGGCTTTCGAAAGATCATAACCCTGTAGGGGTGTCCCAACTTAGCCCATCACAAGCTCTCCCGATTAGCTGAAGTGATAAATATAATATCATCACCCCTTATCTTAGGGAAAACCGATCAGGCTCGGCATCCCGGTGCACAAGACATTTCGACAATGGTAAAACAAGTCCAGCAAGACCTCCCGGTGTGTCGACAACCTGATAGTAGCCGCGCGTATCTCATCTCAGGCCACGACCGGATGGGCGATACTACGAGTAAAACCAATCCTCGAGTTTCCCCGTGGTGGCCCCGCAGGCTCCCCGTTTGGGACCAACACCATCAGCACTGGCCCCCCCTGTTATGTAGAATTAAAAACCCAGGGACATGACCCCCTATGCAATTAATTAATTAATTAAGTTGTTATTATGAGCAAATTAAAACCAATGTTGGGCCTTGCTGGAGGAGTTTTATTCAAAGACGAACTGTCAAGGGGTCCCCATCCACCCATCGTGTAAGGAACGCAAAATCAAGGAACATAATGCCGGTTTATCGGCGCCTAAGGTGGCATGAGTGGAACAAAACACCGAGCAAAAGGCCAAGCCTTCCACCCATGCCCAGTATATAGGTGTGTTAAAAATAATAATAGATATTGTGATATTCCAACAACAAGTTCCCACCTGGAACGATCTTCATCTTCACCTGCAACTAGCAACGCTATAAGAGGGGCTGAGCAAGCGGGTAACATAGCCAAACAATGGTTTTGCTAGGAAGGTGTCAAAGGTTAGAGGTTTCATGGCCACAAGGAGAGGCTGGCATAACATATGGGTAGCGCGACATGTAACGATAGCATCGAGACAACTAAGCAAGGCAATGGTAGTAAAGGTATCCGAGGGTATGATCATCTTGCCTGAGGTTCCGCAAGGAAGAAGAACAAGTCCATGAAGTAGACGGAGCAACATAGTCGAGCGAATCCTCACAACTCCGGAACGAAACCGAAGCTAACAAGAGAAGCAACCGGAAAGAAGCAAACAACACGGTAAACACACAAGCATAAACATGGCATACGATGCACATCCAAGTATGACGCATGTCCGGTTTAATGATGCATGGCATGGCAATGAGTACAAACAAAACTACAAGTTAAGTGGAGCTCAATATGCAACGAGTTGCATATTGACGAAACACCACATGTTATTTATTTAGTTGACTCTCGTTTATTTACAAGACAAAATTAAATGTTTTTAACATAGCAAGAGGTGAATCAAAAGTAAACTACCTATCTAGGCAATTTAAATGAAGCCGGAAAATAACAACAACAATTCCGGAAAATTCCCATGTGCATGTTTACCAATTTTTTGGCAAACAGCAATTCACACATTTTAATGTTGTTAACATGATGCGGATGACATGATCAAGTTTATGCAATTTTTAGTTAAAGGTTAACATGAAGAGATATGAAGCATTGTCACCGTGGTGGAAGGAAAGGGTGCCATGGCAACGATCCGAAAATGATGCAACGGCAACATCTTGGTTCCGGTAACTCGTTGAGAGACCAGTGCAAAAGAAAAGGTGGCGTGAGCGAGTCGAACAAGATGAAAGATGGGGTGATCCCATCACCGAGTACCCACGAGTCGGCGACGAGGCAACCGAGGAGCATGACAAAAAACGAAACGGGCACGGTGCACACAAGGGAAAACATCTCATGCAACCACAAGCATTTGTCCACGGGGTCGTCTCGGTATACCTTCGAAGCGTTCGTTTCGGGGCGCTTCGAGTCGTCGAGGGACGTAGTGGAAGTAGTGGAAGTAGACGTTCTCGAGGCGGTCGTTGTCGAAGTTGTCGTTCACGTTGCCAAAAGGAAGTAGTGGTACACGGCGACGATAGTCGAACTTGACGCTTGCATTACACGGGTCTTCGGCGACGGTAGTCGTTCACGTTGATGTAGTGGGAAGTAGTTGTACACGGGTCTTCGGCGACGGTAGTCGTTCACGTTTCGTAGCCGTTCACGCGGCGGTAGTTGAACACAGTTCGTAGATGTTCGGGGCCGTCATGGTACTTGTTGCATCGTCAGGTGTAGTTGAACTTGGCGTATCCGAAGGGGTACTTGCAGGTCGTCGTGGAAATTAGATGAACTTGGAGGGCCAGGCAGAAGCGGGACTTGGTACAAACGAGCCGAGGGACTCCGGCGAGGTCTTGGGCTGCAGAACGAACGGATCCAGGAGGTCTTGGTGATGGGGAGCCGTTTCCCGGCAGTTGGAGCGTGGGATGGCTCGATGAACAACAACGGGGCGGAGCTTGAACTTGTTGCGGCCATGTCAACGAACAGTAGGCCGCAAGCGCAAGGGGAGGTGTGGAGCATCAAATCGAAAGCAGAGGGACGGGAGGAGACCGGGTCCGTCGGAGGAGGTGGCATCCGGTGATGTGGCTGTGAAGAAGAGCTTCACGGGGCGCCATGGTGGCCGGATCCAGCCGGGCGGAGTGCGGCGGCGAAGGATGGCGATGGCGGCGACCTCGGGTCGGCGCGGGGTGGAGGAGACCCGGCCTGGCGGTGGAGGGAGCAGCGAGGTAAGGCTCCGGTGGCCGGCTGGTGGCTTGGGGCGCGCTGGAGACGAGGGGCCTGAGGGCCGGTGGCGCGGGGCGATGCCGAGAAGGGCCGGCGGCAGCTCGGTCCAGAGGAGGCGGCGAAGGACAGTTATGGGGAGAAGGAAGACGACGCTCGGGAGGGAGAGGGGTCGAGCGAGGACGAGTGGGTTGGGGCGGAGTTAGGGAACGAGAGGGAGAGATCGATGGGAGCCGGTGAGTGGCGGCGCTGGGAAGGGGTCGAGGGGAGATGGTCAGGGCTAGGTTTTAGGATGTGGTTAGCTGGGCCAGGAGGGAATTGGGCCGGTCTGGCCAATCCACTGGCAGCTGGGAGGTCCAGTTGGATGGGTCCTCCCTCAGCCCACTTAACTGTTGTTTGCCCAAAAAACAGAAAAGCAATAGAGAAGAAAAGAAAAGAAAGGAGGTGTTAGAAATAGAGTTAGGGCATGGGTTTAATTTTCTCGGACTCATAAAAATGAGCTTGATCCAAGAAAAAATAGGAATGAGCATGGACGTGACGATGATCTCATACTCGTTTGAATTTAATTCAAATGAGTTTGAGATGGAAGTGGGTAAATGGTATGACCAAAAAGGTTGAGAATTTTTGATGGAGCTCGGGAAAAGACAGAAGGATTTATGGACAAATTTTAGATCAAGAATTGAGATACAAAAGGCATGGAGAATATTATGCAAGTGTGTTATGGTGATTCCGAAGCACTGGAATAATTATATAGCTCCATATATTAGGAGGATATGTTATAAAGAGAAGTCACACTTCCCTCGATTTAAATGGACCAAAGGTCCACACAATTTATTTAAGTTGAGATGCAAAAGATTAAAGACATGATGGCATGATGACATGATGCAAAGCAAAAATAAATAACACAAGCACAAATGAAACACACGGGAGAACCCGGAACATCTGGAATCTTCTGGGACGTCGGTCTTCGGGCGTCACACCGTCGTGCTGACGAAACTCTCCCATGACGCTCAACTTTATCAAGAGCTCGTGGGACGTCATCGAACTGAACGTGTGCTGATCGCGGAGGTGCCATACGTTCGGTGCTTGGATCGGTTGGATCGCAAAGACGTTCAACTACATCAATCGCGTCACTAGACGCTTCTGCTTTCGGTCTACGAGGGTACGTAGACACACTCTCCCCTCTTGTTGTTATGCTTCTAGTAGATAGATCTTGCGTGATCGTAGGATATTTTTTTTTGAAATACTACGTTCCCGAACAGCTGGAGCTTGGCGACCTGCCCGGACCTGGCGGTTTACAGGCAACCAGCCTGAACATTACGACTTCCTGGTGACCCGGCGGGCGGGTTAGACAGACGACATGGCCCAAGGCCCAGTAGGCCGGCTTTTGTTCTGGTAGGATGGCTTAAGAGGAAAGGCATGATGAATATTTCCCTTACAAGGAATCAAGACCCGGACTTGTATCCGGGTTGTAATAGAGAATAAGCTAGTCCTAATCCTACTAGGACTCTACATGTAAGCCGCTCCTTCAACTTATGTAAGGAGGGGTAGGGCTCCCCAAGAGGGACAAGTAAGAAGAAATAATCTCTAGGGCTAGACACAACTAGAGGAGAGCCATCTTATACGGCGACTCCCTCGTGATCATAATGAGACCTATCCACAAACAGCATGTTGGGTTATTACGGGATGATGTTTCCCGCGGCCCGAAGCTGTCTAAAATCTTTGTCTTGTGTTGTGTCTCTCGATTCCGCTCAACCCCTCTCAAGCTACTACATAGATGCTTTGGCCTCACGACTAAGTCCTCACCCTAGGACATCCGCCGTGACAATTCCATGACAGTTGGTGCCCACCATGGGGCCTGCGCACAGTGGTGTTGAGTTCTTGGAGGGATCTCTCACTAGGGTTTTGAAAAGTTCACAATTTTCCGAATGAAGGGAAGTCGGTTTTGGAAGGACCTACGTCAGCTATGATCAAAATTAGAAAAAAATTATTGGAGTCCATCCGGTCGGTTGGCAATATTATTAGAGAAGATCCTGAAGGTTTTGTTTGGTTCAGTATTGGTGCACTGAAATCCGATGGGTGCAAACCATCAACATGCACAAGGCCAAGTTGTTCCAAACCGCTGCAGTGGGTTGTTTCCATTGTTGGTTTCTACCATGAATCACTTCCACCGTCAACCGTCGGCGCCACGCCAGCTCTCCAAGAGAATTGCTAAAGCCGCCGAAACAGCAAAAGGGAAAGAAGAAAAGAAGACTACGACAAAGACTCGGATGTGAATTTTCTAAAGACTCCTATGAATCGGAAACAGAAATAACAACGACCCGGATGAGCACGGGGACGGAGGGATCGACTCGGAATTTGCGGCCTTGCCGTCCTGCCTCCGCCGCTTGGCTCCGCCCGCTCTGGTGCGCCTCCGAGCCGCCGGCCCCCGCCTGCTAAGCCGCGTCGGCGCGCCAAGCCGGCCTCGCCGGAGCCACCTCCACTTCTGTGCTTCTAAACCACTGTTGACCCACCTAGCGGCTTGCACGTCTGCGGCCTTATCTCTGCCGACGCCGCCTCCGCTAACCTTCGCAGAGTCGTCTCGCCGGGGTACCTCTACCACTACGAGCCGGCCTCACGGCTGCTCCTGCTGTGGCCGGCCCCGAGGCACCTCCGCTTCACCAGCGCTGCCACCTCACCTGTTCGCCGCTCTACAGCACTCGCCTCGTTCCACTTCAGCTGACCCGCCACTGCCTTCAAACCGCCACTATCCAGCTGACGGGACTTCAAGGTGCCGCTTTCAACTGCAGCAGGGGCGAGATGCCCTGTGTCGCTGAGACGCCCTTTGTCCTGAGTTGCCTTCGCTACAAGCCGCCATGGCCCGGCCTGTGAGTCGCCTTGGCTGCGCTACAAGCGAGTGGCCACTCCCGCCAAGAGCTACCCGGCCAAATTATCGCCGCCTTGGACCGCCATCTCCGCGGAATCGCCGTTCACCGCTGTTGTCTCCTACTCTGACTCTCTTCGTCGCCTCTGTTTCGGGCTACCTCATTGCCGCACGCCTCTTCAAGTCGGCGCCGTCTTCATCAACGAGCCACCCCGTACTTGCCTCGCTTCTGAAGCGAGCTGCCTTCATCGCCGACCGCGAACCGCCTTGCCGGAGCCTCCACGAGCCGGCCCCGGCTGCCTTGAGTCGTCGGCTGCTGTTTCGTGCTGGGAGCCGTCGTAGCTGACCCGCTGACCCTGACAATTCATCAGCGAGCTGCCTGTCGAGAGCTTTCACTGCCTCGTTCGGCCGTTGACCTCCATTGTCATCTTTGAGGCGCCTCTGCACCCACGGCTGCTGCTGCCGTGCTGTCAGACTCCTTTGGCCGCGGCTATCCTCGCACCCTTGTGCTAAGTCACCGGCACTTCTCCGCCTCTACGGCCGAGCACCAAGCCGCTGGCCACTTCCTAATAAGCTACTATTAATTCACATCCAGACAAAAGTATGGAGGAAAAATGAAACCATGCAGTAGATGAATCAATTGATGTTGGTAGTCTGAGTGCTGATCATCTGTCTTTCCAAGGCATCAGGTGATATCTCTCTAAATATATTTTATTAGCACATATTATTTTTGTCAAGGAGCAGTTTATCTTTACCTTGGTCTGCAATATTGTTTATGCAGGACAATTGTTCACCGCAAATGCTATGGCCGTGTCATGGATGTATAGCTCGCGCCACCATTATAATGCGCTAGCATCTGACCATGCCATCAAGCTCAATGAATATATGTGCAAGCCGCCATTCTGCAGACCAGTTTGCATCAACATGATGTGGCTAACTCGCCCGTCCACGCCGTCTTATAACGCCGCGGACGACTCATCTATTTTTGCTGCCTCTGAAGCCGCGATCGTCTTTGTCGTCCGTCTCTCGCGGCTTGGTCTACATCAACACATCGGGCCGCACCTGTCTGCATGAGCTGTTTATTAAGTATAAAGTTAGTCACTGCTCGGGTAGCCCGGTTTTCTTCCAACAACTTTGGAGCAAATTATCATGTATTATCAACCTTCGTCTGCACTGGATGGCTCAATGGGCAGGAGCACAAGTCGCCGCCACTACAGTTTGGTTAACTTCAAACAGCCAGTTGGAAGGAACCATTGGCCGAGTTGCTAGCATGGCTCATACGGGATCATTTATAACCCGCTGAGATTCAACATATTCTAGCAATCCGTTGTTCAACTATATGCCGGTTCATATCACAGTCAAGTATGGAGAGTCTCAAGCCCACTCCCCGAGTAGTCTTAAGACCCGGGGGCTACAATGACATGACTCGGCAGAATTGGCCGGTTTCAGTTAATTCAAGAACTTCGGGCCATTGGAGGGGAAAATAACCTGATCTCGGAGGCCGATATTATATTGATTTCAAGGTCGTCAGCAAAATTCCGGCTCACAATGATGCTTCCGGTTTAAAATCCGGTTCAAGGGAAATCTGTCTCCCACAAGGCGTTGAAGCTCTCAATATCGGGTTTAAAATCCGGTTCAAGTGAAATCTATCTCTCACGAAGCTTTGAAGCTCTCAATAACCGGTTTAAAGTTCTGGTTCAAAAAGAATTCATCTCTCGCAAGTTCGGGTTCTCAGAAAAATTAAAGGTTGCCAAAGAGAACTTGCTGCCATGATGCGTGGTTCAAACATGGGTATCCTACCTTATTGGCTTGTCACATTATTGATCACTTGGGGGCTTCCTGCTCATCGAGCATAGCTATGACTACCCTTTGATCTGGTTTATAGGCTGGGCTGTAAGAATCACTTGGGGGCTTCCTGTTCAAACATAGGTGTATTCACCAAAGAGAACATAGTGTCACTACCCTCTTGATTGGTTTGGAACACCGGGTGTATTCACCAAAGATTCCAGGTTATCTTGTTCAAACATAGGTGTATTCACCAAAGAGGACATAACCTTTCTGGGTCATCCTACCTGTATACCAGCTGCTTCTTCATAAGGTAATCCTGATTGACCCGCCGAACTCTTAACAATCAATCTTTTACGGTGTATTCACCAATGATCCTAAGATTGTTAAGGTTAAAACACAGGTTTGTCATGTGAGAGCACGGCTTACAGATAGTCAGGATAGATCCAGGCTGCTAAGCCGCCTTCGTTGAAACTTGGTTAAATCTGCATGTTTGCTTGATGCTACTCCAACCTCGTGTACTCTCAATAAGTCATATCTGAACTTATCCAGGTTCAAACATCGATTGGATCCTGTGAGAGCCGGCTTACAGAAAGCAAGGATACTCCAGTGTCTATCATGCTAGTTTCATTGAAGTATTCTATTATCATGCACATACATCATCATATATTGCATCATACTCCCTCCGTCCCAAAATAAGTGTCTCAACTTTGTACTAGCTCTAGTACAAATTTATACTAAGCTCAAGACACTTATTTTGGGACGGAGGGAGTATATTGCATCATCATTACATCATCATAGCATGCATGCATAGATATACTGGTTTATATTGCAGGAACCAGTTTTCAAACTAGGTTACATATCCAACATGGCTGGATTTTTATGGTTATACATAACCAGTATTATGATTAAGGTTTTGAAAGTCACTTCAGCGCAATGGCTAGTATTTATAAATGGATATGATTTATTCTACAATGAAAGGAATAGTCTCGAATCGTTGCAGGCTTACGACCCGGCACTTGGGGGCTACATTATTCAAGTTGAGATTATATCAAATATGGAAGTCGCATGTCGCTGCAAGCATGCACCATGACACTTGGGGGCTAATGCAAGGTCATTTTTTCACTTGCCTTGTTGAAGACCCGATTCATCACATCGTAATGAGCCGGCCCTTGGGGGCTACCAATTGCTCATGTCAAAAATTCAAGGTACATAAGCCTGATTCCATTATATTGAAGGGTCTACTACTCAGTTGGTAAAGTACAAGGCTCTTAACCTTGTGGACATGGGTTCAAACCCCATGGTGGGGGTTACATCATATGATCTTATTTTCAAATGAAGTATATATATAAAGTCCCAGCTCAGTATTGTCTTGCTGAGCCGGCCCTTAGTGTAATGCCCAGGATGGGACTATACCTCCTACGTGTCGAGGCACGACTTAAAGGTATAAGCCCATCCTAGAATGATCTCAAGTTTGGTATCTTTGCACGACTCATGTAAAAGAGGGATTAAATTGCAAAAGGAGACAGTTGGCTTACACTCGCCACTTCACACAATGCATTACATAAGAAAAACATCATTCAAAACATCACAACCCGACTACAGGCGAAGATCCAAAGAAAAGATACCAAAACAACATAAAGCCACAGGTCAGGATCGAATCCTAGTAGAAACCACTACTGATCGTCGAAACGTAACAAGCATACGGCCAAACTCTTCAACTAGCTCCCAGTGAAGTACTTGAACCAGCTCCTGCATCATCTCGGCTGAACCTGCATCTGGTGTTGTAGTATCTGTGAGCCACGAGGACTCAGCAATCCCATAACCATGGGTAACAAGACTAGCAAAGCTTTATGGGTAGGAAGAGGTAAAGTGGTGAGGTTGCAGCAGCGGCTAAGCATAATATGGTGGCTAACTTACGAGTACCAGAATAAGATGAGCATCTACGCAAACGGTCGCAAAAGGTGATCGCTAAAGATCCTGAACTACATACGAGTCAAACATAACCCCATCGTGTTCTCTCCTCAAAGTGAAAAGAGACAGTCACGGTTACTCACACAGTTGTGTGTTTTACTTTGGATCCACTGTCAAGTTTTCTACAATCGGACATTAATAAATTCCAATCTTCCACATAACCGCGGGCACGGCTTTCGAAAGATTATAACCCTGCAGGGGTGTCCCAACTTAGCCCATCACAAGCTCTCACGATTAGCTGAAGTGATAAATATAATATCATCACCCCTTATCTTAGGGAAATCCGATCAGGCTCGGCATCCCGGTAGCACAAGACATTTCGACAATGGTAAAACAAGTCCAGCAAGACCTCCCGGCGTGCCGACACCCTGATGGTAGCCGTGCGCATCTCGTCTCAGGCCACGTCCGGATGAGCGCTACGTACAGTAACCGAAGACCCCAGATAACTGGGTGGTACCGCAAGTGGCTCTAGTTTGGGACCAACACCATCACCACTGGCCCCCCCTGCTATGTAGAATTAAGAACCCGAGGGTGCGACCCCCTATGCAAATTTAATTATTTAATTAAGTTGTTATGATGAGCAAATTAAAACGAATGTTGGGCCTTGCTGGAGGAGTTTTATTCAAAGTCGAACTGTCAAGGGGTCCCCATCCACCCATCGTGTAAGGAACGCAAAATCAAGGAACATAATGCCGGTTTATCGGCGCCTAAGGTGGCATGAGTGGAACAAAACACCGAGCAAAAGGCCAAGCCTTCCACCCATGCCCAGTATATAGGTGTGTTAATAATAATTATAGATATTGTGATATTACAACAACAAGTTCCCACCTGGAACGAACTTCATCTTCACCTGCAACTAACAACGCTATAAGAGGGGCTGAGCAAGCGGTTAACATAGCCAAACAGTGGTTTTGCTAGGAAGGTTTCAAAAGGTTAGAGGTTTCATGGCAACAAGTAGAGGCTGCATAAAAGATGGGTAGCGCGACATGTAACGATAGCATCGAGACAACTAAGCAATGGTAGTAAAGGTATCCAAGGGTATGATCATCTTGCCTGGGATTCCGCAAGGAGAAGAACGGGTCCATGAAGTAGACGGAGCAACAGTCGAGCGAATCCTCACAACTCCGGAACGAAACCGAAGCTAACAAGAGAAGCAACCGGAAAGAAGCAAACAACACGGTAAACACACAAGCATAAACATGGCATACGATGCACATCCAAGTATGATGCATGTCCAGTTTAATTATGCATGGCATGGCAAAGTGCACAAACAAGTTCTACAAGTTAAGTGGAGCTCAATATGCAACGAGTTGCATATTGACAAAACACCACATTATAATTATTTAATTGACTCTCGTTCATCTACAAGACAAGATTAAATGTTTTTAATATGGCAAGAGGTGAAGCATAATAAAACTACACTACTTAGGCATTTTAAATGAGGCCGGAAAAACAACAACAATTCCGGAAAATCCCCATGAGCATGTTTAGCAATTATAAGCAACAACAATTCACACATATTAATGATGTTAATATGATGCGGATGACATGATCAAGTTTATGCAATTTATTAAAAGTTGACATGAAGAAGATATGAAGTATCGTCACCGTGGTGGAAGGGAAAAGGTGCCACGGCAACGATCCGAAAATGATGCAACGCAACATCTCGGTTCCGGTAACTCGTTGAGAGACCGGTGCAAAAGATGACGGAGAACGAGTGAAACAAGAGGAAAGGTGGGGTGATCCCATCACAGGGTTCCCACGAGTCGGCGACGAGGCAACCAAGGAGCACGACAAAAGATGAAACGGCATGGTGCACACAAGGAAACATCTCATACAACCACAAGCATGCACAGGTCATCGTCTCGGGGTTATACCTTCGGGACAAACGTTCTTGGAGCGGTTCAAGATCGTAGGGGAAGTAGTGGAAGTAGCGTAAGTAGTGGTACACGGGTCGTAGAGGAAGTAGTCGTTCTGTTATCGTGTCGTGGTACACGGGTCGACGGTAGTGGTACTTGGGGTCTCCGAGTAGTCGTGGTACTTGTCAAAATCGCATCGGATGTAGTCATACAGGCGTCGGGCGGTCTTGTCGGTCTCGGTCTCGCATAGACGTACACGGGTCCTCTGTCAAAAATAACAGCACAGAGCAACACCAAAAAAAACACAGTAGTTCACAGCGAGAACTTGAGATGCGGTGGGCTGATACGGTGGCCGGCGGCAGCTTGAGGGACGCTGCGGCGCTGGAAACGGAGGCGAGGCCGGGGCGCTCGGGGCCGCTGGCTGGAGGGCTGGAGGGAGACGGCGAGGCGGTGGACTCCCTGGCGAGGCGGTGGCGCAGAGGGGGCTCGCGGGGCAGCCATGGCGCTGGAGATTAGAGGCCGGAGGGAAGGGCCATGGCGGCGAGGTGGCACGCGAGGTGGACGCCGACAGGGTGAAGAAGGCTTGCAAGGCGACGCATCGGGCGCCCGCGGCGAGCTGGAGGACGGGCGCTCGGGCCTCTTGGCGCTGGAGAGGAGGGCGAGGTCGCGGCTCCGCGCGGGGAGAGCCCGCGAGCTCCGTCGGCTCGAGAGGAGGAGGGCCTGAGGGCGCAGCTGGAGAACGGAGCGCTCGGGGCCGCGGCCTTGCGCTGGAGGCGCGCGGGACGAGTGTGTGGCGGCGGGGCGCCGGGCCTGGGGAACGGGACAGAGCTAGAGGGAATCGGGCGAGCGCTGAGAGAGCGAAGGGAGATGCGAGAGGTGCGGCGAAGGGGGATCGAGGGAAAAGGGGGGCGCTGCGCGAGCGAGGAAAACGAGGGTGGTGGCGGACGAGGGATCGATGCGGGGGGCTGCGGAGCGGGTCGCATGCTAGGGTTAGGGGAGAGGAACGGGCCAGGAGGAATTGGGCCAGTGGGCCTGAGAGATAGTGGCCTGGGCCTAGAAGGCTGAGGAAGGAGATGGAGGCTGAAAAAAAATAAAAAATAAAAAGGTCTGCTACTGTTTTTTTTACAAGAAAGAGAAAGGCAAAAGGAGAGGATAGAGGAGGAATACGGCCATAGGGTAAAATTCCCTGGACTCACAAAAATGTAAGGAATTAAATTAAAATTGTTGGAGGGTTTTTGGAAGAACCTCGATAAACGAGAAAAGAAATATAGGGAAGGTTTTGACGGTGAAACTTGAATTGAGAGGCATGGGGAATATTTGCAAGTGTGTTATGGTGAATTCCAACAAATGGAATATTATTATATAACTCCCTAATAATATTGAGAGGCTTTTATATGTTTTAAAGAAAAGTCATTCTTCCCTCGATTTAAATGGACCGAAGGTCCACACAATTTATTTAGGTTGAGATGCAAAAATTAATGACATGATGGCATGATGACATGATGCAATGCAAAAATAAATAACACAAGCGCAAAAGAAACACACGGGAGAACCCGGAACATCTAGAATCTTCTGGAATCTTCTGGGACGTCAGTCTTCGGGCGTCACAACTCTCCCACACTAACAGAGGATCTCGACCCGAGATCCTAGAGATAGCACCGGGTAAAAACGGAAGAGGAAGAGGTAAAACAAAGTTGCTTCTTTGACAGACGAGTGAAACCACGAACCTGAGAGGTTAAACAAGTTGAAAGAGCAAAACAACATAGATGAACGAAGATGGAAACATTCCGGTAAAAAGGAGGAACAAGGAGCATTACCAGAACCTTGTAGGTTGAAAGACATGAAGCAAGAGCTCACGGATGACGGAAGAATTTCAAAACCACTCCGGTTAACCAAGATTGAGAAGGAATAAGAACGAAATAATTTGGACATCACTCCGTCTGAAAATGGAAGGAATTAATAAGAACTTGAGGAGGTGAAGTGATACTTGATGAAAACAACAACACTCAGCCTCCGGAACAATTGAAAGAATGACACAAGGGGTAAGAAAGGATTCAGACAGCACTCCGGTTGAAAAGAGAGGCAAACTTGATAAGATGAGGGAACTTGAATGAAGAATACAACACTCTAGTTAAATGATAAGCAAGGAAAAGAACATGATCTCGATAAAATGAGATGATGGTTTGGAGAGAGCAACATCAGAATGCCTCCGGAATGAAAGAATAGCATAGGTCGTTGGAAAGAAAAGAACGGAGAAGAAAATGACAACTTCTCCCACGAATGAATAAGAAAAACATCCTTACGAAGAAGGGTTGAACGGAGTTGTTGGAAAATCAACAACGAAAAGAATAAGCTCGTTGTGGGCTTACGGATAACATCTCAAAATTAAGAGGTGACAACCAGCCACTGACGAAAACATTTGATTGGATTGAGATCAACAAGGAGATGAAAACTTAACTCACCAGAATGATAAATGAAGAACTTGGGTCATTTATAAGCACCATAATTAGCAACAATCCTTAGGGAAAACTTTTAGGTGTATTATAACCCAAGATGACTCCAACGAATAATCGAATGGTTGGAAAGATCTCCTGAACAAGGAAAATGATGGTTTTAATTATCTCACTCTTGATAACTCGTGAATCATGAAACATGAAGGAATTGTCAAGAATGACATAACACCATCTGAAAAGATAAGGTAGAAAGGATTGTAATTGGAAAGCATGATGAAGAATGCTTGAGCTCCAACAAGAATCTTGATGAAAACTTCAAGGATGAATTAAATCTTGATGAACCACCATGAAGAACTCCGGTAATGAAAGCATGAGAAGTGAAAGATGAAAAGAATAAGATTCAAGGCCTGCGATGAATCGGATGGAGCTTCGAAATGATATAATTGAAATAACATGGAGCTCCGGAAAACAAGATGGACAACTTAGAACCAAGGATATGATATGATGAACAAGCTCTAGACAAAAGAATTAAATCACCTTGAAGGAATAGGAATAAGAATTATGTCATGCATCTCCTTCACCAATTAAATTGATGGCAACCAAAGGATTTGGCATACTACTTATTCTCGTTGGAAAGGATTAAAGAGAGATCTAGCACAAGCTTGGGTAAATCTTCAACGAACCACCGGTAGGATTATAAAAAGAACGAGTGAATTATAATGATAACAACGGAAATGTAATCTTGAAAGAACCACCGTAAGAATATGGAGACGAACGAAGAGACATCAATGAAGAATATTTGGAGGACGCAGTTGAAAACTGAGAACGAAGAAATCTTCTGAGATGATAGCCTTCGGAGGAACAGAAAGAAAAGAATTCATGAAATGCTTCGGATGGTATAAAAATAATTCCTCACAATCGAAACAATAATGAGGATGGCATGAAGCAAGAACCACGAATCTTCACGAGAACGGGCCAAGATTTAAGAGAAACACTTCTTCGATCTCCAAATGTTGAAAATGAAGACGAGATATGCCATGAAGAATTTCGAGAAACTCCGGACGAATGACAAGAGGAAGGTGGAGCAAAAGATGGAATAATTGAAAACAAGCTTGGAGAAGGCATGTGATTGATGTAAATCATTCTTACGTCACACTTTGAAAAGAATTTGAGTATAAGTCCAGAAAAATTAGAAGAGTTAGGTAAGATCCTGGGAAAAGACCTGTGGGTTAGGGCCCACTCAAAGAAATCACCGTTGGAAAAGATTGTTTAAGAGATATTGCACCGGTTGAATTAAATGGCTTGAATAAGATGATAATCCCAAAATAGCTTGAACGGATCATGAATGGAATTATGAATTTTCAGCACTCCGGATATGAATAACAAGAGGAGAATGATTAATTGGTGCACCGGAATGAGAAAGCATTGTGAAAAGGGTAAAAAGGATAAGATCAACACCGAAATCTTGAATTACATCCACCGGCAGAATTTGAGAACAAAAGAATGATGAACTTGAAGCTCTTGAGCATCTTCACGAAAAAACACCGGATAAGAATATTGAAGGAAATGAATGAAGAATTATCACATGACTAAAATGGATATTTCATTAGAGAATTGCTGGCTCCATAAAGAAAAGGGTGGGAGGGTGGGGAAAACAAGGACAACTTGGGATGGATGAAACAGACAAATCATCAGATTTCTCAACGGCATCCGTATGGAATAACTCGAAGAGAAGGCACACCGGTTGGAAAAGAATTTAACATGACCATCTTGATGGTCAAGAGGAATTAGCACTCCCATAGATATATGAGAACACCGATTAGGAAAGGTATGGAATCAACATTTGACATCGAAGCAACTCGAATACCAGAATCAAAACAAGAACAAAAGATAGATATGTCTATGAAGAAGATTATGTTGCAACACATCTATCCGAACAGAGAATTGAACGAATGAATTCCGCAGGTACATCAACTTTTCGAGAAGCCACTTGGAGAACAAAAAGTAAATAAAAAAGGAACAAGGAACAGATAGAACAAATACAAGATAGAAGCTTCGTTCGACATCTTCGTGCTGAAAGCTTATGGAACGTGTTACAAAAGGGTTTTTGCAATCCCCGGATCAGCATAGCCAAGGACCCTTTAAGATGCAACTCCCGATCAGAACAAGTCCATAAAACCACTTCACTCAATGTAGAGCCCCGAACTTCATATCGTGCATCCGTTGGAAGAATGCCTAGAACTACTGGATGAACCCACCTATTAATTTCCGAAAGTTTCCAGTTATGCAATCAGGTGTTGGGGATATAGGGGAAGCACCGCGCACTCAACTCTAAACCTACATCCAGCTGTATCCATCCTTCAACACATAACCAGTTAACTCCGGAAACCGTTTACCTCGGACCTTCGAAACGCATCCACTATACAAGCTATGGCAATACTCCCGAACTACCTCCCCGGTACTGGGTGATGTCGGGGTTATCTTGCCACTAACCGCATAGCAGAGTTTTCGATGTCGGCCGTCTTAAGTATTCTAGTACTGCCGCGATGGATTTGTGACGACAACACCTCGGAGCTCAACTCCCCGGGACACTGCCACAACCCCTAAATGACAGGAGGCATCAAGAACAATGTTCTCGTCACAAAGACATCGA
Organism: Secale cereale; assembly: GCA_902687465.1. NCBI lineage: Eukaryota > Viridiplantae > Streptophyta > Magnoliopsida > Poales > Poaceae > Secale > Secale cereale. The sequence continues at coordinate 511,605,379 of LR738710.1, forward strand.
AACAATCCAAACAATACTCGCGAGATCCTAAAAAACAAAATTTGGTGCGATTTTTGAAAGTAGAAGAGGTAAGAGTAGTCGTCATGAGTCCTCACCAGAGTGAAAAGAGATGAGGAGCAAAGAAATCCTACTCTCCGATATATATAGGACTCAAAATATTTTCAAGTGTGTGCCTAGACTCAACCGTCAACGATTCGATCAATCAGTGGGGGCTTCTAGGTCGGAGAAGGCTCTGAATACCAACTTATAATGCCCAGGATGGGACTATACCTCCTAAGTGTCGAGGCACGACTTAAAGGTATAAGCCCATCCTAGAATGATCTCAAGTTTGGTATCTTTGCACGACTCATGTAAAAGAGGGATTAAATTGCAAAAGGAGATAGTTGGCTTACACTCGCCACTTCACACAATACATTACATAAGCAAAACATCATTCAAAACATCACAACCCGACTACGGGCGAAGATCCAAAGAAAAGATACCAAAACAACATAAAGCCACAGGTCAGGATCGAATCCTAGTAGAAACCACTACTGATCGTCGAAACGTAACAAGCATACGGCCAAACTCTTCAACTAGCTCCCAGTGAAGTACTTGAACCAGCTCCTGCATCATCTCGGCTGAACCTGCATCTGGTGTTGTAGTATCTGTGAGCCACAAGGACTCAGCAATCCCATAACCATGGGTAACAAGACTAGCAAAGCTTTATGGGTAGGAAGAGGTAAAGTGGTGAGGTTGCAGCAGCGGCTAAGCATAATATGGTGGCTAACTTACGAGTACCAGAATAAGATGAGCATCTACGCAAACGGTCGCAAAAGGTGATCGCTAAAGATCCTGAACTACATACGAGTCAAACATAACCCCACCGTGTTCTCTTCTCAAAGTGAAAAGAGACAGTCACGGTTACTCACACAGTTGTGTGTTTTACTTTGGATCCACTGTCAAGTTTTCTACAACCGGACATTAACAAATTCCAATCTGCCACATAACCACGGGCACGGCTTTCGAAAGATTATAACCCTGCAGGGGTGTCCCAACTTTGCCCATCACAAGCTCTCACGATTAGATGAAGTGATAAATATAATATCATCACCCCTTATCTTAGGGAAATCCGATCAGGTTCGGCATCCCGGTAGCACAAGACATTTCGACAATGGTAAAACAAGTCCAGCAAGACCTCCCGGCGTGCCGACACCCTGATGGTAGCCGCGCGCATCTCGTCTCAGGCCACGTCCGGATGAGCGCTACGTACAGTAACCGAAGACCCCAGATAACTGGGTGGTACCGCAAGTGGCTCTAGTTTGGGACCAACACCATCAGCACTGGCCCCCCTGCTATGTAGAATTAAGAACCCGAGGGTGCGACCCCCTATGCAAATTTAATTATTTAATTAAGTTGTTATGATGAGCAAATTAAAACCAATGTTGGGCCTTGCTGGAGGAGTTTTATTCAAAGTCGAACTGTCAAGGGGTCCCCATCCACCCATCGTGTAAGGAACGCAAAATCAAGGAACATAATGCCGGTTTATCGGCGCCTAAGGTGGCATGAGTGGAACAAAACACCGAGCAAAAGGCCAAGCCTTCCCCCCATGCCCAGTATATAGGTGTGTTAATAATAATTATAGATATTGTGATATTACAACAACAAGTTCACTCCTGGAACGAACTTCATCTTCACCTGCAACTAACAACGCTATAAGAGGGCCTGAGCAAGCGGGTAACATAGCCAAACAGTGGTTTTGCTAGGAAGGTTTCAAAAGGTTAGAGGTTTCATGGCAACAAGGAGAGGCTGACATAAAAGATGGGTAGCGCGACATGTAACGATAGCATCGAGACAACTAAGCATGGCAATGGTAGTAAAGGTATCCAAGGGTATGATCATCTTGCCTGGGATTCCGCAAGGAGAAGAACGGGTCCATGAAGTAGACGGAGCAACAGTCGAGCGAATCCTCACAACTCCGGAACGAAACCGAAGCTAACAAGAGAAGCAACCGGAAAGAAGCAAACAACACGGTAAACACACAAGCATAAACATGGCATACGATGCACATCCAAGTATGATGCATGTCCTGTTTAATTATGCATGGCATGGCAAAGTGCACAAACAAGTTCTACAAGTTAAGTGGAGCTCAATATGCAACGAGTTGCATATTGACGAAACACCACATTATAATTATTTAATTGACTCTCGTTCATCTACAAGACAAGATTAAGTTTTTTTTAACATGGCAAGAGGTGAAGCATAATAAAACTACACTACTTAGGCATTTTAAATGAGGCCGGAAAAACAACACCAATTCCAGAAAATCCCCATGAGCATGTTTAGCAATTATAAGCAACAACAATTCACACATATTAATGTTGTTAATATGATGCGGATGACATGATCAAGTTTATGCAATTTATTAAAAGTTGACATGAAGAAGATATGAAGTATTGTCACCGTGGTGGAAGGGAAAAGGTGCCACGGCAATGATCCGAAAATGATGCAACGCAACATCTCGGTGCCGGTAACTCGTTGAGAGACCGGTGCAAAAGATGACGGAGAACGAGTGAAACAAGAGGAAAGGTGGGGTGATCCCGTCACCGGGTTCCCACGAGTCAGCGATGAGGCAACCGAGGAGCACGACAAAAGATGAAACGGCACGGTGCACACAAGGAAACATCTCATACAATCACAAGCATGCACAGCTCATCGTCTCGGGGTTATACCTTCGGGACAAACGTTCTCGGAGCGGTTCGAGATCGTAGGGGAAGTAGTGGAAGTAGCGGAAGTAGTGGTACACGGGTCGTAGAGGAAGTAGTCGTTCCGTTATCGTGTCGTGGTACACGGGTCGACGGTAGTGGTACTCGGGGTCTCCGAGTAGTCGTGGTACTTGTCAAAATTGCATCGGATGTAGTCGTACAGGCGTCGGGCGGTCTAGCCGGTCTTGGTCTCGCGTAGACGTACACGGGTCCTCTGTCAAAAATAACAGCACAGAGCAACACCAAAAAAAAGCACAGTAGTTCACAGCGAGGACTTGAGACGCGGTGGGCTGATACGGTGGCCGGCGGCAGCTTGAGGGACGTTGCGGCGCTGGAAACGGAGGGGAGGCCGGGGCGCTCGGGGCCGCTGGCTGGAGGGCTGGAGGGAGACGGCGAGGCGGCGGACTCCCTGGCGAGGCGGTGGCGCAGAGGGGATCGTGGGGCAGCCATGGCGCTGGAGATTGGAGGCCGGAGGGAAGGGCCATGGCGGCGAGGTGGCACGCGAGGTGGACGCCGACGGGGTGAAGAAGGCTCGCAAGGCGACGCATCGGGCGCCCACGGCGAGCTAGAGGACGGGCGCTCGGGCCTCTTGGCGCTGCAGAGGAGGGCGAGGTCGCGGCTCCGCACGGGGAGAGCCCGCGAGCTCCGTCGGCTCGAGAGGAGGAGGGCCTGAGGGCGCAGCTGGAGAACGGAGCGCTCGAGGCCGCAGCCTTGCGCTGGAGGCGCGCGGGACAAGTGTGTGGCGGCGGGGCGCCGGGCCTGGGGAACGGGACAGAGCTAGAGGGAATCGAGCGAGCGCTGAGAGAGCGAAGGGAGCTGCGAGAGGTGCGGCGAAGGGGGATCGAGGGAAAAGGGGGGCGCTGCGCGAGCGAGGAAAACGAGGGTGGCGGCGGACGAGGGATCGATGCGGGGGGCTGTGGAGCGGGTCGCATGCTAGGGTTAGGGGAGAGGAACGGGCCAGGAGGAGTTGGGCCAGTGGGCCTGAGAGATAGTGGCCTGGGCCTAGAAGGCTGAGGAAGGAGATGGAGGCTGAAAAAAAAATAAAAAAAAAGGTCTGCTACTGTTTTTTTTACAAGAAAGAGAAAGGCAAAAGGAGAGGATAGAGGAGGAATACGGCCATAGGGTAAAATTCCCTAGACTCACAAAAATGTAAGGAATTAAATTAAAATTGTTGGAGGGTTTTTGGAAGAACCTCGATAAACGAGAAAAGAAATATAGGGAAGGTTTTGACGGTGAAACTTGAATTAAGAGGCATGGGGAATATTTGCAAGTGTGTTATGGTGAATTCCAACAAATGGAATATTATTATATAGCTCCCTAATAATATTGAGAGGCTTTTATATGTTTTAAAGAGAAGTCATTCTTCCCTCGATTTAAATGGACCGAAGGTCCACACAATTTATTTAGGTTGAGATGCAAAAATTAATGACATGATGGCATGATGACATGATGAAATGCAAAAATAAATAACACAAGCGCAAAAGAAACACACGGGAGAACCCGGAACATCTGGAATCTTCTGGAATCTTCTGGGACGTCGGTCTTCGGGCATCACACTTAGGGGCTACATGTTGCTGTCAAAGTCTACATGATCATATCTACAAAGTCCCTGCACATTATTTCATAATGACACGGGCCTTGGTGGCTACACTGGTTGAAGTTATTATGAGGATAAGACAATTACAAGTCCCAGGTTGATGCAACCATGACAACCCGGCACTTGGGGGCTACATATGTGGAATATTTAGTTTTGACTAGTGACTGAGATGAACAACTTGGATTTCTTCAAGGTTGCAACACTTATATTAAAGCAAGTCTTAAGCTATCACTATTAAAGCAAGGTAAAGGGAGGAGTTTGAGGGAGCAAACGCAATGTAGACACGGAGATTTTTTTACGCGTGGTTCCGATAGGTGGTGCTATCGTACATCCACGTTGATGGAGACTTCAACCCACGAAGGGTAACGCCTGCACGAGTCCAGGGAGGGCTCCACCCACGAAGGGTCCGCAAAGAAGAAACCTTGTCTATCCCACCATGGCCATCGCCCACGAAGGACTTGCCTCACTAGGGTAGATCTTCACGAAGTAGGTGATCTCCTTGCCCGTACAAACTCTTTGGTTCAACTCCACAATCTTGTCAGAGGCTCCCAAGTGACACCTAACCAATCTAGGAGACACCACTCTCCAAAAGGTAATAGACGGTGTATTGATGATGAACTCCTTGCTCTTGTGCTTCAAATGATAGTATCCCCAACACTCAACTCTCTCTCACAGATTTGGATTTGGTGGAAAGATGATTTGAGTGGAAAGCAACTTGGGGAAGGCTAAAGATCAAGATTCATATGGTAGGAATGGAATATCTTGGTCTCAACACATGAGTAGGTGGTTCTCTCTCAGAAAAGTGAGTAGTGGAAGTGTAGGTATGTTCTGATGGCTCTCTCGACAAATGAAGAGTGGGTGGAGGGGTATATATAGCCTCCACACAAAATCTAACCGTTACACACAATTTACCAAACTCGGTGGGACCGAATCAAACAACTCGGTCAGACCGATTTAGTTCATAATGTGACCATTAGGCATTTCAGTGGGACCGATATGATCAACTCGGTAGGACCGATTTCATTAGGGTTAGGGCATAACGTAATCTCGGTGAGACCGATTACACAAACTCGGTGGGATTGATTTTGGTAATAGAATAACCAGAGAGTTGGTCAGGCAAACTCGGCGGGACCGATTCGCTCATTTCGGTTGGACCGAAATGTTACGAAGGGGAAACAGAGAGTTTGCATTGCGAACTCAGTGGGACCGGTCGCTCATCTCGGTTAGAGCGAAACACTACAAAGGGAAACAGAGAGTTTGCAATCCCATCTCGGTGAGATCGAGATCCCTTTCGATGAGACCAAAATGATTAGGGTTTAGGCAGTGGCTATGTCAAGTGAACTCGGTGGCGCCGGATAGAACTTTTTGGTGGGGCCGAGTTTGACTTTTGGTTTGGGACATATGTGGATGTGAGAAAGTGGTTAAGGGTTTTGGAGCATATCACTAAGCACTTTGAGCAAGAAACCCATTAAACAACACCTCATCCCCTTTTAATAGTATTGGCTTTCCTATGGACTAAATGTGATCTTGGATCACTAAAATAGAAAATGTAGAGTCTTGAGCTTGAGCCAAAATGTGTCCTTAGCATTTTGAGGGGTCCACATTACTAATCCATGCCATGTCAATCATTGAACTTTCCTAAAATATTTATCTTGAAATAGCATTAGTTCAATGAGCTATATGTTGTTAGGAATTACCAAAACCTCCCAGGGATTAGTTGCACTTCCAATCTCCCCCTTTTTGGTAATTGATGACAATATATAGATCAAAGCTTCGACAAATGATAATAAAATTTAAATACATCGTCGCTTTGAGAAGTATGTGATAAGCAAGAGGTCCCCCTAAATTTGTGCATTATTTAAAATTTGCGTTTGAATGCAAATGCACAATCGATTAGGATCATGGGTTACTCTTCCATGTCACATACATCTTGGTGGAGCGCTCAAAATGATATGAACTAAAAGCATGCACTCATCACCAAGCAAAGTGAATGATCATATAGGAATATAAAGGATAATATCATCCAAGCAAGCATTAAGGTAGCATATGATCAATCACATGATCAAACAAGTATCTCACACACGGACATAGATTATCAAGCAAACACACAAATAAGACTAAGAAGCAAAACACTCTCTCTCGAAGCCTGTGATCTATACATATTTATCCCCCTTTGACAACAAGTTACCAAAAAGTTTAAAAATGCATAGTGCTATGAGTCTCTCAGGCTTGGTCTTCGAGAGGCGGTGTAGAGAGAACTCCAAGGACGAAGGCTTTAGATGATGTAGTTGGAGCTGGTGGAGTGGAAACTGGAGGTGGCACCGAAGTTGTGGCTGCTGGTGCTGATGATGTAGCTCTAGTATCGGGTACTGGCACTGCAGCAGACCTCTGACCTCGAGGCACTCTCTGAAAGGCATCTGTGGTAGCCTACCCTTTCCTCTCCTCTACTTCCTCCTGGAGCTGCTCAACTGCAGACTGTATCTCTGTCACTTTCAGATCAAGACCATAGAACTTAGTTTCAATGATCCTCTCCAAGCTCTCATGATTCTGAGTCAGGGTGGCCAAGCCCTTCTCAATCCTCATAGTTGCTTGAATCAAATATGCCATTTGATCTTGTTTGGACTTGAGGGACATTTGAGATGCCTCTGCAACACTTGGCATCTTGGCTTCTTTCTCAGCTCTGGCTTTCTCTCTCTCTCTTCTCATGTGCTTGCACTGATGAAGGTTCATTCTCATCCATCACAACTGTGTTGTCCTCAAAGTCTGGATATAGGGGTAAATGCTCCTTGTCCAACAAGTATATGCATGTGCCCATCTTGGAGTTGATGAGCTCCTTAATGTGTGGAGCATACCCACATGATATCTTCTAATCTGCAGCAGTCCTCTTGATTGTTTCAACAATCGGACTCATGACTTTGAATTTTTTAGGGACATCAAAAACATGCAGCAAGTTGATTGAATGTCCTCTTATCATCTTGTGATCTCCTGATTTGGGCAACAATGTATGCCTCAAGATTGTGTTGATTGTGGCTAGACCAGACAACAAGAAATGCACAGATCCAAACTGATGTGTTTCCAATGCTTTGCCTGGGATCTCTTTGTACATGTTTGCCATAGAGTTGTGGTCTTACTTCTTCTTGGCATACACATCCAAGTCATCCTCATGCTCTTCAGGGGCTTTTATCAGCTTGGCCCACTCGTCAACAGTTGACTGGTACCTCATACCTTCAGACATCCACACAATTCTACCATCAGGATAAAAGTGAGCTGTGGAGCAGAATTGCATGATGAGTTCATCATTCCATTTGGCCAGCTTCTGACCCACAAACTTGTCAACACCACGTGCTTTGAAACTTTCAATCACATTTGGAAAGTGATCTTCATTGTCCTTGATATAGTCCCAATCAACCCATCTCATATCACACACTATGGGCTTCTTGTCAAGCAGAACTGTCTCATAGAAGTCTTGTTGTTCTTTGGTATGAAATATGTAGTCCACAGCAGTCCTTCTCCTCATAGCATATGGGTCACTTTGTCTCCATCTTCTGAGACCTGCATCCTTCCTCAACTTCATATCCTCAGCAACAATGTGAGTATTATCATGATCAGGGATCTTGGGCTTCAACTTTCTGAGCACTTGGACCTCAGCATCTTCATCAATCTCAGGCACTGGGGCCTTGTTATTTTCTTAAGCTAGAATATTCCTTGTGCTTCTCTTGGGTGCATACTTGGTGGCTTGAGCAGCTTTGGGAGCAGTCTTGGGCTTTGAAGGAGCAGCCCCTAACTTGATTGCATCTCCCATAAGCTTCTGAGCTTTAGGAGCTGGTGCAGCAACCTCTTCCTCTTATTCTGCTTCATCATCATTATCCCTCATGGATGGCTCGCCAATCACTCCGGCTGTGGTTTTTCTTGCGCTCTTCTTTGTACCTGCTGGCTCATCATCTCTGGATTCAAGTGTCAAAACCATTGTCTCTTGAGTAGAGGCTCTGGCCTTTGACATTGGAATCCTCTTGGTAGGTGCCTTCTTGTTCAAGCGTGGCTTTGTTGCAGCAGCAGTGCCATACTCTTTCCTGAGCACCTTCTTCTTTGAAGTGGTCTCATCAGCAACAAAATCCTCATCATCACTGTCAGAAGCTTTCTTCTTTCTGGTCTTGGTAGCTGCCTTGGGAAAGTTTCTAGGTGTGCTCCTGCTACCCTCATCAGAGCTGCTAGAGGTACTAGTGCCCTCACTCAAGTTAACTTGCTCCTCAGAAAAATTCTAGCTATCACTCTGATCAGACATCTTGGCAAAGCAAACTGAAAGCTGACCCTGTGAATATATGTAGATGAGGTAGAGTGGATGAGCATCACAAAGTATAGAGTTTTTGCAAATCAGATGATTCAAAAAACTTAGTTTTAGTTCTCTACAGAAAACACTTCGGAGCTACCGATTTGTTAAACTCGGTGATACCGAAAAAATTCTGGAACCTAAACTAGTGAACTCGGTCAGACCAAGTCACAGTTCAGTGGCACAGAGATCGCTAGGGTTTCACAGAGAGTCGAACTCGATCGCACCGATTTGCAATTTTCGGTCAGACCGAAAATCACATGTGCAATGGCCTAAGCCAAATCGGTGAGACCAATTTCTACAACTCGGTCGGTCTGAGATGAGTTCGGCGGAGACCTAACCCTAAATTTTTCGAATCAAAACTATTCTAAGGACGTTTCTACTGGACAGGATGATTTCAGTCGTGGCAAGAATCATGGCAAATCAATGTGCTACGAATCGGAGTTAAGGAATAGCACAAAGATCAAGTTCATAACCTAACTCGGTGGTGAACTTAATCGGCGGCAACGGCAGGGAAGATTGCCATTGACGGCAGCGGACACCATCAGCGGGAGGTCGCTGGTGGCAAGGAGATGATCCGAAGACCTGAGACAGTAGAGTAGGTTATGCGCGGGCGAGAGGGTTTTGGAAAGTTTTCCAAAATTCAACCCATTGGTATATATAATCTGACCATGTCGGTGTGACCAAGTGGAACAACTCGGTGGCACCGAGATGCAATACTGCTAGCAGTTATTGCAACTCGATGTGACCAAAAAGTTCAAATCGATTGCACCAAGATTGAAAACCTAGATCAACTTAGTGAACTCAGTGTGACCGAAGTGGATGACTCGGTCATACCGAAATGCACAAAGAGGTTTTGGAAGTTTAACTCTATGACAAATCGGGGACTCCGAGTGCTCCTCACACAGAGTGGTTTGAATCCGACTTGATCAAACTTTGTGATGTAGCATGAATAGAGTTTGAGACGAGAAAAGCATAGATAGCTAGAGGAGGTTCTTAGGCATTCTTGTCCATCCATTAGGCAAAAGAAAAAGAGCCAAACAATCAAAGCAACAAATGGATGTCCTCGAATGAGAAAAATATGCATTCAACATGCTCACACAATAAGATAGCAAATGAAACATGTGGCAAAGCATGCACAACCATTCTAGCATCTATCAAGCAATTGGCGATGACTAGGTCATCTATATACGAGTATATTGACTTAGGAGTCAAATGAGAACATTTGATCATAGGTCATACTCATCGTTTAAGCACAAGTGGGGTTACCACTTTTACTTAAAGCATTGTTGTATTCACATCATTAGAGTTGATTTAGCTCAATTGATTAGAGTAAAGCCGCCCCTAGATGTGATATATCCCCTAAGAGGGATGAACTAACCTTGGGTTTTGTCGATGGTGACTTCATGTAGGTGTTGAAGATGTAGATGCTCAATGTTGATGTAGATCATTTGGAGCAATCCATTGGAGTGAGTTGCACTTTCAATACCTACACGGGTTAGTCCCACAGGGAACAAACAAAGATATACATGGAAATAGAGTGAATTGCACACAAGATGATGTCCATGAAAGCATTAGGTTACCTTGTCCCTTGTATTACCGACAAGAGGGTTTGTGACTCCTTGAACTAGTGCAAGATATGGAAGTTGTTTGCACTTGTCCTCGCCAAAATGATGTGAGTGAAGTATGTTGGCAGAGTCACCCTCAAGAGCTCTCTAGTTCTTCTTCTTTGGGATTCACACCAACTTGATGGGAATCCTTGGAGTTGTAGTCGTACTTGATGAAGTAGAACTTGATGTAGTCTTGGGAACCCACTTGACCAAGGCCTTGGGAGCTTCTTCAAATGCATCAATCTCTTCTTGAAGCTTGTCCTTGCCCTTTAGCTTGTGGTCTTGTGGTGGAAGATCATCTTGTGCTTGTGTCCCTTGAAAATAAGTAGGATCATACTTCTCTTGTTGAGGAACAAACTTCGTCTTGGGGTATTGATCTTCTTCCCACTCAACTCCATTGGCATTGAACTTTCGTTCAAAACCAACACATTGATTCTTCCGGTGTCTTCCTTGCTTGCGTACAATTTCCTCAAATTGCTTACTCCCGGCAAGGCTCTTGTAAACACCTTTCTCTATAATTCCCTTTAATAAGATATTTTCTTGCTCAAGTGTAACTTGGCTAAGAGAATTGTTAGTGGAATCAAGAGTACTACTAGAAGCAACAATATTTGATTTATCATGATTGTTGTTACTACAAGAGGAAGAATCTTTCTTGTTCTTGTTGCTAGATTTTACTTGTGGCATGTAAGTAGACAAGAGTAAACGCTTGGCAATGTAAGAGAAACTTTTCTTGCGAAGATCATCATTGATTGCTTTTAAGAACTCATGCTCTTGCTCAAGGTTAAGCTTTTCAAAGCGTAACTTCTCATGAGTCTTTAAAAGTTCTCGATGATCTTCCAAGGTAGTTTCATGAGCTAACTTAAGAGTGTTTAATTCTTTAGTTAGACGCTCAATCTTCTCCTTATCATTGTCATTCGTTTTATCTTGATTAGCATGATTAATAGCAATTTCATCATAGTTTTCATCATAGGTTTCATCACTATCTACAAACAAGTAAATCATCACCTCCTAGCAAATCATCTTCATCACAATTGAAATTAAGATACTCGGAGTGTGATACCTTAGGGCCTTTAGCCATGAAGCATCTTCCAATTCCTTCATTTGGTGAGTCAAATATGTCGTAGGAGTTGGTTGACACAATAGCAATTCCGGCAACACCTTCATCTTGAGTATCTTCGGTGTCGGAGTAATAGCTTCTCTCGGAGTGGTCATCGGAGTCGGAACCGGATACCCATTCACCAACATGAGCTTGATGTCTTCGTCATGTATAGCTCCTTGATGATTTGTCCTTCCTTTCTGAATCCTTGATTCTATGAGAGGGTATTCGTTCATAACGATCATCTCTACTCCTTCTCTCTCTTGGTGGTGATTCTTCTCTTCTACTTCTCCTTTTAGATGAGTCTTCTGTTCTTTTTTGGGGAACCGTACACTCATTGGAGTAGTGTCTGGGTCTTCCACAATTGTAGCGATTTCGATCACGAGTAGAAGATCTTTTGTCATTGTAGGACCTTGACTTGGAACTTCTCTCTTTGCTTCTATTCTTGTAGAATTTGTTGAAGTTCTTCACCATTAAGCTCAATTCTTCATTGAAGACTTGTTTCTCACTTGATGATGTAGGAGCATCACATGAGGCTTTGTAAGCACCACTAGACTTGTTGTGAAGCTCTTCTTTATCCTTGAGTGACATCTCATGAGCAACAATTCTTCCAATAACTTATGTTGGCTTGAGATCTTTGTAACTGGCATCATTTGGATCAAAGTGCACACGGTATCACATTTTACATCCATGGCTCTTAGGATCTTCTTGATGATGAATTTTTCGGTCATCCCTTTGCTTCCTAAGCCGGCAATCTCATTTGTGATGAGAGCAAGCCTAGAGTACATTTCAGTGACACCTTCACCATCCTTCATCTTGAACTTGTCAAGTTGACTTTGAAGCACATCCAACTTGAATTCCTTGATGGAGTCAGTACCTTCGTGCATATCAATCAAAGTATCCCAAATTTCCTTTGCATTCCAAGACGGTTGATTTTGTTGAATTCTTCGGGGCACAATCCGTTGAAGAGGATATCGCAAGCTTGAGCATTGTATTACAGCATCTTCAACTCTTTTGCGGATGCTTCACGATTTGGTTCCTTCCCATCGAAGAATTCACCTTGCAAACCAATACACACAATAGCCCAAACGCGGGGTTATGTCGAAGAATATGCATTTTCATCTCATGCTTCCAACTAGCAAAATTAGTACCATCAAATTAAGGACCTCTACGGTGGTAACTTCCCTCGCTAGACGACATACTCTCCTAGGTTGTGAAACCAAGGCTATGATCACCAAAGCTATGGAAATCAAGGCAAATGGACACCAAAGCTCTGATACCACCTGTAGGATCGAAAGTACGTCTAGAGGGGGGGTGATTAGACTACTTGACCAAATAAAAAACTAGCATTTTCCCAATTTTAATTCTTGGTAGATTTTATCAACTTAGCACAAGTCAAGCAATCAACCTACACATGCAATTCTAAGAGTGTAGCAGCGGAAAGTAAAACAATTGCATATGAAGGTAAAGGCAGGAGTTTGAGGGAGCAAACGCAATGTAGACACGGAGATTTTTTTACACATGGTTCCGATAGGTGGTGCTATCGTACATCCACATTGATGGAGACTTCAACCCATGAAGGGTAACGGCTGCGCGAGTCCACGGAGGGCTCCACCCACGAAGAAGCAACCTTGTCTATCCCACCATGGCCATCGCCCATGAAGGACTTGCCTCACTAGGGTAGATCTTCACGAAGTAGGCGATCTCCTTGCCCGTACAAACTCCTTGGTTCAACTCCACAATCGTGTCGGAGGCTCCCAAGTGACACCTAACCAATCTAGGAGACACCACTCTCCAAAAGGTAATAGACGGTGTGTTGATGATGAACTCCTTGCTCTTGTGCTTCAAATGATAGTCTCCCCAACACTCAACTCTCTCTCATAGATTTGGATTTGGTGGAAAGATGATTTGAGTGGAAAGAAACTTGGGGAAGGCTAGAGATCAAGATTCATATGGTAGGAATGGAATATCTTGGTCTCAACACATGAGTAGGTGGTTCTCTCTCAGAATAGTGAGTAGTGGAAGTGCAGGTATGTTCTGATGGCTCTCTCCATGAATGAAGAGTGGGTGGAGGGGTATATATAGCCTCCACACAAAATCTAAGCGTTACACACAATTTACCAAACTCGATGGGACCGAAGCAGACAACTCGGTCAGACCGATTTAGTTCATAATGTTACCGTTAGGCATTTCGGTGGGACCGATATGATCAACTTGGTAGGACCGATTTTAATAGGGTTAGGGCATAACGTAATCTCGGTGAGACGGATTACACAAACTCGGTGGGACCGATTTTGGTAATAGACTAACCAGAGAGTTGGTCAAGCAAACTCGGTGGGACCGATTCGCTCATTTCGGTCGGACCTAAACCTTACGAAGGGGAAACAGAGAGTTTGCATTGCGAACTCGGTGGGACCGATCGCTCATCTCGGTTAGACCGAAACATTACGATGGGAAATAGAGAGTTTGAAATCCCATCTTGGTGAGACTAAGATCCCTTTCGGTGAGACCGAAATGATTAGGGTTTAGGCAGTGGCTATGTCAAGTGAACTCGGTGTTGCTGGATAGAACTTTTCGGTGGGGCCGAGTTTGACTTTTGGTTTGGGACATATGTGGATGTGAGAAAGTGGTTGAGGGTTTTGGAGCATATCACTAAGCACTTTGAGCAAGAAACCCATTAAGCAACACCTCATCCCCTTTTAATAGTATTGGCTTTCCTCTGGACTCAATGTGATCTTGGATCACTAAAATATAAAATGTAGAGTCTTGAGCTTGAGCCAATATATGTCCTTAGCATTTTGAGGGGTCCACATTCCTAATCCATGCCATGACAATCATTGAACTTTCCTAAATATTTATCTTGAAATAGCATTAGTTCAATGAGCTATATGTTGTTAGGAATTACCAAAACCACCCCGGGATTAGTTGCACTTTCAATTATGCATATAAAGGAGGAACGTCTTCAAATTCTCAGTTTTGAGCAAATCAGGAAGATCAAGTACATGACCCGGTGTCAGCAACAATTATGACCCGGCATCGTCTGTTTTATAACCCGGCAATTTTGGCAATGATAAACCGGCAAGTTCTTCATCTTCAAGTCGGCTGAATATTAGATGAGTATTTCAAAGACCAATATTTTTTGTTAAGCATTGGGAGCCGAATCAAATGAATTATTCTTCACAATATTTCTCTGTGAGAAACCAACGTCAGCAAATTGATTATGAAGCTGGCCTATTGACCCGGATTTTTCAGAAGAAGTGCCCGGATTTTTTGCATTGGCAAAGTTTGAACATATCTGCTAAAGGAGATTTGATATGAGATCATGAACACGCATCCAGGAGGAAATGACAAGGATTTAAGAATGATCAGGTGCCGGTTCAGGAAAATGTTTAACCCGGAGCACAACCTATCAAATTAGTTCTTGTGTTTATTTTGCAGCATAAGTTTACCATGGATAAATCCAAGCTAAACTGGGGCTAATGTCGGGGATATACCCCGCGGTGTAACCCGCCGGATGTATGACCCGGCTGGAGCTCGTCGACTCACTGGCGACCCGCCCGGACCTGGCAGTTTACGGGCAACCAGCCTGAACAATAAGACTTACTGGTGACCTGGCGGGGGGGTCAGACGGATGACACGGCCCAAGGCCCAGTAGGCCGGCTTATGTTCTGGTAGGCCGGCTTAAGAGGAAAGGCATGATGAATATTTCCCTTACAAGGAATCAAGACTCGGACTTGTATTCGGCTTGTAATAGAGAATAAGCTAGTCCTAATCCTACTAGGACTCTACATGTAAGCTGCCCCTTCAACTTATATAAGGAGGGGCAGGGCTCCCCAAGAGGGACAAGTAAGAAGAAATAATATCTAGGGCTAGACACAACTAGAGGAGAGCCAGCTTATACGGCGGCTCCCTCATGATCATAATGAGACCTAGCCACAAACAGCATGTAGGGTTATTACCGGATGATGTTTCCCGGGGCCCGAAGCTATCTAAAATCATTGTCTTGTGTTGCGTCTCTCGATTCCGCTCAACCCCTCTCAAGCTACTACAAAGATGCGTTGGCCCCACGACTAAGTCCTCACCCTAGGACATCTGCCGTGATAATTCCACGACATAGACCGTAAGTAATCGAATGCTGCAAAATAGCCCAAGAATAAGTGGGCCCTTAAAAGGCCGAAAGATAACACGGGCGGAAACGACCCAATAGAGTAATGGGCCGTTAATGGGTATAAAGCGTTCATTATGGGCCAGTTTCACCACGTGTCATTAATTGGCCAAGAGTTACAAAGGGCCTCCTATGGGCAGAAAGACATCATGTGCCGTACATGGGCCGGAAGTTACAATGGGTTGGAATCATATTGAACGGCCCAGATGAAGATAGTGGGCCGAATTCGGAAAGGCCATAATGGGCCATTAGTTATGTGGCCTGAATGGGCTATATGCGAGCAGGCCGTTAACATCCTTTCGATGGGCCGGCCCGTTAACATTTGACCAAGTCAAACGGCCCAGCCTTTTGACCTGAATGGGCTACTATTGGGTTGTGCCTTGTGTCGACGTATCATAGGCGCCTTCTGTCCATTGGCCAGATGACATCTGTCTGCACGAGGAGCTGACATGTGTTTCCTTCGGCCAATGAGAATTGTACACGTGGAAAATCGCCATTGGACGTGGCTGTTAGCGGGTTATCAGATCCAAAATCGGACCCGATAGCTTAACGGCGACCCGTTATGACGGATGACATGTGTTGGTTACCCTTGACGAAAGCACTTCTGTGACGCGACATTTATCGTCATGGAAGTGGACACTTCCATGATGATAATTTTGGTATTGTCATGGAACACTTCTACGACAGCACGTGTATGAATATCTTGATTTTATCATAAAATCGTCATGGATGTATATGCATGACAGAAAACGTGACCTACTGTGACAAACAAGTATCATCGCAGAAGTGGGTTTTTTGTAGTGGAGAGTGTGTATAATCCATGGACTCAACATTAGTCATAAAGAACTCACATACTTATTGCGAAAAGTTTATTAGCCCTCAAAGCAAAGTACAACTACGCATGCTCCTAGGGGAGAGGTTGGTAAGAGTTAACCATCGCCCCCCCCCCCCTGACTTTCACACAAAGGAAGATAATCAAGGATAAATTGTGCTCCAACTTCATCACATAATAGGAAGACCATACATGCATGCTACGGGAATCACAAACCTTAACACAAGTACTTTTAGTATTCCACATTTTACTACTAGCATGACTCTAATATTAACCATCTTCATATCTCAAAACTAATGTAAGGAATCAAAGTTCTCATATATTCAATGAACCTTATGAAAGTTTTTATTATATTCCTCTTGAATACCCATCATATTAGGACTAAATTCATAACCCAAGTAAATTACCATGTTGTTTATAAGACTCTCAAAATAATATAATTGAAGAATGAGAGTTCATCTATTTCTTAAAGATAACATCACTGCCGTGCTCAAAAGATATAAGTGAAGCACTAGAGCAACTACGTAGCTCAAAAGATATAAGTGAAGCACATAGAGTATTCTAATAAATTTACGATTAATGTGTGTCCCTATAAAAAGGTGTGTACATCAAGGATTGTTGCGTCAAACAGAAAATCAAAGACTCGAATAATACAAGACGCTCCAACCAAAACACATATCATCTAGTGAATAAAAATATAGCCTCAAGTAAAATACCGATAGATTGAAGACAAAAGAGGGGATGCCATCTGGGGCATCTCCAAGCTTAGATGTTTGGTTGTCCTTGAATATTACCTTGGGGTGCCTTGTGCATCCCCGAGCTTAGGCTCTCACCACTCCTTATTCCCTGGTCCATCAAAACTTCACCCAAAATTTGGAAACTTCACAACACAAAACTCAACAGAAAACTTGTGAGATTCGTTAGTAATAAAATCAATCTCCACTTTTAGGTACTGTTGTGAACTCATTCCAATTTTATATCTGTGTTATATCTACTGTATTCTAACTTCTCCATGATTCATACCCCCAATACTACTCATAGTTTCATCAAAATAAGCAGACAACACACTGAAAAGAGAATCTATCAAAAACAGAACAGTCTGTAAAGACGCAATTTTTAGTCATACTTCTGTAACTCTGAAAATTCTGAAAAATTATGACAATGTGGTCAATTTGTATATCAAGAACGTGTTAAAAATTCAGGAATTGATCACGCTCCAGGAATATCAGACAGTTCTGCTACTAGACGCAAAAGTTTCTGTTTTCTCACAGAATTAAATCAACAATCTTCCAAATCATCCCAAAGGTCTTACTTGGCACAAACACTAATTAAAATCATAAAAAACACTTCTACCAAAGGCCAAAAGATATATTTTTTGCAAAACAGAAGCAAAAAGGTAAAAATAGAAATAAAATTAGGTTGCCTCCCAACAAGCGTTATTGTTTTACGCCCCTAGCTAGGCATATTGCATAGATCTAGGTATTGTCATCTTTGGTATTCAACCCATAAGTAGCCCTCATAATAGATTCATATGGAAACTTAATTTTATTTTTTGGAAAGTGTTCCATGCCCTTCCTTAATGGAAATTGAAATCCAATGTTTCCTTCTTTCATATCAATAATTGCACCAATCGTTCTAAGGAAAGGTCTACCAAGAATAATACGACATATAGTATTGCAATCTATATCAAGCACAATGAAATACACGGGCATGTAATTCCTATTTGCTACAATAAGAACATCATTAGTTCTTCCCATAGGTTTCCTAATAGTGGAATTTGCTAGGTGCAAATTTAAAGAACAATCATCAAGTTCATGGAAACCTAGCACATCACATAAAGTTTTTGGAATAGTGGAAATGATAGCACCCAAATCACACAAAGCATAGCACTCATAATATTTAATCTTGATTTTAATAGTAGGTTCCCACACATCATAAAGCTTTCTCGAAATTGAAACTTCCAACTCAAGTTTTTCTTCAAAAGATTTCATCATAGCATCGACAATATGTCTAGTAAAAGCTTTATTTTCATTATAAGCATGAGGTGAATTAAACATGTATTGCAACAAGGAAATACACTCAATCAAATAACAATTATCATAATTAAAGTCCTTAAAATCCAAAGGAGTGGGTTCATCACTAGTTAAAGTTTGACGTCGCTAATCTCACTTTTATCAATTTTTTTCATTAAGATCTTTACTCTCCAAATTATTGGGACGCCTTCTAGCTAAAGTTGACTCATCTCCAGTCCCTTATCTATCAAGATTTATATTAGAAAACAAAGATTCAATACGAGTCAAACCAATCACTTTAAGATCTTCATCATAATTATCGCATAAACTAGAAGAACATACTTTTTCTAGCCATTCTCTCTTAGCACACATCCTAGCGGTTCTTTATCTACTTTGATTAACAGAAATTGAATAGCTTTCAGAGACTCATTAATATCAAGCTTGGGTGGCATAGATCTAATCTTAAAAGAATCAATCTCATGAGAAAATATATCAATGTTTCTAGCCAAATCATCAATCTTAAGCAATTTTTCTTCTACCATAGCATTGAAAATGTTTTGGGAGTTTATAAAATCTTTAATATTATTATCAAGGTCAGAGGGTATCTTATTAAAATTCCCATAAAAAATTTTGTAGGAATTATCATAGTTTTTAGAGGAATTACTAGGAAACGGCCTAGGATTAAAATTACCTATATATGCGTTATTACAAAAATTGTTCCTACCAAAAAAAATCACATCCATAGATTCATTATTATTATCAATTAAAGTAGACAGAGGCATATCATTAGGATCAATAGGAGCACTCTTGCTGGCAATCAATTTCATAAGTTTATCCATCTTTCCACTCAAAGTATTTATTTCTTCAATAGCATGCATTTTTTACTAGTAGAAGATCTTTCGGTATGCCACTGAGAGTAATTTACCATAATATTATCTAGGAGTTTAGTAGCTTCTCCTAATGTGCTTTCCATAAAAGTACCACTCGCGGTGGAACCTAAACAATTTCTATATGCAAAATTCAATCCAGCATAATTTTTTTGTATCATCATCCACAAACTTAAACCATGAGTAGGGCAATTTCTTAACATCAATTTCATCCTCTCCCAAGATTGTGCAACATGTTCATGATCTAGTTGCTTAAAATTCCTTATGTCGTTCCTAAGGGAGATGATCTTAGCGGGAGGAAATTGTGACACCACGAGTCCGATGCGCCACGTGTCTTCCAGTTATTCATTGCCGTTGCCATGTCATCTGCTTGAGTGTTGCACTTTGCCATGTCATCATGTGTTGCATCTGCATAGTTTTCAAAACTTGCATCCGTTCGTACTTGCCCGAACCCCCTCGTCCTTTCTGTTGACTGTTCTGATCCCAGACACACTCGCCCGTGCCCGCGGCACTGATAACCCACAAGTGTAGGGGATCGCAACAGTTTTCGAGGGTAAAGTATTCAACCCAAATTTGTTGATTCGACACAAGGGGAGTCAAACAATACTCTTAAGTATTAGCAGCTGAGTTGTCAATTCAACCACACCTGGAAACTTAGTATCTGCAGCAAGGTAGTTTAGTAGCAAAGTAATATGGAGATAGCGGTAGCAGCAATAAAAGTAATGGTAGTGTTTTTGTAGTTTTTGTAATAGTAGCAGCGGATAAGTAAATAAGCAACAAGCAATATGTGAAAAGCTCGTAGGCATTGGATCGGTGATGGGAAATTATGTCGGATGCAATTCATCATGTAGAAGTTACAACCTAGGGTGACACAGAACTAGCTCCAGTTCATCAATGCAATGTAGGCATGTATTCTGAATATAGTCATACGTGCTTATGGAAAAGAACTTGCATGACATCTTTTGTCCTACCCTCCCATGGCAGCGGGGTCCTATTGGAAACTAAGGGATATTAAGGCCTCCTTTTAATAGAGTACCGGACCAAAGCATTAACACATAGTGAATACATGAACTCCTCAAACTACGATCATCACCGGGAGTGGTTCCGGTTATTGTCACTTCAGGGTTTTCGGATCATAACACATAGTAGGTGACTATAGACTTGCAAGATAGGATCAAGAACACACATATATTCATGAAAACGTAATAGGTTCAGATCTGAAATCATGGCACTCAGGCCCTAGTGACAAGCATTAAGAATAGCAAAGTCATGGCAACATCAATCTCAGAACATAGTGGATACTAGGGATCAAACCCTAACAAAACTAACTCGATTACATGATAGATCCCATCCAACCCATCACCGTCCAGCAAGTCTACGATGGAATTACTCACGCACGGCGGTGAGCATCATGGAATTGGTGATGGAGGAAGGTTGATGATGACGATGGCGACGATCTCCACTCTCCGGAGCCCCGAACGGACTCCAGATCAGCCCTCCCGAGAGAGATTAGGGCTTGGTGGCAGATCCATCTCGTAAAACGCGATAATTCTTTCTCCTTGATTTTGTTCTCCTCAAAAGTGAATATATAGGATCTGGGGATACGTCGGTGGAGCACCAGGGGGCCCATGAGGTAGGGTGCGCGCCCTAGATGGGGGCGTCCCCCACCCTCGTGGACAGGGTGTGGGCCCCTGGTCTGGATCTTCTTGCGGGTATTTATTTTCCAAAATAATTCTCCGTGGAGTTTCAGGTCATTTCGAGAACTTTTTATTTCTGCACAAAAACAACACCATGGCAATTCTGCTGAAAACAGCGTCAGTCCGGGTTAGTTCCATTCAAATCATGCAAGTTAGAGTCCAAAACAAGGGCAAAAGGGTTTGGAAAAGTAGATACGTTGGAGACGTATCAACTCCCCCAAGCTTAAACCATTGCTTGTCCTCAAGCAATTCAGTTGGTAAATTGAAAGTGAAAAAGAAAAACTTTGACAAACTATGTTTGCTCTTGTTGTTGTAAATATGTAAGCCAGCATTCAGGTTTTCAGCAAGATCATGAACTAAACACATTCACAATAACTTTTAGGCCTAAAGTCTACTCACATCAATGGCATAATCAACTAGCGAGCAATAATAATAAACCTCAGATGACAACACTTTCTCAAAACAATCATGATATGATATAACAAGATGGTATCTCGCTAGCCCTTTTTGGGACCGCAAAACATAAATTCAGAGCACCTTTAAAGATCAAGGACTGACTAGACATTGTAATTCATGGTAAAAGAGATCCAGACATGATCATACTCAATGCAAATTAATAGTAATACATGCAAATGACAGAGGTGCTCTCCTACTGGTGCTCTTTTATAAGAGGATGGTAACTCTGCATAAAAGTAAATAGATAGACCCTTCGCAGAGGGAAGCAGGGATTTGTAGAGGTGCCAGAGCTCGATTTTTAAATAGAGATGAATAACATTTTGAGCGGTATACTTTCATTGTCAACATAACAACCAAGAATCTCAATATATCCCATGCTACGCACATTATAGGCGGTTCCCAAACAGAATGGTAAAGTTTATACTCCCCCAACCACCAACAAGCATACTCCACGGCTAGCCCGAAACAACGGGTACCGTCCAAACTAGCAACAGCCCTGGGGGAGTTTTGTTTAATTATTATGATTTTGAGCATGGGACTGGGCATCCCGATTACCAGCCATTTTCTCATGAATGATGAGCGGAGTCCACTCATCGTGAGAATAACCCACCTAGCATGGAAGATATAGACAACCCTAGTTGATACATGAGCTGTTCGAGCATACAAAATAGAATTTCATTTGAAGGTTTAGAGTTTGGCACATACAAATTTACTTGGAACGGCAGGTAAATACCGCATATAGGAAGGTATGGTGGACTCATTGGAATAACTTTGGGGTTTATGGAAGTGGATGCACAAGTAGTATTCCCGCTTAGTACAGGTGAAGGCTAGAAAGAGACTGGGAAGCGACCAGCTAGAGAGCAACAACGGTCATGAACATGCATTAAAATTAATCAACAATGAATGCAAGCATGAGTAGGATATAAATCACCATGAACATAAATATCGAGGACGCTACGTTGATTTTGTTTCAACTACATGCATGAACATGTGCCAAGTCAGATCACTTAATTCGTTCAAAGGAGGATAGCACCCCGTCATACTACATCACAACCATTTTAATATCACGTTGGCACGCAAGATAGACCATTATAAACTCTCAGTTAATTAAGCATGGCATAAGCAGCTATGATCTCTAATTGTCATTGCAAGCATGTTTCATTCATTACAAACTGAATCAGGAACGATGAACTATCATATTTACAAAAACAAGAGAGGTCGAGTTCATACCAGCTTTTCTTATCTCAATTAGTTCATCATATATCATCCTTATTGCCTTTCACTCGCACGACCGAACGGTGTGGATAATAATAACAGTGCACGTGCAATGGACTAAGCTAGAATCTGCAGACATTTAATACAAGAGAGAAGGCAAGGTAATATGGCTCAAGGTTAAATCAACAATAGAGCATATTAGAGCCACTAAGCAATTTCATTCATGGTATTCTACTCTTAACCCCCAAAGAAAAGAAAAGAAACTATTTACACAAGAAAGCTCCCAACAAGCAAAGGAAGAACAAGAAATCTTTTGGGTTTTCTTTTAATTACTACTACTACAAGCAAGGAAAGTAAACTAGCTGGAAGCTACAGCTAATATTTTTGTTTTTCTTAAGGTTTTTTCTAGCACACGAGAAAAAGACTAAGAAAAAGAAATGAAACTAAACATGGATGGTACAGTGAAAGAGTGTGAGCACCGACAACTAGAATAAGTGTGTGAACATGAATGTAAAGTCGGTGGGAAACACGTACTCCCCCAAGCTTAGGCTTTTGGCCTAAGTTGGTCTATGGCCAGTATTGTCCTGATGGATATCCAAAGTCGTAGTTGGGGTTGTACTGAGATGCAGCAGCTACTGCATGCTGAGCTGCAGCTCGAAGGCGGGCTGCTTCTGTCATACTATAATAAGCGTTTGCCTCCTCCATAGTTATAGTGTATCTTCCTTTTGCCTGAAAGTCAAACAAGGTAGGGGCAGGAAGAACAATAGGGATGGCCTACTGCCTGTTAAAGATTAATCGATATTTGAGGGTATGACCATCCCTCTCTATAAATCGGTGACTAGTCATAGCATGGCAATCTAAATGAGTAGGAGGTAAAGGTTCATCATTCTCGTGCACAGGCACACCAAGAAAGCGGGCTATGCGAGTGGCATAAATCCCACCAAATAAATCTCCATTCATGCCATTATGGTGTAGCCTACGTGCAACAATGGCTCCCAAGTTATATTGTCTATCACCTAGTACAGCACTCCTGAGAACACTAAGATCTGGGACACACATGTGACAAGCTTCATCTTTACCATTTATGCATCTACCAATAAAGAGAGCAAAGTAAAGAATAGCAGGAAAATGAATGCTCCCTATGGTAGCCTGTGTGATTTCTCTAGACTCCCCCACAGTGATACTAGCAAGAAACTCTCTAAACTCAGATTTACGAGGATCACCCATACCGCCCCACTGTGGGAGCTTACAAGCATCATTAAAATCCTCTAAGTCCATGGTATAAGATTTATCATACAGGTCAAATAGGACAGTGTGAGAATTACGTGAAGATGGAAATTTAAACCTTCTCACAAAGCTATCGGTTAAGCCACGGTATTGAGGGCACTTATCTTGTATGAAGCCCTCGAGGTCGGCGTTACGCACATATGTGTAAAATTCATCCTTGATGCCAACCTGATCCATAAAGTCATCTGACGGCCATTCACAAGGCCGCACATCAGCATCCCTTGGTAGTTCATCGTCCGGCTCACGAAACGTGAGCCTCGGTTCTTGCTTCCTTGAAGAACCACCTTGGAAGTTTCTCCTATGCATTTTTCTGAAGTTTTCTAAAAAAATAGTAACTCAAAATAAAAGCTAACCAAACTCAACAGGATTGATAGCAACAACTCCTATAAGTGCCTAGAGACATGCATTAGAACTACTTGGGACCAAGAAAATTTAACATGCAAGCTCAAGAACAAGGTCACCACAGCAACAAAAATTTGCAATAAATAAAGCACTAGAAAAAAAACTAATTGGACCAATGGAGGAGTCACATACCAAGGAACAATCTCCCCAAACAGTTTGGTGTATGGTGCTTTGAGCAAGGAGATCGAAAATGGCAGCAAGATGAGCTAGAACCCGGGTTTGAGCTGGTTGGTGATTTTTTTGGGAGGAAGAAGAAGAGTGTGGGTGCATGAATAAGTGGAGGGGGCACATGGGGCCCACGAGGCAGGGGGCGCACCCAGGCAGTGGGGGCGCGCCCTGGACCCTCGTGGCTAGGTGTTGGATCCCCTCGATGTGTGTTTTGTGCCATATTTTCTCAAATATTCTAGAAAAAATCATATTTCATTTTCATTGCATTTGGAGAACTTTTATTTTTGGGGTATTTTTTATTGCACGGGTAAGTCTGGAAACAGACAGGAAATGCTATTTTTGCTTTATTTATCCTAATTAACAGAAAATAAAAAGAGGGTACATAAGGTGGTGCTATCTAGATTCACCTATCCCGTGCTCATCAAAAGGAATCCATTAACAAGGTTGATCAGGTCTTGTTAATAAACTCTTTCCGAGTAACATGAAACCGGAGAATTTTCGAATAACACTAGGTTACCTCAATGGGGATATGTATGTCCCCAACAATACGAATATCATATGTCTTCTTTGTAGTAGGAAGAGGAAATTCAAAACCTCCAATAGTGATAGTTTAAATTTTTCCAATATAATTGATATTGTGGACCTGAGGTTGTTTCCTCGGAAAGTGTACCATATGCTCATTACCATTGACATGAAAAGTGACATTGATTTTCTTGCAATCAATAACAGCCCCTGCAGTATTCAAAAAGGGTCTTCCAAGAATAATAGTCATATTATCGTCCTCGGGAATATCAAGTATAACAAAGTTCGTTAGAATAGTAATATTTGCAACTACAACAGGCACATCCTCACAAATACCGACAGGTATAGCAGTTGATTTCTCAGCCATTTGCAAAGATATTTCAGTAGGTGTCAACTTACTCAAGTCAAGTCTACAATATAAAGAGAGAGGCATAACGCTAACACCGGCTCCAAGATCACATAAAGCAGTTTTAACATAGTTTCGTTTAATGGAGCAAGGTATGGTGGGTACTCCTGGATCTCCTAGTTTCTTAGGTATTCCACCCTTGAAAGTGTAATTGGCAAGCATGGTGGAAATTTCTACTTCAGGTATCTTTCTTTTATTGGTAATAATATCCTTCGTATACTTAGAATAAGGATTTGTTTTAAGTACATCAGTCAAACGCATACGCAAAAAGATAGGTCTAATCATTTCAGCAAAGCGCTCAAAATCCTCATCATCCTTTTTCTTGGATGGTTTCAGAGGAAAAGGCATGGGTTTCTGAACCCATGGTTCTCTTTCCCAACCATGCTTCCTAGCAACAAAGTCGCTCTTACCATAACGTTGATTCTTTAATTGTGGGTTATAAAGATCAATAGCAGGTTCAATCTCTACATCATTATCATTGCTAGGTTGAGCATCATCATGAACATCATCATTTATATTATCACTAGGTTCATGTTCATTACCAGATTGTGTCTCAGCATCAGAAACAGATATATCATTGGGATTCTCAGGTGTGTCGGCTACAGGTTCACTAGAAGCATGCAAAGTCCTATCGTTTTTCTTTTCCTTCTTCTTAGAAGAACTAGGTGCATCTAAATTAGCTCTCTGAGAATATTGCTCAATTCTCTTAGGGTGGCCTTCGGGATACAAAGGTTCCTGAGTCATTCTGCCACCTCTAGACACAACTCTAATGGCATTATCATTATTCTTACTATTTAATTCATTGAGCAAATCATTCTGAGCCTTAAGTACTTGTTCTACTTGAGTGGTGACCATAGAAGCATGTATACTAATAAGTTTCAGTTCACCTTTAGCTCTAGACAGATAATCACTCAATCGTTCAATCATATAAGCATTGTGTTGTAATTGTCTACCAACATAAGCATTGAAGTTTTCTTGTTTCACTATGAAATTTTCAAACTCATCTAAGCATTGGCTAGCAGACTTATAACGAGGAATATCACCTTCATAAAATCTATAGAGAGAATTTACCTTTACTACCTGTGTCGGGTTATCAAGACCATGTATTTCTTCAATAGGTGGTAAATTCTTAACATCTTCAGCTTTAATACCTTTTTCTTTCATAGATTTCTTTGCCTCTTGCATATCTTCAGGACTGAGGAATAGAACACCTCTTTTCTTCGGAGTTGGCTTAGGGGCTGGTTCAGGAAGTGTCCAATTATTTTCATTGGTCAGCATATTATTCAATAGTAATTCAGCTTGTCCAACTGTTCTTTCCCTAAAAACACAACCAGCACAACTATCCAGGTGGTCTCTGGAAGCATCGGTTAGTCCATTATAAAAGACATCAAGTATATCATGCATCTCAAGAGGATGATCAGGCAAAGCATTAAGTAATTGGAGAAGCCTCCCCCAAGCTTGTGGGAGACTCTCTTCTTCAATTTGCACAAAGTTATATATTTCCCGTAAGGTAGCTTGTTTCTTATGAGCGGGAAAATATTTAGCAGAGAAGTAATACATCATATCATGGGGACTACGCACACAGCCAGGATCAAGAGAATTAAACCAAGTCTTAGCATCACCCTTTAATGAGAAAGGAAACAACTTAAGGATATAGTAATAACGAATCTTTTCATCGTTCGTAAACAGGGTGGCTATATCATTCAACTTAGTAAGATGTGCCACAATAGTTTCAGATTCATAGCCATGGAAAGGATCAGATTCAACCAAAGTAATTAACTCAAGATCAACAGAGAATTCATAACCCATATCAGTAACACATATAGGTGAAGTGGCAAAAGTAGGGTCATGTTTCATTCTAGCATTCAAGGACTTTTCTTTCAGCTTAGCTAATAATTTCTTAAGATCATATCTATCATTGCAAGCAAGAAAGTCTTTAGCAGTTTCTTCATCCATAACATATCCATCAGGAACAGCACGCAATTCATATATATTGGGAGAAGCTTCATCATCACTTTCATAAGCATTATCAGTTT
This sequence comes from Secale cereale, assembly GCA_902687465.1. Classification (NCBI taxonomy): domain Eukaryota; kingdom Viridiplantae; phylum Streptophyta; class Magnoliopsida; order Poales; family Poaceae; genus Secale; species Secale cereale. Next base: position 511,632,838 of record LR738710.1, read on the forward strand.
CAATATTTGCACTCTCCCTAACTCTAGCAATTTGTTCATCTAGAAATTCACCTAGTGGCACAATATTATCAGGCATAGAAGTAGTTTCATCATACATAGCAGAAGTGGCATTATCAAGAACATACGACATATCAGATTCAATAGCATGAGTAGGTGTCGCAAATTTACCCATAACAGAAGGAGAATCAAGTGCAGAGCTAGATGGCAGTTCCTTACCTCCCCTCGTAGTTGAGGGTAAGATCTTGGTTTTTGAGTCCTTCGAATTCTTCATAGTGATCAACAGATATATATCCCAAGTGACTTAAAGAATAGAGCTATGCTCCCCGGCAACGGCGCCAGAAAATAGTCTTGATAACCCACAAGTGTAGGGGATCGCAACAGTTTTCGAGGTAAAAGTATTCAACCCAAATTTGTTGATTCGACACAAGGGGAGCCCAAGAATACTCTTAAGTATTAGCAGCTGAGTTGTCAATTCAACCACACCTGGAAACTTAGTATCTGCAGTAAGGTAGTTTAGTAGCAAAGTAATATGGAGATAGCGGTAGCAGCAATAAAAGTAACGGTAGTGTTTTTGTAGTTTTTGTAATAGTAGCAGCGGAAAAGTAAATAAGCAACAAGCAATATATGAAAAGCTCGTAGGAATTGGATCGGTGATGGGAAATTATGTCGGATGCAATTCATCATGTAGAAGTTATAACCTAGGGTGACACAGAACTAGCTCCAGTTCATCAATGCAATGTAGGCATGTATTCCGAATATAGTCATACGTGCTTATGGAAAAGAACTTGCATGACATCTTTTGTCCTACCCTCCCGTGGCAGCGGGGTCTTATTGGAAACTAAGGGATATTAAGGCCTCCTTTTAATAGAGTACTGGACCAAAGCATTAAGACATAGTGAATACATGAACTCCTCAAACTACGGTCATCACCGGGAGTGGTCTCAATTATTGTCACTTCGGGGTTGCCGGGTCATAAAACATAGTAGGTGACTATAGACTTGCAAGATAGGATCAAGAACACACATATTTTCATGAAAACATAATAGGTTCAGATCTGACATCATGGCACTCGGGCCCTAGTGACAAGCATTAAGCATAGCAAAGTCATAGAAACATCAATCTCAGAACATAGTGGATACTAGGGATCAAACCCTAACAAAACTAACTCCATTACATGATAGATCCCATCCAACCCATCACCGTCTAGCAAGCCTACGATGGAATTACTCACGCACGGCGGTGAGCATCATGGAATTGGTGATGGAGGAAGGTTGATGATGATGATGGCAATGATCTCCACTCTCCGGAGCCCTGAACGGACTCCAGATCAGCCCTCCCGGGAGATATTAGGGCTTGGCGGCGGCTCCGTCTCGTAAAACGTGATAATTATTTCTCCTTGATTTTTTTCTCCCCGAAAGTGAATATATAGGATCTGAGGATACGTCGGTGGAGCACCAGGGGGCCCATGAGGTAGGGGGCGCGCCCTAGGGGGGCGCCCCCCACCCTCATGGACATGATGTGGGCCCCCTGGTCTGGATCTTCTAGCAGGTATTTTTTTATATTTTCTAAAATAATTCTCCGTGGAGTTTCAGGTCATTCCGAGAACTTTTTATTTCTGCACAAAAACAACACCATGGCAATTCTGCTGAAAACAGCGTCAGTCCGGGTTAGTTCCATTCAAATCATGCAAGTTAGAGTCCAAAACAAGGGCAAAAGGGTTTGGAAAAGTAGATATGTTAGAGACATATCAGGCACCTCCGAGTATTTATTTTCTAAGTGGCCGAAAAATGTTCTCGGAATGGATTGACACTTGGCGTGTGATCTTATTATAGTGTAGGTAGACCGCCTGTCAAGTTTCATCGCATTCGGAGCTCGTATGATAGCCCAACAGTTAAGTATAGCGGCATCGTTGCCGGTATAATCGTCGGACATTTTCGGTCTCCGAAAAACCCGCCGGGCCTCTCCCTCTCTTCTCTCCTCTAAGCCCGAGGCCTTCTATACAGCCCACTAACCAGCCACCAGCCCACCTAAACTCCCCCGCTGCTCCGGTGCCGTCGGATCCTGATCCGAGGGTCCAAACGGTCTCAGTTCCCCCCAAACCCTAGCCTTACCCAATAAAAACAACCCCCATGCCAAAAATGGACTCCCCTAGCCTCTTCCCCCACCTCCTTCCACCTTCCACCTCAAAATCAGTGCCTCCCCACTCCCTGGCCGCCACTTGTCCCTGTCCAGATCGTCTGCGCCGCCGCAGCCGACGGCCTCGGCCTCTCAGCGCGCGCCACGTCACCCCTCCAGCCCCTCCACCGCCGCAGGCCCACGCAGCCCGTCCTCGTCCCGCCTGGACCCCGATCTGGGCCCAAGTTGGCCCACCGCCACCCATCGCTCGCCCGAGCACCTGCCTCCGCCCGACTCCCGCCCCAGCCGCCGACCCCGCCGCCGTCTTGCGTGCTCCGCCACCCGCCGAGTTGCCGGATCCCTACCGCCGGTGAGCAGGGCGCCGCCCCGCCCCTTCTCCTCATTCCTCCCCTCGGTCCCTCACCTCACCTCTCTCTCTCTCTATGCCCCGCAGGAGGTCCGCGCCGCCGCCATGGAGCTGCGCCTCCCCGAGCTCAGGCGGCCCCGACCACGTCGCTCCCATCGCCGCTTCGGGCCTCTCCGGTCAACTCTAGGCCGGGGGCAGCCGGATCTGCATGTCCCCGGCCCCAACCCAACCTCATGCCGCCTCTGCCACGCTGTCACCTCACCGGAGTCCCGCCGCCGTGGCCGACTTCGTCCCGCTCGTCCCCGCGCGTGGACGCGCCTCGCCACCCTTGTGGGCCTGCTGCCAAAGCCGGCCCAGCACCGCGCACCGCCCTGGCCTGCCTCGCCCCTGGGCCACGGCCCACTCTGGTGTGTGACCAGCCGCCCCTATCCAGCGCCATGTGCGTAGAATAGCTATCCAACGCCCGTTGTTACTTTTCTGTTTTTTCACTAAGTCCCTGAATCTGAACATTATGTGTGCATGTTTGAGTGGTCGTAACTTTGTGCATATTTGTCCAAATTGAGCATATGATCTGTCAAAATGTTCGTCTCTCTGTTCTCTAGATGATGGTGTAGTTTGCATGCATGTTAGTGCTAATCTTGACGCCATAATCTCTGTTGCAAAAGTGCTAAGTGTTGTTAACTGCTGAAACTTGATATAACTTGCTAATTTGTCTTTTTCATATCTTTTTGTGTGATTTTTGTTTGAGCAACATGTCAACATGTGTTAGGAGCACAATTATGTCATCTTTGTTGTGGTGTAATCCACTTTTCATGATATGCCTTGTGTTGAGTGCTACAAGCTTGTAAAGTGGCCTACTCGTTGTTTGTTGATTACTAAGACTTGTTGAAAAAGTGCTCAGTCTGAAACTGTTATATTGTGATGTCATGTTTGCTTGATGCTACAGTCATATCCATGCATGTTTTGGTATGTCCAGTGACCATGATGTGAAGTACATGTTATTCTCTACCCATCCATGCCCTCGTTTGCAATTATTGGTTGTTGTAGCTTGTCTCTTTCTTGCTCTTAAATTTCTATATAATGTTTCTGTCAACCTGTTATCAGTAAGTTCAGTTTTGCCATGTGAATAGCTAGTGTTCTATGCATCCTATGACCATGTTCTTGCCATGAGTAGATGCATAAACATATCTTCTTGCTGTTGGCTATATTCGCATGCCATGATATGCTTTGAGATGAGTTGCACAAGCTTGCAAACATGGCTACTTGTCGTTGTTGCTGCCATGTTCAGTTTATTTAACTAAGTCTGTGAAACTGTTATCGTTTGCAATCTTGCCATGATGTTTTGAGCATGTTCTAGTGGTGTTGGGCAGTAGCTCAATGATCATGTTTGTAGTGCTTGACATGTACATGCTTGACATGTACATGCTTGACATGCCCTTTGATGCCATGAAATGTTCCTGTAGCATGTTGTTTTGATGATTGCAAAGTGCTTAGTTGCTGTTTTGGCACAGGTTGTTGTTATATCTTGTTTCGTGTGTATGTCTTGAACCGTTGCTCCGTTTTGAGCGTGCTCTATATGAAACTTGCTTGTTTTCGCATGTAGATGCATCATATCATGTTGTATACATGTTTGCAGTGTGTTTGCTTGATGTTTGAATGCATCTTGCATCTTTGCCATGCTTAACTTGTTTTCCTCATATCTTCTAGGCCGTAGCTCTGAATTAAATGAACTTTATATGTAACTTGGCTAGAATTTCATGTAGATCATCATGGCGCATGTTAACTTGCTGTTTAACAAGTCTAACTTAGGTTTTGTTCAGATCTGGACCAATTTCAAAATTTTCATATGAGGACTTACCGGAATTGTTATATGTTGTTTCCAGCCTCATTTAAACTTGCTTTGGTGTGTGTTCTTGTTTGCATCATCTCTTGCCATGGTTTGCATCATGTAGCATTTTCATGCATCATACTTGGTTGAGCATCTTGTCTTCTTTATGTGTGGTGTGTTTACCATGTTGTTTGCTTCTTCTCGTTAGTTCCTATTTCGTTGCGATCGTGAGGATTCGTACGACTACGCTTGGTTCGTCTTCGTGGCTTCTTCTTCTTCATGGACTCGTTCTTCTTCCTAGCGGGATCTCACATAAGATGACCGTCACCTTGGATACCATTACTATCATTGTTATGCTAGTTGTCTCGATGTTATCGCTATATGTCGCGCTACCTATCTATTTGTTGTCAGCCTCTCCTTGTTGCCATGAAACATCTAACCTTTGACACCATCCCAACAAACCATTGTTGGCTATGTTACCGCTTGCTCAGCCCCTCTTATAGCGTTGTTAGTTGCAGGTGAAGATGAAGATTGCTCCATGTCGGAACTTGGATTGTTGGAATATCACAATATTTATTACTATAATTAATGAACCTATATACTTGGCAATGGGTGGAAGGCTTGGCCTTTTGCTCGGTGTTTTGTTCCACTCATGCCGCCTTAAGAACCGATAAATCGACGTTATGTTCCTTGAGTTTACGTTCCTAACACGGTTGGGGGTATGGGACCCCCTTGACAGTTCGCTTTGAATAAAACTCCTCCGGCAAGGCCCAACTTTGGTTTTACCATTTGCCTCATAATAATAACTTAATTAATAAATTTGCATAGGGGGTCGTGTCCCGGGGTTCCTAATTCCACATTACAGGGGGTGCAGTGCCGATGGTATTGGTCCCAAACTAGAGCCACTTGCGATGCCACCCAGTTACTGGGGCTTCCGGTTGTTGTACGTTGTGCTCATCCGGACGTGGCCGGAGACGAGATACGTGCGGCTACTATGAGGGTGTCGGCACGCCGGGATGTCTTGCTGGACTTGTTTTGCCATTGTCGAAATTTCTTGTGCACCGGGATTGCGAGTCTGATCGGGTTGTCCCTAAGATAAGGGTGTTTACCTCTGCTGATCGTGAGAGCTTGTGATCGGCTAAGTTGGGACACCCTTGCAGGGTTATGATCTCTCAAAAGTCATGCCCGCGGTTACGTGGCATATTGGAATTTGTTAATGTCCGGTTGTAGAAAACTTGACAGAGGATCCGAAATAAAACACACAACCGCGTGAGTAACCATGACCGTCTCTTTTCACTTTGAGAAGAGAACACGGTGGGGTTATGTTTGACTCGTAGGTAGTTCAGGATCACTTAGCGATCATTACTAGTTTGTGACCGTCTATGTAGATGCTCATCTTATTCTTGTACTCGTAAGTTAGCCACCATACATATGCTTAGCCGCTGCTGCAACCTCGCCACTTAACCTTTCCATACCCATTAAGATTTGCTAGTCTTGATAACCATGGTTATGCGATTGCTGAGTCCTCGTGGCTCACAGATACTACAACAACAGTTGCAGGTGCAGGTTCCGATGACTTGACGTGAGAGTGATGCTCATTTGTGTTGGAGGTCTTCTTCTTCTTCTTCCGTAGTCTTGGAATAGGTTCCTGGTCGACAGCCTGGGATAGCAGATGGATGTCGTTGTGTTTTTCATGTTTTCATCTGTAGTCGGATGTCTTGTGTATGTTGTGTTGTATTCATGTGGAATTGTATGACTTGTCTGTATCTCCATCTATTTATGTATGGTACGATGTAATGATATCCATCTTGCTAAGCGCTCCAAATGCAGTTGTGCCCCAATCACGAGTTCATCATGTGATCGGGAAAGAATCGCATCTTGGGCGTGACAGAAATGTAGCGACCCGACCCGAATGGATCAAGTCTCTATGCTTAAGTGTCATCCCTGGATTGGTATGCTGATACACACAGTACTCGAGGATTTATAACATAGGTAAATCACATGTGTAAAGTGACGGAAATACTATTACCTCAATTAATATAGCGGAAGTAACAACAAGGTTGTGCAGTCCCAACAACACCAATGGCAAAGTTGAGTGTAGACAGCGCAACCTAACGTAACACTTGTTCGTCAAATAATTCCTGCAACATGAGATGTTGCAGCCATGTAGGTCAGTACATTGAATGTACTGGCAAATTCACACCATAGAATAATGATGAACAATATCTATCACTACATGCATATTTGGCTGGTGGAGGCTGTAAGGTTTATTTTTGCATAAAGCTAATTTTTCCCTAGACCAAAGGAATAGATCTTATTCACTACTCAGTTTAGTTATGAAATATTGAGAATGGTTCCTCCATCTCAAATCCCCAAGTTGCCAATATTAATAACCCAACAATTTTATTAGATCAAGTGATGAGATCAACAAATAATACACTTATGGATACTCAAAGATGTTCATAACCATGGACACGACAACTCAAGAATAGTTTGTACACTCTGCAGAGGTTTGTGCACTTCTCCCCACACGACTCGATCGCCTCCGTTTAATTTCTCACACTACATGGTGTTTGAGAAACGGATGACTGAGACACAGTCTTTCAGAAGCATTAACTCTTTACTCCGGGTAGACCGGTACACCTACATTCCCCCTACATCTACTAGTCCACCACTGAAAGAGCTCACACAACAATACTCAACTATGCCAGAGCCCATAATGGCTTGTGGCTGCACATGGAAGTTTCTAGGCATGAAAATATCATATGATCCCTTTGAGCCTGGGTGGCATTCCAATAGGGTGATCACATGGGTCCTCCGGGATCCCCTAGGACAACACTAGACCCTCCAGGTGCCCGGGCAAACCATTGGGTGAGTAGCCACCTTAAGTTTCCCTTAGATAATATTACTCTCGCAACTTTCATGAATATCACATACCAATCCACGTATAGGCATGGCTAAGCAATAAGTAACAAAGCGTATATCCCTTGGGTTGATCTCTAGTAGTTGGGTTCCTACCTCATGAACTACTAAGCAATACCACACGTGATCAAGCCCTACTCATGCAATCTTTGAGGATAGAACTAATGCAATAAAAACTGGGTATTGGAAAGTATGATCAAAATATAACTTGCCTTGTACTGTTGATGAAGATTCTTTGCACTCATAACTCGTGATAGATCTATTCATCACACTCTGATCAATCTATCGTAAGCAAGCAATAGTAACCACACATAAGCAATCCTAAAAAAGAATCAAAAAAGAAAACTCAGAAAACTTTGAAAATGAGCAAACGACTCTTGCAACAGAAAAAAAATCTAACGGTACCAAAATTAAGTGAATTTGGCCTTATCAGAAAATTTAGGTCAAGAACTTCGATTTGCAAAAAGAATCAACTCAAACGGATTTACCGTTAAAAAGATATGATCAAAAGAAGTTTGAATATGAATTTGAGCAAATTTCAAAATTTCAAAGTTTCAAAAGTTTATTTGATAGATTCACTAGATAGGTGAGATCAAGACGAAAATCTAGGCGTTGGTTTCATCTAAGTTGGATGAACGAGTAAAAAGTTATGGCTATTTGAAAAATCAGGGTTAAGCTGTTTCACGAAAGAAAAAAATAACTACGGCTAAACAAATCATAGGTCTAATGTATAAATACAGAGAGTAATTGATAATCTAATTATTCTACCGTACACCACTCTAGAAAATAATAAACTACGGGAGTATATAAAAAATACGAAAAAAGATATCTTTATAAGGTAGAGAAATGACGACTTAGAAGAGAGGAGACGACTTCCACAATTCCCGCTGAAGAGAAAAAATATTTTTCTTTTATGAATCTAGTCAAACCAAAATATTGATTTAACTCGAATCAGATGATTTTTGAAGGCTCTATGGGTGTATATTTATAGGTGGAAAAGAGGATTAGAGATTAAAAGTTAGGCAATGTGAGACAAAACGTAAACGTACAAATAAAACGAAGGTAAATCGCACGCGCTAAAAAAGGCAACACGGGCCGGCCGGACGCACGGGGATTGTAGTTTATTTTAAAAAAATCGACCGAAAAAAAACTAGGCAAGAAAAAGAAAAAATGATTGGCTGGGCCTAGCCCATTTAGGAGGAAAAAAGAGATGAGGCGCCCGCTGCTATCATGTTATGCATGTAGGCGACGGATAATTACGGTCGCACGCGCATTTTTTTATAGAAACAGAAAAGAAAAATTAAATAACGAAAATAAAAGATATTTTACATAGGTGTATTATATATCAAGAATTTCAGAAAACGGTTTCCTATAACACGAACATTTTTCTAGAGTTAAATAAAATCCACAAAAAATTAAATAAATCAAAAGGTGCTTCTGGTTTATTTAAAAACCAAATAAAAATATTTTAAAATACCAAAATTATTTCAAAATCATTTCTCTCCAATTTTTTCTTCTAGGCAATCATTTTACCCTATTTTACTTATATTTTATATTTGGAGAATAATAAGTTGAATAAAAAACCAAATACCTCAAACTTCAAAATGAGTTTCAAAAATACTTTAAAGGAACTTCCAACTCATATTTCTTATAATTTGAAGAAGTCATTTTATCTTATCTCATGAAAATCATTGAGTTGCATAAAGTTTCTAAATTTGAAATATTTCCAAATGAAATTCAAACCTTTTCAAAACCATTTTCATTTATTTAAATGGAAGAAACCATATCATCTTCACTTCAGGGTTTTGTGATGAAATGAATTTGAATTCATGGAGATCATAAATGCAAAAAAAATGAAAGTTTGGGAAAGTCATTTCATTCCCTCTCATTTAACTTTCAAAAGTTTAAAATTTCATTCAATTTCACACAGCACATCAAACAAGCAATCAAAATTATCTATTTAATATAACATTCCAAAATTTAGAATTTTGGAATGTTACAAACCTACCACACTTAAAATGAATCTCGTCCTCGACATTCGAAGAGGTTAGCAAGAAGTAGGTTAGGGTTTGGGGTCTCCTAACAAATCCATTGATTGGTATGGTCTAGTGTACTACCACACTTATAAGCATGGTTACGGTTTCATCAAAACTCAGGTGCTCCATCCTTATTGTTGGTAGTGTCGATCTTCTCAGATTTTCAGGATAACTCCTTCTATGGGCTCTTCCGGTAGTGGTATAACATTTTCCTCAATCCTTGTGTTCTTTCATCTTGGTGAGGTTCTTCCGGGTCTGGTTCTTCTTAACTGACAAGTCAGGCGCCAATACTAAACAACTATCGATATCTCATGGTGGTCATCAAACAAACTAACTCGGTTCGTGCAGAAAAACAGGTCTGGGCTTCATTCTCACTGTATGACCTACGGTTGGCAACACTGCCTTGTACAAGAGAAAAATTCTCATACAATTCTAAGGTTTATACAAAGTTTTGATATCGTCGTCTCTCTACTATGGGTAAGTCACTCAGATTTACCATCCCGTATAACAGAGGCGAATAATAAGAGTAAGTCGGTATGGTGATCAATCCATTCCGCACCTAAATCGTCGCCTTGTATATGGTTTAGTGAATCTCGTATTCTAACACTCGGCCATCCTCACAAGCATTGCAGAATTTCTCTTGTCAATGAACTAAGTTCGGATCAATCCATTGATTTTGCAAGCCAAACAACCATATATCGTTTCTTCACAACTCTCGGGTTTTGCGTAAACACCTATTCGATCGTCTGTTGTTAAATTTGTAACTTCTTCCAGGGGTTTTCCTTCAGCAAGAGTGTGCTTGCTTCTTTGACAGGTCCTGGGGCTTGTGGGTTATGGCTCATCTCATCACTGGTAACACTTGGTCTCATCTTCGGGTTGCAACTGATCAGTCTTCCAACATCCAGCTTCCTTAGCATTTGTAAATCCATCCAATTTGTATTGTTTCCCTTCCTTCTGTTGGTACAAACTAAGATATAATTACTCACACTCATCCTTGGGTGGTCCATTCCAAGGTCTGACTTAACTAACCACTAGCTCTTGTAATCGGGTAACGATGTTGGGTTCTACCACCCTTAAAATGAAGAACCCATGTTTTCCTCAAAATCTTATTCCATGCATCATGAATTCACACATCACTTATATAGTAACAACCCACAAAATCCAAAATCATTACCATGATGCTAACTTTACCAATTCTCAAATTGTTACATTCTTGTAATGCCCCAGATGTAACACTATCCCAATATGGCAATATATAAACTTTGGCTTCATCATTTCTGTTCTGGGTTCTTCTTTCTTTTCGGGTTCTTCGTTTTGTCGTGTGTGTATGTGCATTTCATCCATGTCATGTTGTCATGTGCTTTGCATTGCATTTGTGTTGTCACTTGCATCCGGTCCCACTCGTCTCTTTCCGTTGTCCGTTTCGAGTTCCGACGCTCTCACATGTGCCCGTGGCATCCCCGAGTCCTTCTTTCGTGTGTGGCCGTGTAACGTTTCCGGAATGACGTGAGACTTGTCGTGCAATGTTGTTTTGGTACGTATAGGCCGCCTGTCAAGTTTCGTCGCGTTTGGAGTTCGTTTGGTGCCCCAACGATTAACCTAGTGGGCTAAAAGAACCTCTTCTTTGAGGCCCAAGACCCCCTCCACAACAGCCCACCAACCCAGCACAACCCTTCCCATCATCTCGGTCGTCGAATTGTGATCGCGTGGCCGAAAACCGCTCCCCATTTGGAGTCTCCTAGCTCCTTGTGCCTATAAAAACGTCCCCCCATGCCATTTTCGTCCAAAAAACCCTAGCTCCACTCCTCCCTCGCCGCGCCGGACACGTCCGTACGCCGCCGGACGTGTCCAGCCGACCTCCGCTCCAATCGTGACGCGCCACGTGTCCATCCGCCGTCGTCCCACCGCGCCGGCCCGCGAGGCCCGCCGCGGGCCCGCCGCCGCCGCCGAACGGACCTCTCCGCCCGTGCCTCGTCCCTCCCATCGTCGGGCTCGCGATGCCGCCGCGCGCTCCCGCCTCTCCGCCGCCGCCGCCGGCCACGCCGCCGCCTGGAGGACGCCTCCTCGCCGCTCCGGGCCCGACCCCCGCCGCTACCTCCGGCCGGCCTCCCCGCCGCCGGGCCGTGCGCCGCCGTCGGCCGAGGCCGCCCTCGCCGCCGGGCCCCTCGCCGGCCTCCTCCGGTGCCGTCGCGCTCCCTCACCGGCAAGCCAGCAGCCACCGGCCCCGATCCGATCGATCCGCGGGATCCAGATCGGCCGAACCCTAACGGGTCCCGACGCCCGTTCGCCCGCAACCCGCGCCGACCCGCGACCCGATCCGCACAGTGAGCCCGATCCGCGAGGTTGAACCCCTGTTTTCTTTTTTTGCTAAGTCCATTGTTAACTTTGTTGTCGGATGGCTTTTTGTGATGGCGATAACTTTTTGTGTGTATGTCCGATTTGTGCATATGATATGTCAAAATGATCGTGGTGATGTGTACTACGTTTTGTTCCATTGCGTCATGCTTGTTTGAGTCCATCTAGATGTCTTAATCTTCGTGTCAAGAGTGCTACTTGATAAAAACTGCTGCTACTAGTTATTTTCATGCCTTGTTTGAGATGTGATAACTTGGTGCATGTTTATCCAAATGAAGCAAATGATATGTCAAAATGTTCATCATGAGATGCTCTACATGTTGGTTGCTATAGCATGCATGTTACAGTTCATATTGCCATGTTATTCCTGTTGAAAAAGTGCATGTGGTTGTTAGGTTTTGTAACTTGTTACGAGATGCCTAGTTGAGGAGCTCGTTGCTATTGATGTGTTTGCCCCCATGTCGCATGCTCATATGTTTAGATTCTCCATTATGTGATCTTTGCTGTGGTGCAAACCATTTGCCATGTTATGCTTTAAGATGACTTAAACATGCTCGCAAACAGGCCATGCTAATGTTACTGTTTTAACACTTAGTGAAATTTCACTAAGTCTAGAATCTGTAATATCCTGATGCTATGTTTGTTTGATGCCCTAGGCAAATCCATGTTAGTTTTGGGGTGTCCATTGATCATTCCTTGTTGTATATGATGTTGTCTATCCATCCATGCCCTCACTTGCTCATTTGGGATGCTGTAGCCTATTTAATTCTTGCTCCCAAGTTGCTATAAAATATTACTGTCAGGTTTTTAGTGTCATGATCAAAATGTTGTAGCTTGTTGCTATTGATCCATGCCTCCTATGGAGTTGCTTCAATGGAGTTGTTTGCTGTAGGATATGTCTACTTCATGCCCATGCTTCTTATCACCATGATTGAGTGTTGTAGAGTATATATTTCTTGCTCCAAAGTTGCTATGTGGCTGTTAATTTCATCTTTGCATTGAATCTTGTTTCGGGTGTATCTTTTATCCCGTTGCTCCGTTTTGAGCGTGCCCTACATGAAACTTGTGTGTTTTTGCATGTAGAATCATAATATCATCTTGTTAACATGTTTGGAGTATGTTTGCTTGATGTTTGGGTGCATCTTGCACCGTTGCCATGCTTATCTTGTTTTGATCATATCTTCTAGACTGTAGCTCCGTTTTAAACAAACTTTATATGAAACTTGACTATAATTTCGTGTAGATTATCATGGTGCATTTTAACTTTCTATTTAACAACTTTAACTTAAGGTTTGTTCAGATCTGAACTAATTTCAAACTATGCATATGAGGACTTACCGGATTTGTCTTAGGTAGTTTCCGGCCTCATTTAAACTTGTTGTTCTTATGTTGTTTCTCTGTGCTTCCTACCTTGCCATGTTTTGCATCCTATATAGACATGTCTTGCATCCTACTTGCTTGAGCATATTGTCTTGTTCTTGTGTTGTTCTGGTGTGCTTCCTACTTTGACATGTTATGCATCCTAAGTGCATCTGCATGTGCATCCTAAGTGCATCATACTTGCATCCTATAGATTGAGCATTGCACCTTGTTTGATTTCGTGCCTCGTGTGTTCTTGTGTTGAGTAGAGCCGGAAGCCGAGACCGAGTACGAGAACGAGGTTACTACCGAGGTTGAGAACGAGGAGCCGTCTTACGATCCCATCGACGACTCGACAGGCAAGATGACCGGACCCAGATATCATTACTATCTTTGCCTATTGCTAGAATTCTCGCTCTTTAGCTTATTGCCTCGATGCCCATGTTTTTCTATCAACCTCCTATTGTAACCATGAATCTGTCTAACCATCCTACCTATGCAAACCTTTGATTGGCTACGTAGGCTTCGCTCAGCCCCTCTTATAGCATTGCTAGTTGCAGGAGAAGATTTGAAGATTTTTGCTTCATGTTGAAGTATTTGTTGGGATATCACACTATATAAACTCTTAAACTAAATCATCTATATATTGGTAATGGGTGGAAGGCTAAGCCTCTTGCTTGGTGATTTGTTCCACTCATGCCGCCCTAGGAATCGTATAAACCGGTGTTATGTTCCTTGATTTTGCGTTCCTCACATGGTTGGGGTTATGGGACCCCCTTGATAAACCGCTTAGCGCTAAGTCTTTTCCAGCAAGTCCCAACATTGGTACTATTTTCCTAAACAACTAAAAACTTGCATAGGGAGTAATTAAACCTCTTCTTAATCAACAACCCTGGGCCAGTGCTCCACATGAGTGTTGGTCCAAACTGGGGGTCCTGTGGGGCCACCTCAAGGAAACTCGAGGGCTGGTAAAAAACCGTAGCATCACCCATCCGGTCGTGGCCTGAGACGAGATACGCGCGGCTACTATCAGGGTGTCGGCACGCCGGGAGGATTTGCTGGATTAGTCTTACCTTAGTCAGAGTATCTTGAGCACGGGATTCCGAGAATACTCAGGCCTCCCCACCTTCGAGTTGCGACTCCGCGGATCGTGGGCTTGTAATGGGCCAAGTTGGGACACCCCTGAAGGGTTTTGAACTTTCGAAAGCCGTGTCCGCGGTTATGTGGCAGATGGGAATTTTTTAATATCCAGTTGTAGAAAACTTGACACCATGTTCAGAACACACTACCAGCATGAGTAACCGTGACGGTCATTTTCCGAAAGGGGTTCGGGAAGTGAACACGGTGGGGTTATGATTGACGTGCTTAGATAGGATCACTTAGTGATCACTTTATCGCTCGTGGCACTTCTCTTCTCGCTCTTAACACGTAAGCTAGTGCTAGTGCAGCTGCAACCTTTTATCTTTCTTCAGCCTTGTTCCACACCCAAGGCTTAGATAGTTTTGCTACCCGGGAACGGGATTGATGAGTCCTCCGTGGCTCACAGATTCTACACCACACCAAATGCAGGTACCATGGTGAACTACTCAGGTGACGGCACATAGTTGTACTGGGAGTACGATGAAGAATGTAGTCGATACTATGTGCACTATCCCGATGATCAGTAGTGGTTTCTACTAGGGGCGATTCGAACCTGTGGCTTTATGTATTTGGTATCTTTCATTTGGATCTTCACTCGTAGTCGGGTTGTGATGTTATTTGGATGATGTTTTGCTATGTAATGTATTGTGTGACGTGGCGAGTGTAAGCCAACTATCCTTTTGCATTTCATCCCTATTTTTACATGAGTCGTGCAAAGGTACCGAACTTGAGATCATTCCGGAATGGGATTATACCTTTAAGTCGTGCCACGACACGTAGGAGGTATAGTCCCATCCTGGGCATTACAAGTCCTACATTTCCATTACATGCTTCAACTCGACTACTTAGCACAAGTCTCCTTCTCCTTAGGGCAATCTCTAGCATAGCGCCCTGCTTCACTACAGCAGAATCATATTATGAGTCTCGTGGTTCCCTGTGATTACGTAGCCTCCTTAGGTCCTCGGCTTATGGCTCCACTTCAGAACTTGTATATCCTTAACTCATCCTTGGAGTCACTATTACTCCATACTCCGGCATTACACCCTTTTTTAAATCCAATTGTACTTATTTCCTTCATAACCTTGGGGTAAGCATATTTTCAAGAATAAACTCCAACTTATTTGCGCAAACTCCACTATTTGGAGCAACATTTTCCTTTCTATTGGTCGAGGTTTCACACAAAAAAGTATCGCCCTAAACAAAATGCATTGGTTCCTCCGTAATTCATATTTTCCTCATATCAGATCTTTTATTACATCCTGAACCCCTAGCCAACACTCAAATTTCAAGGGTGCTTCACTACGAATGTTGCCATCCACATGGTTTGGTATGGTCAAGCATTCCTCCCATCTTTAGTCATTTGTCCTTGATGAGGATGCTTCAGTCCCACTGTAATTGTGCAATGTGATTCTTGAAATCATTGGTCTTTCGCTTCATCATGGTGGTCGTGTGCTTCATCTCCATCATCTTTGCGTGCACCCCACGCAGGCATTCCTGAGTGTGATGAAGTCTTGCTTCAAGTATTTCTCCAATCTAGCGTATGGCCTCCATAGCAGCTTCACGAACAAAGTCAAAGAATGTTGTTCATGGTACTCGAGAGATGAAAAAGTATTGACCCATAGTTTTTGGGCAAACTCCTTTCACACGGTGGAGGTGTACCTCCATGTACCAAAGTTCAACTCCATTCTCCATGAAGGGATAACCCTTGTAGACTGCATCTCCTTCAAGGTGAATATGCTTCATCATGTCCTTCAGGATCTTTGGGTAATCCCGATTGCTAGTCAGGGTCATGATCGTTTCCGGTCCTTTGAGAAAAGACTCGTAAAGGGTTGTCATCTATAGGTATAAGATAGAAGGGGTACTCAGGATAATGTATGTATTTTCTTAGTTAAAAATGTGGTTGTTTGTCCGAGAAACGTTTAGGGTCAGCTTGTCCATGGGTTCAAGGTTTTAGTCTAGGTGAGAAAGCAAGAGAGGTACTCACAAATATCCAACAACTCATAGCATTTCATATGAAACTCCACACATATCAACTTCTATTGCTTCTCGAACTATTACAATGTCCTTGCCATAACTCAACTCAATTTCCAAATGAAAAAGTGTACTCCACCTTTATTTACATGCTTTATTCCAATATCAACATCTCAACTACTCTGCTCAATCTTTCCTCAGGTCTGAACCTTCTCTGGCAAAATGCCCCACTTCATTGCAGCGTAAACAAATGACATCAGACAAATCTAAGGACTTCATGGTGACTATCTTGGTTCACTAGGTTCTTGGCTTCCTTGTGGGGCAGTTGCTAGCATAATGACCTAAATCCTTGCACCTGTAACATGTGATATGACTCAGGTCCTTTTCCGCGGAAATTGGGTTGTTCTGGTGACACATGCTCTTTCTCTTTCTCGACTTCTTCGTTCTTATCAATTCTTCTATCTTTTGTGGATCAAACTCCACCTCTTTTGTCGGGATGTCTCCCAGATACTCTTGACTTTCCTTCATGCAATCCTGTGAAAGATGTCCTTTTTCGCCACATGAGTAGCAAGCACGAGAGTAATATCTGTTTAGGCCTTCTCCATCAGGGTCGTCAATACCTTCCTCCATCGCGGATTCCTTCAAATTTTCCTCGAGGGCTTCTTTCATTGATTCTTTCTTCTGATGGATAGATCGTTGTACCATGGGGTAAATGTGACACTGAGCAGGGTAGTGGGTAGTCCCTTCACACAAAAACAAGTAATCTGCCTAGTTGGGCATTCTTCAGCTGGGTGACTTTCTTCACAATGGGCGCATTCATCCTTGTGCTCCTCCTGTGTGTGTCCTATTTCTCCACAAATCCTGCAGGCACAAGGCTTCTTCTTCGGGTTGTCACCACGCTTTTGAATGAGATGGGATTTTAACAGAGTCTTCTTGAATTCCTCCCAACTTTTTGCTCCATTACATCCTTGTATGGTTTGATGCATTTTCCACCATGTTGTAGCACTTTTTGTAAAGTACTGAAGAGCGCATTGAACCTCATACTTCCTTGCAATGAAATCTTTCCTGAACTGATCCTCAAGGTTTTGTATCCATAACTCTGCCTCCGGCTGTGTCATCGGTCTAGAGAATACAAGTCTATCTTCATTCATCATCTATTAGGTCCAATAGTTTTGGAATGAGATTCGGGAGATGCAGAGGGGTACACTCAATACAAACAATAGTTTTGAAGAGATGGGTTTTACGTTGTGGCCATCGGAAAACATCAAACAAACGACGGCTCACATTCGTCGCATCTAATGTAAGTACATAACAGGGGTTTGGTCTTCTAAAGGTCAATATCTCTTCAAAGTCGCCAACTCTTCAAATATTCAGAGTATCCACTGTTGTAGCTTCAACACTTCTAATGCATGGTGAAATCCTCTTTACTCCGAAGTGGTCAAAATGGAAAAGGGTATTGTCTAACTATTTAAGGTAAAAGGGAAGATTTGACAAAACTCTGAAAAGAAGAGAGATAAAGAATCTTTTTGAAAATATATTTTTAGAGAAATCCCTTCCTATGGGCTTGCCAGTTTCTAGGGTCACGTTCTACAGTCAACATGTGCTCTAATACCATCTTGTAGCGACTCGACCCGAATGGATCAAGTCTCTATGCTTAAGTATCATCCCTGGATCGGTATGCTGACACACACGGTACTCGAGGATTTATAACAGAGGTAAATCACATGTGTAAAGTAACGTAAATACTATTACCCCAATTAATATAGCGGAAGTAACAACAAGGTTGTGGAGTCCGAGCAACACCAACGGCAAAGTTGAGTGTAGACAGCGCAACCCTAACGTAACACTTATTCGTCGAATAATTCCTACAACATGAGACATTGCAGTCATGTAGGTCAGTACATTGAATGTACTGGCAAATTCACACCATAGAATAATGATGAACAATATCTATCACTACATGCATATTTGGCTGGTGGAGGCTGTAAGGTTTATTTTCGAATAAAGCTAATTTTTTCCCTACAACAAAAGAATAGATTTTATTCACTACTCAGTTTAGTTATGAAATATTGAGAATGGTACCTCCATCTCAAATCCCCAAGTTGCCAAAGTTAATAACCCAACAATTTTATTAGATGAAGTGATGAGATCAACAAATAATACACTTCTAGATACTCAAAGATGTCCATAATCGTGGACACGGCTACTCATGAATAATTTGTACACTCTGCGGAGGTTTGTGCACTTTTCCCCACAAGACTCGATCGCCTCCGTTTAATTTCTCGCACTGCATGGTGTTTGAGAAACGGATGACCGAGACACGGTCTTTCAGAAGCATTAACTCTTTACTCCGGGTAGACCGGTACACCTACATTCCCCCTACATCTGCTAGTACACCACTGAAAAGCTCACACAACAATACTCAACTATGCCAGACCCCATAATGGCTTGTGGCTGCACATGAAAGTTTCTAGGCATGAAAATATCATATGATCCCTTTGAGCCTGGGTGGCATTCCAATAGGGTGATCACACGGGTCCTCTGGGATCCCCTAGGACAACACTAGACCCTCCAGGTGCCCGCGCAAACCACTGGGTGCTCCAGGGTGCCCCAACCAATCCACCCAAATGTGTATTAAAGTAGCCACCTTAAGTTTCCCTTAGATAATATTACTCTCGCAACTTTCATGAATCTCACGTACCAATCCACGTATACGCAAGGCTAAGCAATAAGTAACAAAGCGTATATTCCCTTGGGTTGACCTCAAGTAGTTGGGTTCCTACATCATGAACTACTAAGCAATACCACATGTGATCAAGCCCTACTCATGCAATCTTTGAGGATAGAACTAATGCAATATAAACTGGGTATTGGAAAGTATGATCAAAATATGAACTTGCCTTGTACTGTTGATGAAGATTCTTCGCACTCATAACTCGTGATAGATCTATTCGTCACACTCCGATCAATCTATCGTAAGCAAGCAATAGTAACCACACATAAGCAATCATGAAAAAGAATCGAAAAACAGAACTCGGAAAACTTCGAAAACGAGCAAACGACTCTTGCAATAGAAAACAATTTCTAATGGTACCAAAATTAAGTGAATTTGGCCTTATCAGAAATTTTAGGTCAAGAACTTCGATTTGCAAAAAGAATCAACTCAAACGGGGTTACCGTTAAAAAGATATGATCAAAAGAAGTTTGAATATGAATTTGAACAAATTTCGAAATTTGAAAGTTTCAAAAAGTTTATTTGATAGAGTCACTGGATAGGTGAGATTAAGACGAAAATCTAGGTGCTTGTTTCATCTAATTTGGATGAACGATTAAAAAGTATTGGCTATTTGAAAAATCAGGGTCACGCTGTTTTACAGAAGAAGAAAAATAGCTATGGCTAAAAAAATCCTAGGTCTAATGTATAAATACAGAGACTAATTGATAATCTAATTATTCCACTGTACAGCACTCTAAAAAATAATAAGCTACCGAAGTGTATCGAAAATACGAAGAAAGATACCTTTATAAGGTAGAGAAAAGACGACTTTGCAGAGAGGAGACGACTTCCAGAATTTCAGTCGGAGAGAAAAATATTTTTCTTTTGTGAATCTAGTCAAACCAAAATATTGATTTAACCCGAATTGGATGATTTTTTGAGGCTCTATGGGTCTGTATTTATATGTGAAAAGAGGCTTAGAAGTTAAAAGGTAGGTAATGTGGTACTAAACGTAGACGTACAAATAAAACGAAGGTAAATCACACGGGCTAAAAAAAGGCAACACGGGCCGGCCGGGCGCACAGGCGCTACGGTTTATTTTTAAAAAATCAGTCGAAAAAAATCAGGGAAGAAGAAGAAGAAGAAGAAAATGACTTGTTGGGCCTGGCCCATTTAGGAGCAAACAAAGAGATGAGGCGCCCACTGCTATCATGTTACGCATGTAGGCGCCACATAATTACGGTCGCACGCGCATTTTTTTATAGAAACAGAAAAGAAAAATTAAATAATGAAAACAAAAGGACATTTTACATAGGTGTATTATATATAAGAATTTCAAGAAAGGATTTCCTACAACATGAACATTTTTCTAGAGTTAAATAAAATCCACAAATATTTAAATAAATCAAACTGTGCTTTTGGTTTATTTAAAAACTAGATAAAAATATTTTAAAATACCAAAATTATTTCAATATCATTTCTCTCCAATTTTCTCTTGTAGGGAATCATTTTACCCTATTTTCCATATATTTAATTTTTGGAGAATAATAATTTGAATAAAAACCAAATACCTCAAACTTGAAAATGAGTTTCAAAAATACTTCAAATGAACTTCCAACTCATATTTCTTATAATTTGAAGAAGTCATTTTATCTTCTCTCATGAAAATCATTGAGTTGCATAAAGTTTCTGAATTTGAAATATTTCCATATGAAATTCAAATCTTTTAAAAACCATTTTCATTTATTTAAATGGAAGATGTCATATCATCTTCACTCTAGGGTTTTCTGATGAAATGAATTTGAATTCATGAAGATCATAAATGCAAAAAAATTGAAAGTTTGGAAAGTCATTTCATTCCCTCTCATTTAATTTTCAAAAGTTTCAAATTTCATTCAATTTCACACAGCACATCACACAAGCAATCAAAACTATCTATTTAATATAACATTTCAAAATTTAGAATTTTGGGATGTTACAAACGTACCACACTTAAAATGAATCTCGTCCTCGAGATTCGAAGAGGCTAGCAAGAAGTAGGTTAGGGTTTGGGGTCTCCTAACAAATCCATTGATTGGTATGGTCTAGTGTACTACCACACTTAGAAGCATGGTTACAGTTCCATCAAAACTCAAGTGCTCCATCCTTATTGTTGGCAGTGTCGATCTTCTCAGATCTTCAAGATAACTCCTTCTCTCGGCTCTTCTGGTAGTGGTATAACCTTTTCATCAATCCTTGCGTTCTTTCATCTTGGTGAGGTTCTTCCGGGTCTGGTTCTTCTTAACTGACAAGTCAGGCGTCAATACTAAACAACTATTGATATCTCATGGTGGTCAACAAACAAACTAACTGGGTTCTTGCAGAAAAACGGGCATGGGCTTCATTCTCACTGTATGACCTAGGGTTGGCAACACTGCCTTGTACAAGAGAAAAAATTTCATACAATTCTAAGGTTTAAACAGAGTTTTGATATCGTCGTCTCTCTGCTATGGGTAAGTCACTCAGATTTACCATCCCGTATAACAGAGGCAAATAATAAGAGTAAGTCGGTATGGTGATCAATCCATTCCGCGCCCAAATCATCGCCTTGTATATGGTTTAGCGAATCTCGCATTCTAACACTCGGTCATCCTCAGAAGCATTGCAGAATTTCTCTTATCAACGAACTAAGTTTGGATCAATCCATTGATTCTCCAAGCCAAACAACCATCTATCGTTTCTTCACAACTCTTAGGTTTTGCGTAAACACCTATTTGATCGTCTGTTGTTAAATTCGTAACTTCTTCCAGGGGTTTTCCTTCAGCAAGAGTGTGCTTGCTTCTTTGACAGGTCTTGGGGCCTGTGGGTTATGGCTCATCTCATCACTGGTAACACTTGGTCTCATCTTCGGGTTGCAACTGATAAGTCTTCCAACATCTAACTTCCTTAGCATTTGTAAATCCATCCAATTTGTACGGTTTCCCTTCCTTTTGTTGGTACAAACTAAGATATAATTACTCACACTCATCCTTGGGTGGTCCATTCCAAGGTCTGACTTAACTAACCACTAGCTCTTGTATTCGGGTAACGATGTTGGGTTCTACCACCCTTAAAATGAAGAACCCTTGTTATCCTCAAAATCTTATTCCATGCATCATGAATTCACACATCACTTATATAGTAACAACCCATAAAATTCAAAATCATTACCATGATGCTAAGTTTACTGATTCTCAAATTGTTACAATCTCCTGCATTTCCATTACATGCTTCAACTCGACTACTTAGCACAAGTCTCCTTCTCATTGGGACAATCTCTAGCATAGCGCCCTGCTTCACTACAGCAGAATCATATTATGAGTTTCGTGGTTCCCTGTGATTACGTAGCCTCCTTAGGTCCTCGGCTTATGGCTCCACTTCAGAACTTGTATATCCTTAACTCATCCTTGGAGTCACTATTACTCCATACTCCAGCATTACACCCTTTTTTAAATCCAACTGTACTTATTTCCTTCATAACCTTGGGGTAAGTATATCTTCAATCTCCAGCAAAAGGAGAGACAAAGAACCTATGGTAGAAAATGAGGTAAGAAGGAGTGATAGAATTAAAAAAGATAATAAAGGCTTTAGAAGAAAATCTTGTGATACAAAATCTTGTCTGCCATGCAATGCTATGCCCCCCAATTATTCAGCACTCAGTGGTTAAAAACCTGACCAAGTCTTTTTGTAAGGTTGCTGAGGAGGAGCTTCAAGAGAAGTTGTCCAAGAAACCAAAGAAGAAGGGACAAGAAGAGATGGCCCATGCATCCAAGGCCACTAGGGACACAGCCAGCAAAAATTAGTGTGTTGATGAATCTTCAATATCAAAATGTAATAGATAGCAGCATGACATGTTATCCTCTTTTGGTTAAAGGATGTCACATGTTTGGAGTAAACTGTAAACCCTGCATCTACTGCACAATGAATGCTTGCACTGAATGGCACCTTTTGCATGTCAACACTGCCCTGCTGAAAAGTTAGTTGTGTTTTTATGCTATGGGAGACACTACTTCTATATCTCATGCTGAGAAAATGTTTGATTCACATTTCTGGTTGATGAGGTGTTCCTGGCCCTATATCCCTGCTAAATGGTGCAACACTACCTCTGAATCAAGATATATTGCTCTGTATGTGAACCTCACTACCATTCAGGCTTGGGCGTGTCACCAGGGGATGGACCCTGATGATCAATTAATCAATCCTATAGTTTCTAATGAATAGCAACAGAACCTGGAATATCTTAAATTGGAATGTGAGAGGTATTAATTCCTCAGACAAATGGCTAGCTATTAGACAGAAAATAGAGGATAGTGCTGCTGGGATTATATGCTTGCAGGAAACTAAGAGAGAAACCTTTGATTTAACCTACATTCATAAAGTATGCCCTCAAAGATTCAACAAATTTGAATTCCTACCATCTATTGGGGCCTCGGGGGGTATTCTCACTGCTTGGAATGGATCCTTATTTTCTGGAGATCTAGTGTTTCAAAACAAGTTCTCCCTCTCAATTGAGTTCACATGCAGATCATCTTCTAAAAGTTGGATTCTCACAAACATTTATGGTCCCTGCAATCATGAAGAAAAAATTGAGTTCATTGACTGGTTTGGTAATATACAAATGCCTAATGAAGTAGATTGGATTATCATGGGAGACTTCAACTTCATCAGAACACCTGAAGACAGAAACAGACCTGGAGGAGATGTTAATGAGATGCTTATGTTTAATGAGGCTATTAGTGAACTGGGCTTAATTGAACTCCCTCTCAAGGGCAGACAGTTCAGCTAGAGCAATATGCAAGAAAACCCTCTCTTAGAAAAACTAGACTGGTTCTTCACCTCTGCTGCTTGGATGACTAGTTACCCAGATACTTTGGCCCTTCCCATGGCCAAACCAATCTCTGACCATCTTCCATGCATGATTAAAATAGGCACAAATATTCCAAAACCAAAGGTGTTCAGATTTGAAAACTACTGGATTAACCACAGCTCTTTTAATCAGGTGGTTGAAACAGCTTGGAATATACCAGTGGGTCATACTGACTGTGCTAAGAAGATCAATGCTAAACTCAAAAATGTCAGAAGAGCTCTTAAGCTATGGTCCAAAAACATTGCAAGCCATAAGAAGCAAATTTCAAACCTAAATGACTGTATCTTTCTTTGGGACATGATTGAAGAATACAGAGACCTATCAGTTTATGAAAATAACTGCAGAACTATGCTCAAGGAACATTTACTAACTGTGCTCAATGATCAGAAGATTTACTGGAAACAGAGAGGTAAATTTAAAGGAGTTAAGTTTGGTGATGAGAACACAAAATTCTTTCACACTAATGTCTCTATTAACCACAAGCACAATAAGATTGCTATGCTATTGAACAAGGACCAAGTGGAAGTAACAGACCATGATGGCAAGGCTGCAATACTATGGGAAGCTTTTAAAACTAGATTGGGACAATCTAGTGGGCACTCAATGCACTTTGATCTAAGGGACCTCTATGAAAACACTATGGATCCACAACTCTTCAGTGACCTAGAAAAACCTTTCTCTCAAGAAGAAATTGAAGATGTGGTCAAAAAGCTACCTACAGATAAATCACAAGGGCCAGATGGATTCAATAAAGAGTTTATTAAAAGCTGTTGGCATATTATTAAGACTGATGTCTTTGAGCTTATTAGAGCTTTCCATGCTGAGAATGTTAATCTTGAGAGCATTAATTCCTCTTACATTACTCTAGTGCCAAAAACAGAGGTACCACTCTCACCCAATGACTTCAGGCCTATCTCACTGCTAAATAGTGTCCTGAAAATCATCACAAAACTGCTAGCCAATAGATTACAACAAGTTATCCTACAAATGGTGCATATTAATCAATATGGCTTCCTCAAAGATAGAGTGATCCAGGACTACCTAGGATGGGCCTATGAATACATTCACCAATGTCATAAATCTAAAGAGGAAACCCTAGTAATCAAATTGGATTTTGAGAAGGCTTTTGATACAATAGAACATGACGCAATTATTGATATATTCAGAGCAAAAGGGTTTGGAGAGAAATGGATTTCTTGGATGCAATCTCTGTTCACAACTGCATCCTCTGCTGTATTACTGAATGGGGTACCTGGTAAAAAAATTACATAAAAAGAGGAGTAAGACAAGGAGATCCCTACTCTCATTTGGTTTTTGTACTAGCTGTTGATCTCTTGCAATCCATCCTTAACAAAGCCATGAGGTTAAACATGATCACTGCTCCACTTCAAATCAGGTCATGCCCACATTTTCCAATTGTACAATATGCAGATGACACTCTGGTGGTTATGCAAGCTGATGCTAGACAATTGTTCTGTTTGAAAGCACTTCTGAATTCTTTTGCCACTGCAACTGGGCTCAAAGTAAATTATGGAAAATCAATCATGGTACCTTTTAACATTGCTGAGGACAGGGTTGAAATTTATACTAACACCTTGTAATGTGCTAGAGGTCAGTTCCCCTTTACCTACCTTGGCATGCCTTTGGGGATCTCCAAACCAACAGTGGAGCAATGCCTCCCCCTAGTAAACAGGATTGCAAAAAGAGTGGCTGGTATCTCTACATTCATGACACAAGCTGGTAAACTTCTGCTGGTCAAATCAGTGATGACATCATTAGCAGTATTCTTCATGTGCTGTCTGGACATACCTGTTACAATAAAAAACAGATCATCAAATAATTGAGACACTGCCTCTGGAGAGGACCTGATATGGAGGACAAAAGACCTGCTCTGGTAGCATGGCAAACAGTATGCAGACCCAAAGATCAAGGGGGATTATGAGTGCTAGACATCTACACACACAACAAAACATTGCTCATGAAGAACCTTCACAAATTCTTCAACAGACATGACATCCCATGGGTCAATCTTATCTGGGAATCATACTATAGTGATGGGAGATTACCAGGGGGAAGTTCAATAGGATCATTCTGGTGGAAGTCCAACTTAGCTCTCATTGATCAATACAAAGCCATTGCCAGATGTAATGTGGGAAATGGAGTCAGTGTTTTTTCTGGGAAGACTTATGGAGCCAAGCAATACTTAAACACCAATTCCCTCACTTGTTCTCTTTTGTCAGAGACCCTCAAATAATTGTAAAACAAGTACTACAGACTGAGTACTTACAGGACCTATTTTTTCTCCCTTTGAAACTGAAGCATATGAGGAATTCCTGCAGATGGAAGACATTTGCATTTCCATGAGACAATCAGAATACTTAGACACATTTGACACTTGGAGCTACATTTGGGGAATTGAACACTACTCCTCCATCAAAGCATATAAAGTTCTAATTGGATACAAGCAGACACCTCCACATTTTAATTGGATCTGGCAGAGCTCATGCCAGCCAAAGCATAAAGTGTTCTTCTGGCAACTTCTACATGATAGAGTCAACACAAGAAATTTACTTAGAAGAAAGAATTTTGTGCTACAAGATTACAACTGTGCTACTGCTGGATGTCAGCAAGAAGAAACTCTTCATCACCTATTTTGGGGCTGCCAATTCGTTCAACAATGTTGGGATTTCATTTGACCAACAAGAACACCAAACTTATCTGTGTTAGAAGAATTCCAAGACCTTAAGGACAAACTGGGATACCCTTTCTACATGGAAATCATAATCCTTGGAGCATGGGCCATCTCGATAAACAGAAACAATAAGGTTTTTGAAAACATCCAACCTTCCTTCCAAGGGTGGAAGTTCATTTTCTTGGAAGAGTTAAAGCTTCTCAAGTTCAGAATGAAGAAGAAGCATGATAGACAATTTTCTGTTTGGCTTCAAAGCCTCTTGTAAAGCCTTCTTTTCTGTATTTCCTTTCTCTATTTCTTTTTAGTCTCTTTTTTAGTTTTTTAGTCTCTTTTTCAGTTTGTAGGCTTAACTCAAGCCTTTCTCAGACACTCTTTGTAGTTTGTTTTTTAAAATAATTAAAAATTGCAGTGGGGTTTTACCCTACTGTTTATAGTAAAAAAAAAGCATATCTTCAAGAATAAACTCCAACTTATTTGCACAAACTCCACTATTTGGAGCAAAATTTTCCTTTCTATTGATCCAGGTTTCACACAGAAAAGTATCGCCCTAAACAAAATGCATTGGTTCCTCTGTAATTCATATTTTCCTCATATCAAATCTTTTATTACATCCTGAACCCCTAGTCAACACTCAAATTTCGAGGGTGCTTCACTACGAATGTTGCCATCCATGGTTTGGTATGGTCAAGCATTCCTCTCATCTTTATTCATTTGTCCTTGTTGAGGATGCTTCAGTCCCACTGGAATTGTGCAATGTGATTCTTGAAATCATCGGTCTTTCGCTTCATCATGGTGGTCGTGTGATTCATCTACATCATCTTTGTGTGCACCCCACGCAGGCATTCCTGAGTGTGATGAAGTATTGCTTCAAGTATTTCTCTAATCTGGCGTATGGCGTCCATAGCAGCTTCACGAACAGAGTCGAAGAATGTTGTTCGTGGTACTCGAGAGATGAAAAAGTATTAACCCATAGTTTTGGGCAAACTCCTTTCACACGGTGGAGGTGTACCTCCACGTACCAAAGTTCAACTCCATTCTCCATGAAGGGATAACCCTTGTAGACTGCATCTCCTTCAAGGTGAATATGCTTCATCATGTCCTTCAGGATTGTGACGCCCCATGACTGACGCTCCAGAAGACTTCCAGTTGTTCCGGGTTTTCGCCGTGTGTTTTATTGGATTGCTCTGTTTTATTTTGCATTGCATCATGTCATCATGCCATCATGTCTTTAATTGTTTTTTAAACTCAACCAAATAAATTGTGTGGATCTTTGGTCCATTTAAATCAAGGGAAGGTTGACTTCTCTTTATAACATATCCTCTCGGTATTAGGGAGCTATAATAAATATTCCATTAACTTCGAATCGCCCATAACACATTTGCATTATTCTTCAACTCTTCTTTTATCCAACTCAACTTCCTATCCTTCCTTTTCGACCTTTTTAGTAAAATTGAGTTGCAATTTTACTTCTCCATAAATGTTTCAAATCTGCCCATAAATCACTTCTGGTGTGTAGGGTCATCCCTATATTTTCAACCCATTTGGAGTTCATTTGAATGGGTTTCGAAACTCAAACTTGTCTGAGTTCCAACAGGTGTGGATTTTACTTCCTCTAAAAATTCCTCAGGATATTTTATTAAATTCCTTACATTTTGGTGATTCCGGGGAAATAATCTACATGCCCAAGTTCTTCTATAACCTTTCCTTTCTCTCTTTTCGTTCTTTCTATTTTCTTTTCTGCTAATAGAAGTAAGAGAGAAGGGAGGGAGAGAGAAGCCCAGCAGCCAGGCCGGCCTGCTTCCGCGCGGCCCATGTGCTCCCTAGGCCCAGCCAGCCTCTCCCTCCTAACCCTAGCTAGCTAAGGCCAACCCACTCCTCACATCGACCCCCTCCTCCTCGTTCCCTTCCGCCGCCAGGCAGAGCCTCGACTCGATCCACTCGACACCCGCCTCCTTCTCCCTCCTCTCGATCTCTCCCTCTCCCTCGCTCAAGCCGCCACTTCAGATAAGAGAGAGGAGCGACCCCCTCAACCAACCACCCCCGCGAGCTCGCCTACCTGCACGGCCATGGCACCCCGCCGGCCTCCATGGCTGGTCGCGCCCTCGGAGCTCCCTGCCACGCCGGCCTCTCCTTCCCCCACCGCTATGGCCTCCCGCAAAGGCCGCCGCAGCGGTCCCGCGCTCCGCCTCGCCGGAGAAGTGGAGTTCCGTCGGTCCTCCTCCGTGCCTCCTTGTCTGACGACGCCGTCCATCGGTGTTGTCCTCGCGAGCGTAGCCGCTCCACCGCTCTGGTGCCAGCATCGCTGCTCTGCCGCGACCTCCTCCTCGTCGACACCACCACGACCGCGCCGCCATGCTCCAACCCCGCGCAAGCCCATGGCCACCACCATCTCCAGCCGCTCCCGTCGCCTCCTTCTCCTGCCACGCTCGTTGTTCCCGGGTCCAACCGGCCTAGCCTCGGTCCCACTCGCCCCTGCATCACTTCCTCACCGAGGCGCTGAGCTCCATCTGGATCGGCGCCACTCCCTGTACAAGCACCTCTGTTCGCCTCTGCAGAGTGCTGCCGCTGCCAAGCGCAAGTGCCTTCGACCCAAGGTTATGAATCCATGGACGCCAAGACCTTGGATACACCAAGTTCGACTACCGCATTGGATCACCAAGTTCAACAGTGAGCCTCGAGTACGACTACAAGGTGGCACGTCAAGTACCTCTACCGCGGTCTTTGGAATTGCCAAGTACCACGATACGACGACATGAACATCTACAAAAATGAGTATCGCTATGCCCGAACGACTACGGACCGAAATGACAAGTCCCTCTACGACGTGTGTACCACTACCGTCGACCCTTGAAGACCCCGTGAACGACTACTACCGCCGCAACGTGAATGACTACTTCCACTACGACCGACCCGTGAACGACTACTTCCACTTCCCTCGAGACCCGAACCACCCCGAACCACATGCTTCGAAGGTATACCACGAGACGACACCCGTGAACGAATGCTTGTGTTGTATGAGATGTTCCACTTGTTGCACCGTGTCCGTTGTGTCGCTCGTTTCCATGCCACCGACACGTGGGAACCCGGAAACCGGGAGCACCCCATCTTCTTGCATGACATGCTCTCCGTCCTTCTTTTGCGCCGGCATCCCAACGAGTTACCGGAACCGATATGTTGTCGTGGCACCTTTTCTTTTCCACCACGGTGACAAATGCTTCCTAACATGTTCATGTTAACTTTAACTAAAAATTGCTTAAAAACTTGCATATGTCATCCGCATCATGATAACAACATTTAAAATGTTTAAATTGTTGTTTACTTTAATAAATTTGCTATTTAATGACATGGGGATCTTCCAGAATTGTTGTTGTTATTTCCGGCCTCACTTAAAATGCCTAGATAGTTAGTTCACCTATGCTTCACCTCTTGCCATGTTAAAGAACAATTAATATTGTTGGGTATATAAATGAAAGCGAACTAAATAATTGGATGTGGTGTTTTGTCAATATGCAACTCGTTGCATATTGAGCTCCACTTAACTTGTAGATTTGCTTGCTGCACTTTGCCATGCCATGTATATTTAAACCGGACATGCATCATACTTGTTTTTGAATCATACCATGTTTGAGCTTGTGTGTTTACCATGTTGTTTGCTTCTTTCCGGTATGCTTCTCTCGTTAGCTTCGGTTTCGTTCCGAAGTTGTGAGGATTTGTTCGACTACTTCTTGGACTCGTTCTTCTTCCTTGCGGGGTCCCACGCAAGATGACTGTTCCCCGATATCACCTCTACCTTTGACTTGCTAGTTTTCTCGCTCTATAGTTATGTCGCGATTCCTATTCTTGTGTGGTCAGCCTCCTATGTTGCCATGAAACACTCTAACCGCCTTCCTAGCAAACCGTTGATTGGCTAAGTACGATTTTGCTCAGCCCCGCTTATAGCGTTGTTAGTTGCAGGTGAAGTTGGAAGATTTCTCCATGTTTGGACTTTTTATTGGGATAACACAATATATATCTTAATTAATTAATGCACATATAAATTGGTAATGGGTGGAAGGCTTGGCCTTCTGCTTGGTGTTTCGTTCCACTCATGCCACCTTAGGACCCGATAAACCGGTGTTATGTTCCTTGATTTTGCGTTCCTAACACGGTTGGGGTTTATGGGGCCCCCTTGATAATTCGCATTGCTTAAAGCTTTTCCAGCAAGACCCAACTTTGGTACTACATTTGCCTAACAACTAAAAACTTGCATAAGGAGTAATTAACACAAGTTCTTAATCAACAACTCGGGCCAGTGCTCATCATGAGTGTTGGTCCAAACTGGGCGGACTACGGGGCCACCACGAGGAAACTCAAGGATTGGTATATGCCGGAGAGTCGGATTTCTTTTACTCCTCATCCCCTTCGTCGCTCTGGTGAGGATTCCTGATGTTGTTTTAACTTCACTATCCTTAATTTTCACCCAAAAAAATTCGGATCACACGGGTATTGTTTGGATTGTTTCAATATCTTTGTGACGAGAATTCTGTCTTGGTGCCTCCCGTCTGTTTAGGCTGAGTCCCGGGGAGTTGAGCTCTGAGGTGTTGTCGTCACAATTGCATCGTTGCAGTTCTAGAATACCAGAGGTGGCCGACATCAAAAACTCTTCTATGCATGTATGGTGGTGAGATAACCCCGACATCACCCAGTACTGGTGGGATAGTTCGGGAGTATTGCCAAAGCTAGTATAGCGGATGTGTTTCGTAGGTCCGAGGTAAATGATTTCTGAAGGTGCATGGTTATGTGTTGATGGATGGATACAGTTGGATGTAGGTATTGCTAGTTGGGTGAGATATTGTTCTTCCCCTGTATCCCTAACACCAGATTGCATAACCGAAAAGCTTCGGGAATTAATATGTGGGATTCAAGTAGCTCTTAGGTAATCTTCCAACGGGTGCATGATATGAGGTTAGGGTTCAACATCTAGTGGAGAGGTTATCATGGGTGTTGTTGCACTGGGGGGTTGCATCTTAAAGGATCCTTAGCTATACTGATCCGGGGATTGCAAGGCCCTTTGTAACACGTGCCATGGGGCATTCAGCACGAACATGTGGGACGAACCCTCTATTATGTATTTGTTCCATCTGTTACCTTGTTGTTTTATTCTATCATCTTATTATCCCAAGTGGCTTCTCGACAAGTTGTTGTACCATTAAACTATGGAATTCATTTGTTCAATTCTCTGTTCGAATGATATTGTGAAGATTATGTTGCAACATATCTATCCTTTGTTCTTGTTTTGATTCTGGTATTCGAGTTGCTTCGATGTCAAATGTTGATTACATACCTTTTCTAATCGATGTTCTCATATTTCTATGGGAGTGCTAATCCTTTTGAACATCGAGATTGTCATCTTAAATTCTTTTTCAACCGGTGCGTTTCTCTTCAGGTTAACCTGATTCTTTCAATATGTGCAAGACCAAGTCTTGGTTTTTTCTCAACGGTGTGTGTTTCATTCATCCCAAGCTGTCTTTGTTTTTTTCCCCGCCCTCCCACCCATTTTCTTCATGGAGCCAGAGTCCTTAATGAAATATCCATTTTATGCATGTGATGTTTTTTCATTCTTTTCCTTCAATGTCCTTATCCGGTGATTCTCAGTAAGATGCTAAGGAAGCTTCAAGTTAACATTCTCCGTTCTCGTTTCTTCTCCGTTGGACTAAATTAGAGCTTCAGTCATGATCATATCTCTTCCTTTTGTTTCACATGTTTTCCCATGTTGAAATTTCTCATCCAAAGTCTCTCTTGTTTATTCAACTCCCTCTAATTCTTCTCCGGAGTGCTAAAGATATCTCGGAAGATTCGCATTTCCATTCTTAATACGTTCAAGCTATTTTTAGGTTGTTATCTTATCCAAGCCATTTAATTCAACCGATGCAATATCTCTTTCAAGTAATCATTCAACGGTGTTTCTTTTGAGTGGGCCCTAACCCACAGGTCTTTTCCCGGGATCTTACCTGACTCTTCTTATTTTTCGGAGCTATTCCCAAATTCTTTTCAAGTGTGACGTAAGTACGGATTCCATCAGTCACGTGCATTCTCCAAGATCGCTTTCAAATTCTTTCATGTTTGATTCAACTTTTCCTCTTTTCACTCTTTCGGAGTATCTCTACAATTTTGGTCGTGTTCCTCATCGTCATTCTCAATAATGGAAGACCGAAGAAGAGTTTCTCTTAAATCTTGACCCATTCTCTTGAAGATTCCATGGTTCTAGCTTCATACCATCCTCATAATTGTTTTCGATTGTGAGAATTCTTTTCATACTCATCCGAAGCATTTCATGAATTCTTCCCATTGTGATCCTCCGAAGGCCATCATTTCAGAAGATTTCTTCGTTCTTAGTTTGCAACTTCGTCCTCCAACTATTCTTAATTGATGCCTCTTTGTTCGTCTCCATATTCTTACGGTGGTTCATTCAAGATTACTCTTCCGTTGTTATCGTATCAATTCATTTGTTCTTTTCATAATCCTATTGGTGGTTCCTTGAATACTTTCTCGAGATTGTGCGAGATCTCTCTTTATTTTTTGCAACGAGAATAAGTAGTATACCAAATCCTTTGGTTGTCATCAATTTAAATTGGTGAAGGATAAGCATGACATAATTCTTATTCTTATTCCTTCAAGGTGATTTAATTCCTTTGTCTGGAGTTCGTTCATGATATCAAATTATTGGCTGTTCATCTTTTCTTTCCGGAGTTCCAAAATCTCTCAATTATCTTGTCAGGAAGCTCTAGCTAAATCGTTGCTAGGCTGCAATGAAATTCTTCTCATCATTTTGTTACCGGAGTTCTTCATGGTAGTTCATCATGATTTAGTTCATCCTCGAAGGTTCTTCAAGATTCTTGTTGAAGGAGCTCAAGTTTTCATCATCTTGCATTTCGAAGTGCAAATATTTGCTTCCTTATCTTTTGAGATGGTGTTATGTCATTCTTGACAATTCCTACATGATTCATGATTCACGAGTTATCAAGAATGAGATATTTAAACCTATCGTATTATTTGTTCATGAGATATTTTCAACCTTCCATTTCCTCGTTGGAGTTAACTTGGGTTATAATTCACCTAAAAGCTTTCCCTAAGGATTGTTGTTACTTATGGTGATATAAATGACCCAAGTTCTTCATTTATCCTCTCGATGAAATAAGTTTTTTCGTCTCCTTGTTAATCTCAAGCAATCAATTGTTTCCGTTAGTGGCAGAATTTCACCTCAAGTTTTGAGATGTTTTCCATAAGCCCACATCAAGCTTATTCTTTTCGTTGTTGAATTTCCAACAACTCTGTTCAATCCATCTTCGTAAGGATGATATTCAAATTCATTTGTGGGAGAAGTTGTCATTTTCTTCTCTGTTCTTTTCTTTCCAGCGATCTAGCATCTATTCTTCATTTCGGAGGCATTGTGATGTTACTCTCTCAAAACCATCATCTCGTTTTATCGAGATCATTTTCTTTCCTTTGCTTATCAATTTAACTGGGGTGTTGTGTCCTCCATTCAAGGTATCTCATCTTATCAAGTTTTTCCTCTCTTTTCAACCGGAGTGCTGTCTGAAGCCTTTCTTACCCCTCGTGCCATTCGTTCAATAGTTTCAAAGGCAGTGTGTTGTTGATGTCATCAAGTATCATCCCAACTTGGCAAGTTCATGTTCTATTCCTTCAATTTTCAGTCGGAGTGTTGTCTGACTTATTTCATTCTTATTCCTTCTCTATCTTGTTTTAACCAGAGTGGTTTCAATATCTATCTTCTCAACTAAGCTCTTCATTCTCATAATGTTCCTTGTTCCTCTTTGCTAAAAGAGTGCTTGCAATCTCGTTCATCTCCATTGTATTCTTCTTTCAATTTGGTCAACCTCTCAAGTTCGTGGTTTCACTTGTTTGTCGGAGAAGCACCTTTGTTTTACCTCTTCCTTTTCCTCTTCTATCTGGTGCCATCTCCAGGATCTCGGGTCGAGATCCTCTGTTAGTGTGGGAGAGTTGTGACGCCCCAAGACCGACGCTCGAGAAGACTTCCAGTTGTTCCGGGTTTTCGCCATGTGTTTTATTTGCTTGCTTTATTTTATTCTGCATTGCATCATGTCATCATGCAATCATGTCTTTAATTTTTTTTAAACTCAACCAAATAAATTGTGTGGATCTTCAGTCCATCTAAATCGAGGGAAGGTTGACTTCTCTTTATAACATATCCTCCCGGTATTAGGGAGCTATAATAAATATTCCATTAACTTGGAATCGCCCATAACACATTTGCATTATTCTTCAACTCTTCTTTTATCCGAGTCAACTTCCTATCCTTCCTTTTCGACCTTCTTAGTAAAATTGAGTTGCAATTTTACTTCTCCATAAATGTTCCAAATCTGCCCATAAATCACTTCTAGTGTGTAGGGTCATCCCTATAATTACAACCCAGTTGGAGTTCATTTGAATGGGTTTCGAAACTCAAACTTGTCTAAGTTAAATCCAACAGGTGTGGATTTTACTTCCTCTAAAAGTTCCTCAGGCTATTTTATTAAATTCCTTACATTTTGGTGATTCCGGGTAAATAATCTCCATGCCCAAGTTCTTCTCTAACCTTTCCTCTCTCTCTTTTCTTTCTTTCTATTTTTTCTGCTAATAGAAGTAAGAGAGAAGGGAGGGAGGGAGAAGCCCAGCAGGCAGGCCTGCCTGCTTCCGCGCGGCCCATGTGCTCCCTAGGCCCAGCCAGCCTCTCCCTCCTAACCCTAGCTAGCTAAGGCCGACCCACTCCTTACATCGACCCCCTCCTCCTTGTTCCCTTCCGCCGCCAGGCAGAGCCTTGGCTCGATCCACTCGACCCCTGCCTCCTTCTCCCTCCTCTCGATCTCTCCCTCTCCCTCACTCGCGTCGCCACCGCAGAGAAGAGAGAGGAACGACCCCCTCAACCAACCACCCTCACGAGCTCGCCTACCCGCACGGCCATGGCACCTCGCCGACCTCCATGGCTGGCCGCGCTCTCGGAGCTCCCTGCCGCGCCGGCCTCTCCTTCCCCCGCCTCTATGGCCTCCCGCGCAGGCCGCCGCAGCGCTCTCGCGCTATGCCTCGTCGGAGAAGCGGAGTTCCGTCGGTCCTCCTCCGCGCCTCATTGTTCGACGACGCCGTCCATCGCTGTCGTCCTCGCGAGCGCAGCCACTCCACCGCTCTAGCGCCAGCACCGTTGCTCTACCGCGACCTCCTCCTCGTCGACAGCACCACGACCGCGCCACCATGCTCCAACGCGAAGCGAGCCCATGTTCACCACCATCTCCAGCCGCTCCCGTCGCCTCCTTCTCCTGCGGCGCTCGTCGTTCCTGGATCCGATCGGCCTAGCCTGGGTCCCACTCGCCCCTGCATCGCTTCCTCACCGAGGAGCTGAGCTCCATCCGGATCGGCACCACTCCCTGTACAAGCGCCTCTGGTCGCCTCTGCACAGTGTTGTCGCTGCCAAGCGCAAGTGCCTTCGACCCGAGGTTGTGAATCCTTGGACGCCAAGACCTTGGATACACCAAGTTCGACTACCGCATCGGATCACCAAGTTCAACGACGAGCCTCGAGTACGACTACACGGTGGCGCGTCAAGTACCTCTACCGCGGTCTTTGGAATCGCCAAGTACCACGACACGACGACATGAACATCTACAAAAACGAGTACCGCTACGCCCGAACAACTACAGACAGAAATGACAAGTCCCTCTACGACGTGTGTACCACTACCATCGACCCTTGAAGACCCCGTGAATGACTACTACCGCCGCAACATGAACGACTACTTCCACTATGACCGACCCGTGAACGACTACTTCCACTTCCCTCGAGACTCGAACCACCCCGAACCGCACGCTTTGAAGGTATACCGCGAGACGACGCCCGTGAACGAATGCTTGTGCTGTATGAGATGTTCCACTTGTTGCACCGTGTCCGTTGTGTCGCTCGTTTCCATGCCACCGACACGTGGGAACCCAGAAACCGGGAGCACCCCATCTTCTTGCATGAGACGCTCTCCGTCCTTCTTTTGCGCCGGCATCCCAACGAGTTACCGGAACCGATATGTTGCCGTGGCATCATTTTCGGATTCGTTGTCGTGGCACCTTTTCTTTTCCACCACGGTGACAAATGCTTCCTAACATGTTCATGTTAACTTTTCTTAAAAATTGCTTAAAACTTGCATATGTCATCCGCATCATGATAACAACATTTAAAATGTTTAAATTGTTGTTTGCTTTAATAAATTTGCTATTTAATGACATGGGGATCTTCCGGAATTGTTGTTATTATTTCCGGCCTCACTTAAAATGCCTAGATAGTTAGTTCACCTAAGCTTAACCTCTTGCCATGTTAAAGAACAATTAATATTGTTGGGTGTATAAATGAAAGCGAACTAAATAATTGGATGTGGTGTTTTTTCAATATGCAACTCGTTGCATATTGAGCTCCACTTAACATGTAGATTTGCTTGCTGCACTTTGCCATGCCATGTATATTTAAACCGGACTTGCATCATACTTGTCTATGCATCATACCATGTTTGTGCTTGTGTGTTTACCATGATGTTTGCTTCTTTCCAGTATGCTTCTCTCGTTAGCTTCGGTTTCGTTCCGGAGTTGTCAGGATTTGTTCGACTACTTCTTGGACTCATTCTTATTCCTTGCAGGATCCCAGGCAAGATGACCGTTCCCCAATATCACCTCTACCTTTGCCTTGCTAGTTGTCTCGCTCTATAGTTATGCCGCGATGCCTATTCTTGTCTTGTTAGCCTCCTATGTTGCCATGAAACACTCTAACCGCCTTCCTAGCAAACCGTTGATTGGCTAAGTACGCTTTTGCTCAGCCCCTCTTATAGCGTTGTTAGTTGCAGGTGAAGTTGGAAGATTGCTCCATGTTTGGACTTTATATTGGGATAACACAATATACTCCCTCCGTCCCAAAATAAGTGACTCAAAAATGTCTCAACTTTGTACTAACTTTAGTACAAAGTTGAGTCACTTTTGCGTCACTTATTTTGGGACGGAGGGAGTATATCTTAATTAATTAATGCACATATATATTGGTAATGGGTGGAAGGCTTGGCCTTCTGCTTGGTGTTTTGTTCCACTCATGCCACCTGAGGACCCGATAAACCGGTGTTATGTTCCTTGATTTTGCGTTCCTAACACGGTTGGGGTTTATGGGCCCCCCTTGATAATTCGCATTGCTTAAAGTTTTTCCAACAAGACCCAACTTTGGTACTACATTTGCCTAACAACTAAAAACTTGCATCGGGAGTAATTAACCCAAGTTCTTAATCAACAACCCGGGCCAGTGCTCATCATGAGTGCTGGTCCAAACTGGGCGGACTGCGGGGCCAGCGCAAGGAAACTCGAGGATTGGTATATACATGTAGGCTGTCCCATCCGGTCGTGGCCTGAGACAAGATACGCGCGGCTACTATCAGGGTGTCGGCACGCCGGGAGGTCTTGTTGGATTAGTTTTACCTTTTTCGAAATATCTTGAGCACGGGATTCCGAGAATACTCGGGTCTTCCCAACATGGAGTTGCTACTCCGCACATCGTGAGCTTGTGATGGGCTAAGTTGGGACACCCCTGCAGGGTTTTGAACTTTCGAAAGACGTGCCCGCGATTATGTGGCAGATGGGAATTTGTTAATATCCGGTTGTAGATAACTTGACACCATATCCTTAAGAATACACTACCTGTGTGAGTACCGTGATGGTCTCTTTTCGAAGGGGTTTCGGAAAGTGAACACGATGGGGTTATGCTTGAACATGAGGAGCTAGGATCACTTATTGATCAACTTTGGCGACCATTGGCACATATCCTCATCTCGCTCTGAATTCATAAGCTAGTTGCTAGTGCTTGCTGCAAACACTTCATTACCTCTCCACACCTAAAGGCTTTGTTAGTTTTGATACCCGAGAATGGGATTGTTGAGTCCTTATGACTCACAGATTACAACACACACCAGATGCAGGTACAACAGAGTATGACCCAGGAGATGGACAAGAACTTCACTAGGAGTTCAATGAAGAGCGTGTTCGTATGTATGTGACGTATTCCGACAATCAGTAGTGGTTCCTACTAGGGGCGATCAGGACTTGTGGTTGTGATATCTTTTCTCGTTTGATTTCGTCTGTAGTCGGACCCTGTGTTATTTGGATGAATGTATGCTATTGTATTTATTGTGTGATGTGGCGAGTGTAAGCCAACTATTTTACTCTTTCATCCCTGTTCTTTACATGAGTTGTGCAAAGATACCACGCTCGCGATCATTCCAGAATGCGCTTATGTCTCTAACTCGTTCCTCGACACGTAGGAGATATAGTCGCATCCTGAGCATTACAAGGATCTTTGGGTAATCCTGATTGCTAGTCAGGGTCATGATCGTTTCCGGTCCTTTGAGAAAAGACTCATAAAGGGTTGTCATATGTAGGTACAAGATAGAAGGGGTACTCAGGATGATGTATGTATTTCCTTAGGTGAAAATGTGGTTGTTTATCCGAGAAAGGTTTAGGGTCAGCTTGTCCACGGGTTCAAGGTTTTAGTCTAGTTGAGATAGCAAGAGAGGTACTCACAAACTGTGACGCCCGGATAGTTAAGCTACAGTAACCCTCTACTAATGACGACACGTCACCGCAAATTACTGTTGATAATCTCGTGTTCGTTTGAAACCAGTTCGAAATTCAAATTCCGAATGAAGCAAACAATAAAAGTTTTCAAACATCAAAACTAAAATGTTCTATAGGTGGCAACTAAATCATATGTAATATTGGTGGAGAAACCACACTTTTTATAAGGTATATAAATGCACTAAACAAAAATAATAAGTGACAGGAACAAATATTCAAAAGCATTTTAAATAAATAAAATAGTATAGAGTATGTTATTATAACAACAAACTTTTGAGGTATTACTAAATTAGGGATCATTTTAATATTAGTTAAAAAACTAGACTAAAAAGGAAGTAAAATAAAAACAGAAAAGAAAATAAGGAAAGTAAAAAAAAGGACCCC
>LR738710.1:511672291-511688565 GCA_902687465.1 Secale cereale
CCCAGCCGGCCCACCCCGCCCCTGGCCTATTAGGTCACCCCGGACCCTTGTCCCATCCGCACAATCCCCCCCTCCCCGGTTCCCCTCCCCACGCCGCCTCTCCTACCTCCCCTCGTTCTGGATCGGGGGGCAACGCCACCGTCGCCCAAAGCCATCGCCGCCCAGAACCGGCCTGCCGCCAGCGCTCCGCTTCTCCCTGCAGCGCCTGGCCGTGGCTGGCGCCTGCGGCCGCGTGTGTGCGCCGCCCGCGGATCGCCAACGCCTTGTGCGCCTCGACCTCCTCCTCGCTCTCTGCCGAGGGCTTCGAGCCGTGCCATGCGACCTCCCTCGCTGGAGTCTCCTCGTCGACGAACGCTCCCCTCCTCCGACGCCGTTGGACGCCGCCTCCTTCCTGGAGCTCGCCCCCGCAGCCGTCAGCTCCGCCCGACCATCGCCGGCCCCCACGATCCTCCCCTGCAACGATGTGAGCAACTCCCCGTGTTCCCTCTGTACCACCCCCATGGTCACCGCGCCCGACGGCCTCGCCCCCATCGTCGCCCCGCTCGCGCTACGGCACCACCTCCCGCCACGCTGGCCGCCCCGATGCCCCTCCCCGCGCTACCATTCGCCGGCGTCGCCCTCTGCTAGCACCGTCGCCACTGCGCCACGCCCCAGCCGCCCGCAGCCTCTAGCTCCGGTCGTGTCCGCCGGCGTCGGGCGCTGCCCATCCCCCCCGGCTGCTCGCCCCTATCGGGCGCCAGCTACCCCCGTCACCGCAGAACCGGTGCGCCCAGCGCCAGTTCGGCGCCCGTCGCCCGCATGACCCCCAACCCGCTAAGCCCCTATGGGCCAATGACGAGGGGGCCCCACCCCCCAGAACGTTTAATAAAAATAAATAAATAAATAAATAAAATAGATAAATAAAAATAAATAATTAATAATATTAATTAATTAATTAACTAGATAATTAATCTAATTAATCATGTCTTTAATTAACCTAATGGTTAATTAAATAAATTAAATAATGTTAAGATTAAACTAATTCATTGTGTTTAATCTAGTTAACTTTAATTAATTAAACTAATTAGGATTAGTTAATTAAATATAGAGCTATTTATACTCAGTCAATGACATGAGGGACCCACTGGTCAGTTTGATTAGTCAACCATGATGACGTCAGCATGATGTCATGCTGATGTCATAAATCCTTTTTTGAATTAATTTAATTAATATTAAATTCCAGAAATTAATAAAAACTTTAGAAAATCATATCTTTTAAACCGTAACTCGGATGAAAATACTTTGTACATGAAAGTTGCTCAGAACGACGAGACGCATCCGACTACGCAACCTGTTCGTCCACTACACCTCTCTATCATACCGAACGTGCAACATTCCCCCTCCGTTTCATCTGCCCGAAAACGCGAAACACCGGGAATACTTTCCCGGATGTTTTTCATCCTTGCCAGTATCACCTCCTACCGCGTTAGGTCACACGTAGCACCGCCTTTTGCCATGTTATGCTTTGTGATGCTATTGTTTGCTCTGTTATTTATTTGTTTCCCCTTCGTTGCTTATTTTCGGTAGACTCCGATACTGTGACAGACCCCGAGACCATTGATGCTTCGGTGTTCGACTACGGCTACGCTTCCGAAGATTCCTTTCGTCTGCCGAGCTTCCAGGCAAGCCCCCCCTTTGATCACCAGATATCGCCTATTCTTCTCTCTACTTCTTGCATTAGAGTAGTGTAGCATGTTACTGCTTTCGATACTCCTATTCTGCTGCATAGCCTGTCATTGTTGCTACCACTGTTGATACTTTACCTGCAATCCTAAATGCTTAGTATAGGATGCTAGTATTCCATCAGTGGCCCTACACCCTTGTCCGTCTGCCCTGCTATTCTATCGGGCCGTGATCACTTGGGGGTGATCACGGGTATATTATACATACACATATACATGATACTTGATGTGACTAAAGTCGGGTCGGCTCTTTGAGTACCCGCAAGTGATTCGATGTGGGGGCTGAAAGGACAGGTGGCTCCATCCAGGCAGTGGTGGGCCTGAGTTCGCGACGGCCCCCGAGTGGATATTTGTGGCGGAGCGACAGGGGCAGGTTGAGACACCCAGTGGAGAGGTGGCCTGGCCTTGGTCGTTGTCCGCGGTTATTTCATAATAACACGTGTAACGAGTTTGGATATTTGATCTGAGTCTGGCCATTTGGTCTATACGCACTAACCAGTTACGTGGGAATAGTTATGGGTACTCGACGTCGTGGTATCAGCCGAAGCCTTCTTGACGTCAGCGACTTAGCGGCGCGCGCTGGGTTGGACCGTGTAACGCAACTTCCTTAGTAATGGAGGTTGCTAGGTCTGCTCACCGGCCGCGTACGCAACATGCAGGTGTGCGTTGGGTGATGGGCCCGGACCCCTGCGCGCTTAGGACTTAGACCGGCGTGCTGACCTCTCTGTTGTGCTTAGGTAGGGCTGCGACGTGTTGATCTTCCGAGGCCGGGCATGACCCTGGAAAGTGTGCCCGGCCAAATGGGATCAAGCGTGCTGGGTTATGTGGTGCACCCTGCAGGGAAGTTAATCTATTCGAATAGCCGTGTCCCTCGGTAAAAGGACGACCCGGAGTTGTATTCCGACCTCATGATAACTAGAA
The DNA here is from genome assembly GCA_902687465.1 of Secale cereale. NCBI lineage: Eukaryota > Viridiplantae > Streptophyta > Magnoliopsida > Poales > Poaceae > Secale > Secale cereale. The sequence continues at coordinate 511,674,934 of LR738710.1, forward strand.
CCGGATACTTAATAAAACACACCCTTACAAGTGCCAGATATAACTCGGTGGTTGCTCTCTCACAGGGTGATGTGCGGGAGGATCGCCGAGTAGGTTTATGCTATTCGATGTTACTTGGTGAACTTACCATCTATTTCCCTTCTACTGCTTCAAGACGGAGGCGGCGAGACGCGAGGATACTTGTTACTTCCAGATATTCTCTTCTACTGCTGCAAGATGGAGGTTGTCAGAAGCGTAGTCTTCGATTGGATTAGCTATCCCCCTCTTTTCTAGCATTCTGCAGTTTAACCCACATATATTACCCCCTTACACAGATATCATTGCATATGTAGTGTAGATCCTTGCTTGCGAGTACTTTGGATGAGTACTCACGGTTGCTTTTCTCCCCCTTTTCCCCTCTTGTTCCTTCTTTTCGGATGATGCAACCAGATTGATGGAGTCCAGGAGCCAGAAGATCCCGAGGATGTTTCTACGTGGAGTTCGGCTTCGAGGAGTAGTTAGGATGTCCCAGGCAGGAGGCCTTGCCTTTTCGATCGTTGTTACTTTTGTGCTAGCCTTCTTAAGGCAAACTTGTTTAACTTATGTCTGTACTCAGATATTATTACTTCCGCTGACTCTTGTGTTTCCGAGCTTATGTATTCGAGCCCTCGAGGCCCCTGGCTTGTAATATAAAGCTTGTATTATTTTAATTTGTGTCTAGAGTTGTGTTGTGATATCTTCCAGTGAGTCCTTGATCTTGGCCGTACACATTTGCGTGCATGATTAGTGTACGGACAAATCGGGGGCGTCACAAGTTGGTATCAGAGCCGACTGCCTGTAGGAATCCCCTTTCCAACTCCTTGGCCGAAGTTGAGTCTAGTCTTTGAAAAACAAATTTACTAACTTGTTGTGTGGCTTACGGGCCCACAACACCAATGGGTGGTATTAGGATCTTTTATTCCTCGTCTTTACTCTGGGACTCTGATCTCTCTTCTATTCGGGATAAATGAATTTTGCAAAATCTAACATTAGGATCTCGTTATCACTTTCACCCGGAGAGCACCTTATTACCGATGATCGTCTGCTGCACCAGAAGACCCTGAAGATACTCTCCGCTGTTAACCAGAGAACTTGTGTTCATCGCCTTTGTAATTCACTGCCACTGATATATCCCTATGGATATCTGCATGCACTTGTCATTCTCATGATCATTCCTCGTCGCTCTTGTTGTTACAAGATGCCTCGAAATATTCTCCGTTGTCCTGAGAATCCTTTCAGTTTACTGCCCTGCAGTTTTATTTCGCGTGAAAACCCTTACGGTTATTTCCTCACATTTATTGAGAATCCGTGCTTCTCAACTGATTCATGTGTCTCGCAAAATTCTTCGGAATACTTTCGATTTTTCGAAAATCCTTTGCAACCTGTTACTCTTGAAATTCTTGCCTGGTTGCATTATGGTTAATTCCATATGACTAGTAGTCTTCGTTAACATCCCTTGTCTTAGCCATTTTTAGCCTATTGATTCAATGTGTGCGTATGCACGCAGTCATCAGGTTATCCTTTTTGAAATTATCTTTCCGACTCGGACGTCATTCCGGACATGAGTTGGTTCTCGGCAATTCAAACCTTTACTGATTGTCCAACTAAGTGTTTTCAACTTATCCATCCTGGATCAGAGCGTCTGCTTCTGATCCTTCGCTTTGGAAACCATAATTTCTTTCTATTTAAGCTTCATACTAATCAGGTGATTCTTGAATCTGATGCCTCTGCATTCTTCTTCCTCTAAGTGAGTACCGATACTCACATCAGCTCTGTTGTGGATCGCTCGATCCTTTGTTGAAATATTATCCGACAGTGTCCTTCGTATACAAAAAAAAAACCTCGAGAAGTTCTGTCCCTGATACATAATACCTTCGGTAAATTGTATCCTCTTCTTTGACAACCATGCTCTCCCTTGGAGCTGGTGATATTTACTTTTGAAACTTGTGGTATATGTTACTAAGATGCCCGATGGGTGGAACCTATGCCTTCCCCTAATCCGTGAGAACCCAAAAGTTTTCACAAGTCATATCTTTCGGTGTTCTACCAGATAAAATTCCAACACTACAGTTTTATCAAAGTGAGAGGTGAATGAAATGATATGCATTAAAGAAGTGGGAGTCGACCTTGAACTTTATGTTCATGCCCATGAAAATGATGTAGACCGTCTCGGAAGCTTCTTGCAAAATGATTATCGAGTTGTATGATTCTTTCGGTATTCTTGAATTGATTCCTTAGAGTTATGGTTCCGACCATGCTGTCCTGATCTGATATATCCGATGGGAATTCATTCCAGTGCCTCGTCTATTTTTGGCAAGGTTGAATTAATTATTATCATAGGTCAATGACCCGGTTCTACTTCTATCATGTTCTACCTTCGAGTATTACCCCCCTGGTATCTCGAGGATATCATGCCTTTGCACTACACCTTTTGAACTTTTGATGAAGTAATACCTTTGCTTGTCGTAAACACTCTACGGGTTCTAGGTTGCCGTCAACCGAGGACACCGTTTAGTAAATCTAATCCGCTCTAAAAATTCAACACCCCTAGTAGATGTTACCGGGAAATATTTAAACTCAATCTGGTTATTCCTAGACTATCAGATCCATCCCTTGTCTTGCTATCTTTGACTGTGCTACCTCGTCCTTCTTTGGTGCATGAATTCTTCAGAATGTGGGCACGACTTACATCGAACTTTCAAACCTCATGTTGCTTGTTCTAAGAGGCAACTTCGATTCCGAGCTTGCATCTTATCTGTTGTTCCTATGACTTCCATGTTGTCATTCCCTGCTTGATGAAGTCGCTGTTTGATTGCATTTTCTTGAAAACTCCTGACAAATATGTCGTGATCACCTTCAACACTCTGACTTCTTCGGAGATGTCAACTGTGTTCATCATGAGAAATACCCTCCTTACCCTCAATGATTTTTATTACCATCGGCGACACCCTCGACTTCCTTTCATCGCGAACTTGTCCACATTATGAATACAACTTGCTCTCCAGCTAGTGTTGTGTTTTGCCTTGAAGTATTACTGTCTTTTATGTCGAGAATGTTGTGGGGATTGCTCCACCTCTTAGAAATTCTCGGTATGAAGATACCTCTCATCATCACCATTCTTCCTCGGTCCCCGTGTTGTTTTTAACCGGGATACCAATATGCTAACGATGCTGCTTAAGTTCTGCACTTCTAGCAACCCTATTGCTTTGAAGTTAACGATCGACAGTTTGTTCTTAGACTGTTGGTTATTGAATTGTCACTCTAACATTGATCTTGCTACCTAAGGTCATATTTCGGGCACACCTTTCACCAAATGATTAATGGTGTATGTTTTACCTCGAGCATACAACATTATATCATTTGAATTGATAAGTGTCATCCTCTTGTTCACCTTATTGTGGAAATCCCTCCGTGTGGAATTCTTGGTGAATTCTAGCTGAGCCCATCAGCCAACTCCTCATCCTCTCCTTGGTTTAATGATGAACCATTGTTACGGGAACCCGCTCCCATAGTTCATTTCCCGAGAATCTTGCAATGTCATTTCGTTGATTAATGTTGCATCGTTTCTTTTCAAACATCCCGAGCCTGAGGTATTATGACACCAATCGGATCTGACCTTGGTCAGATATGATGGCTGGGACAACTTTCAGGAGTTATAATGTTGGTCCTGCGATGACCCGATAATATGATGTCATGACGAGCACCCCTGGCCGGAGGACCTATCATTATAATTTCTTTGCAAGGATACCCATTCTTACAGGAGGAAATTGTAAGACTTATTTTATAAGCTGCTCCTGATGAATCCTTTGTGTATCCAAGTCCGACCTTGCTTCAAGACCATGCCAATGCTATCTCGAAGCATGTCTGTGGTACTCCAATTTTCAACAAGAGCATTTGAAGCCCAATGCTAAATGTTTCTTGGTTAGTTATCCAAACACCGTTGTATGGGTAACATCTTGATTAATCCTTGCCTCCTTATCTGAATGGTTGGGTACTCGCTCTCCCACCCTGTATGCCATGTTCTACTTGTCCATGGGAAGGATATTCTCCTTTTAATTGTGTGTAATCACAATTTTCCTTTTCATTTGTTTGTTTAACCTTTCTTTGATTTACATATAATCTAAGCAGTAATATTTTTCTGCTTATGTAAACACCTTGGTGTACAACTCTGTCAGTAAGACCTTGATTCTATTGTTGATAACATCCCGGTACTGCTGCTAGAGGAGAACTTTGCCTGTTGGTCCGCCTCGTTTCAACGAGCGGGAAAATGGTTCTCTCCGTTCCCCGTCCTTGGTACCGACATTGTTGCTGACATAGCTGACAAGCTACCCACTCACATGCCTCCCTGTAGTGGTTGTGCAAGATGTCACTACCCTTCCTATTTTAAACCCACATGGTGGGACCATAACCCACAGGTCCACTGGATCGAAACCTGACTCTTCTTTACAACCCGGATTCTAAGGTATCCTTTACACCTGGCTTCGTGTGTGATTCACGAGCTAAATTCTACCATGTTTCATCCTTACTAGCAAACAAGCCCGTGCGTTGCAACGGGAGAAAACATCCCTCACACGCCTTTACGCACTGAGCATGGCTAAAGACCTCACCTTGCCCATAACATAATAAACATCACTAATACCTCATCCTCGGGTCCACGTCCTCCATTTCAATATAACACCAGACACATGTTTTCACTTGTCGTCTTTTTCGTCCTTGTCGTCTGTGATTGCAGTACCAGTTGTCACTAACCAAGGTTGACCAGGTCCAATAGCTGAATTGTTGAGCCGCCATCGTGTCCAGCGAAGAACAAAAGCGTTGAACAAAGTTCTATTTATCATCTGGCTAAAATAATAGGGAAAAGCATTGCACATAATATATGTCCGTATCATAATGTAAATTGAGTAGTTTGTGGCAGATAGACCATGAAACCTTAGGTGGACTCCTCGTGCATTTTGACGGGAGTCACTGGGCCGAGTGAGACTGGTTGTACGTGAAGACACGACAGAGAAAAAGATTCCTTCCATATCTCTAGTTTAATAAATTGAACTCAAACAATGCACGAGGTGGGCATATTTCATATATTCACCAAGTTTTATTAATAGATACACTATTTCTTAAAACAATCTAGCTACAGTTCCTCCCAGTTAAAAAAACATGTTTAGAAAAATGTGTGCCTTTTTAAATTTAAAGTTCAAAAAATATTTAAGTTTTTAAAATGTTTGCAAATTTGGAAAATAATCAGAACAGTACCTCCTAGTTTTTAAAATTGTTTGTGTTTTTAAAAATACTCAGGTTCAGAAAAAGAGAAATATTGTTCTTTAAAAAAAATGTTCGAGTTTAAATTTTCTATTAACTTTGCAAAATTTTCACGTTTTTTTCAGAAACAAATCTTCTCCTCAGTATCTGGCGCGACTTTGAGCTTAATTTAAAATTTCGCGCCGCTAAGTATACATATACTATTGTGTAGTCTAGTGGCTAGAATTCTCAGCGCATTAATGTGAGCTTCTGCGTTCGATTCCTCGTGACGCACTATTTTTTCTTAGAATTTCTTTTACTGGTGTGGGCTGTTGGTACGCTAATGGGCCGGCTGATTGCGGCTCTGCCCGCCCTTTGATTTTTTCTTTACATAAATGGAACAGGAGAACGAGAAAACGCACTCAGCAGGAAACACGTGGGACGTACGAAGATTATTTGAGTCCCACCGTAAACCGAAAAAACTGGAGAAGAGGTAAAGATAGGACATCCCCAAATTATTAGTACCACCTCGTTTATAAAGCAATTTTATCTATACAAATCGCAAAAGCGTATTATGACATGAGAAGAAAGCGTATTGTGACGGTGAACCCGACGGACTCGTTCCGTGCTTTATTATTAGGTATAGATATGAAACACCATATTATTCTCGTTGTTCAAGCCCCCATTCCAGCTTTTGTCTAGGCATCGAATGATTGCCTACCCATTTGAAACTTTTGTACCATCGTATATTGGACTCAAGGAATTCACTAAAGTACAACTCGTGGGGCACCTCGTGTATTTCCCATCGAATTCACCGTCAGAAGCCCAGCTTTGTGGAGATGCGTTCTTCCGGATTTTCCCCCTTGGTCGCGTTCGTAGGACGATGGAGATCCCAAAGGAAGGATGATGACTTGATCACGATGACTTGAAGCAGAGAAATGAAGACATCAACGAAAGGGATTAACCCCTTCGAGAAGAGCAGCCAAGACCGGGAAGACTCGTTAGGTTTTCGCTACCAGCACTCCCCCCCCCCCCTACTCCACTTCTTAAATCTCGGGACGAGATTTCTTGTAGTGGAGGAGAATTGTGACGCCCGGATAGTTAAGCTACAGTAACCCTCTACTAATGACGACACGTCACCGCAAATTACTATTGATAATCTCGTGTTCGTTTGAAACCAGTTCGAAATTCAAATTCCGAATGAAGCAAACAATAAAAGTTTTCAAACATCAAAACTAAAATGTTCTATAGGTGGCAACTAAATCATATGTAATATTGGTGGAGAAACCACACTTTTTATAAGGTATATAAATGCACTAAACAAAAATAATAAGTGACAGGAACAAATATTCAAAAGCATTTTAAATAAATAAAATAGTATAGAGTATGTTATTATAACAACAAACTTTTGAGGTATTACTAAATTAGGGATCATTTTAATATTAGTTAAAAAACTAGACTAAAAAGGAAGTAAAATAAAAACAGAAAAGAAAATAAGGAAAGTAAAAAAAAAGAGAAGGACCCCCCCCCTGCTGGACCGCGGCCCAGATGGCCATCGGGCCAACCAGGCCGGCCCAGCCGGCCCACCCCGCCCCTGGCCTATTAGGTCACCCCGGACCCTTGTCCCACCCGCACAATCCCCCCTCCCCGGTTCCCCTCCCCACGCCGCCTCTCCTACCTCCCCTCGTTCTGGATCGGGGGCAACGCCACCGTCGCCCAAAGCCGTCGCCGCCCAGAACCGGCCTGCCGCCAGCGCTCCGCTTCTCCCTGCAGCGCCTGGCCGTGGCTGGCGCCTGCGGCCGCGTGTGTGCGCCGCCCGCGGATCGCCAACGCCTTGTGCGCCTCGACCTCCTCCTCGCTCTCTGCCGAGGGCGTCGAGCCGTGCCATGCGACCTCCCTCGCTGGAGTCTCCTCGTCGACGAACGCTCCCCTCCTCCGACGCCGTTGGACGCCGCCTCCTTCCTGGAGCTCGCCCCCGCAGCCGTCAGCTCCGCCCGACCATCGCCGGCCCCCACGATCCTCCCCTGCAACGATGTGAGCAACTCCCCGTGCTCCCTCTGCACCACCCCCATGGTCACCGCGCCCGACGGCCTCGCCCCCATCGTCGCCCCGCTCGCGCTACGGCACCACCTCCCGCCACGCTGGCCGCCCCGATGCCCCTCCCCGCGCTGCCATTCGCCGGCGTCGCCCTCTGCTAGCACCGTCGCCGCTGCGCCACGCCCCAGCCGCCCGCAGCCTCTAGCTCCGGTCGTGTCCGCCGGCGTCGGGCGCTGCCCATCCCCCCCGGCTGCTCGCCCCTATCGGGCGCCAGCTACCCCCGTCACCGCAGAACCGGTGCGCCCAGCGCCAGTTCGGCGCCCGTCGCCCGCAAGACCCCCAACCCGCTAAGCCCCTATGGGCCAATGACGAGGGGGCCCCACCCCCCCAGAACGTTTAATAAAAATAAATAAATAAATAAACAAAATAGATAAATAAAAATAAATAATTAATAATATTAATTAATTAATTAACTAGATAATTAATCTAATTAATCATGTCTTTAATTAACCTAATGGTTAATTAAATAAATTAAATAATGTTAAGATTAAACTAATTCATTGTGTTTAATCTAGTTAACTTTAATTAATTAAACTAATTAGGATTAGTTAATTAAATATAGAGCTATTTATACTCAGTCAATGACATGTGGGACCCACTGGTCAGTTTGACCAGTCAACCATGATGACGTCAGCATGATGTCATGCTGATCTCATAAATCCTTTTTTGAATTAATTTAATTAATATTAAATTCCAGAAATTAATAAAAACTTTAGAAAATCATATCTTTTAAACCGTAACTCGGATGAAAATACTTTGTACATGAAAGTTGCTCAGAACGACGAGACGCATCCGACTACGCAACTCGTTCGTCCACTACACCTCTCTATCATACCGAACGTGCAACATTCCCCCTTCGTTTCATCTGCCCGAAAACGCGAAACACCGGGAATACTTTCCCGGATGTTTTTCATCCTTGCCAGTATCACCTCCTACCGCGTTAGGTCACACGTAGCACCGCCTTTTGCCATGTTATGCTTTGTGATGCTATTGTTTGCTCTGTTATTTATTTATTTCCCCTTCGTTGCTTATTTTCGGTAGACTCCGATACTGTGATAGACCCCGAGACCATTGATGCTTCGGTGTTCGACTACGGCTACGCTTCCGAAGATTCCTTTCGTCTGCCGAGCTTCCAGGCAAGCCCCCCCTTTGATCACCAGATATCGCCTATTCTTCTCTCTACTGCTTGCATTAGAGTAGTGTAGCATGTTACTGCTTTCGATACTCCTATTCTGCTGCATAGCCTGTCATTGTTGCTACCACTGTTGATACTTTACCTGCAATCCTAAATGCTTAGTATAGGATGCTAGTATTCCATCAGTGGCCCTACACCCTTGTCCGTCTGCCCTGCTATTCTATCGGGCCGTGATCACTTGGGGGTGATCACGGGTATATTATACATACACATATACATGATACTTGATGTGACTAAAGTCGGGTCGGCTCTTTGAGTACCCGCAAGTGATTCGATGTGGGGGCTGAAAGGACAGGTGGCTCCATCCAGGCAGTGGTGGGCCTGAGTTCCCGACGGTCCCCGTGTGGATTTTTGTGGCGGAGCGACAGGGGCAGGTTGAGACACCCAGTGGAGAGGTGGCCTGGCCTTGGTCGTTGTCCGTGGTTATTTCATAATAACACGTGTAACGAGTTTGGATATTTGATCTGAGTCTGGCCATTTGGTCTATACGCACTAACCAGCTACGTGGGAATAGTTATGGGTACTCGACGTCGTGGTATCAGCCGAAGCCTTCTTGACGTCAGCGACTTAGCGGCGCGCGCCGGGTTGGACCGCGTAACGCAACTTCCTTAGTAATGGAGGTTGCTAGGTCTGCTCACCGGCCGCGTACGCAACGTGCAGGTGTGCGTTGGGCGATGGGCCCGGACCCCTGCGCGCTTAGGACTTAGACCGGCGTGCTGACCTCTCTGCTGTGCTTAGGTAGGGCTGCGACGTGTTGATCTTCCGAGGCCGGGCATGACCCTGGAAAGTGTGCCCGGCCAAATGGGATCAAGCGTGCTGGGTTATGTGGTGCACCCCTGCAGGGAAGTTAATCTATTCGAATAGCTGTGTCCCTCGGTAAAAGGACGACCCGGAGTTGTATTCCGACCTCATGATAACTAGAACCGGATACTTAATAAAACACACCCTTACAAGTGCCAGATATAACTCGGTGGTTGCTCTCTCACAGGGTGATGTGCGGGAGGATCGCCGAGTAGGTTTATGCTATTCGATGTTACTTGGTGAACTTACCATCTATTTCCCTTCTACTGCTTCAAGACGGAGGCGGCGAGATGCGAGGATACTTGTTACTTCCATATATTCTCTTCTACTGCTGCAAGATGGAGGTGGCCAGAAGCGTAGTCTTCGATTGGATTAGCTATCCCCCTCTTTTCTAGCATTCTGCAGTTTAACCCACATATATTACCCCCTTACACAGATATCATTGCATATGTAGTGTAGATCCTTGCTTGCGAGTACTTTGGATGAGTACTCACGGTTGCTTTTCTCCCCCTTTTCACCTCTTGTTCCTTCTTCTCGGATGATGCAACCAGATTGATGGAGTCCAGGAGCCAGAAGATCCCGAGGATGTTTCTACGTGGAGTTCGGCTTCGAGGAGTAGTTAGGAGGTCCCAGGCAGGAGGCCTTGCCTTTTCGATCGTTGTTACTTTTGTGCTAGCCTTCTTAAGGCAAACTTGTTTAACTTATGTCTGTACTCAGATATTATTGCTTCCGCTGACTCTTGTGTTTTCGAGCTTATGTATTCGAGCCCTCGAGGCCCCTGGCTTGTAATATAAAGCTTGTATTATTTTAATTTGTGTCTAGAGTTGTGTTGTGATATCTTCCAGTGAGTCCTTGATCTTGGCCGTACACATTTGCGTGCATGATTAGTGTACGGACAAATCGGGGGCATCACACAAACATACAACAACTCATAACATTTCATATGAGACTCCACACATATCAACTTCTATTGCTTCTCAAACTATTCAATGTCCTTGCCATAACTCAACTCAATTTCTCTCCAATTTTCTCTTGTAGGGAATCATTTTACCCTATTTTCCATATATTCTATTTTTGGAGAATAATAATTTGAATAAAAACCAAATGCCTCAAACTTGAAAATGAGTTTCAAAAATACTTCAGATGAACTTCCAGCTCATATTTCTTATAATTTGAAGAAGCCATTTTATCTTCTCTCATGAAAATCACCGAGTTGCATAAAGTTTCTGAATTTGAAGTATTTCCAAATGAAATTCAAATCTTTTCAAAACCCTTTTCGTTTATTTAAATGGAAGAAGTCATATCAACTTCACTCTAGGGTTTTGTGATGAAATGAATTTGAATTCACAGAGATCATAAATGCAAAAAATGGAAGTTTGGGAAAGGCATTTCATTCCCTCTCATTTAACTTTCAAAAGTTTCAAATTTCACTCAATTTCACACAGCACATCACACAAGCAATCAAAACTATCTATTTAATATAATATTCCAAAATTTAGAATTTTGGGATGTTACAGGAAAATACTTGGAAATAAAAGCATCCTTACACTTATTCCATGAATCAATACTATTTTTAGGCAAGGACGAAAACAAAGTTTTAGCACGATCTCGTAGTGAAAACGGAAATAGCTTCGATTTAGTAATATCATTATCCACATCCTTTTTCTTTTGCATATCACACAACTCAACAAAAGTATTTAGATGGGATGCATTATCTTCATTAGGACTACTAGGAAATTGTTCTTTCATAACAAGATTCAACAGAGCGACATTAATTTTAAAAGATTCCGCACTAGTGGCGGGAGCAACCAGAGTACTAATAAAATAATTATTATTACTGTTGGAGAAGTCACACAACTTAGTATTCTCTTGAGTCATTGTGACAAAGCAAGCAATCTAGCACACAAGCAAACAGAAAGGCAAACAAAAACATGAACGGAAAGAGGCAAATAATATTTTTGTGTTTTTCTGATTAGAAGTGGGGGAGGGGAAAACGAGAGGAAAATGGCGAATAATGTAAATGCAAGATATGAGAGTTTATGGTAGGTACTTGGTAGGCTTGATGTAGAACCTCCTCAGGAACGGCGCATAAATTCTTCCTGCTACTTCTTGAGCTTGCGTTGTTTTTTCCCTTGAAGAGGAAAGAGTGATGCAACAAAGTAGAGATAAATATTTCCCTCGGTTAAGAACCAAGGTACAACCCAATAGGAGGAACACACAAGTCTCCAATGATAGCACTTGCACAAACCAACGAATACTTGCACCCAACACGATAAAGGGGTTGTCAATCCCTTCACGGTCACTTGCAAGGATGAGATCTGATAGAGATAGGTATAAAAGATAAATAAAAGAGCAAAAGAAAGTAAAGGTAAATAAATTACAGCAAGGTGATTTTGTGTTTTTGGTTTTATTAATCTGAAAATAATATGATAAAAGTAGACCTCGGGACCATATGTTTCACCAAAGGCTTCTCTCTCGAAAGAACACATACGGTGGGTGAACAAATTATTGTTGAGAAATTGATAGAAAAGCGAATAATCATGACAATATCTAAGACAATGATCATGAATATAGTCATCACATATGTGACAAGTAGACCGTCTCCTGCCTACATCTACTACTAGTACTCCACACATCGACCGCTATCCAGCATGCATCTAGTGTATTAAGTTAACAAGAACGGAGGCCTTAAGCAAGATGACATGATGTAGAGGATAGATCCAATCAATATGAAATAAACCCCATCTTTTTATCCTTAACGGAAACAATACAAATACGTGTCTCAGTACCCCTTGTGTCACTGGGTAAGTACACCGCAGGATTGAACCCATTACAAAGCACCTTTCCCATTGCAAGAAAAATCAATCTAGTTGGCCAAACCAAATCAATGGATCAGAGAGAAATACAAAGATATTGTAATCATGCATATAAGAATTTAGAGAAGACTCAAATATATACATAGATAATCTGATCATAAACTCACAATTCATTGGATCTCAACAAACACACCACATAAGAAGATTACATCGAATAGATCTCCAAGAACATCGAGCAGAACATTGTATTGAAGATCAAAGAGAGAGAAGAAGCCATCTGGATACTAGCTATGGATCCATAGGTATGTGGGAAACTACTCACACATCATCGTTAGGGAAACAAGGTTGATGTAGATGCCCTCCGTAATTGAATCCCCCTCCGACAGAGTACGTAAAAGGCCCTAAGATGGGATCTCACGAGAACAGAGGGTGTGTTTGGTTTATCACCAGAACACGCCATGTCGAAGATGCGGCCGCGCCGCAGGTGCGGCGAACGAAATGAGCACCACACTTTTGGCGAGTTGTGGCGTGAATAATGAAATATCAAGCTGTGGCGAGCGGTGCGGCACGCCACAACACCGGCATAAAGCAAACAACGGCTAAGTTTAGGCGTAGGGAGCTGTGGTGAGCTGTGGCATGCATAGTCACGACCCAAATATGCCCATAAGCTTGCAGTAGTGGAAAGTATTTTTGGTGCGCCCCTGGTCTTCGGGGAATATTTGGGTATTTATAGAGCGGAGATTAGTGTTAGAGGTGCCACGATGGGCCCACAAGCTCAGGGGGGCGTCCTACCCCCAGGGCACGCCCTGTGAGCTTGTGGCCCATCCGTGGCTCTTCTGGCCTCCTCCCGAAGCTTCCAGAGTGTCTTTTTTTCCAAGAAAAATCATGAAAAAGTTTCGTTCCGTTTGGCCCTGATTTTCTGTAAAAGACAAAAACAAGGGAAAATACAGCAACTGGCACCAGGCACTAAGTTAATAGGTTAGTCCCAATAAATGATATGAAAAATCATAATAATACATATAAAACATTCAAGATGGATAATATAATAGCATAGAACAATAAAAAATAATAGATACGTTGGAGACGTATCAATTTACATGAAATAGGAGAATGCCGACAGCTGGAATTCTGGACTGGAAAGGAGAAAATCTGAGATACCTATTCTGCACAACTCCAAATGTCCTGAAACTTTATGGAGAATTGTTTTGGAATATATAAAAAATATTAGGCGAAGAAGGAACAGAAGGGGCCCCACCGGGTGTCCACAAGCCTGGGGGCGCCCCCTCCCGAGCTTATGCCCCCCTGGCCAGCCCCTGGTGTTCAAATTCTACATATGAAGGTTTTTGACCTAGAAAAATCATAAGAAGTCTTTAGGGACGAAGCACCGCCATCTCGAGGCGGAACCTGGGCATAAGCAATCTAGAGCTCTCGCGAGGCTGTTCTGCCGGGGAAACTTCCCTTCGGGGGGGG
>LR738710.1:511688671-511801093 GCA_902687465.1 Secale cereale
GGGGGGATCAAAGCCATCGTCATCACTAATGACCCTCTCATCGTGGGAGGACCAATCTTCATCGACATCTTCACAAATGTCGTCTCATCTCAAACCCTAGTTCATCTCTTGTATTCAATCTTTGTCTCAAAACCTCAGATTGGTACATGTGGGTTGCTAGTAGTGTTGATTACTCTTTGTAGTTGATGCTAGTTGGTTTACTTGATGGAAGATCATATGTTTAGATCCTTAATGATATTCAATACCCCTCTGATCATGAACATGAACATGATTTGTAAGTAGTTATGTTTGTTCCCGAGGACATGGGAGATGTCTTGTTATAAGCAATCATGTGAATTTGGTATTTGTTCGATATTTTGATAAGATGTATGTCGTCTTTCCTCTAGTGGTGTTATGTGAACGTCGACTACATGGCACTTCACCATGATTTGGGCCTAGGGGAAGGCATTGGGGAGTAGCAAGTAGATGATGGGTTGCTAAAGTGACAGGAGCTTCGACCCTAATTTATGTTTTGCTTTGTAAGGGGCTAATTTGGATCCACGTGTTTCATGTTGTGGTTAGATTTATCTTAATTCTTCTTTCGTAGTTGCGGATGCTTGCGAGAGGGGTTAATCATAAGTGGGAAGCTTGTCCAAGTAAAGGAGCACCATGATCAATTTAGCAGGGGCGTCACCTATGGTTGAGCCTATCCATGATCAATTTCGTATTCCACATTTTGTGGCTTTTGATCAATAAAACTTAGATTTACCCTAAAATAAAGTAAAAGGGCTAGAGGACAAATATTTTACAAAATGCAGCCCTACACGTTAACAATCGATATTCATCCCTAAAGAAAATGTCAATATCCAATTTTTTCAGAAGATTGGAACAACTCAAGTGACGATTGATGAACGCTGGGATCATGGAAGGGGCGGTAAGGCCATGTTCTGTTCATAGGAATTCCGTGGGGATTTTAAAGGAACACGTTTCATGTAGGAATTCTTCCCATCCCAACATTCGGAATGTAGGAAATAACCACAGTGTTCCAAAGGAAATATTCCCGTACAGTGCCAATTCCTTTGGATTGTAAACATCCGCTCAGGCCCTATTCGGATCTCAGGAACGTAAATCATAGGAACGAGACAAAATGTAGGAATAGCAAAGAAACACATTTGCAAAACAAAGGATCCAAAAACCTACAGGAAGATGCATGGATGAGGTGTTCGATTTGGTTACAAGACAAACAATGGAATGCGTACTATTGCACCCGATGCTAATCATGGTTTCAGAAATATTTTATTACACCTGATGCAAATCGTGGTTTCGGGTATATTTTATTTAGCCACAGCTGATGCAAATCGTGGTTTCAGGAGTTTTTTTTTTGCATGCAAAGCAACAACCTGCCCCACACCACCACCTCTCCTCGGTCTTCCGCTCACAAATGAGGACTAAGCGGATGTTACAATCCAGAGGAATTGGCACTGTAGGCAAAAATTTCCTTTGAAACACTATAATCATTTCATACATTTCGAACGTCATGATGGGAAGAATTTCTACATGAACAATGTTCCTTTAAAATCCCCACAGAATTCCTATTGCTTTGCATGCAATAAAATAATACAATGATGTGTGTCCAATCAAATTTGCATGAGTTGTGGCTAAATAAAATATTCCTGAAACCATTATTTGCATGCAATAAAATATTCCTGAAACCACAATTTGCATAAGATGCAATAGTAAGCCTTCCATTGTTTCTCTTGTAACCAAATCGAACACACCGTCCCTGCATCTTCATGTAGATTTTTGGATTCTTTGTTTTGCAGCTGTGTTTCTTTGCTATTCCACATTCCTATGGTTTACATTCCTCAGATCCGAAATAGGGCCTAAACAACACACCGGTTGCACGCACGTAGGCTGATGCTGACACATACTAGTAGGGTGTGTTTGGTTGCCGTGCGCTATAGTACCCACATTGCATACACTTCTCCACCCAACCTGGCTATGCAAATGCAGCCTCAAATGCAACATCTGTATGTTGTTTGGTTGTCTGCATGTCCTCTTGCCTGCATGGGCAGAACCACGCTGCCTGGTGTTTGGTTGCCTGCATGTTAGTGGACAAACCTAAGGCATGGTGTTTGGTTGTATGCAACGCCTGGTGTGTGGTAACCTCTTTGGCTAGTTGGTGAGGTTACCAGCACACTTCGGCACAACCAGTAGCAGACATCAACTACTTAAGAGCATATTTCTGATAAGCAGTACCACACTTCATAACAGTTATACGCATAAACCATAAACAGTTCAAAGCTAACTCGATAGTACTTAGGAAGGAGGTGCCCCGGCCCTAGTCCTTGGTGGCGAAGGCTTCGTCGTGCTTCCCGCATTTGTTGACGACCTCAATGCCATCTCGTCGAAGATGATGACCTTGAGGGTGTCGGGAGTGAGGAGCTTGAACGTCACCATATAGCCGATCTTGATCTGATGAACGGTTGCGAAGGTGGCCCAACCCTGATCCAGGGTCACCCTGTCGTTCATCAGCTTCACTGTCACCTTCCAGGAGCAACCGGTGTTGTTCTTGAGCTTGAACTCTGTCGGCACCGTGACGAAGTGCTTTGTGAAGTCCAGGGGCATGGGGATGCACTCAAGCTTCGGTGCAAGGATGACCTTGCAGAAGTGAGTTGGGCCATCCTCCTAATGGTAGTGGTCGTAGTTGCGGCGCTTGTTGCTGGGGGGCTCCTCCATGCCCTCGTCGTCGCCACCCTCAGGCGTCTTCGGGTCTTCCTCGATGGTGGGCGGCAGCACAACCTCGTCGGGCATTGGGTGAAGGGGTTGCTTGCCCTTGTTGTCAATGGCTGGGAGCACCTCCGTGCCCATCTCATTGCTATATTCGATCTGCACACAATTCATGGAGTCATGCACATCACAGAGTTCATGGCTAATTGAAGAGCTTGTAGTTAAAACGGCATGACTGTCACTCTTCTCCTCCTCTCCATCCCCCCTATATTTACTCACCCTGCCCAGCACTACTTACCCACCCCCTCTATTCTCTCATTGTCAACCTTCCTCCTCCCCATCACCATGAGCTCTAGCTCCAGCTCCAACGCCAACCCCTTCCCCTGGGGTATTGGCTGGAGGGCCTTCTTCCTCGGGTGGACGGCTAGTGACCGGACCAAGTTCGAGAACACAATGGAGGTGTGCTCGAACTTCGGCTCCATGCCTGACACGCAGAAGGAATCTGATGTAGGGTGAAACCCTAGGTGGCCGATCTTTCATGAAAAGGAGGGATCCCGAGGAAGAACACGAGGGGCACGAGGAAAAACACAAGAGGGACAAGAAGAAAACACTCAAATCAACAAGTTTAGGTCACACAAATGCTAGATCCGGGAACACAAAGAGTGATACACGATCCACGATCAACTAAGGACGATACAAGTAGCGGTAGTCATCTCCGTGAGGAGGTCTTGATGTTCTTCTCTGTGAAGGAGGTCTTGAATCCGTGTGGATCTTCTCCGAGGAGGTGATGGCTTCTCGCCACTCGTTGGTTACCCCCAAGTGGAAGGTTTGAGATGCAGTGTAGCGGTAGTTTTCCCTTGGCAAAGATACCAAGGATCGAATCCCCTCAGACTCCGAGGGTCAATAAGAAGGTGTCAACTGCTTAGCGGCGCAACTTAGCGATTGACAGGACCTGCACACAAATACAAATAACTTTGCTCCCAACGAGTACAGAGAGGTTGTCAATCCCTCCGGCCTTGTCGTTTACAAAGGATCAAACGCAAGAGATAATAGTGATAGGTATGACTGCAACTAGTAAGTAAGAACAGGAAGTAAATAGCGGATGTGATCAGTGATGGTAATATGGACCGGGGTCCCATGATGTTGACTAGTGATGTCTCTCTCCCAAAAGACGATAAAACAGCTAAGCGAGGTAAACGAATTACAGCTGGGCAATTGACAGGATTATGTGCGCAAACCAATGCTAACTATGCTGCAAAGAAAGGTAGAGGCTCAAAAGCATGGGCGGTACGCCAAGGCAAGTAGACCGAAATCCATATGCATCTACTACTAATCATCCACCTTGAGATATCTATCCAGAACATCTCGCTGGTATTAAGTTGCGAGTCCCACCTATAGTGTAAACTCAAAGCAACAGACAACTGCATTAAAAGAACTTTGCGTAAAGTAAACAATCCTTGCACCCGCAAGTACAAGCACCGTTGTTTTCCCCCTTGTGGCAACAGCACATCCCCTAGACTCATGTTTCTGTCACTCAAGCTAGTCATCGAGGGGCATGAACCCACAATCAAGCATAATGTTCCCTCTTGGAGTTACTACCTACTACTTGGCCAAAGCAATAAACAGCAACGGAGAACATGCAAGAATTACTCAAGAACATAAATATAAAAGAGGTGAATCAAATATATTACTCACACACAATCTGAACATAATCTCATAATCCATCGGATCCCAGCAAACTCATCATAGCAACAGCATAAGGATTACATATGTGCCTCGATCATGTAGGGCAGCTCACGAGGTCTAATCGGTGAAGAACAAAGAGGGGAGGAGAACATCACATAGCTACTGGTCATGGACCCATGGTCCAAGGGAGACTACTCACAACTCATCCGGGAGGCGTCCATGGTGGTGGAGAGGCTCCCGGTGGTGATCCTCCCCTCCGGCAGGGTGCCGGGAAGAGTTCTCCTGGTGCTCCCGATCTTGAAAGTGCGGCGGCGGCGGAACAGAGATGAGATCGCGAAAAAGGGTTCCGTCCTCGAGGGTTTCGGGACGCGGTGTAAATATATGCCAAAGGGGGGCGTCAGAAGAGGCCAGGGTGGCCCAGGCGCCCTGGCGGCGCGGCCAGGAGGGGGGCCGCGCCCTCTGGCCACCTGGAGCCCTGGTGGCCCCCCTCCGGCCCTACTTTGGCCGCATGGAAGCTTCCGGAACGCTGATTTTTTATATATTTTTCCCGGAATTTTTCTGGCAATTTACGTAATGGGAAAATCTGAAATACAAAAACAGCAGAAAACAGAAACTGGCACTGGGGTGCACTGAGTTAATAGGTTAGTCCAAATATGATCAAAAGTGTATGGAAGTGCATAAATATCATAGCAATATCACACAAAAGAAGCATGGAGCAAGCAGAAATTATAGATACGTTTTGGACGTATCAACATCCCCAAGCTTAATTCCTGCTCGTCCTCGAGTAGGTAAATGATAACAAGCATAATTTCTGTGGTGACATGCTATTAACCATATAAGAACTTTTCACAGTCACATGACAAATGCTTACTAAGACAATGAATCTGTAGTAATTAAGTTGCCTCATGAGAATATCACAAAGAACTGAAAGTTTTACAATATGATACTGAAACACTCAATAGATTTGTAGTGAGCATGGTGTGTAAACATGACAAAGTGATACCTCGCTTGCCCCCCTTTAGTGAAGCAAAACATAAATGCAGGGGCACCTCCGAAGTTTAAGTGACGACTAGATACAATGACTTCAGAATAAACGATATCATAATCATGCAGAAGACAATGGTACTTTGGGACAATGCACATTACACTCAGAATGACAATCATGCTCTCAATAGTTGGTGCTTTAAATAAAGAAGGTGGAGACTCTCGAACCGTGGATTTTGATGGCAAGGTTGAAAACCCGTGGTCGGAAACAAAAACTAAACATGTACCAGAGCTCTTGGTTTTAAAAACAGAGGTAATAATTATTTTTTAGAGATGCATATTTCGTCAACGAATGCTAGCAGATAACTCAATTACTTCTCGAGCTGGACAAGTTTCGAGGAACGGCTCCCGCACGAGGACGATCACATCCTCTTAATCTCCTTTGTTTATCACTGCCAAAGTTTTCTGATTTCTCATGAACAAAGCGTGAAGGAGGGTTTGTTTGTTGTATATTTTTTAATGAGCCGGGCGCACCCTTTGCCAGTTCCTTCTCGTATTAGGGGTTTGCACATTAGACATGCAATACCGGGGTGAAGCTTGTCCAACTTAAAAAGATCATGAATTAACTACTACTTCCTCATGAGCTAAAACAGGGGCATAAAAGAGAAATGCTTTTTTGAATAATTTCGAGATGGTACACGAAAGTCTTCGTTAGGAATGGCAGGTAAATACCATGTATAGGAAGGTATGGTGGACTCATATGGCATAACTGGTTTAAAGGATTTTGGATGCACAAGCAGTCTGTCCGCTTAGTACAGGCGAAGGTTAGCAAAAGACTGGGAGCGACCAACTAAGAGAGTAATGACGGTCATAATCATGCAGAGCGACAAAGCAACATTGAATCGGGCATGGAAGTTATATCGCTACTCAGAAATTAAAGATCATCAAGGCTTGATAGACTTTCTTTACAGTCTTAAATATGCGTGAGCATATGCCAAGTCAATCAAAATAAATTCTTGGAGGAAGATATCAATAAACCATACCACATCATAGGCAAACAAATCATGTTGGTACTTCAATAACACATTAAGAACCCCCCAGCTATTTGAGACTAACCATAAGAAAACATGAACTACTAAGCACCATTATGCACATAGCATTTTTATCATAGACATATCAACCAGTGCAACAGAAGCCAACTCTCTTAACAAGATAAGCATGATAACTCAAGAGAGTTCCAGCAACCAACTAAACAAAAGCTCTTTAAAAATTAAAGCATGAAAACTAAGAGCTGAACATGACAGTAGCTATTGAAAGACAAAGAACACACACAGCAAAGATAAGCATGAAAATTCTATGTTGTGTTCTAGGTTGAAGTGGAGCGTGTTTCTCTCCCACACAAAGAAAGATGGGTTCCAACTCGTTATGAACAGCAAGCAAAGCTAAAGAAAAAACTAAAAAGGAAACTAAAAGCAAGACGCTCCAAGCATAGCACATAACACATGAAGTGATAAAAATATAGTGGAACAAAAGACGAACTGATAATTGTTGATGGAGAAGGGGATGCACGGGGGCATCCCCAAGCTTAGACGCTTGAGTCTTCTTGAATATTTCTTGGGGGTGCACGGGGGCATCCCCAAGCTTGAGCGTTTAACACTCCTGGATCTTTTTATCATCTTCCCTCGCACACTTGAAAACTCCCTTCATACATAACTCATCATAATCTGATTAGCGAGGTTAGTACCCATAATAAAATAATTTTTCCTTGCTTGAAATAAGGATAATCTTTAAGGTCTACTATTTCTCAAGATTGCCAAAAGGTTTTTGCAAAGAAAAAGCAAGCTCAAGGTTTGCAAAACGAAGGAAAGGCAAAACAGGACAGAATCTGTGAAAAACAGACCAGCAGGTAGTAAATAATTTTTTCGGGGCACTTCTGCAACTCAAATAAAAAAACTCAGAACAGACGGCTGAAAGCCAATTGTATAGAGCACGCTGTCGAAAAAATTCAGACCAAAAAGATGATCTGGTGATTTTATACGAATTTTTCTGTCCAAGGATAGAATCTGTTTCCTGGACAGCATGTCACAACTTTTGAACTTTCTTGCAATCAGAGGCTAAACTTGGCACAAAGCTGAAAAGTAAAGATACAATGATGATGCTACTGTAGTAACAAACATCAAGACACAACAAAAGCAAAATAAAATTTTATTCATTGTGGGCTGCCTCCCAAAAGCGCTCTCTTTTATGCCTTTAAGCTAGGCATAATGCAAAGAGATCAAGTTTTATCAAGAGTAAAAGAATAGCTAGCCCGTATAACGGACTCAAAAGGTAACTTAATCTTCTTTCTAGGGAAGTGTTCCATCCCTTTCTTGAGAGGAAATTGGAATTTTATATTCCCCTCTTTCATGTCAATGATGGCACCAACGGTGCGAAGAAAAGGACGTCCCAAAATAATTGGACAAGAAGGTTCACATTCAATATCCATAATAGTAAAATCAACGGGAACATAATTGTCATTGACAATGATAAGAACATCGTCGATCCTCCCCAAGGGTTTCTTTATGGAAGAATCAACAAGACGCACACCAAAAGAACAAGAATCAAAAGGTTTCAATTTAAGCATATCATATATTCTTTTGGGCATAACGGAGGTACTGGCTCCAACATCACATAAAGCATAGCAAGAGAAGTTATTCAACTTAATTTTAATCATAGGATCCCAACCATCTTCTAGCTTTCTAGGTATGGAGGCTTCTACCCTAAGTTTCTCCTCCCTAGCTTTGGTGAGAGCATTAGTGATATGCTCTGTGAAGGCAAGATTAAGTGTGCTAGTGCGGGGATCTCTAGACATCTTGTGAAGGAAATCAATAACTTCGGTAAGGGTGCAATTATCAAAATCAAGGTCACTACTATCAAGTAAAGTAGTAGTGGTGTCCTTTAGGCTCACTTGTTTGGTAGTTTCTATGGTCATAGCATCACCATTAATAGGTCCAATGGGACCAGGAGTGCATTGGGTGCTAAGAGTTTGGATATCCTCAACAACTTGGATAGTAGCAACAGTGTGGTGGGTAGGAAGGTTCTTAATTCTATCTTCTTCCTCCTTTTCTCTAGCCCATCTCTCTTTAAGTTTAGCCAACATCCTAATGTTTTCATTAATTTGCACTTGAATATCATTCATAGGAGTGGTCTTCCTCTCCTCAAGAGGGGAAGTTCTAATTTTAAGCAACTCTACCTCATGGGCTAAATTGTCTACCTTCGAAGAGAGATCATCTAGTTTGGCTAGTTTTTCTTTTACATTCTTATTGAAGGCTTTTTGGGTAGTGATGAAATCTTTAAGCATAATCTCTAGTTCAGAAGTGGAGTTCTTGGTGCTAGGATAAGCATTGTTGTTCCCATAAGAATTAGAGGGGAACGGTCTAGGATTGCTACCAAAATTGCTCCTATAAGCATTGTTATTGAAATTGTTTCTAGAGATAAAGTTCACATCTACTTGTTCTTGAGCAATCAAAGAATTTAAAGGAACATCACGAGGATCAATAGAAGATTGCTTGGAAAGTAGAGACATGATCAAGTCAACTTTTTCATTTAGGGAGGAAATCTCCTCGACAGAGTTTACCTTCCTACCTGTTGGAGCGCGTTCGGTGTGCCATTGGGAATAATTGGTCATCATCTCATCGAGAAGTTTCGTGGCAGCACCAAGTGTAGTTGACATAAAGGTTCCTCCCGCGGCCGAATCTAACAAGTTCCGCGAGGTAAAGTTCAAGCCTGCATAAAAAGTTTGGATAACCATCCAAGTAGTCAAACCATGAGTAGGGCAGTTCTTGACAAGAGATTTCATGCGTTCCCAAGCTTGGGCAATGTGTTCATTATCCAATTGTTTGAAATTCATTATGTTACTCCTTAGTTGGATAATTTTAGCAGGTGGATAGTACTTTCCAATAAAGGCATCCTTGCACTTGTCCCAAGAATCTATGCTATTTCTAGGCAAAGATTGAAACCAAATTTTAGCTCCCCCTCTCAAGGAGAAAGGAAAAATCTTAAGCTTAACAATATTACCATTTATTTCTTGGTACTTTTGCATATCACAGAGTTCAACAAAATTGTTTAAGTGTAAAGCAGCATCATCTCCAGCACCGGAGAATTGATCTTTCATAACTAGGTTCAGTAAAGCAGGTTTAATTTCATAAGAAGGTGCTGAAGTGGCAGGTGTAGTAATAGGCGTGCAGATAAAGTCATCGTTGTTATGACTAGTGAAGTCACACAACTTGGTGTTCTCGTTGGAACCCATAGCAGCAGCAAGCAAGATAACTATTTTTGTGATTTTTGATAAAAGACACTAAAGCAAAAACTGAAAGGTAAACTAACAAGACTAAAAAGCAAAGGTAAAAGATAGCGTGCAACTCCCCTATCTTGAAGAGTGGAGTCCCCGGCGACGGCGCCAGAAAACTTTGCTTGATGGCTTCTCGCCCCTCGTTGGTTACCCCAAGTGGAAGGCTTGAGATGCAGTGTAGCGGTAGTTTTCCCTTGGCAAAGATACCAAGGATCGAATCCCCTGAGACTCCGAGGGTCAACAAGAAGGTGTCAACTACTTAGCGGCACAACTTAGCGATTGACAGGACCTGCACACAAATACAAATAACTTTGCTCCCAACGAGTACAGAGAGGTTGTCAATCCCTCCGGCCTTGTCGTTTACAAAGGTTCAAACGCAAGAGATAATAGTGATAGGTATGACTACAACTAGTAAGTAATAACAGGAAGTAAATAGCGGATGTGATCAGTGATGGTAATATGGACCGGGGTCCCATGATGTTCACTAGTGATGTCTCTCTCCCAAAAGACGATAAAACAGCTAAGCGAGGTAAACGAATTACAGCTGGGCAATTGACAGGATTATGTGCGCAAACCAATGCTAACTATGCTGCAAAGAAAGGTAGAGGCTCAAAAGCATGGGCGGTACGCCAAGGCAAGTAGACCAAAATCCATCTGCATCTACTACTAATCATCCACCTTGAGATATCTATCCAGAACATCTCGCTGGTATTAAGTTGCGAGTCCCACCCATAGTGTAAGCTCAAAGCAACAGACAACTGCATTAAAAGAACTTTGCGTAAAGTAAACAACCCTTGCACCTGCAAGTACAAGCACTGTTGTTTTCCCCCTTGTGGCAACAGCACATCCCCTAGACTCAAGTTTCTGTCACTCAAGCTAGTCATCGAGGGGCATGAACCCACAATCAAGCATAACGTTCCCTCTTGGAGTTACTACCTACTACTTGGCCAAAGCAATAAATAGCAACGGAGAACATGCAAGAATTACTCAAGAACATAAATATAAAAGAGGTGAATCAAATATATTACTCACACACAATCTGAACATAATCTCATAATCCATTGGATCCCAGCAAACTCATCATAGCAACAGCATAAGGATTACATATGTGCCTCGATCATGTAGGGCAGCTCACGAGGTCTAATCGGTGAAGAACAAAGAGGGGAGGAGAACATCACATAGCTACTGGTCATGGACCCATGGTCCAAGGGAGACTACTCACAACTCATCCGGGAGGCGTCCATGGTGGTGGAGAGGCTCCCGGTGGTGATCCTCCCCTCCAGCAGGGTGCCGGGAAGAGTTCTCCTGGTGCTCCCGATCTTGGAAGCGCGGCGGCAGCGGAACAGAGATGAGATCGCGAAAAAGGGTTCTGTCCTCGAGGGTTTCGGGACGCGGTGTAAATATATGCCAAATGGGGGCGTCAGAAGAGGCCAGGGGGGCCCAAGCGCCCTGGCGGCGCGGCCAGGAGGGGGGCTGTCACACCCTGCATTTTGTAACATGTTATTTGTAACTTTGAAGCATGAAAATTTGGACCAGCAAAAAATTTTAGCATCATTTGGCTTTTATTTGGAATTGAGTTTTCTTCAATTGCTTTTTCATGTGCTCATTAAAGTCAACTATGACCTCTTGTAGATTTCATCTCCTTATCCAAAACTTCTGCCCAATGATCATGCCAAGTGTTATATAGCAGTATAGTATTTTCTTATAAAATTAATTTGGCCAAAAAGTATTTTTATAAATTTAGTTTTCCAAAAACCCCTGAATTGAGGTTTGCACTGCAAGTACTTGATTAAGGGTGAGAAAATTATTTCAAAAGGTTTATTTGAGACCTAGTAGTCATAGGACCCCCAGAAACCACAAAGGTATAATTTTAAAAGTTATTTTCCTATTTTATTTAAAAGGCTTTTCTTGAGGCCAGAAATGGTCTTTAATAGGGGAAAATTATTTAACTGATTCAAAAATATTTGCCAAAATTCAGAGAGACTCAGAGGACATATATTGTCCATATATAAGAGTTTCAACACTTGGTCATGTTCAAAATATTGGGCTAAACCCTCTAAAACCCTTTCTGGATATTTCAAGCTTTTGAAATATTTACAAAGGAATTTTTCTCCAAAAATTGCAGGGAAATTCTATCATGTCACATATGACATATTTGATGATCTTGCAAAGCCTCATGCATTGGAGATCAAGAAAACCTCCTCAAACCCCTTCATAACCATTCTGTCCATAATTTAAGTTTGAGCAACTTTACATTGCCAAACTTGTCCAAATGCTCTCAAACTTGGTGCACATGCTAGGATAGCCTAATAAGGCACCTAGACCAAATTGCACAAGATTTGGAATAGAGCAACTTGATCAGATCACCTCAAAACCCTTTCTGTTCAAATGCAAATTTGAACAACTTTACATTACCAACTTTTTATCTGGAGCCTCAAACTTTGTGAGCATGATCAATACCCCAAATGATGATGCTACACCAAGTGGTGCATCAAGGGGAGATGATTAGCTTGACTCAATCAAGATGAAACTATTTCTGTTGATTTCTAGGGTTCACCAAAGTTGCATTGGCTAGTTTCTCCAAATGAGGCCAAATTTGGTGAAGCACCCTATTTTCTCATGTCTTTCAACCCTGTAAAGTGCCATGTCAATTGGACCTCATTTACTTGATCAAACCATGATCAAACACCTTCTGCAGAAATCTTAAAACCTCTATTTTTACCACTTTCACTTTTCTCCATGGCCTCAGCTCTTTACCACAGACTCATGGGGTTACTAGCAAACCCCAGTAACTCCCCCAGCACCTCATCTCCATGATTGGGGGGTGAAACCCCAGCTTTACCCTGCTGTGCACCCCTCTTTCACCATTTTTACCAGCACCCTCCCTCTCTCTCTACACCACAGAGCATCCAAGGCCTTAGGGCAATTCTTTACTACTCCCTCTACTCACCAGACACTGTTGGGCACGCTGGAATGGACCAAGCCGGCAAGAGCGTGCTGATGCCAGCCATACGCGCGCTCCAGAGCGCGTGAACAGTGCGGCTCACACGCTGGCTCGGGCCAATCGTTGGTCCCCGACCACCTCGAGCCTCCCCCTCGCGCCAGTCGAGGCGCCTCGACGTCCGCAACGTCACCGGCGCTGTCCCCCCTCCTCCTGCGCCCTCCAGTGAGCGTCGCCGCACGCGCACCGGCCGCCCGCTTCGGCCAATCTTCTGCTCCACACGCGCACGCCTCTCTGCTGCTCCCCCGCTCCTCCTCTTGCCTCAGCTGGGCGTGGGACTCGTCCAGCAACACCCCTGACTCACTCCCGCAGCCTCCCGTGCGCTGTAGCGACGAGCCGGAGCTCGCCGGCGCACTGGACCACGGGTCCTCGTCGGGGCCCTATAAATAGGCCTCCCCGAGCCTTTCCAACACCATCACCAGCCTCACAGCTCTCCTCTAGCCCCTCCTGCACCCTCAAATCAGCCCCGGAGCGCCCCAGTGCTCGGGATCGACCGGAGCTCCGCCGCATCGGGCCGCCGGCGATCTCGAGGTACAGGCCTCCCCGGCCCCTCCTTTCGCCCGTTTTGGAACCGTAGAACACCCTTGACTCTTTCCCCTCTCTTTTCCCCTCGGTTTGCAGTCGAAAACGGCCGCTGCAGCTGACCTTCGACGAGCCTCCGCCGTCGCACCTCATCGCCGGCAAACCAGGGCTCCCCGCCGTGCCGCACCACCACCGTTGCAACCGCAACACGACGCTGAACCCGTCCCTGGCCTCTGTTGCCATCGCCGTGGCCGGAGTCGACGCCGGTGAGCTCGCCGCCGCCGTGACCGCGGGGTTAGGGATGACAGGCGGGCCCCGCCTGTCATCCTCCCACCTCTCTCCCCTCCTCTGAGCCACTGACCCACGGGCCCCGCCCGTCAGGTTTGAAACCTGACGTGCGCGCGCGCTGGCTCCGTGCGGCCAGGCCGAGCCGTTTGGGCCGTGCACTGTGGCCACTTCTGGCCGAGTGCACAGGAACCCTTTTTCTTTTTCTTTTCTGTTAATGTTTCAAACATTTATGCAGAAAAGAATATTGATCCAAATTAATTATTTCCAACTCCTAAAATCTTGTAATATTCCAACCTATTTAATGGTACTACTTTCATTCAAATCCATGAAACTTTTCTGTACTATTCAAATTTAAATTCAAATTTGAGCAGTATAACTCCTGTTCAAAAATCAATATGTCCTATTCTGTAACTCCAAAACTCCAACTAAGATTTTTCCCCATCTTAGAAAACTCTCTAGTATTTTACAAAAATAAGTTGACATTTTTCTGAGCACTTTGGTTTTTCTGTTCTATTTGTATTCTTATTTTTCCGTTATTATTATGCGACGTATAGATCCCGTATTTGACGAGGTTGCTGTGGAAGAAGAAGGAGAAGGACTTGAAGACTTTGAAGACCAAGCCAATCCAGGCAAGCAGCCCTTTGACCATGATACACTTGTTCCTCGGAACCCGTTGGTTTCCGATACATGATGATTAGGGTTACGATGGTAACCTAGATGAACCACCACATGATGCATGCTTTATTGTTGATCTTGCTACATGCTAGATGACATGCAATAGTTGGTCTTGATGCTCATATGATGCATGTGTGATATGAACCCCCGTAGTGGAAACTTTGCATGAACCCATCGGGTGCCCCTAATGCCCGAGGGTGATGAAGTGTTAGGTCATCACTTGAGAAAGAAGTGATGTGCCGGTAATATCATGTGCATGGTGGAATGATGGATTAGATTTATGTGTGACTACCGTCCCAACCAAACATGTGCAACCACACTACCCCTTATGGGACGGGGCTTTATTGATTACTTAGATCGATACTAGCATGGTGCCCGCATTACTAGTGACGGGAAGACTTGAGGTCTTTCCCGGGACGGGGTCATGCTTGGATAGACGGCCATGACTGTTTTTACAGGGCACCGGACACACCGTTGGTCCCTTCGGGTACGCGTAAACATTGAATTAGGGCAGGTCCCGTGATCTATTGTTTGTACCCCAAGGCCGTGTGCCAACGAGTGGACTCTATGTTAGTGTCGTCTAAAGAAAGGTAATGACCGGGTGCTTACCCCGGGTACTTGAGGTACCGCGGGTCGTGGATCACACGGAAGTTCCCCGGATCTTGTGGGTAAAGTGCGCAACCTCTGCAGAGTGTAAAACTATTCGAATAGCCATGTCCATGGTCATGGACAGTTGGGTGGTGCTACTTAAACTATGTCCAGAATTTTACTTCCTTGGTGATACATTGTGTGTGATGAGTCAAGATGGTGACTTGACTCAGTGAGATGAATCATATTCATGTTGATTGTCGGTAACCTGTTCTTGAGGTTACACGAGGTTATTGATGCATAAGCTTGATGATAACATATTGTTCTAGCCTCCTGCTAGATCGTGCATTTTTATTCAATTGCATTGTTACTTGAACCACATCATGGGTTGCTTGCGAGTACATTCAAAGTACTCATTGGCTTGCCACTGGTTATTTAATTGGCCAGGCATGGAAGAGCAGGATTATGAGGAAGAGTTCTTTGGAGACGACCCTGCGAACTAGGACGCTATCCCAGTCAGAATGCCTGTAGGGTTAAGGCAGATGGCATGGGTTCTACCCGCTTTATCGAAGACTTCCGCTATTTGAGTATTTGCTATTCAGCCCGTGAGGCTCTATCTATGTAAGACTTGGCCATGACGGCCTTAATTCGTGTAAGACTATTTGTATGGATGTAAGACTCTTGTTATGTCAGCTTCTGTGTGTTCAGTGAGCATTGATCTCTGGGATCACTGTACACGTGCATTCGGTGATCTCGACTTCTAAGTCGGGGTCCCCACAGAGCTGGTATCAGAGCCATCCTGACTGTAGGAAGCCTTAGTTAGCATGGGCGTTAGTTAGTTGAGACCCCTTTTTCAAAACCTTCTGAACCTCTCTTCTTTTCTAAACCTGAGATTTCCTCAGTTTATTAACCCCTCCTATTCCACCTTTGTAGATGGCCGCTGTTCCCGAAGAGCACCTGACCACTGGGTTTCCCCTACTTCTCGAGGATAGCCTCCAGGAGTGTCAGTTCCACCGAGCACCCATCCTCACCTACCACGAGCATTGGGTGAGCGATACTGAGGTGGAGTACCACGTGGAAGTGATTGTGAAGGCAAACGATCCTCCCACAAGTTGGTTCTTCGAGGGACCCCAGATGACGACACTACCACTTGCTGCCGAGGCTGCTGCACTCAAGGCACTAACCCGTCTCCGCGAGCTTCTTCCGGAGATGGCAGCCAAGATGGCAACTCGCTTCTTACCTTACCGGAAGGAAGGTGACGAAGAAAGCAGCGCACTAGCCCCTCCACTGAAGGATGGAATCTCGCTTCGGTTCCAGACCTACTTCAGTCTATGTGCCGACAGCTTGGCACAAGACTTGGCCTCGGAATCAATGAAGCTTCGAGAAGAACTTTACAAGACCAAGGCACTTCTTCGTCGAGCTCAAGAGAAGGCAAGCAGGATTAAGAAGGAAGGAGCACCTTCTGGACAATCCGCTATCGCATATCGAGGCGGAAGGCCCTCCGAGGATGTGTCTTCCAAGGGTGAAGAACCACCTCGGCGACGCCGGATGACCGCAAGGGAATATCGCAAGCTTTTCCCTGCACCACCATCGAAGCACCGTCGTATCCAACTCCTCCACTCCCCCACTCCCTCAAGTGACAAGGGAGCCCAGTCAGATGAAGACAAGGAGGAAGACCCAGAAGAGCCGGAATACGCGACCGAGCATTCCGCCGCTTAGGCATTATTCGCTACTCGGATATGCCCGTTGTAACCCCTACGGTAGGATAGGTCGTGTAACCCCTATGCACAGTCGAGTCCTTGTATGGTTCATATGAAACCATCTAGTGCTAGCTTTTGCCGTGTCTGGATGTAAGTCGTAATCTTCCTTCAGGAATGTGTAAACGACTACGTCACCCATTTGGATTTTAATGAATGTGTTTTGGCCTCTTGGCCCTTGCATGATTTGATTTAGTGTCACACCCACCCCCTTACTAGGCACCTATCTATCTGCTTTTCCTCTTCCGAGTCATGAGACCTTTTACCGCTCCAACAGGATGCCTGTTGTAACTCGTACTGGTACCTCTACCCAGCAGCCCGAAGCCGGAGCATCCTCTCAGCCAGAGGCAGACCACGACCAAACCAACGACCAAGCTCCACCACCACCTCCTCCAAGCATGGACATGGCTCAGCTTCTCCAAGCTTTCCGAGAGGAACGCCAAGCCAACACTGCAGCTCTTCAGCTGATTGCTCAAGCTGTTGCCAATAACCGCCAGCCGGCGGGGAATGGCAATGGACGTTCCACGTTGGCAGAGTTCAAGAAGCATGCACCGCCAACCTTCATCGAGACTGCTGAACCCCTGGATGCTGATGACTGGGTCCGTTCCATTGAGGAGATTCTAGAACTAGTCGGATGCACCGAAGATCGCGAGAAGGTGGCTTATGCAGCCCACTGCCTCGGGGGAACCGCAAGAGCTTGGTGGGATGGATTCAAGGTCATGCATGCTGAACAAGACATCACTTGGGTTAACTTCAAGGCAGAATTCCGCAAGGCCCACATTCCTTCTGGAGTCATGGCTATCAAAAAGCGCGAGTTCCGAGCCCTGAAGCAAGGAAGTGGCACTGTCAAGGAGTATATGCAGAAGTTCAGTATTCTGTCAAGGTATGCCCCTGAGGATGTCAGCACTGCTGCTGCCAAAAGGGAGCGCTTCATGGAAGGCCTTAATCAGACTCTGCAATATTCGCTTGTCGTGTGCGACTGCCCGTCTTTCCCTGACCTGGTAAATAAGGCACTTATGCTTGAAGACAAGCGGCGTGCTTTGGAAGACACTCGCAAGCGCAAGTTGATCAGTAAGGGAAGTTCCAGCAACCAGAAGCCTCGTCCGTGGCAGACAGCCCCGGCCAAGCCAACCTATCAGCAGCCAAGAGCTCCTGCACCTCGTGCCAATCCTCAGCCTCAGCAGTATGCCAACCCCAGACCAGCTTTCAACCCCAATACCAATGGTGGCAGCAAGATCAACACTCCAAATCAAGTCACTTGTTTTGGGTGTGGTCAGCCCGGACACATCTCCAGGGTGTGCCCCAACAAGAAGCCTGATGCCCCGCGCCCCAATGCGCAGAACCAGGGACAAGGCCGTGGAATGCCACCAAGGAACCCAGCTCCTCGCAATCCGCCAAACTATGGGAAGGGGCGTGTGAATCACGTCACTGCTGAAGAAGCCCAGGAAGACCCGGACGTCGTGCTGGGTACGTTCCTTGTCAACTCAGCACCTGCAACTGTCTTGTTTGATTCTGGAGCAACGCATTCATTTGTCACTCAAAGATTTGCATTAAAAAGTGGCATGACCCCTACACCCCTGAATAACCCTATGGTGGTACAAACCCCCGGAGCCGAGATGAGAGCCAAGATAGGCTGTAAAGGAGTCAGTATTACTATTAATGGTGTAGACTTCCTAGCAGACCTTATCGTCCTGAGATCGCAAGGCTTGGATGTGATCCTAGGTATGAATTGGCTCAGCAAGCACCAAGGCTTGTTAGACTGTGCCAATCGGACAGTCACTGTGACCAACGACCAAGGTGTAGAAGTCAAGTTTGCCCCCAACTCCTCTTCCGCTCAAGCCGCTAAAATCAACTGTCTGTCTGAAGTTGGGCTAGACCAAGTACCGGTGGTATGTGAGTATCCTGATGTCTTTCCGGATGAACTACCGGGAATGCCCCCTGACCGTGACATTGAGTTCATCATTGAGCTCATGCCCGGAGCAGGACCCATCTATAAGAAGCCTTATAGAATGGGGACGGAAGAACTAGCCGAGTTGAAGAAGCAGCTAGAAGAGCAGCTAAGGAAAGGATTTATCCGCCCGAGTGCCTCCCCTTGGGGATCTCCTGTTCTGTTTGTGGCAAAGAGGGACGGTACCATCCGCTTATGCATTGACTATCGTTCCCTCAATGAAGTTACAATCAAGAACAAGTACCCACTTCCCAAGATCGAAGATCTGTTTGATCAACTCAGCGGAGCCAAGGTATTCTCCAAGATCGATCTCAGATCTGGGTATTACCAGCTGAAGATCAGACCCCAAGATATTCCGAAGACGGCATTCGTAACCAGATATGGCATGTACGAGTGCACGGTCATGTCTTTTGGGTTAACCAATGCCCCAACTTACTTCATGTACCTCATGAATAAAGTCTTCATGGAATATTTGGACAAGTTCGTTGTTGTCTTCATTGATGACATTCTCGTGTTCTCGAAGACGGAGGAAGAACATGAGCAACATCTGAGGATGGTCCTAGACAAGCTTCGTGAGCACCAACTATATGCCAAATTCAGCAAGTGTGAGTTTTGGCTGCACAAAGTTGGATTCTTAGGTCATGTCTTGACCGAAGAAGGATTAACAGTTGATCCTGCAAAAATCGAAGCTGTGACCCAATGGCAATCTCCAACGACCGTCAAGGAAGTCAGAAGCTTCCTCGGATTGGCGGGCTATTACCGCAAGTTCGTGGAAGGATTCTCTAGCATTGCACGACCAATGACTCAGCTCCTCAAGAAGGACAAGAAGTTCGAGTGGACGCCAAAATGCGAAGAGAGCTTCCAAGAGCTCAAGAAGAGATTGACCACCGCCCCAGTTCTGGCAACACCTGATATTCACAAGGAGTTCGTGATATATTGTGATGCCTCTCGAACCGGATTGGGAAGCGTTCTAATGCAAGAAGGCCGCGTCATAGCATACCTCTCCAGGCAGCTACGACCTCATGAGGAGAACTACGCTACTCACGATCTTGAGCTAGCAGCAGTAGTTCATGCCTTGAAGACATGGCGGCATTACCTCCTAGGGAAACGGTGTGAGATTTACACAGACCACAAGAGTCTGAAGTATATTTTCACCCAAAAAGAGTTGAACATGAGGCAGCGGAGATGGTTGGAACTCATCAAGGATTATGACCTCAGTGTTCAGTATCACCCTGGGAAGGCCAACGTGGTGGCCGATGCCTTAAGCAGGAAGGCTTGCACTTTGAATGTCATTATTCGAGAAAGACAGCCAGCCTTGTTTAAGGAGATCGAACAATTCAGTTTGGAATTGGTCACCCCTGGATTTCTGGATCATTTGGAAGTCAGACCAACCCTGATGGACGACGTCAAGAAGGCTCAAGATGGACACGCAAGCATTGAAGGTATCAAGAGGAAGATGAAGATGGGCAAGGCCCCAGGATTCTCTGAAGACGAGCACGGGATTGTTTGGTACAAAGGTCGTCTCTGCGTACCAAACAACCCCGAGTTGAAGACGCTGATTCTGCAAGAAGCCCACGACACCCCGTATTCCATCCACCCCGGAGGAACCAAGATGTACCAAGACTTGAAGGCACGATTTTGGTGGCACGGTATGAAGAGAGAGATTGCAACCTATGTTGCAAAGTGTGATGTGTGCCAAAAGGTCAAGGCTGAATATCAGCGACCCGCTGGATTGCTTCAACCACTCAAGGTTCCTGAGTGGAAGTGGGACAAAGTCGGAATGGACTTCGTCACTGGATTACCAAGGTCAAATAGAGGACATGACTCTATCTGGGTCATAGTCGATCATTTGACCAAGGTAGCTCATTTCATTCCTGTCAAGACCACTTATGATGGCAACCGGCTGGCAGCTCTCTACATCGACCGAATCGTAAGTCTTCACGGTGTTCCCAAGGAGATTGTGTCAGATTGAGGAACCCAGTTCACCTCAAGGTTCTGGAAGAAGTTCCAAGAAGCCTTGGGAACCAAGTTGTCTTTCAGCACAGCTTTCCACCCACAGACCGGAGGTCAAACTGAGCGAGTCAATCAGATTCTCGAAGATATGCTCCGAGCCTGTGTCCTGGCATATGGAGCCAAGTGGGAAGACTGTCTCCCTTTTGTCGAGTTCTCCTATAACAACAGTTACCAGTCAAGCCTTCAGATGGCACCATTTGAGGCGTTGTACGGACGCAGATGTCGCACACCCCTCAACTGGTCAGAGACTGGAGAAGGACTAGTCTTTGGACCAGATGTTCTCCGCGCAGCAGAAGAGCAAGTCCAACTAGTCAGAGAGCGACTAAAGGCAGCCAAGTCAAGGCAAAAGAGTTATGCTGACACTCGACGCCAAGACATGAGTTTCCATGTTGGGGACCATGTGTACCTGCGGGTGACTCCTCTGAAGGGAACCAAGCGTTTCCATGTCAAGGGGAAGCTCGCACCAAGGTTCATTGGACCCTTTGAGATCACTGCACGACGAGGAGAAGTGGCTTATCAGTTGGAACTACCACCTGAGCTATCCGATGTGCACAATGTGTTCCATGTGTCACAACTCCGGAAATGTCTCCAAGTTCCAGACAAGCCCAGTCTCTACAAGGATGTGGATCACCAAGCCATTGATCTGCAGCCTGATTTGACCTACCGCGAGAAGCCCATTCGTATTCTGGACGAAGCAGAACGACGTACGCGGAGCCGTACCATCAAGTACTTCAAGGTCCAGTGGAGCAACCACACCGAAGCAGAAGCAACCTGGGAACGAGAAGACTATCTTAGATCCGAGTTTCCCGACCTCTTTTAAGCCCTAGTTTAGGAATCTCGGGGACGAGATTCTTGTAAGGGGGGTAGGTATGTCACACCCTGCATTTTGTAACATGTTATTTGTAACTTTGAAGCATGAAAATTTGGACCAGCAAAAATTTTTAGCATCATTTGGCTTTTATTTGGAATTGAGTTTTCTTCAATTGCTTTTTCATGTGCTCATTAAAGTCAACTATGACCTCTTGTAGATTTCATCTCCTTATCCAAAACTTCTGCCCAATGATCATGCCAAGTGTTATATAGCAGTATAGTATTTTCTTATAAAATTAATTTGGCCAAAAAGTATTTTTATAAATTTAGTTTTCCAAAAACCCCTGAATTGAGGTTTGCACTGCAAGTACTTGATTAAGGGTGAGAAAATTATTTCAAAAGGTTTATTTGAGGCCTAGTAGTCATAGGACCCCCAGAAACCACAAAGGTATAATTTTAAAAGTTATTTTCCTATTTTATTTAAAAGGCTTTTCTTGAGGCCAGAAATGGTCTTTAATAGGGGAAAATTATTTGACTGATTCAA
The DNA here is from genome assembly GCA_902687465.1 of Secale cereale. Lineage (NCBI taxonomy): Eukaryota > Viridiplantae > Streptophyta > Magnoliopsida > Poales > Poaceae > Secale > Secale cereale. Next base: position 511,710,527 of record LR738710.1, read on the forward strand.
AAATATTTGCCAAAATTCAGAGAGACTCAGAGGACATATATTGTCCATATATAAGAGTTTCAACACTTGGTCATGTTCAAAATATTGGGCTAAACCCTCTAAAACCCTTTCTGGATATTTCAAGCTTTTGAAATATTTACAAAGGAATTTTTCTCCAAAAATTCCAGGGAAATTCTATCATGTCACATATGACATATTTGATGATCTTGCAAAGCCTCATGCATTGGAGATCAAGAAAACCTCCTCAAACCCCTTCATAACCATTCTGTCCATAATTGAAGTTTGAGCAACTTTACATTGCCAAACTTGTCCAAATGCTCTCAAACTTGGTGCACATGCTAGGATAGCCTAATAAGGCACCTAGACCAAATGGCACAAGATTTGGAATAGAGCAACTTGATCAGATCACCTCAAAACCCTTTCTGTTCAAATGCAAATTTGAACAACTTTACATTACCAACTTTTTATCTGGAGCCTCAAACTTTGTGAGCATGATCAATACCCCAAATGATGAAGCTACACCAAGTGGTGCATCAAGGGGAGATGATTAGCTTGACTCAATCAAGATGAAACTATTTCTGTTGATTTCTAGGGTTCACCAAAGTTGCATTGGCTAGTTTCTCCAAATGAGGCCAAATTTGGTGAAGCACCCTATTTTCTCATGTCTTTCAACCCTGTAAAGTGCCATGTCAATTGGACCTCATTTACTTGATCAAACCATGATCAAACACCTTCTGCAGAAATCTTAAAACCTCTATTTTTACCACTTTCACTTTTCTCCATGGCCTCAGCTCTTTACCACAGACTCATGGGGTTACTAGCAAACCCCAGTAACTCCCCCAGCACCTCATCTCCATGATTGGGGGGTGAAACCCCAGCTTTACCCTGCTGTGCACCCCTCTTTCACCATTTTTACCAGCACCCTCCCTCTCTCTCTACACCACAGAGCATCCAAGGCCTTAGGGCAATTCTTTACTACTCCCTCTACTCACCAGACACTGTTGGGCACGCTGGAATGGACCAAGCCGGCAAGAGCGTGCTGATGCCAGCCATACGCGCGCTCCAGAGCGCGTGAACAGTGCGGCTCACACGCTGGCTCGGGCCAATCGTTGGTCCCCGACCACCTCGAGCCTCCCCCTCGCGCCAGTCGAGGCGCCTCGACGTCCGCAACGTCACCGGCGCTGTCCCCCCTCCTCCTGCGCCCTCCAGTGAGCGTCGCCGCACGCGCACCGGCCGCCCGCTTCGGCCAATCTTCTGCTCCACACGCGCACGCCTCTCTGCTGCTCCCCCGCTCCTCCTCTTGCCTCAGCTGGGCGTGGGACTCGTCCAGCAACACCCCTGACTCACTCCCGCAGCCTCCCGTGCGCTGTAGCGACGAGCCGGAGCTCGCCGGCGCACTGGACCACGGGTCCTCGTCGGGGCCCTATAAATAGGCCTCCCCGAGCCTTTCCAACACCATCACCAGCCTCACAGCTCTCCTCTAGCCCCTCCTGCACCCTCAAATCAGCCCCGGAGCGCCCCAGTGCTCGGGATCGACCGGAGCTCCGCCGCGTCGGGCCGCCGGCGATCTCGAGGTACAGGCCTCCCCGGCCCCTCCTTTCGCCCGTTTTGGAACCGCAGAACACCCCTGACTCTTTCCCCTCTCTTTTCCCCTCGGTTTGCAGTCGAAAACGGCCGCTGCAGCTGACCTCCGACGAGCCTCCGCCGTCGCACCTCGTCGCCGGCGAACCAGGGCTCCCCGCCGTGCCGCACCACCACCGTTGCAACCGCAATACGACGCTGAACCCGTCCCTGGCCTCTGTTGCCATCGCCGTGGCCGGAGTCGACGCCGGTGAGCTCGCCGCCGCCGTGACCGCGGGGTTAGGGATGACAGGCGGGCCCCGCCTGTCATCCTCCCACCTCTCTCCCCTCCTCTGAGCCACTGACCCACGGGCCCCGCCCGTCAGGTTTGAAACCTGACGTGCGCGCGCGCTGGCTCCGTGCGGCCAGGCCGAGCCGTTTGGGCCGTGCACTGTGGCCACTTCTGGCCCAGTGCACAGGAACCCTTTTTCTTTTTCTTTTCTGTTAATGTTTCAAACATTTATGCAGAAAAGAATATTGATCCAAATTAATTATTTCCAACTCCTAAAATCTTGTAATATTCCAACCTATTTAATGGTACTACTTTCATTCAAATCCATGAAACTTTTCTGTACTGTTCAAATTTAAATTCAAATTTGAGCAGTATAACTCCTGTTCAAAAATCAATATATCCTATTCTGCAACTCCAAAACTCCAACTAAGATTTTTCCCCATCTTAGAAAACCCTCTAGTATTTTACAAAAATGAGTTGACATTTTTCTGAGCACTTTGGTTTTTCTGTTCTATTTGTATTCTTATTTTTCCGTTATTATTATGCGACGTATAGATCCCGTATTTGACGAGGTTGCTGTGGAAGAAGAAGGAGAAGGACTTGAAGACTTTGAAGACCAAGCCAATCCAGGCAAGCAGCCCTTTGACCATGATACACTTGTTCCTCGGAACCCGTTGGTTTCCGATACATGATGATTAGGGTTACGATGGTAACCTAGATGAACCACCACATGATGCATGCTTTATTGTTGATCTTGCTACATGCTAGATGACATGCAATAGTTGGTCTTGATGCTCATATGATGCATGTGTGATATGAACCCCCGTAGAAACTTTGCATGAACCCATCGGGTGCCCCTAATGCCCGAGGGTGATGAAGTGTTAGGTCGTCACCTGAGAAAGAAGTGATGTGCCGGTAATATCATGTGCATGGTGGAATGATGGATTAGATTTATGTGTGACTACCGTCCCAACCAAACATGTGCAACCACACTACCCCTTATGGGACGGGGCTTTATTGATTACTTAGATCGATACTAGCATGGTGCCCGCATTACTAGTGACGGGAAGACTTGAGGTCTTTCCCGGGACGGGGTCGTGCTTGGATAGACGGCCATGACTGTTTTTACAGGGCACCGGACACACCGTTGGTCCCTTCGGGTACGCGTAAACATTGAATTAGGGCAGGTCCCGTGATCTATTGTTTGTACCCCAAGGCCGTGTGCCAACGAGTGGACTCTATGTTAGTGTCGTCTAAGGAAAGGTAATGACCGGGTGCTTACCCCGGGTACTTGAGGTACCGCGGGTCGTGGATGACACGGAAGTTCCCCGGATCTTGTGGGTAAAGTGCGCAACCTCTGCAGAGTGTAAAACTATTCGAATATCCGTGTCCACGGTCATGGACAGTTGGGTGGTGCTACTTAAACTATGTCCAGAATTTTACTTCTTTGGTGATACATTGTGTGTGATGAGTCAAGATGGTGACTTGACTCAGTGAGATGAATCATATTCATGTTGATGTCGGTAACCTGTTCTCGAGGTTACACGAGGTTATTGATGCATAAGCTTGATGATAACATATTGTTCTAGCCTCCTGCTAGATCGTGCATTTTTATTCAATTGCATTGTTACTTGAACCACATCATGGGTTGCTTGCGAGTACATTCAAAGTACTCATTGGCTTGCCACTGGTTATTTAATTGGCCAGGCATGGAAGAGCAGGATTATGAGGAAGAGTTCTTTGGAGACGACCCTGCGAACTAGGACGCTATCCCAGTCAGAATGCCTGTAGGGTTAAGGCAGATGGCATGGGTTCTACCCGCTTTATCGAAGACTTCCGCTATTTGAGTATTTGCTATTCAGCCCGTGAGGCTCTATCTATGTAAGACTTGGCCATGACGGCCTTAATTCGTGTAAGACTATTTGTATGGATGTAAGACTCTTGTTATGTCAGCTTCTGTGTGTTCAGTGAGCATTGATCTCTGGGATCACTGTACACGTGCATTCGGTGATCTCGACTTCTAAGTCGGGGTCCCCACAGAGCTGGTATCAGAGCCATCCTGACTGTAGGAAGCCTTAGTTAGCATGGGCGTTAGTTAGTTGAGACCCCTTTTTCAAAACCTTCTGAACCTCTCTTCTTTTCTAAACCTGAGATTTCCTCAGTTTATTAACCCCTCCTATTCCACCTTTGTAGATGGCCGCTGTTCCCGAAGAGCACCTGACCACTGGGTTTCCCCTACTTCTCGAGGATAGCCTCCAGGAGTGTCAGTTCCACCGAGCACCCATCCTCACCTACCACGAGCATTGGGTGAGCGATACTGAGGTGGAGTACCACGTGGAAGTGATTGTGAAGGCAAACGATCCTCCCACAAGTTGGTTCTTCGAGGGACCCCAGATGACGACACTACCACTTGCTGCCGAGGCTGCTGCACTCAAGGCACTAACCCGTCTCCGCGAGCTTCTTCCGGAGATGGCAGCCAAGATGGCAACTCGCTTCTTACCTTACCGGAAGGAAGGTGACGAAGAAAGCAGCGCACTAGCCCCTCCACTGAAGGATGGAATCTCGCTTCGGTTCCAGACCTACTTCAGTCTATGTGCCGACAGCTTGGCACAAGACTTGGCCTCGGAATCAATGAAGCTTCGAGAAGAACTTTACAAGACCAAGGCACTTCTTCGTCGAGCTCAAGAGAAGGCAAGCAGGATTAAGAAGGAAGGAGCACCTTCTGGACAATCTCGCATATCGAGGCGGAAGGCCCTCCGAGGATGTGTCTTCCAAGGGTGAAGAACCACCTCGGCGACGCCGGATGACCGCAAGGGAATATCGCAAGCTTTTCCCTGCACCACCATCGAAGCACCGTCGTATCCAACTCCTCCACTCCCCCACTCCCTCAAGTGACAAGGGAGCCCAGTCAGATGAAGACAAGGAGGAAGACCCAGAAGAGCCGGAATACGCGACCGAGCATTCCGCCGCTTAGGCATTATTCGCTACTCGGATATGCCCGTTGTAACCCCTACGGTAGGATAGGTCGTGTAACCCCTATGCGCAGTCGAGTCCTTGTATGGTTCATATGAAACCATCTAGTGCTAGCTTTTCCGTGTCTGGATGTAAGTCGTAATCTTCCTTCAGGAATGTGTAAACGACTACGTCACCCATTTGGATTTTAATGAATGTGTTTTGGCCTCTTGGCCCTTGCATGATTTGATTTAGTGTCACACCCACCCCCTTACTAGGCACCTATCTATCTGCTTTTCCTCTTCCGAGTCATGAGACCTTTTACCGCTCCAACAGGATGCCTGTTGTAACTCGTACTGGTACCTCTACCCAGCAGCCCGAAGCCGGAGCATCCTCTCAGCCAGAGGCAGACCACGACCAAACCAACGACCAAGCTCCACCACCACCTCCTCCAAGCATGGACATGGCTCAGCTTCTCCAAGCTTTCCGAGAGGAACGCCAAGCCAACACTGCAGCTCTTCAGCTGATTGCTCAAGCTGTTGCCAATAACCGCCAGCCGGCGGGGAATGGCAATGGACGTTCCACGTTGGCAGAGTTCAAGAAGCATGCACCGCCAACCTTCATCGAGACTGCTGAACCCCTGGATGCTGATGACTGGGTCCGTTCCATTGAGGAGATTCTAGAACTAGTCGGATGCACCGAAGATCGCGAGAAGGTGGCTTATGCAGCCCACTGCCTCGGGGGAACCGCAAGAGCTTGGTGGGATGGATTCAAGGTCATGCATGCTGAACAAGACATCACTTGGGTTAACTTCAAGGCAGAATTCCGCAAGGCCCACATTCCTTCTGGAGTCATGGCTATCAAAAAGCGCGAGTTCCGAGCCCTGAAGCAAGGAAGTGGCACTGTCAAGGAGTATATGCAGAAGTTCAGTATTCTGTCAAGGTATGCCCCTGAGGATGTCAGCACTGCTGCTGCCAAAAGGGAGCGCTTCATGGAAGGCCTTAATCAGACTCTGCAATATTCGCTTGTCGTGTGCGACTGCCCGTCTTTCCCTGACCTGGTAAATAAGGCACTTATGCTTGAAGACAAGCGGCGTGCTTTGGAAGACACTCGCAAGCGCAAGTTGATCAGTAAGGGAAGTTCCAGCAACCAGAAGCCTCGTCCGTGGCAGACAGCCCCGGCCAAGCCAACCTATCAGCAGCCAAGAGCTCCTGCACCTCGTGCCAATCCTCAGCCTCAGCAGTATGCCAACCCCAGACCAGCTTTCAACCCCAATACCAATGGTGGCAGCAAGATCAACACTCCAAATCAAGTCACTTGTTTTGGGTGTGGTCAGCCCGGACACATCTCCAGGGTGTGCCCCAACAAGAAGCCTGATGCCCCGCGCCCCAATGCGCAGAACCAGGGACAAGGCCGTGGAATGCCACCAAGGAACCCAGCTCCTCGCAATCCGCCAAACTATGGGAAGGGGCGTGTGAATCACGTCACTGCTGAAGAAGCCCAGGAAGACCCGGACGTCGTGCTGGGTACGTTCCTTGTCAACTCAGCACCTGCAACTGTCTTGTTTGATTCTGGAGCAACGCATTCATTTGTCACTCAAAGATTTGCATTAAAAAGTGGCATGACCCCTACACCCCTGAATAACCCTATGGTGGTACAAACCCCCGGAGCCGAGATGAGAGCCAAGATAGGCTGTAAAGGAGTCAGTATTACCATTAATGGTGTAGACTTCCTAGCAGACCTTATCGTCCTGAGATCGCAAGGCTTGGATGTGATCCTAGGTATGAATTGGCTCAGCAAGCACCAAGGCTTGTTAGACTGTGCCAATCGGACAGTCACTGTGACCAACGACCAAGGTGTAGAAGTCAAGTTTGCCCCCAACTCCTCTTCCGCTCAAGCCGCTAAAATCAACTGTCTGTCTGAAGTTGGGCTAGACCAAGTACCGGTGGTATGTGAGTATCCTGATGTCTATCCGGATGAACTACCGGGAATGCCCCCTGACCGTGACATTGAGTTCATCATTGAGCTCATGCCCGGAGCAGGACCCATCTATAAGAAGCCTTATAGAATGGGGACGAAAGAACTAGCCGAGTTGAAGAAGCAGCTAGAAGAGCAGCTAAGGAAAGGATTTATCCGCCCGAGTGCCTCCCCTTGGGGATCTCCTGTTCTGTTTGTGGCAAAGAGGGACGGTACCATCCGCTTATGCATTGACTATCGTTCCCTCAATGAAGTTACAATCAAGAACAAGTACCCACTTCCCAAGATCGAAGATCTGTTTGATCAACTCAGTGGAGCCAAGGTATTCTCCGAGATCGATCTCAGATCTGGGTATTACCAGCTGAAGATCAGACCCCAAGATATTCCGAAGACGGCATTCGTAACCAGATATGGCCTATACGAGTGCACGGTCATGTCTTTTGGGTTAACCAATGCCCCAACTTACTTCATGTACCTCATGAATAAAGTCTTCATGGAATATTTGGACAAGTTCGTTGTTGTCTTCATTGATGACATTCTCGTGTTCTCGAAGACGGAGGAAGAACATGAGCAACATCTGAGGATGGTCCTAGACAAGCTTCGTGAGCACCAACTATATGCCAAATTCAGCAAGTGTGAGTTTTGGCTGCACAAAGTTGGATTCTTAGGTCATGTCTTGACCGAAGAAGGATTAACAGTTGATCCTGCAAAAATCGAAGCTGTGACCCAATGGCAATCTCCAACGACCGTCAAGGAAGTCAGAAGCTTCCTCGGATTGGCGGGCTATTACCGCAAGTTCGTGGAAGGATTCTCTAGCATTGCACGACCAATGACTCAGCTCCTCAAGAAGGACAAGAAGTTCGAGTGGACGCCAAAATGCGAAGAGAGCTTCCAAGAGCTCAAGAAGAGATTGACCACCGCCCCAGTTCTGGCAACACCTGATATTCACAAGGAGTTCGTGATATATTGTGATGCCTCTCGAACCGGATTGGGAAGCGTTCTAATGCAAGAAGGCCGCGTCATAGCATACCTCTCCAGGCAGCTACGACCTCATGAGGAGAACTACGCTACTCACGATCTTGAGCTAGCGGCAGTAGTTCATGCCTTGAAGACATGGCGGCATTACCTCCTAGGGAAACGGTGTGAGATTTACACAGACCACAAGAGTCTGAAGTATATTTTCACCCAAAAAGAGTTGAACATGAGGCAGCGGAGATGGTTGGAACTCATCAAGGATTATGACCTCAGTGTTCAGTATCACCCTGGGAAGGCCAACGTGGTGGCCGATGCCTTAAGCAGGAAGGCTTGCACTTTGAATGTCATTATTCGAGAAAGACAGCCAGCCTTGTTTAAGGAGATCGAACAATTCAGTTTGGAATTGGTCACCCCTGGATTTCTGGATCATTTGGAAGTCAGACCAACCCTGATGGACGACGTCAAGAAGGCTCAAGATTGACACGCAAGCATTGAAGGTATCAAGAGGAAGATGAAGATGGGCAAGGCCCCAGGATTCTCTGAAGACGAGCACGGGATTGTTTGGTACAAAGGTCGTCTCTGCGTACCAAACAGCCCCGAGTTGAAGACGCTGATTCTGCAAGAAGCCCACGACACCCCGTATTCCATCCACCCCGGAGGAACCAAGATGTACCAAGACTTGAAGGCACGATTTTGGTGGCACGGTATGAAGAGAGAGATTGCAACCTATGTTGCAAAGTGTGATGTGTGCCAAAAGGTCAAGGCTGAATATCAGCGACCCGCTGGATTGCTTCAACCACTCAAGGTTCCTGAGTGGAAGTGGGACAAAGTCGGAATGGACTTCGTCACTGGATTACCAAGGTCAAATAGAGGACATGACTCTATCTGGGTCATAGTCGATCATTTGACCAAGGTAGCTCATTTCATTCCTGTCAAGACCACTTATGATGGCAACCGGCTGGCAGCTCTCTACATCGACCGAATCGTAAGTCTTCACGGTGTTCCCAAGGAGATTGTGTCAGATTGAGGAACCCAGTTCACCTCAAGGTTCTGGAAGAAGTTCCAAGAAGCCTTGGGAACCAAGTTGTCTTTCAGCACAGCTTTCCACCCACAGACCGGAGGTCAAACTGAGCGAGTCAATCAGATTCTCGAAGACATGCTCCGAGCCTGTGTCCTGGCATATGGAGCCAAGTGGGAAGACTGTCTCCCTTTTGTCGAGTTCTCCTATAACAACAGTTACCAGTCAAGCCTTCAGATGGCACCATTTGAGGCGTTGTACGGACGCAGATGTCGCACACCCCTCAACTGGTCAGAGACTGGAGAAGGACTAGTCTTTGGACCAGATGTTCTCCGCGCAGCAGAAGAGCAAGTCCAACTAGTCAGAGAGCGACTAAAGGCAGCCAAGTCAAGGCAAAAGAGTTATGCTGACACTCGACGCCAAGACATGAGTTTCCATGTTGGGGACCATGTGTACCTGCGGGTGACTCCTCTGAAGGGAACCAAGCGTTTCCATGTCAAGGGGAAGCTCGCACCAAGGTTCATTGGACCCTTTGAGATCACTGCACGACGAGGAGAAGTGGCTTATCAGTTGGAACTACCACCTGAGCTATCCGATGTGCACAATGTGTTCCATGTGTCACAACTCCGGAAATGTCTCCAAGTTCCAGACAAGCCCAGTCTCTACAAGGATGTGGATCACCAAGCCATTGATCTACAGCCTGATTTGACCTACCGCGAGAAGCCCATTCGTATTCTGGACGAAGCAGAACGACGTACGCGGAGCCGTACCATCAAGTACTTCAAGGTCCAGTGGAGCAACCACACCGAAGCAGAAGCAACCTGGGAACGAGAAGACTATCTTAGATCCGAGTTTCCCGACCTCTTTTAAGCCCTAGTTTAGGAATCTCGGGGACGAGATTCTTGTAAGGGGGGTAGGTCTGTCACACCCTGCATTTTGTAACATGTTATTTGTAACTTTGAAGCATGAAAATTTGGACCAGCAAAAATTTTTAGCATCATTTGGCTTTTATTTGGAATTGAGTTTTCTTCAATTGCTTTTTCATGTGCTCATTAAAGTCAACTATGACCTCTTGTAGATTTCATCTCCTTATCCAAAACTTCTGCCCAATGATCATGCCAAGTGTTATATAGCAGTATAGTATTTTCTTATAAAATTAATTTGGCCAAAAAGTATTTTTATAAATTTAGTTTTCCAAAAACCCCTGAATTGAGGTTTGCACTGCAAGTACTTGATTAAGGGTGAGAAAATTATTTCAAAAGGTTTATTTGAGACCTAGTAGTCATAGGACCCCCAGAAACCACAAAGGTATAATTTTAAAAGTTATTTTCCTATTTTATTTAAAAGGCTTTTCTTGAGGCCAGAAATGGTCTTTAATAGGGGAAAATTATTTGACTGATTCAAAAATATTTGCCAAAATTCAGAGAGACTCAGAGGACATATATTGTCCATATATAAGAGTTTCAACACTTGGTCATGTTCAAAATATTGGGCTAAACCCTCTAAAACCCTTTCTGGATATTTCAAGCTTTTGAAATATTTACAAAGGAATTTTTCTCCAAAAATTCCAGGGAAATTCTATCATGTCACATATGACATATTTGATGATCTTGCAAAGCCTCATGCATTGGAGATCAAGAAAACCTCCTCAAACCCCTTCATAACCATTCTGTCCATAATTGAAGTTTGAGCAACTTTACATTGCCAAACTTGTCCAAATGCTCTCAAACTTGGTGCACATGCTAGGATAGCCTAATAAGGCACCTAGACCAAATGGCACAAGATTTGGAATAGAGCAACTTGATCAGATCACCTCAAAACCCTTTCTGTTCAAATGCAAATTTGAACAACTTTACATTACCAACTTTTTATCTGGAGCCTCAAACTTTGTGAGCATGATCAATACCCCAAATGATGAAGCTACACCAAGTGGTGCATCAAGGGGAGATGATTAGCTTGACTCAATCAAGATGAAACTATTTCTGTTGATTTCTAGGGTTCACCAAAGTTGCATTGGCTAGTTTCTCCAAATGAGGCCAAATTTGGTGAAGCACCCTATTTTCTCATGTCTTTCAACCCTGTAAAGTGCCATGTCAATTGGACCTCATTTACTTGATCAAACCATGATCAAACACCTTCTGCAGAAATCTTAAAACCTCTATTTTTACCACTTTCACTTTTCTCCATGGCCTCAGCTCTTTACCACAGACTCATGGGGTTACTAGCAAACCCCAGTAACTCCCCCAGCACCTCATCTCCATGATTGGGGGGTGAAACCCCAGCTTTACCCTGCTGTGCACCCCTCTTTCACCATTTTTACCAGCACCCTCCCTCTCTCTCTACACCACAGAGCATCCAAGGCCTTAGGGCAATTCTTTACTACTCCCTCTACTCACCAGACACTGTTGGGCACGCTGGAATGGACCAAGCCGGCAAGAGCGTGCTGATGCCAGCCATACGCGCGCTCCAGAGCGCGTGAACAGTGCGGCTCACACGCTGGCTCGGGCCAATCGTTGGTCCCCGACCACCTCGAGCCTCCCCCTCGCGCCAGTCGAGGCGCCTCGACGTCCGCAACGTCACCGGCGCTGTCCCCCCTCCTCCTGCGCCCTCCAGTGAGCGTCGCCGCACGCGCACCGGCCGCCCGCTTCGGCCAATCTTCTGCTCCACACGCGCACGCCTCTCTGCTGCTCCCCCGCTCCTCCTCTTGCCTCAGCTGGGCGTGGGACTCGTCCAGCAACACCCCTGACTCACTCCCGCAGCCTCCCGTGCGCTGTAGCGACGAGCCGGAGCTCGCCGGCGCACTGGACCACGGGTCCTCGTCGGGGCCCTATAAATAGGCCTCCCCGAGCCTTTCCAACACCATCACCAGCCTCACAGCTCTCCTCTAGCCCCTCCTGCACCCTCAAATCAGCCCCGGAGCGCCCCAGTGCTCGGGATCGACCGGAGCTCCGCCGCGTCGGGCCGCCGGCGATCTCGAGGTACAGGCCTCCCCGGCCCCTCCTTTCGCCCGTTTTGGAACCGCAGAACACCCCTGACTCTTTCCCCTCTCTTTTCCCCTCGGTTTGCAGTCGAAAACGGCCGCTGCAGCTGACCTCCGACGAGCCTCCGCCGTCGCACCTCGTCGCCGGCGAACCAGGGCTCCCCGCCGTGCCGCACAACCACCGTTGCAACCGCAATACGACGCTGAACCCGTCCCTGGCCTCTGTTGCCATCGCCGTGGCCGGAGTCGACGCCGGTGAGCTCGCCGCCGCCGTGACCGCGGGGTTAGGGATGACAGGCGGGCCCCGCCTGTCATCCTCCCACCTCTCTCCCCTCCTCTGAGCCACTGACCCACGGGCCCCGCCCGTCAGGTTTGAAACCTGACGTGCGCGCGCGCTGGCTCCGTGCGGCCAGGCCGAGCCGTTTGGGCCGTGCACTGTGGCCACTTCTGGCCCAGTGCACAGGAACCCTTTTTCTTTTTCTTTTCTGTTAATGTTTCAAACATTTATGCAGAAAAGAATATTGATCCAAATTAATTATTTCCAACTCCTAAAATCTTGTAATATTCCAACCTATTTAATGGTACTACTTTCATTCAAATCCATGAAACTTTTCTGTACTGTTCAAATTTAAATTCAAATTTGAGCAGTATAACTCCTGTTCAAAAATCAATATGTCCTATTCTGTAACTCCAAAACTCCAACTAAGATTTTTTCCCATCTTAGAAAACTCTCTAGTATTTTACAAAAATAAGTTGACATTTTTCTGAGCACTTTGGTTTTTCTGTTCTATTTGTATTCTTATTTTTCCGTTATTATTATGCGACGTATAGATCCCGTATTTGACGAGGTTGCTGTGGAAGAAGAAGGAGAAGGACTTGAAGACTTTGAAGACCAAGCCAATCCAGGCAAGCAGCCCTTTGACCATGATACACTTGTTCCTCGGAACCCGTTGGTTTCCGATACATGATGATTAGGGTTACGATGGTAACCTAGATGAACCACCACATGATGCATGCTTTATTGTTGATCTTGCTACATGCTAGATGACATGCAATAGTTGGTCTTGATGCTCATATGATGCATGTGTGATATGAACCCCCGTAGTGGAAACTTTGCATGAACCCATCGGGTGCCCCTAATGCCCGAGGGTGATGAAGTGTTAGGTCATCACTTGAGAAAGAAGTGATGTGCCGGTAATATCATGTGCATGGTGGAATGATGGATTAGATTTATGTGTGACTACCGTCCCAACCAAACATGTGCAACCACACTACCCCTTATGGGACGGGGCTTTATTGATTACTTAGATCGATACTAGCATGGTGCCCGCATTACTAGTGACGGGAAGACTTGAGGTCTTTCCCGGGACGGGGTCATGCTTGGATAGACGGCCATGACTGTTTTTACAGGGCACCGGACACACCGTTGGTCCCTTCGGGTACGCGTAAACATTGAATTAGGGCAGGTCCCGTGATCTATTGTTTGTACCCCAAGGCCGTGTGCCAACGAGTGGACTCTATGTTAGTGTCGTCTAAAGAAAGGTAATGACCGGGTGCTTACCCCGGGTACTTGAGGTACCGCGGGTCGTGGATCACACGGAAGTTCCCCGGATCTTGTGGGTAAAGTGCGCAACCTCTGCAGAGTGTAAAACTATTCGAATAGCCGTGTCCACGGTCATGGACAGTTGGGTGGTGCTACTTAAACTATGTCCAGAATTTTACTTCCTTGGTGATACATTGTGTGTGATGAGTCAAGATGGTGACTTGACTCAGTGAGATGAATCATATTCATGTTGATTGTCGGTAACCTGTTCTCGAGGTTACACGAGGTTATTGATGCATAAGCTTGATGATAACATATTGTTCTAGCCTCCTGCTAGATCGTGCATTTTTATTCAATTGCATTGTTACTTGAACCACATCATGGGTTGCTTGCGAGTACATTCAAAGTACTCATTGGCTTGCCACTGGTTATTTAATTGGCCAGGCATGGAAGAGCAGGATTATGAGGAAGAGTTCTTTGGAGACGACCCTGCGAACTAGGACGCTATCCCAGTCAGAATGCCTGTAGGGTTAAGGCAGATGGCATGGGTTCTACCCGCTTTATCGAAGACTTCCGCTATTTGAGTATTTGCTATTCAGCCCGTGAGGCTCTATCTATGTAAGACTTGGCCATGACGGCCTTAATTCGTGTAAGACTATTTGTATGGATGTAAGACTCTTGTTATGTCAGCTTCTGTGTGTTCAGTGAGCATTGATCTCTGGGATCACTGTACACGTGCATTCGGTGATCTCGACTTCTAAGTCGGGGTCCCCACAGGGGCCGCGCCCTCTGGCCGCCTGGAGCCGTGGCGGCCCCCTCCGGCCCTACTTTGGCCGCATGGAAGCTTCCGAACGCTGATTTTTTATATATTTTTCCCGGAATTTTTCTGGCAATTTACGTAATGGGAAAACTTGAAATACAAAAACATCAGAAAACAGAAACTGGCACTGGGGTGCACTGAGTTAATAGGTTAGTCCAAATATGATCAAAAGTGTATGGAAGTGCATAAATATCATAGCAATATCACACAAAAGAGGCATGGAGCAAGCAGAAATTATAGATACGTTTTGGACGTATCAGGAGGCCGCGGTCTTGTAGGAGAGGAACCACTAAGGTTTTTAGATGAGCTATCACAAAGCTAACCCTAGAAAGTATGGTGGAGTCCTTTGTATAAGCTAGTAGGGGCGAAGGGGTACATGGGCCTCAGCCCAAGGTCATGCACGCAGGCACGGTCCGGATAATCCGGATGATCCGGGCTTTGGGGGTCCGGATGATCCGGGACGGCGTCTGGATGATCTGGCAGCTTCTTTTCTGCAGTGGGAGGTCCGGATGTGCGGGTCCTCGTCCGAACGTCCGGGTGTGGCCGGATGATCCGGGTCGGGATCCGGATGATCCGGCTTCGGCGAGGTAGCTTCGGGTGTCGGGGCGCACATTATCCGGATCGTCCGGACGGGGGTCCGGATCGTCCGGGCTCTGCCCGGATCATCCGGCCAGTCTGAGACTTGGCAGATTTCTCCTCCTTCCTCCTTCTTCAATTTCTCTTGTTCCTTGGTTTCTCCATGATTGCTCTCAAGGTACCTGAGTATGCATAGAGTTTATGATGAGGGTAGCAGCCATGTCTCGCGTGAATCGAAACGACGTAGAGAGAGGAGTGAAGTCACCTCGGTCTCGAGAGCTCGTGCTCGAGCGCGTGTCATGGGTCCACTTGGCACTTGGTGAGACGATGGTAGGTCCATGGGGATGACCTTGGGATGCTCCGAATCATCTCCCCTCCCTTGGGAAAGATCCGACCTCGGATCGAAATCTTCATCACCATGGAAAGGGGAGAGGTCCTTGACGTTGAAGACATCGCTCATGTTGTACTTGTCGCGTGGAATGTCGATCTTGTAGGCATTGTTGTTGTAGCGTGCTAGCACCTTGAAGGGTCCGTTGGCTCGAGGTAGTAGTTTGGACTTGCGTTCGTTGGGGAAACGGTCCTTGCGAAGATGCAGCCATACTTGATCGCCCGGGTGGAACACCATTGGTTTCTTGTTGGCGTTGAGTTTGGAGGCTAGGCGATGTACTTTCCGCTCTATCGTTGTCCTTGTATCTTCATGCACCTTCTTTAGGTAGTTTTCTCGAGCACTTGCGTCCAAGTTGATGCGCTCTTGTAGAGGTAGGGGTAGGATGTCCAATGGGGACAACGGGTTGAAGCCGTAGACGACCTCGAAGGGTGACTTGCCGGTAGTCGAGTGTCTTGCGCGGTTGTAGGCATACTCGGCGATGGGCAAGCATTGCACCCATTCCTTGATGTTCTTTTTGATCAACACGCGAAGAAGCCTCGAAAGTGTGCGGTTCGTCACCTCCATTTGGCCGTCTGTTTGTGGATGATATGCCGAAGAGAAGAGGAGCTTGATGCTGAGTTTGGCGCATAGAGTCTTCCAAAAGTAGCTCAAGAATTTGATGTCCCGATCCGACACGATAGTCTTGGGTACTCCATGTAGACGAATGATTTCCCTACAAAAGAGATTTGCCACATGTGAAGCATCGTCGATCTTGTTACAAGGAATGAAATGAGCCATTTTTTAAAATCTATCCACGACAACAAACACGGAATCCTTTCCATTTTGATTCGTAGGCAATCCAAGTATAAAGTCCATGCTTATGTCTTCCCATGGATGGTATGGAATAGGAAGTGGCATGTAAAGACCATGAGATTGAGCTTTTGACTTAGCTTTGCGACATGTAGAGCATCGGTTGGTGAGGCGTGAGACGTCACGGAGCATCTTGGGCCAAAAGTAGTTCTTGGATAGCGTAGCAAATGTCTTGTCGCGTCCAAAGTGACCCATGAGTCCTCCTCCATGAGATTCCTACAAAAGGAGCAAACGAAGCGAAGACTCGGGAATGCAAAGTTTGTTAGCTCTCATAAGATATCCATCCTTGATGTAGTAACGCTCCCAAGAAGTGTGAGTCAAACACTTAGCATAAGGATTTGCAAAGAAAGGATCATGCTCATATAAGTCTTTTATGTGCTCAAAGCCAATAACATTCAACTCAAGTTTAGTGACAAGCATGCATTTGCGGGAAAGCGCATCCGCCACAACATTTTCTTTGCCTTTGATGTACTTGATGACATAGGGAAAAGACTCTATTAACTCACTCCACTTAGCATGATGTTTGTTCAACTTAGTTTGACCCTTGAGATACTTGAGCGTCTCATGGTCCGTATGAAGAATGAATTCATGAGGTCTAAGGTAATGTCCCCAAACACCCAAAACTCGCACCAAGGCATATAGCTCTTTATCATAGATGGGGTAGTTAAGTTGTGCTCCGGATAGCTTCTCGCTAAAGTACGCAATTGGCGCTTTTCTTGCATGAGCACGCCACCTATGCCGGTACCACTAGCGTCACAATGAATCTCAAAAGGTTTATCAAAGTTTGGTAGGGAAATAAGGGGTGCGTGGGTGAGCAAGTCCTTTAGCACATGGAACGCGGTGTCTTGCGAAGGACCCCAAACAAAGGGTGCATTCTTCTTGCTCAAGGCGTGTAGAGGCATAGCAATTGTGCTAAAGTCCTTTACAAAACGTCGATAGAAACCGGCTAAACCAAGAAAGCTACGCACTTGTTGGAGATTCGTTGGTTGAGGCCAAGTTTTAATTGCTTCAGTTTTAGTTTCATCCACGTGAACACCTTGGGAAGAGACGACAAATCCTAAGAAAACGACCTTGTCAACGCCAAAAGTGCATTTTTCCATGTTAGCATATAAGCGCTCTTTTCGAAGGGTTTGTAAAACCATACGGATGTGTGTCACATGGTCCTCAAGCAACTTGCTAAAAACGAGGATGTCATCAAAATAAACCACTACAAAGACGCCTATGTAGGGTCGTAGAACAAAATGCATGAGACGCATAAATGAACCGGGCACTTCCGATAAACCCATTGGCACGACCAGCCACTCATATAACCCAAACTTGGTTTTGAAAGCCATTTTCCACTCATCACCCTCTTGAATGCGAATTTGGTAGTAGACACTTTTAAGATCAATTTTCGAAAAGATGGTGGCACCACATAATTCATCAAGCATGTCGTCTAAGCGTGGGATAGGGTGACGGTATCTAACGGTGATAGCATTTATCGGGCGACAATCGGAGCACATGCGAAAACTTCCATATTTCTCAGGCACGAGAACAACCGGAATGCCACAAGGGCTCAAGCTTTCACGTACATGACCTTTGTCGATGAGTTGTTGTACTTGCCATTGTATCTCCTTGGTTTCCTCGAGGTTGACGCAGTAAGGAGCCTTGTTCAGAAGTGGTGCGCCGGGTATGAGGTCGATGCGGTGTTCGATTCCGCGAAGTGGAGGTAGACCCGGTGGTAGCTCACCGGGAAAGACGTCCGAGAATTCATGTAACAATTGAGACAACACTAAAGGTGGAGGTGGTGAAGTGTTAGTAGGTTTGGCTTCCCCTTTGCATAAAAGCACAAGGTGAAAGACACTCGAGGGATTCTCACACACTTCTCTCATCTCACTTTTGGTGGTGAATAGCACTAGTTGTTTCTTGTCACTCATCGTGGAGTCGCTCATATTTAGCTTGTGGCTCTCACTCTCCTTTTGGTGGCTCACTCTCTCACCACTCTCTCCATGATGGATGGTAGGTATGTGTTTGTCGGTGGCTGCTTGACTTGGTGACATTGGGCGTAGCACGAACTCTTTACCCTTCATCTTGAAGCTATAATGGTTGGTCCGTCCATTGTGTGTGACTCCACGATCATATTGCCATGGTCGTCCAAGAAGAAGGTGGCACACGGACATAGGGACCATATCACACTCAAGGGTGTCCTCGTAGGCGCCTATCTTGAAGGAGACTTGCATGGTGTGCTCGACTCGAAGAGTTCTGGCGTCGCTAAGCCATTGGACCTTGTAGGTATGAGGGTGCTTCGACTTCACCAATTTTAGCTTGTCGCATAGCTTTTCGCTTGCCAAGTTATGACAACTTCCTCCATGGACGATAACCTTGACGGAGCGTCTGTTGATGCCGGCCTTGGTATGGAAAATGTGACATCGTTGATCGTCATCTTGTTGATGTTGGAGTGTCAAGACCTTGGAGACAACTAGATTGGGACTCGAGTCATTGTCGCAAAACACTTGATGGTCTTCCTCTTCGTTTACTTGTCGATGCATAGCTACATGTTCAAGGGCTTCCATCTCATTTTCGCTCATTGAGTCATAGGATCCGTCATCATTGATGATCATTGTGCGAATGATCTTGCACTCAAATGACTTGTGGCCTCGCCCTTGGCACTTGAAACATTTGATGGAACTCGTCTTTGAGTTGTCCTCGGTTGGAGTTGTAGAAGGTGAAGCTCTTGGCTTGAAGTTGTTCGTAGAAGGTGGCTGACTTGAGGTAGTCGCATTCTTGTAACTTGACTTGTCACCGAAGTTTGTAGATGGCTTGGTAGAGGTAGGAGGAGCCGAAGTCATTGAAGCATGGTTGGAAGAGCCAAAGTTCTTGGAGGTGAACTTGGAGTACTTGTAGTCCTCTTGAACTTGTCGCTCCGCTTTGGTGGCTTGGTGTAGTAGCTCGAGGAGATTTGTGTATGGTTGAAAGTCTGCAATCTTCTTGATAGGATAGTTGAGTCCATTCAAGAATCTCGCCATCATTTGTTCTTCATCTTCCGTGATGTTTGCTCTTATCATGGCAATCTCCATCTCCTTGTAGTACTCTTCAACGGACTTGGTACCTTGCTTGAGGAGTTGTAGCTTCTTGAATAGGTCACGGTTGTATTGTGTTGGCATGAAGCGTGCTCTCATGACTTCCTTCATTTGAGCCCAAGTAGTGATAGGAGGTTCGCCTTTTGCTTCTCTTCGTTCTATGATTTGCTCCCACCAAATGAGAACATAGTCTTGGAACTCAAGGGGCGCCATTGCAATTTTCTTCTGTTCATCAAAGTTGTGTAGGCGAAAGATCTTGTCAACCTTCAATGCCCACGAGAGGTAGTCTTCGGGATCAATTCTTCCGGAAAACTTTGGCATGGTGAACTTAAGCTTGCCATAGCGATGCTCTTCATTGTTGGCTTGCCTATTGTGAGGGCATTCTTGATTTGGACGATTGTCAATCTCATGTTGCTCTTGGCGGAGTAGATGTTCATTGTCATGGTGTATTTGCCGAGCTTGTGGTTCTTATTGAGGTTGTTGCTCTTGTCGCGCTTGAGGAGGAACTTCTTCTTGCATTCGTGCTTGGTGGCGCCTCTCTTGCATCTCATCGCGAAGGAAATCCTCTTCTTGACGAGTGTGTCGATTGCGAGTTGCCACATTGCGATGTGAATCACGTAATGCTCGTTGCGCATCAAGAGCTTGAGCTTCTCGGCGTTGTTGTGCTTGACAATGAGCCGCGGTATCTTCTTCTTCTTAGTGTTGATGTGCTCGCTCTTGTTGTTGTTGGCGTAGTCGTTGCCGTTCTTGTGCTTGATCAAGTGTAGCTTGGTTTTGACGATGTCGACTTTCTTGCTCTTAAAATAGCTCTTGGGAGCTCTTGTCATGAAGTGGATTTCGGTTGTCATGTCGAGCTTGACGTGCGTCTTGACGAAGAGTGTTTGATGTAGGGGTACTTGAGCCGGACGTGTAGTCGGTATGGCGACTTGCGCGGCTTCGTCTTTGAGAAGATGTGGATGAGGAGCGTCGGTTGACTATCAAAGTCCGTAGCGCATCGAATTGGGTAGACATGTTGGTGTTGATGATGTCGAATTGCTCTCTTGTTCTTGCTTCAAATTGGCGTGCGTCGGCGGCGACTTGCTCAATGTGCTCTTGCATAGCTTCACTTTCTTGATGTAGAGCTCGTTGGACACTGAAGAGATGTAGTTTGGTGACGTAGTTGTTCGATTCTTGAGGATCATCGAAAAGCGGGTTCGTAGATGTACTTGGCCTATCCATCGTCACAAGGAAGTATGTGAGTGGGAGAAAGGAGAAGACAATACCAAATGTACCTTGACCGAAGTTGACAATGGATCGATGATCACTCAATAATGTAACCTGAAAATAGCACTATTGGTACCAATTATTGTCGATTCTCACACCTACACAAGTAAAGCTTTGAGAGGAGCTTGGTTAGGATGGTGGCACAAAGTCAAAGCAAAAAGTGAGTAAGATTCAATGATGTTGAAAATGATTCACAATTGGCTCATACGACAAGTAGATCACAAGCAATAAGTAGCACACGGAACACACGCACGGATAGATAAATGTGGTTGTGCAACCAAAAGTGAGCAAAAATGTGGAATCCACGGAAAATGCTCGTGTTGCACAATGCTAGAGAGACGCTAACCGATTGCTTAATAGGTGGATACGCACTTGTGCACGACCTATAAAGGCAAAGTAACGACTTCCTATGACAAGTATGTTATGAGTGTATGATGTGCCGATGCTTTAGCACAAGATGATGTATTACTATCTCATATGATCTCTTTTGATGCAAGGCATTTGATGCTATTGTTCATTTGCTTATAAGCTTTGGATGGCTCTTTTGCTTAAAAGCTTGTGAGCTCTTTCTTTGGCCACTTATGCATGCTTCTCGGACCAAGATAGCTATTGTGTATGTGGAACACTCTTGTGTCACACGGAGATATGATGATGTCGTATGCAATATCTATGACTATCACTAATGTGCACAAGTGTCGTGGCTCGGCAATACTCAAATGGCTAGTCTCGGTGGGAAAGCTACGCAAAATGGTCGACGAGGGTTTATCAATGCAATTGCAAGGTAGTATACAAAGTGTCGTCGATGTTACCGTCCTTGTCGAGGTTGAGAGGTGGTCTTGTCGATGTCGTTCCGCTCTGAGATAGCCGAAACACACACGAAAAAGGAGAAACCACAACTCAAATGTGTCCAAGACAAAATGAGGCAAAATCATATGGGAGACGGGTAAGCAATGGAGGTGGTGGTTGATACATCTCCAACGTATCTTTAATTTTTGATTGTTCCATGCTATTATTTATGAAGTCTTGGATGTTTAATGGGCTTTATCATTCACTTTTATATCATTTTTGGGACTAACCTACTAACCCAAAGGCCCAGACCAGATTGTTTTTTTTGCCTATTACAGGGTTTTGCAGAAAAGGAATATCAAACGGAGTCCAAACGGAATGAAACCTTCACGAGAGATATTTTTGGAGAAAATCACGCATGGGAAACTTCAGGACCAAGTCAGGGGACAGAAGGACTGCCCTCGAGGGTGGGGGCGCGCGCCCCTTTCCAGGGCATGGCCCCTTGCCTCAAGGCTGGCCCGTGTGGCCCCCGGTGCCCTCCTTCTTCCTATATATATCCACGTACCCCAGAAACTCCATACGAAGAGAGAAAACCCTAATTCCACCGCCGTAGCTTCTGTTCCCGTGGAGATGCCATCTTGGAGCCTGTTTCAGGAGGGGGGTCCATCACGGAGGCCTTCATCATCATCATCATCACCGTCACCATGAGTTGTGAGTAGTTTACCTCAGACCTTCGGGTCCATAGCTAGTATCTAGATGGCTTCTTCTCTCTCTCGGGATCTCAATACAAAGTTCTCCTCGGTCTTCTAGGAGATCTATTAGATGTAATCTCTTTTTGCGGTGTGTTTGTCGAGATCCGATGAACTGTGAGTTTATGATCAAGGTTATCTATGAAAGATATTTGGTTCTTGTCGTGGAATTAGCACGGCAGATGTCCGGTTTAGCGGACTTGATGATGGAACCATCGCACGGGTTAGCTTGAAGGGGTTCATAGCACACAAAGGACACAGAGAGTTTATACTAGTTCGGCCCCTTCGATGAAGGTAAAAGCCTATGTCTAGTTAGTTTGGTATTGCTTGGGCGTCGGATTACAAGGAGCGGATTCGCTTGCCTGTAGTCTCGACGGGTTGATTCTTGCTTGTCCCTGAACCGTCGCCGGGTCGTCCCTTTATATAGAGGTGACGCCTGGTCCGGTTTACAGAGTCCCGAGGCCGGCTCATACTTGTGTCCGCCTCGGTCTCTGTCTTTTCTTCCTTATCTCTCAAGTTACATCGCTTGGCGGTTTACAAACCACACTTCTATACATGGGCCCTAAGATCTCATGGGCCGTAGCCTTTACTAAATATTACAACCAAGTATAATATAACTAAGCCGGTTTACACTAGCCGGTTCATACCTGCTAGTCATATCCCTGACATTAGGCCCCAGAATGATTTGAACTTGTTCATATCAGTCTTCCTTGTCTTGTATAATTTTCTTCTGTCTTCACATTTTTGTAAACCGGCTCTGACGTCATCTTCGAGAATCACTAGATCTGACCGTGACATCATCTCCGCATTTAACGCTGCGAGCTGTACTGTAGCTTTGTTTAATGGTTATCCGAAAATCGAGGCGTCAAAAAGGATCTTTATCCGATCTTTGCCCCCTCGAATCCCGCACCTGTCGCTTCACATCTGTCCTTCGCTTATAAATACCGCCGTCCCCCATCGTTCTTTCTTCTTCTCGCCTCTTCTTCCTCCGTCTGTCGCCCGAGCTTCCAGACGCCATTGACGCCCGAGCTTGAAGCGCCGCGGTTGCCTCGCCGAGTCAAGACCTTCCTGGCCGCTGCATCAACCTGATTCGACCAGAGAACTCTGCCGCCGTCCTCCATTGTTCAGGTATGTCTTTCCTTCCTCATTCTAGATCTGCATCCTTTAGGGTTCGTCCCTGTCCCTCCGCCATTAGGGCTTTCAACGAGAGCTTCATCTTGTTCCTCTTAAACACTCACTTCGTAGAAAGTTTTTGACCTTTATACCCAGTTAACAGATCTTCCATTATTATTTGCTTTAGATCCCGCCATTTATACTTATCCTATAGATTCATCTGCTCCGCATAAAGCCCTTGCGTTTCTTCCCTATTTTCTTGCACTTTATTTTTCATTTCTTTGCGCTCCCAGATCTGTTCCACTTTAGCCATTTACAAGGAAAATGTTTCTTCTCCTTTGTAGATCCATTAAATATACTCCGGTTTAAACTGTTATGCCATGTTCCTGTAAAACCTTTGAAATTGAACGCGACGGTTTAGCTGTTCCTCTTTTACTGTCGTGAACCGGTAATGACATAGCTCCCTGTTATTGCCGGTTTAACCATACCATTAGTCCTCGGTTCAAACCGTTGCGTAACTTTCATAGATATTTTCCGGTTTATATTACTGTACCCGCATAATCCGTTTTTTTTTGCACTTTATCTTTTTCAGTACTTGTCCTTCCATTGCTATGGCCAAGCAGTTTGTCTCTTGTGATTGGGTTCCTTCCATCATCACGGAAGAAGACTTGGTCAAAATTTCTGAAATTGGTACTTTAGGCCCTCAGTCTGTTTTGAAGTGGCGGGCTCCGGGGAATGAATGCCCTCCTACTCCCAGGCCCGGGGAGGTTATTGTGTTCTTTGACCACATATCTCGAGGCTTCTCTCCCCCCGGTTCAAAGTTTTTCCGGGACGTTCTTGCTGCCTTCCAACTCCACCCTCAGGATATTGGACCCAACTCTATTTCAAATATCTATGACTTCCAAGTGTTTTCGGAGGTGTATCTGCAAGAAGAACCGTCTGTCGATCTGTTCCGGGACTTCTTTCACCTGAACCGGCGCACAGAGTTCACCAGTGGACCACATCAGGAGCTCGGTGGTGTTAGTATCCAGAAAAGGAGAGACGTTGTCTTTCCTCACGCCGCTTTACACACGCATCCAAAGGAGTGGAATAAGGCATGGTTTTATTGCGTTGACACTTCTCCTGAAGGGGAGAATCCCTTGCCGGGTTATCGTGAACACCGTATTCCGGAGGATCATCCTCTACCACAACGACTCAGCTCTGTCGAGCGGACCCGGTTTGCATCACAGCTCTCCAGGTTAAAAGCTTTCATGGCCAATGGCTTGACTGGAACTGACTTTATCCGATGCTGGTTGTCTTGGAGCATCCTTCCCTTGAGCCGGCGATCATAGCTGATGTGCCAGTATTCTGGTAAACCGGACGATCCTCAACGGTTCACCAAGGACAAATTATCTGAATCGGAGGTTATTGAATCAGCTAAAAAGATGCTCAACGTCTCCTTAGAAGATTGCAGCAAAGTCGGATTAGCACCATATTATAAGAAGAATAAACTGCCTGTGGTAAGTTTTGCTTTATCCTGTATTTGTAATCCGTTTATTTAAACCGTCCCTTCAACTGTCTTTCCTTCTTGTAAATAGGCTGATGGTCCTTTCTGGAAGAGAAAACCTCAGGAGAAAACCGGCAAGCAAGCACGCCGTAAGACCTTTGCTAACAAGAAAAGAAAGGCAGCTCTTGACTCCAGTTCTCACACCGAGGATGATGATCCGGATTCCGAGGTATGAATTAATCCGGTTTGAATTTTGCTTTCTTATACTCATATCTGTATCTAATGATAACTTTCCATAGGAGTTGGCTGAAGGTGATAATCCGGCCGAAGTTGAGGTAACTATCCTTTCTTCTGATTCAGAACCTCTTCCACAAAAAAGTCATCGGACCGTCCAGAAATACCAATTTTCTCATCCTTATGCTCAATTGGATCCTAATTTTATTTTGAAGAAGCAACAACATGAAGCTCTTTTGCCTGGCAGTGGAATCATCCAGAATTTCTTTAACTCCGGCTCGGAAGCGCCGTGCTGAGGTGATACTTTCTCCGACTCTTCTTCATTCCAAGGCCGGGCTTATCCGGAAACCTCTTAAACCGTCTGACCCTGATTATCAGGAAACTCCACTGTCTTCTTCGGGTGAATCGACTGCCACACAGCTTCCCCCATTGAAAACTGTCCCAGGGTAAATCTTTTTTAACATTTCCGGTTTATGATTCCCTTTTTGTTTTATAATGTCAACTCATTTTGCAAACTTTTTTCAGCAAGCCAAAGCCTAGCAAGAAACCCAAGGCAAACAAACCTCCTGCTGAGACCTCTGCAGATGATCCGGCAAATGATCCGGCGGCGACCGTTCCTCCAGAAGGCGAGCCCATAGCTCCTCTTGAAGATCTTGCGCCTACAGATCATATTTCAGTACCCGAAAATCCTACTGCTGAAGATGTCCACAATCCGCCAAGTCCTGCTCGGGTCAATTCTCCTCAAATTAATCCGGCGTCTCCCAATCCGGCTCACACTGCGACTCCCCCAATTGCACCTGCTTCTCCAAATGTTGTAGTGACTGGGGCTGCTTTCGTTGCTCCGGCTGAGCCCACCGTTTTAGCCAAGCATACGGCTAAAACGGAGAAGTTATATAAAGAGAAGGGCAAATGGAGTACTGAAGTATCCAATCTTGCAGACATGAGCGCCCAAGAAATTTATTCTGGGTATCTAAACCGGCTCCATAGCAGCCGAGACTATGAAGCGACTTTGGTTAACTTGATGAAGGAGAAATATGAGGTAATCCTTTTCTTCTGACTTTGTACTTTTGATATGCTTCTATCCCATAACAGCCCCCAAGTTCCGGTTTAGCTGCATGCTGAAGGTGAACCGGAACTTTGTAGTTTGAACAATTGATCTTTACATTAGCCCCCAAGTAGCAACTAGATAACTTGTTTATGTATTTGATACTTGTAAAAATTTCTGATGATACTTCAACCATCCATTAGCCCCCAAGTGTCAAGTAGACAACTTGTTTGTGTGCTTGAGACTTGTAACTTTGAATTGATGTTGCTTATTGCTTCAACTGCCATTAGCCCCCAAGTGTCAAGTAGACAACTTGTTTGTGTGCTTGAGACTTGTCTGATTTTTGCTTCTTGTCATTTGATTGTGCTTGCAGGCTGAGTTAAACCGGAACGCTGATGAAATTAATGAACTTCGGAGCCGTCTTGCTGAGACAAAATCTGCCGCTTCAAAGGCTAAGAAAGATCTTCAGGTAAGTTTAAAGACTGCTGAAGATCTGAAGAAATACTTTGAAGAAGAGCGGACCACTTTTGAGGTTCAAAAGAAGGATCTGGAGAAAAGGATTCAGGATGCTGAAGGGGCGCTTAATCCGGTTACAAAAGAATTAACCAGTTTAAAGCAGCAGATTGAGCTGATGACCTCTGCAATCTTTGGTAAGTATAATCTGAACTCCTGCTTTACCCCTGTAATCTTCCGTCTGTGCCGGTTTAACCGTAATATCTATATGCAGGGCGCCGTGTCTCCCATCTTGGGGATGACCTACGGAAGAAGCTTAAAGCGTGTTACACCTTGGTCGAGCAGCCGTATTCCGGCGCTCAGAGGATCATTAGTGCAACTTCTTTCGGTATACTGGCCCCTACGACTATCCAGGACACGTTGAAAAAATTATCTGTCTTGCCGGTTCTTCTTGAAGAAGTCAAAAAATCTGCTGCCCGAGGTGGTGCTCTTCTGGCCCTTACCAGGGCTAAGGCCTGGGTCCCGGATCTTGATCCGGAAGAAGCTTTAACCGGATTTCCTGATACAAAAGACGACGGCTCAACTTTTACCGCAAAGGATCTCTACGCCTTGACGAAGGAGATGCGTCCCCTCGCCAGCAAGCTTGCAGCTGAATCCGATTTATCCAGGTATCATCCGGGATACGACTTGCAAAATGAGCAGGTGGAGCGGCCGGTTTATGACACCGTCAACTTAATCCCGTCGGTTCGTCCTCATACCTTCGCTCCTGATATTGAACCTTCTGAACTTATCAACGACGAGATGTATTTCCGGGCTTTGACGAAGATTGACTGGCGTGTGCCGGACTTCCAACCGCTTCAAGAAGATGAAGATATTCCGGAGCAAGGTGATGGCCAGCCGTCTCAGCAAGGAGGAGCATAATTCAAAATTTATTGTTGTAGTCGCAGTCTCTGTTTTGCCAAACAATCTTTTTAATCCGTCAGGCTTGCTATGCCTTGTAATAGGATAGTTGAAACTTGATCTGCTTTAATCCGGATATTCTGTCTTTCTTATGTGAAATATTTGCCAATTTAAATGTTATCTGATGGTGCTTATCTTGCATATCATCTGATACTGCAGAAATAACACTGAAAATATGTCCTAGCGGTTTACCACTGGACGAATTAAATTGTTCTCTCAAAACGTCAAATAAGTACATACTCATACCAGCAATAAAGTTATACCTGAGATTATATATGCTCAATACTTTGATGAAGATTTTCATGGATCCAATTAGAAACCCGGGTTTTGATGATAGACTCCGGTTCATCTTGTTCTGAAAAACTTTGTTCAGAAATTTCTGGCTTTGTTGCCTGATAGATGATCCGGGTTATAATGAATACCGGTTTACTCATGCTGGTATTCATGACCCAGACTTTTCACTTTATAGATATGTGGTCAGCTTCTGTAGCTGTTCCACTCCGGTTTAAAGGGTTAAAACACAAAACACAAAAAACGATGCAAATGTTGCAAATAAGACCATGTAGTCGAGGCTTTTTAAGAGCTGCCAGGCTCAAACCAAGGTTCAGCCAATCAATGGGATGTGGATTATCCATCTTTCCCAGGGGGCCTAGCCAATCACTGAATGTGGATTATCCATCTTTTCAGAGGGCCGATAGAACCGCAAATAAAAAACTGAGCCAATCAATGGGATGTGGATTATCCATCTTTCTCAGAGGGCCTAGCCAATCACTGAATGTGGATTATCCATCTTTTCAGAGGGCCGATAGAACCGTAACAAATTTGAGCCAATCACTGGATGTGGATTATCCATCTTTCCAGAGGGCCTCCATGGTTCCTCCTGAACCGGTGGGTAAATTTAAACCAATCACTGAATGTGGATTATCCAACTTTTCAAAGGGTCTCCAGGGTTCCTCCTGAACCGGTGGGTAAATTCAAACCAATCACTGAATGTGGATTATCCAACTTTTCAGAGGGTCTCCAGGGTTCCTCCTGAACCAGTGGGTAAATCTAAACCAATCACTGAATGTGGATTATCCAACTTTTCAGAGGGTCTCCAGGGTTCCTCCTGAACCGGTGGGTAAATCTAAACCAATCACTGAATGTGGATTATCCAACTTTTCAGAGGGTCTCTAGGGTTCCTCCTGAACCGGTGGGTAAATCTAAACCAATCACTGAATGTGGATTATCCAACTTTTCAGAGGGTCTCCAGGGTTCCTCCGGAACCGGTGGGTAAATCGTGAAGCGTCCTTTCTTTGAACCGGATGTCATCTCATGTTCTTTAGAAAGTTTTACTTTGCAAAAAAATCAAGCTTAAACCGGCCAATATGTTGAAATATCTGATAAAAAACTTGCATTGTTGTTTTCACAAGATATTTGTATGTGGAAAAAGGGCTGAGCCCCCGGTTTACCGAGGGTGCTGGTTTATTTATTAATCATAATATATACATAGGATACAGTGGAGCTCATAGCTCAAGTATAGTATGGCCGTAAATGGGCGATGTTCCATGGCCTCTTCGTCTCCTCTTCTGATGTCCGTGAGTCCTTGTGTTCTCGAACGTCCACCAAGTAATATGAACCGTTGTGTAGATTCTTACTGACCACAAAGGGCCCTTCCCAAGGTGGGGATAGCTTGTGATATCTGTTTGATCTTGGATGAGCCGGAGTACCAAGTCGCCCTCCTGGAACGTCCTTGTTCTGATCCGGCGGCTATGATATCTGCGTAAATCTTGTTGATAAATTGCAGATCGCCGCAGCTATACCACGCTCTTCATCCAGCCGGTCTAAACTGTCTTGCCTTGCTCTCTCGTTGGCTGCTTCAATATAAGCCGTCACCCTTGGTGAATCATGACGTATATCGCTCGGAAGGACTGCTTCAGCACCATAGACCATGAAAAAAGGTGTGTAACCTGTAGACCGGTTTGGTGTAGTGTTGATACTCCAAAGAACAGATGGCAACTCCTCAACCCAACATCCTGGGGTTCTCTGCAAAGGTGTCATAATCCGGGGTTTGATACCTCGCAAAATCTCCTAATTTGCCCTTTCAGCCTGACCATTGGATTGGGGATGGGCCACAGAAGACACGTCCAAACGAATATGTTCTCGTTGACAGAATTCTTCCATCTCACCCTGAGACAAATTGGTGCCATTGTCTGTGATGATGTTGTGTGGAAAGCCAAACCGGAAAATTACTTTTTTGATGAATTTGACTGCCGTTGCCGCATCACACTTGCTTATAGGCTCCGCTTCAACCCACTTTGTAAACTTGTCTACTGCTACTAGTAGATGAGTTTTTTGATCTTGGGATCGCTTGAAGGGTCCAACCATATCAAGCCCCCAAGTCGCAAACGGCCAAGTTATTGGTATCATCCGGAGCTCCTGCGCCGGAACCAGAGCACGCCTTGAAAATTTCTGACAAGCATCACACTTCCGGACCAGATCTGCCGCATCTGCATGAGCAGTTAACTAATAGAAACCATGCCGGAATGCTTTAGCCACCAATGATTTTGAACCGGCGTGATGACCACAATCCCCTTCATGGATCTCGCGAAGGATCTCACAACCTTCCTCAGCTGACACACACCGCTGAAATACTCCAGAAGTACTACGATGATGAAGCTCTCCGTTTGCAATTGTCATGGACTTAGAACGCTGGATTATTTGTCGTGCTTCTTCTTCATCGTCTGGTAACTCCCCTCGGCTCAAATATGCCAAATAAGGCACTATCCAATCTAGAATAACATGAAGCGCTGCAACTAACTGTGCCTCCGGATCAGGAACAGCTAGGTCTTCCTCCGACGGTATCTGAACCGAAGGACTGTGCAATTCATCCAAAAAAGTGTTTGGTGGCACCGATTTACGTTGAGAACCGAGACGGCTTAGAGCGTCGGCCGCTTCGTTCCTTCGCCGGTCTATATGATCCACCTGATATCCTTTGAAGTATCCTGCAACTGCTTCAACCTCTCGTCTGTAAGCCGCCATGAGGGGATCTCTTGAATCCCACTTGCCGGAAACTTGCTGTGCCACCAAATCTGAGTCGCCAAAGCACTTAACCCGGCTCAAGTTCATCTCCTTTGCCAGCCGCAAACCATGAAGTAGTGCTTCATATTCTGCTGCATTATTAGTACAAGGAAACAATAGGCGGAGGACATAACAAAATTTATCACCTCTGGGGGAAGTTAATACAACTCCAGCCCCCGAGCCCTCCAATTGTCTTGAACCGTCAAAGTGAATCGTCCAGTAAGTAAGATCCGGCTTCTCTTCAGGAGTTTGCAACTCTGTCCAATCATTGATGAAATCTACCAATGCCTGAGATTTTATAGCGGTACGTGGTACATACTTCAACTCATGTGGGATGAGCTCTATGGCCCACTTTGCCACCCTACCTGTAGCTTCCCTGTTCTGGATTATGTCCCCCCAACGGTGCTGAACTAACCACAGTTATTGGATGACCTTGGAAATAGTGCTTCAACTTCCGGTTTGCCATAAACACACCATACACCAACTTCTGCCAGTGAGGGTATCTCTGCTTGGATTCAATGAGTACTTCGCTCACGTAGTAAACCGGACGTTGAACCGGGTATTCCTTCCCTGCTTCCTTGCGCTCAACCACGATTGCGACGCTGACTACCCATGCATTGGCAGCGACGTATAACAGCAACGGCTCCTTATCGATAGGAGCAGCTAAAACCGGCGGCTTTGCCAATTGCCGCTTTAAATCCTCGAACGCTGCGTTTGCCTCATCACTCCACATAAACCGGTCGGTTTTCCTCAGCATCTGGTAAAGCGGGATCGCCTTCTCTCCCAAACGGCTGATAAACCGGCTTAATGCTGTGATCCGGCCAGCTATACACTGAACATCATTGATGCAAACCGGTTTAGTCAAAGATGTGATGGCCTTGATCTTCTCTGGATTAGCTTCTATTCCTCTGTTTGAGACCAAGAATCCCAGTAGTTTACCTGCCGGAACACCAAAAGCACACTTCTCCGGATTAAGCATCATCTTATAAACTCGAAGATTATCAAAAGTTTCCTTAAGATCCTCTATCATTGTTTCTTCCTTCCTTGATTTGTCCACAATGTCATCTACATAAGCATGAACATTCCTCCCTATCTGCCCTTTCAGACAATTCTGAACGCAACGCTGATAAGTCGCTTGTGCGCTTTTAAGCCCAAAAGGCATAGATACATAGCAAAAAGCACCAAAAGGGGTTATGAAAGTTGTCTTCTCCTGGTCTTTAACTGCCATCTTGATCTGGTGATACCCTGAATACGCATCCAAAAAGCTTAGCCGCTCACATCCCGCCGTGGCATCGATAATTTGATCAATGCGAGAGAGAGCAAAAGGATCAGTTGGACAAGCCTTGTTGAGGTCTGTATAGTCCACACACATTCTCCACTTCCCGTTCTTCTTTAACACCAGCACCAGATTAGCCAACCACTCCGGATGAAAAACTTCCACTATGAATCCTGCGGCCAAAAGCCTGGCCACTTCTTCTCCTATAGCCTTGCGCCTCTCCTCATTGAAGCGGCGTAGATACTGCTTGACCGGTTTAAACTTCGGATCAATATTAAGACTGTGCTCAGCGAGTTCCCTCGGTATACCTGGCATGTCAGAAGGTTTCCATGCAAAGATATCCTGGTTCTCACGGATGAACTCGATGAGCACGCTTTCCTATTTGGGATCAAGGTTAGCGCTGATAGTGAACTGCTTAGACGAATCTCCAGGCACAAAATCAACTTTCTTGGTCTCCTCTGCTGGTTTAAACTTCAACGCCGGATCATGCTCTGTAGTTGGCTTCTTCAGCGGGGTCATATCTGTCGGATCAACATTATCTTTATAATATTTCAACTCTTCCGTGGCACATACTGCTTCTGCATAGGCTGCATCTCCTTCTTCACATTCCACTGCTATCTTGCGACTTCCATGAACCGTGATCGTGCCCTTATGACCCGGCATTTTAAGCTGCAGATAAACGTAACATGGCCTAGCCATAAACTTAGCATAAATCGTCCTTCCAAACAAAGCGTGATAAGGGCTTTTGATTTTGACGACCTCGAAAGTTATCATCTCCGACCTGGAATCATGTTCATCTCCAAAAGTAACTTCCAAGTCAATCTTTCCAACCGGATAAGCCGACTTACCTGGCACTACTCCATGAAACACTGTGTTTGATTGCCTTAACTTCTTATCCGTCAGACCCATACGACGGAAAGTCTCATAGTACAGAATATTGATGCTGCTACCACCGTCCATGAGAACCTTAGTGAATTTGTAACCTCCCACCTGGGGTGCCACCACCAAGGCTAAATGGCCCGGATTATCCACCCGCATCGGGTGGTCTTCTCTACTCCATACAATGGGATGCTCTGACCAGCGCAGAAATTGCGGTGTTGCCGGTTCAACTACGTTAACGGCCCGCTTCAAAACCTTCTGATCTCGTTTACACAGACTTGTGGTGAAGACATGATATTGCCCACTGCTCAACTCCTTTGGATTACTTTGATACCCGGATTGCGGCTGCTGTTGCTGACGCTGTTGATTCCCCTGATTATTGTAATTCCCTTGGCCCGGCTGTTGATTGTTGTGGTTGTTATAACCACCTTGGCCATGTTGCTGATTGCTTTGGTTATTGTAACCACCTTGATGATGCGACTGATTGCCCTGGTTATTATAACTTCCTTGATTATTTTGACTACCGGTCCGGTTTTGATAACCATTGTTATTGCCCCTATATCCTGATCCGGAGCTGCTCCCCTGATGACCCGGACCATAAAATCCAGGACCTGAACCGCCATTTGGAGGCCTGTCATGAGGATTAAAACGGCCCGCCATTGCTTTCATAAGGGGCCTGCACTCTCTTATGGTGTGCTTTGCCGGTCGATTTTTCATGCTATGCTTCGGACAAGGCTGATCTAACTCTTGGTCCCAGCTAAGAGTCCCTCCGCCGATTTGTGGAGGTGGGTTTCCCAAGTCGTGCTGGAAGCCCCCTTGAACTTGAGTGTTGGCCACGAAGTCAGAGCCACCCTCTGCCTTCCGTTTGCCCAGAAAACTCGTAGTAGACGGATTAACTTGCGCCGGTTTACCAGACTTGCTAACCTTCCCCGTCTTGTCTCCTTCCGCTTCTGGATACTTGGTATTATCAGAGTCCCCATATTTTACCAAGGCACTCATGAGAGTTCCCATATCATTACAATCCCTTTTGAGCCGTCCGAGCTTTAACTTTAAAGATTCAAACCGGCAATTGTTTTCCAAGGTCACTATAGCCGTACTAGGATTGATACCATTCGAAGAGTGCAAGATCTCCGCTACTCTCCGCACCCAAGCAGCTGTAGACTCCTGCTCTCCTTGCACACAAGCTGCTAGATCCACCACTGACATCAGATGTTTGCATGTATCTTTGAAGTTTTTGATAAACTGGCTGCGTAGTTCCCCCCATGATCCGATAGAGTTCGGGGGTAAACCCTTCAGCCAGGTCCGGGCCGTACCTTCAAGCATCATAGTAAAATACTTAGCACAAGCCGATTCATCCACGTACAGCATCTCCATGGCCATCTCATAACTTTCAACCCAAGCTTCTGGAGCTAAATCTGTTGTGTAATTAGGTACCTTGCGAGGCCCTTTAAAATCCTTAGGCAGCTTGACACTCCGTAAAGCGGGGATAAGACATTGCACCCCGAAAGAACTCGTCGTAATTCCTGTTTCTGCTGTGGCTGTGTGAACCGGCGTTGTTTTACATACCTCCTCCCGGGCTCCTGACCTAACCTGGTTCATATCCGGAGCTGGTGCCGCTGCACCCGCCGGATTATCCTGTCTGCACTGATGCCTCCTGCGTTCGCTGCTAGACACTTCTGGCTCCTCCCAATGCCTAGTATAACTCCGGCTAGGATGTGGTGTTGAGTGTAATCTTTCCTTGCTATGAGAATATGCTTGCTGCTGTATCAACGCTGTATTAAGCAACTCCTTGACCCTGCGCGCCTCCAATGCCACCGGAGACGTCTCCTCCACGGGTAGAGCGGCCAATCGTGCAGCAGCTGCAGCGATGTTATCCAAAGGGTTTGAATAATGACCTGGAGGGGTGGGAACGTAAGGTGCCGACGTGATCCGACGATCCCGCTCTGCGGTGGGCTGCCGAACCGGCTCCTCCCTGGCTGGGGGTGCCCTCCGGTTTGAAGCCGGATTATTACTAGTCCCAGCCCCCGGTGTCCTGAACAGATTCGTTGCTTCATAAACCGGCGGTAGACGAGACTGGTACTTTCGTCCCCTTACTCCTTCCATAGAAGCTTGCTCCATCCTTAGGTAAAAAGCCTGATCATCCAGCTCCGCTTGTCTCACCGCTATCATCTCTCTCTCTGCCTTCAGATCCTCCTTTAATTGATCAATCCGGCCTTTTAACTGAAGGAGCTCTGCATCATGATGCGCCTTGTCTGCCGGAGCTACTGTTTCCACCGCTTTAGCTGTGAACTCCTCGATCAAGGTGGATAGAACTTCAGTAGGTGAGAGGGTCGGGCCGCTTCCCCCTGCACCAGCTTCTGCTGTCGTCCCGTTCACTGGGGGCTGTGAACCGGCCATAAAGACAGCCACCCGGTTTGGCGGGCCAAAGTGGTCCAGAATACTGTTTCCATCGGACTCACCCTTAGACCGGCCGTCCTGCAACTGATATAGAGACTCAGTTTCTCCGGATGAAGATTCGTCGTCTGAGTAGACAACTGTTGCACCATCGGATTCCGATCCGTCTTCGGTTCGAACTCCGTGGATTGCTCCAACGAACACGTGCTTCATGGCGGGCTGAATCCGGGACGATCTCGCACGCTGAGCCGGCTCGACGATGTTGGGGAAGATGTCCGGCTTAGGTCCCGGTTCGCAGATTTTGCCAATGAAGACTTGGATGCCACCGAAGGGAACCCGGTACCCGTATTCGATTGAATCGGCCTCCGGTCCCCAACCTACGTCGTCGATGTAGATCCGGCCGCGGCGACTCTTGGTCATCCGGCCGACCGCGTAACCCTTGAGCCCTTCAAAGCTGCCCTTCAAGAACTTGAAACCATCGTGCGGAGGCCCCACGGTGGGCGCCAACTGTCGTGGAATTAGCATGGCAGATGTCCGGTTTAGCGGACTTGATGATGGAACCATCGCACGGGTTAGCTTGAAGGGGTTCATAGCACACAAAGGACACAAAGAGTTTATACTAGTTCGGCCCCTTCGATGAAGGTAAAAGCCTACGTCTAGTTGGTTTGGTATTGCTTGGGTAAAACTCAAATAAGAGATCTAACCAGAAAGTTCAACTTAAGAACTCCGGTTTGCAAAAAGAATCAACTCGAAAGAAGCAACGAAACTCAAACTGCAAAAGAAAAGATCGCAGGTTACTAATTGGCCTAAAGTCAAATTTTACAATATCCAAAACTTTGTTCAAGTTGATTAAACGTAAAGAGGGCATCGAGACGAAGATCTGGGATTTTGAATCACCTGATTCCGACTCTCGAGCGAAAAGAAAAACGAAAAACAAGATCAGGGCAGAAATCGCGATCGGAATAATCGCGGATAAATACCCCGAAAAAGAAAAACGGACGAACACGCTAACGAACGAACGTTCGCTGTCTGTGACTAACTAACGAAAACCGTTCGTTAAAACGATCGTACGGACGAACGTCCGCTAAATAACTAAACCGACGAAAACCGATCCGATCTAATCTAATAAAACAGATCTACGGGTTTAACAAAAAAACTGAGCGGTTCTTTAAAAAACAACCGATGGCTACCTCGCGAACTCCGGCGGGATCTGGCGGCGGCAGCGGCGGCGGTGCGACGATGGCAGCGGGGCGGCGAGGCAGCGGCTAGTGGGGCGGCGGCGGCGCGGGGTGCGGCGGGGCGGCGGCTAGCGGCGGCGGGGTGCGACAGCAGCAGCGGCGGGCGGCGGCGGCGGCACGCAGCGGCAGCGGCACGAGTGAGGCGGCGGCTTCGGGCTCTAGGGTTTTGAGCGGGGCGGCGCTGGTGGGCTGAGGCGAAACGGGACGGCTCTGGCGCTTATAAAGCCCAGAGTCCCAGTCCTATACGAGTCTAAGTCGGTTCACTTTTTTTATAGAGTCCTGGCGCAGAAAAACTAACGAAATAAATACTAAACGGACTCTAAAATCTCGAAATAAATTTTCACTGTCCTCTAATAATATTTAGGACAAAGTGAACATTTTTCCCGGTCCTAAATGCAATTTTGAAAAACGCGCATTTTTTCTATGCAAATAAATCCGCAAATAAATCCAAAAAAATACCAAAAGTGATTTTAACATTTTTCCTCCAATATTTCTGTTATTTTGGAGAAGTCATATTATCTCCGCTCATATTTTGTATTTAGAAATATTTTTAGGAGAGAAAAATAATTATGATCACACTGTCCTCGCACCGGTATTCGAGCGAACTCAAATACGAAAACGGTAAAATTCCCAACTCTCTCCGTAGGTCCTTGAGTTGCTTAGAATTTCGAGGAACGCCACAAACAAAAATGCAAAAAACATGAAATGCAATATGATCTATGTATAACATTTCAAATTAAAAATTTGGGATGTTACAAACCTACCCCCCTTAGAATGAATCTCGCCCTCGAGATTCGACTTGGCTAGAGAATAGGTGTGGGTGGTCCTTGTGTAGATGATCTTTTCGTTCCCAGGTGGCTTCTTCCTTGGTGTGGTGGCTTCACTGAATTTTGCAAAACTTGATAACCTTACTGCGGGTGACTCTGCTCAAAAATTCGAGAATCTTAACAGGCTTCTCCTCGTAAGTCAGATCACTGTCCAACTGAATTGCTTCCAAGGGTATTGTGTCTCTAAGCGGTATATCGGCCATCTCCGCGTGGCACTTCTTAAGCCGCGAAACGTGAAACACGCCGTGCACTCCTGACAATCCTTTGGGCAATTCCAACTTATAGGCAACCTCTCCCATGCGTTCCAAAACACGGTAAGGTCCAACAAATCTCGGGGCTAACTTCCCTTTAACTCCGAAATGTTTAACTCCTCATAGAGGTGATACTCTCAAGTACGCTCTGTCTCCGATCTCATAGGATATTTCCTTGCGCTTCGAGTCTGCATAACTCTTCTGCCTGGACTGAGCTACCTTCAGTCTATCTCGGATCAACTTCACCTTCTCCTCAGACTCTTTGATTAAGTCTGGTCCAAACAACTGTCGGTCTCCAACTTCGTCCCACGACAACGGTGTTTGGCATCTCCTTCCATATAATGCCTCGAACGGTGCCATCTTCAAACTGGCTTGGTAACTGTTGTTGTATGAGAACTCCGCATAGGGCAAGTTGTCATCCCAACTAGATCCATAATCTAATGCACAGGCTCTCAGCATATCCTCCAAAATCTGATTGACCCTTTCAGTCTGTCCATCTGTCTGCGGGTGAAAAGCTGTGCTAAACTCTAGTCTGGTACCCAAAGTTTCATGTAACTGTTTCCAGAACTTTGAGGTAAACTGGGTTCCTCTATCTGATACGATGCTCCTCGGAACTCCATGCAGACATACAATTCTGGTCATGTATATCTTTACCAACTTTGCACTGGTATATGTGGTTTTCACAGGGATAAAGTGGGCTACCTTCGTCAATCGGTCTACTACTACCCAGATTGAATCATATCCTGCTTTGGTCATGGGCAATCCGGTGATAAAATCCATGCCAAAATTCTCCCACTTCCATTCGGGTATTGGCATAGGTTGTAACAATCCTGCTAGCTTCTGATGTTCTGCCTTCACTCTCTGACACACATCACAAACTGCTACATACTCCGCAATATCCTTCTTCATACCGGTCCACCAGAAAATATCCTTCAAATCCAAATACATCTTAGTATTTCCTGGGTGAATCGAGTATGGTGAATCATGGGCCTCTTGTAAAATCAACTTCCTGATCTCCGGGTTATTAGGCACATAAACGCGGTCCTCAAACCATAAGGTGTCGTGTTCATCCTCACGAAATCCTTTAGCTTTTCCTTCGTTTATCCTCTCCTTTATAGAGGCAACCTCCTTGTCAGCTTTCTGAGCTTCTCTGATTTTATCCATCAGGGTAGACTGGATTTCTAGTGTTGCTACATAGCCTCTCGGAACTATCTCCAAACGTAGTTCTCGTAGGTCCTCGGCTAACTCCTTTGGAAATTCTTCCATCATTAGGGTATTGACATGGCTCTTACGGCTTAGCGCATCGGCTACTACGTTAGCCTTTCCGGGATGATAATGCAATCTCATGTCATAATCCTTAATGAGTTCCACCCATCTCCTTTGCCTAAGATTCAACTCCTTCTGGGTGAATATATACTTCAAACTCTTGTGATCCGTATATACTTCACAATGGTTTCCAATGAGAAAATGTCTCCATGTCTTCAATGCGTGCACTATGGCTGCTAACTTCAAATCGTGGGTGGCATAGTTCAGTTCATGAGGTTTTAGTTGTCGTGAAGCATACAAAACAACTCTTCCTTCCTGCATAAGAACAGCTCCAAGTCCTTGACGTGAAGCGTCGCAGTACACCTCATAATTCTTATGTTGATCTGGCAGAATCAACACAGGGGATGAGACCAACCTTTTCTTCAATTCCTGGAAACTGGCCTCACATTCTTCTGTCCAACTGAACATGGTGTCCTTTTTTAACAACTCCGTCATTGGCTTTGCAATCTTTAAGAAATTATCGATGAATCTCCGGTAGTATCCTGCGAGTCCAAGAAAACTCCGGATCTCCCCAACTGTTGTCGGTGCTCCCCAATTGGTCATAGTGTCCACCTTGGCGGGATCTACTGCTATTCCTTCTCCGGATATAACATGTCCGAGGAATCTGACTTCCTTCAACCAAAACTCACATTTGCTACACTTGGCATATAACTGATGTTCTCTGAGCTTCTCCAATACCAAACGCAAATGTTCTGCATGCTCCTCTTCATCCTTCGAGAAGATCAATATATCATCTATGAACACTACGACGAACTTATCCAAATACTCCATAAACACTTTGTTCATCAGGTTCATAAAGTATGCCGGTGCGTTTGTCAGACCAAACGACATAACGGTATACTCGTACAACCCATACCTAGTGGTAATGGTCGTCTTAGGTATATCCTGCTCTCGAATCTTCAATTGATGGTACCCTGATCGCAGATCGATCTTGGAAAATACCTTAGCTCCTTGCAATCTATCGAACAGATCATTGATCATCGGCAATGGGTACTTGTTCTTGATCGTTATTTCATTCAATCCTCGGTAATCGACAACCATTCTTAATGATCCATCCTTCTTCTCCACTAGAAGTACTGGCGAACCCCAAGGCGAAGAACTTGGGCGTATAAATCCCTTATCCAGTAACTCCTTAATCTGCTTCTTAATTTCCTCCAAATCCTTTGCGGGCATCCTATATGATCTCTTAGAAATTGGCCCGGTGCCTGGCAAAAGTTCAATCAAAAACTCTATGTCTCTATCCGGTGGCATTCCTGGCAGTTCTTCTGGAAACACATCCGGATAATCCTTCACTACTGGCACTTCCTTCTAAACAACTCCTGACAAGGAATTTAATCTACTCCTCTTTGACTCATGCCGGGATACATACTTGACCCTTCTTCCTTCCGGCGTAGTAAGCAAAATGGTCTTACTGGCACATTCAATATTCCCTTCATACTTAGATAACCAATCCATGCCTAATATCACATCCAATCCTTGAGATTCCAATACTAATAGGTCTGAAGGGAAAATGTAATTACCAATCCTTAGGGGCAACTGATCACACCATGACTTAGCCATATACTCCGCTCCTGGTGAGGTTACTAACATGGGCGATCTAAGGGCTTGGGTCGGCAGCTTATACTTATCCACGAATCCCCTTGAAATGTATGAATGCGATGCACCACTATCGAAGAGAACAAGTGCAGTAAATGACTTAACTAAGAACTTACCTATAACCGCATCTGGTTGCTCCTCTACCTCCTCCACAGTCACGTGGTTCACTTGTCCTTTGTTGAACGGGGTGGGCTTCTTCCCAACGCTTCCATTGCCGTTCCCGTTCTTAACTTCTGGGCATTCATTGGCATAATGTCCATTCTTCCCGCACTTGTAACAAGTGACATGGCTGAAATCCCTCTTGGTAGGTGTGGACGGTGTAGGGCGGTTCTGGTTTCCATTGGCTCCATTCCCATTTCCATTGCCATTCTTTGTGCCGTTGTGATTGTGTGAGCTACCTCCTCCATGGGTATGTTGAAAATGTCCTACCGTCTTAGGGGTAAAACGGGGCTTCTGCTGAGCTCCAGAATTATACTTTCCTTGCCCATACTTCCTCTTGCGACTCTCAATCTATTGATGCTTCCTTTCAATCATTAGGGCGCAGTCAACCAACTCCTGGTAATTATTGAAAGTTGCCACCATCAACTGTACACTCATCTCATCATTCAGCCCTTCCATGAATCTCTCCTGCTTCTTGGCATCTGTAGCCACATCATCTGGGGCATAACGAGATAGGGTACTAAACTCATCCACGTACTGAGCCACAATACGATTTCCTTGGCGCAGATTGCGAAATTCCTGCTTCTTCATACTCATCGCTCCGATTGAGACATGTGCGGAACGAAAAGCTTGCTGAAACTGGTCCCAAGTCACATTGGCTACGGGATAAGTGGCTGTGTAATTCTCCCACCATGATGCGGCTGGTCCAGACAACTGGTGTGCGGCAAATCGCACCTTCTCAGCATCCGAGCAATTGGCGGTGGTCAAATCCCTTCCAATCTTGCGTAGCCAGTCATCAGCCACTATTGGTTCGATGCTGCTAGCAAACACGGGTGGTTGCAACCTTAAGAAACGTGTCAGGTTGTCCACGGGTGGTGGTGGTGGAGGGTTGTTGTTGTTGTTGTTGTGGTTGTTCTGAGTGTTCTGGACAAGAAGTTGCATCAGGGTGTTCTGCTGCTGGATCAACTGGGTGAGCTCAGGGGGAAACTCAAATTCACGTCTTGGAGACATCTGATGGGTGTAGAGGGAAGAGATTAGAATAGAAAAGAGGTCAAAGGGAAAATCGCTATCCATATGCACGTGACACAAACACACAATCATATCACACCAATCAATTTCAAACAAGGTCTTACAAATCTAACAATCGTTACAAAAGTGCTCTAAATCTAATATATGGAGGTAGACAACTAGTCACAGGGTGGTCATCTAAAAATATTGATCGGCAGAGGATTCCATAACATCTGCTCCAGCTTCATCTTCATAGTCTTCGTCCTTGCTATCCTCAGCTTCCGAATCTGTGTCATCTATGACGATATAGTCTTCCGGTGGAATCTCCTTGGGTTCTTCTTCCTCGTCTTCTTCTCCCATGAGTATTCCTAACTTCCATGTCAAGTCATCATTCTTCTCCACAAGTATTTTCATCTCCTCCTCATATCCGTCGTGTGTAGACTTGAGTTCTTCCTATAGCTCCAAATTCCTATTTAGGGCTTTCTTCAAATCTATCATCCCAGCACACATCCGGTGCTCCTGGCGACGAATGTGGTGGTTCAACTCCTGAATGAAGGCTGCAATGGATCTATCCTTCCGGGTGCTGATCATATCCCAATTCTCATCGCCGCGTCCACAAATCTGGTAGATGGTGTCCTTTAGCTCCTGCTTGTAGACTTCTCTGATCCTTCCCATAGCAATGTGGGCTGCCATGCTCCTGCCTAGGCTCCATGTAGGTGCATTAAAAGAAAATGCTATGAGTGAGGTGATGGGTGCGAACGTCCTTCCTGGAACTTGAGCTTGAATCAACCAACGCTCCTCCTCAGGTAGAGTGGCATTGTAGGTTCCGGTGAAACTTGGTAGTCCAATGTTTAGATATCTTGTGACTTCCTTCAGGTGTCGTCCAAATGGTGTATCATCATCCGGTTGCATGAACTTGTGCTTTGCTTCTACCATCCTAAAGAGTAGAAAAGATGAGGAGTCAGAAAAAAGAAGAGTGAATAGTGCTAGTCCACCACTGTAAGAGTTCGCACAACTTACTCATACTATGCTAGAGCCCATAATAGCATTGTGGCTGCACACGGAAGTTTCTAGTATGAATAATCTCATGATCCCTTTGAGCCTGGGTGGCGGCCTAAAAGAAAAACAGGCAATCACTGGAATACCCAGATGCCTCAATCCACCCACATGTGTATTAATGTTGCCACCTTAAGTTGAACCGTTAATTAACAAACTCACATCTGTCATGGAATTCACTCACCCAATCCACGTCTACGAGCATAGCATGTCCTAACAACAAACGTAGAGTAGCTCCCAAAGGTTTGAATGTAATGCAGGTAATAGGTACTACCTCAATCTACTTCCCAGTCCCACAAATTAATTAATCCTACTCACGCAATGTGTGAGGGTTGAACTAATGCAATGAAAACTGGGTAATTGGAAAGCATGATCAAAGTGTTACTTGCCTCGCTGATGATGCGCAAAACCTAGAGACTCAAAGTAGCAAGCGGCGCACTCCGGGTACTCTATCGCAATCAAACAAGCACACAATAAGTATTTAACTAATGCATGGGTAAAACTCAAATAAGAGATCTAACCAGAAAGTTCAACTTAAGAACTCCGGTTTGCAAAAAGAATCAACTCGAAAGAAGCAACGAAACTCAAACTGCAAAAGAAACGATCTCCGGTTACTAATTGGCCTAAAGTCAAATTTTACAGTAGCCAAAACTTTGTTCAAGTTTATTAAATGTAAAGAGGGCATCGAGACGAAGATCTGGGATTTTGAATCACCTGATTCCGA
Organism: Secale cereale; assembly: GCA_902687465.1. Classification (NCBI taxonomy): domain Eukaryota; kingdom Viridiplantae; phylum Streptophyta; class Magnoliopsida; order Poales; family Poaceae; genus Secale; species Secale cereale. The sequence goes on from LR738710.1 coordinate 511,753,399, forward strand.
CTCTCGGGCGAAAAGAAAAACGAAAAACAAGATCAGTGCAGAAATCACGATCGGAATAATCGCGGATAAATACCCCGAAAAAGAAAAACGGACGAACAGGCTAACGAACGAACGTTCGCTGTCTACGACTAACTAACGAAAACCGTTCGTTAAAACGATCGTACGGACGAACGTCCGCTAAATAACTAAACCGACGAAAACCGATCCGATCCGATCTAATCTAATAAAACAGATCTACGGGTTTAACAAAAAAAAAACCAAGCGGTTCTTTAAAAAAAACGATGGCTACCTCGCGAACTCCGGCGGCGGCGGCGGTGCGACGACGGCAGAGGCACGGCGAGGCGGCGTCTAGCGGGGCGGCGGCGGCGGTGCGACGACGGCAGCGGCGCGGCGAGGCGGCGTCTAGCGGGGCGGCGGCGGCGCGGGGTGCGGCGGGGCGGCGGCGGCGCGGGGTGCGGCGGCACGCGGCGGCGGCGGCGGCGCGAGCGAGGCGGCGGCTTCGGGCTCTAGGGTTTCGGGCGGGGCAGCGCTGGTGGGCTGAGGCGAAACGGGCCGGCTCTGGCGCTTATAAAGCCCAGAGTCCCAGTCCTATACGAGTCTAAGTCGGTTCACTTTTTTTATAGAGTCCTGGCGCAGAAAAACTAACGAAAGAAATACTAAACGGACTCCAAAAATCCCGAAATAAATTTTCGCCGTCCTCTAATAATATTAGGACAAAGTGAACATTTTTCTCGGTCCTAAATGCAATTTTGAAAAACGCGCATTTTTCCTATGCAAATAAATCCGCAAATAAATCCAGAAAAATACCAAAAGTGATTTTAACATTTTTCCTCCAATATTTCTGTTATTTTGGAGAAGTCATATTATCTCGGCTCATATTTTGTATTTAGAAATATTTTTAGGAGAGAAAAATAATTAGGATCACACTGTCCTCGTACCGATATTCGAGCGAACTCAAATACGAAAATGGTAAAATTCCCAACTCTCTCCGTAGGTCCTTGAGTTGCTTAGAATTTGGAGGAACGCCACAAACAAAAATGCAAAAAGCATGAAATGCAATATGATCTATGTATAACATTCCAAATTGAAAATTTGGGATGTTACAATATAATTATCATCTCTATCATATTGCACTCTCGTAAGTGACCGTAAAGGGATTGACAACCCCTTATCGTGTTGGCTGCGAAGTTCTTATTTGTTTGTGCAGGTGCGAGGGACTGGCGTGTGGTCTCCTACTGTATTGATACATTGGTTCTCAAAAACTGAGGGAAATACTTACGCTACTGTGTTGCATCTCCCTTTCCTCTTTGAGGGAATACAACGCAAGCTGAAGAGGTAGCAAGAAGAATTTATGGCGCCGTTGCCGGGGAGGCTTACGCAAAAGTCATATACCAAGTACCTATCACAAACCCTTGTCCTTCGCATTACATTTATTTGCCTCTCGTTTTCCTCCCCCCCCCCCACTTCACCCTTGTCGTTTGATTTGCCCTTCTTCTGTCGTGTGTTTATCGTTCGCTTGCTTCTTGTTCGCTTGTGTGTGTTGGATTGCTTGCTTGTCACTATGGCTCAGAACAATACCAAATTGTGTAACTTCTCCAATACCAACAACAATGATTTTATTAGCACTCTGATTGCTCCTATTACCGATGCTGAATCTTGTGAGATCAATGTTGCTTTGTTGAATCTTGTCATGAAAGATCAATTCTCCGGCCTTCCTAGTGAAGATGCCGCTACCCATCTAAACAACTCTGCTGATTTGTGTGATATGCAAAAGAAAAGGGACACGGATAACGATATTGTTAAATTGAAGTTATTTCCGTTTTCACTTAGAGATCGTGCTAAAACTTGGTTTTCCTCTTTGCCTAGAAATAGTATTGATTCGTGGAATAAGTGCAAAGATGCTTTTATCTCTAAGTATTTCCCTCCTGCTAAGATCATCTCTCTTAGAAACGATGTTATGAATTTCAAGCAACTAGATCATGAGCATGTCGCACAAGCTTGGGAGAGAATGAAATTGATGATATGTAACTGCCCTACACATGGTTTGAATTTACGGATGATTATTCAGAACTTTTATGCTGGCTTGAATTTTACTTCTAGAAATCTTTTAGATTCGGCCGCCGGAGGCACTTTCATGGAAACCACCTTAGGAGAAGCTACCAAACTCCTAGATAATATTATGGTTAATAATTCTCAATGGCACACTGAAAGATCTACTAGTAAAAAAGTGCATGCTATCGAATAAATTAGTGTTTTGAGTGGAAAGATGGATGAACTTAGGAAATTGTTTGCTGCTAAGAGTGCTTCCTCTTATCCTAATGATATGCCTTTGTCCACTTTGATTGAGAATAACAATGAATCTTTGGATGTGAATTTTGTTGGTAGGAATAATTTTGGTAACAATGCTTATAGAGGTAATTTTAATCCTAGACCTTTTCCTAGTAATTCCTCTAATAATTTTGGTAATTCCTACAACAACTCTTATGGAAAGATGCCTTCTGTATTTGAAACTAGTGTTAAAGATTTTATGGTCTCGCAAAATAATTTCAATGCTATGCTCGAAGAGAAATTGCTGAAGGTTGATGAATTGGCTAGAAGTGTGGATAGAACTACTCTTGATGTCGATTCTTTGAAACTTAGATCTATCCCACCTAAGCATGATATCAATGAGTCTCTCAAAGCCATGAGAATTTCCATTGATGAATGCAAAGAAATAACCGCTAGGATGCGTGCTAAAAGAGAAGATTATATTAAATCATGCTCTTCTAGTTATCATGAAAATAAAGATGAAGATCTGAAAGTTATTAATGTGTCTCCTATGAGATCCCTGTTTTCTAGTATTAATCTTGATGAGAATAGGATTGGAGATGATTCTGCTTTAAGGTGTCCGAATGATTCAGAGTTTTTAGATCTTGATGCTAAAATTGCTAAAAGTGGGAGTGAAGAGATTAAAACTTTGCATAGTGATGATCCCACTACTTTGGATTTCAAGGGATTCAATTATGATAATTGCTCTTTGATTGATTGTATTTCCTTGTTGCAATCCGTGCTAAATTCTCCGCATGCTTATAGTCAAAATAAAGCTTTCACTAAACACATAGTTGATGCTTTGATGCAATCTTATGAAGAAAAACTTGAGTTGGAAGTTTCTATACCTAGAAAGTTTTATGATGAATGGGAACCTACTATAAAAATAAAGATAAAAGATCATGAATGCTATGCTTTGTGTGATTTAGGTGCAAGTGTCTCCACTATCCCAAAAACTTTGTGTGATTTGCTAGGGTTCCATGAGCTTGATAATTGTTCTTTAAATTTGCATCTCGCGGATTCCACTATTAAGAAACCTATGGGAAGAATTAATGATGTTCTTATTGTTGCCAATGGGAATTATGTGCCCGTAGATTTGATTGTTCTTGATATAGATTGCAATCCTTCATGTCCTATTATTCTTGGTAGACCTTTCCTCAGAACGATAGGTGCAATTATTGATATGAAGGAAGGAAATATTAGATTCCAATTTCCATTAAGGAAAGGCATGGAACACTTTCCTATAAATAAAATCAAATTACCATATGAATCTATCATGAGAGCCACTTATGGATTGCCTTCCAAAGATGGCAATACCTAGATTTATCTTGTATCGCGCCTAGCTAGGGGCGTAAAACAATAGCGCTTGTTGGGAGGCAACCCAATTTTATGTTTTTTTTCTTTTGTTGCTGTTAGGGAATAAATATTGCATCTAGACTCTGATTAGATTTGGTTTCATGTTTTGTTTAGTGTTTGTGCCAAGTAGAACCTTTGGTAAGACTTGTGTGAAGTTTATATGATCTTGCTGTGAAAAATTGAATCGTTAGCACTCTCTAAAGTAGTCGTGGGATTTTACCCGAGCGTGATTTTTAGTTGATTCTTTTTGCTGCTGATTCGTAGACAAATTTCGCAAATTTACAAATTTCGTTTGAAGTTTTTGGAGTTCCATAAGTAGGCGAACCCTGCAGATTATTACAGACGGTTCTGCCTTTGACAGATTCTGTTTTTCGTGTGTTGTTTGCTTATTCCGATGCATCTATGAGTAATATTGGAGGATATGAACCATAGAGAACTTGTAGTACAGTAGGTTAACACCAATATAAACAAAGAATGAATTCATTGCTATAACTTTGAGTAGTGGTTTGCTTTCTCTTACTAACGGAGCTCACGAGAATATTTGTCTAAGTTTTGTGTTGTGAACTTTTCAAGTTTTGAGTATTGCTTTGATGGACTATGAAACAAGGAGTAGCAAAGACCTAAGCTTGGGGATGCCCATGGCACCCCAAGTAAATTCAAGATAATCAAAAGCCTAAGCATGGGGATGCCCCAGGAAGGCATCCCCTCTTTCGTCTTCATCCATCGGTAACTATACTTGGAGCTATATTTTTATTCGCAACATGCTATGTGTTTTGCTTGGAGCGTCTAGTATAATTTGAGTATTTTCTTGTTAGTTTGCCACAATCATTCTTGCTGGACACACCTATTTGAGAGAGTTAAATATGGCCTAGAAATTATTAGAACACTCTATGTGCTTCACTTATATCTTTTGAGTTGAATAGTTTTTGCACTAGTGCTTCACTTATATCTTTTAGAGCATGGTGGTGGTAATATTTTGTAGAAATTGTTGAACTCTCATGCTTCACTTATATATATTTGAGAGTCTATCAAAACAGCATGGTAAAGTGTTTAGGCTAAAGAAACTAGTCTTCACATGATAAACATCCAATGTGAATGTAGAAAAAAAATCACACCAAGTGCATTGAATAGAATGAGATGTTGGATGCTTGATAATTGTTTTGAGACATAAGGATAGTGATATTAGAGTCATGCTAGTGGAGTTATTATGAAATTGAGAAATACTTGTGTTATGGTTAGTGATTCTCGTATCATGCACGTATGGTGAACCGCTATGTGACGAAGTTAGAGCATGAGGTATTTGTAAAGTGCCAACCTTTGTGTGGAGGTCGGGGGCGCGCAATGGTTAACTCCTACCAAACTCCCCCTAGGAGCATGCGTTGATTGCTTTGTTTTGATGACTCGTAAATTTTTGCAATAAGTATATGAGTTCTTATGACTAATGTTGAGTCCATGGATTATACGCACTCTCACCCTTCCGCCATTGCTAGCCTCTCTTATACCGCGCAACTGTCGCCGGTACCATAAACCCACTATATATCCTTCCTCAAAACAGTCACCATATTGTTCCTCAAAACAGCCACCATACCTACCTATCATGGCATTTCCATAGCCATTCCGAGATATATTGCCATGCAACTTTCTACCGTTCCGCTTATATGACATGCATCATATTGTCATAGTGCCATGCATGATCATGTAGTTGACATCGTAGTTGTGGCAAAGCCACCATGCATAATTTTTCATATATGTCGCTCTTGATTTATTGCTCATCTCGGTACACCGTTGGAGGCATTCATGTAGAGTCATACTTGTTGTAGTATCGAGTTGTAATTTTGAGTTGTAACAAAAAGTGTGATGATCATCATTATTAGAGCATTGTCCCATGTGAGGAAAGGCCAATAAAAAAAGAGATGGCCCAAAAAATAGAGAGGAGCTAATAAAATAAATAAGAGAAAGCCCCTCCAAAAAAATGAGAGAAAAGAGAGAAGGGACAATTGCTACTATCTTTTTCCACACCTGTGCTTCAAAGTAGCACCATGTTCTTTATTGTAGAGAGTCTCATGCTAGTCACTTTCATATGCTAGTGGGAATTTTCAATTACATAACTTGGCTTGTATATTCCAACAATGGGCTTCCTCAAATGCCCTAGGTCTTCATGAGCAAGCAAGTTGGATGCACACCCACTTGTTTCTTTTGTTGAGCTTTCATTAGCTCTAGTGCATCCGTTGCATGGCAATCCCTACTCACTCACATTGACATCTATTGATGGGAATCTCCATAGCCCGTTGATGCGCCTAGTCGTTGTGACACCATCTCCCTCCTTTTTGTCTTCTCCACAACCACCTCTATTCCACCCATAGTGCTATATCCATGGCTCACGCTCATATATTGTGTGAAAGTTGAAAGGTTTGAAAAGATAGAGTATGAAAACAAATGCTTGGCTGAAATTGGGGTTGTGCATGATATGAATATTTTGTGCGATGAAGAGGGAGCATAGCCAGACTATATGATTTTGTAGGGATAACTTTCTTTAGCCATAGTATTTTGAGAAGACATGATTGTTTTGTTAGTATTGCTTGAAGTATTGTTATTTCTTATGTCAATATAGACTTTTATCTTGAATCTTTCATATCTGAACATTCATGCCACAATTAAGAGAATTACATTAAGAACTATATTGGTTAGCATTCCACATCAAAAATTCTTTCTTTATCATTTACCTACTCGAGGACGAGCAGGAATTAAGCTTGGGGATGCTTGATACGTCTCCAACGTATCTATAATTTTTAATTGTTCCATGCTATTATTTATGAAGTCTTGGATGTTTAATGGGCTTTATCATTCACTTTTATATCATTTTTGGGACTAACCTACTAACCCAAAGGCCCAGTCCAGATTGTTGTTTTTTTGCCTATTTCAGGGTTTTGCAGAAAAGGCATATCAAACGGAGTCCAAACGGAATGAAACCTTCGCGAGAGATATTTTTGGAGAAAATCACGCACGGGAAACTTCAGGACCAAGTCAGGAGACAGAAGGGCTGCCCTCGAGGGTGGGGGCACGCCCCCTTCCCAAGGCGCGCCCCCCTGCCTCGAGGTTGGCCCGTGTGGCCCCCGGTGCCCTCCTTCTTCGTATATATATCCACATACCCCAGAAACTCCATACGCAGAGAGAAAACCCTAATTCCACCGCCGTAGCTTCTGTTCCCGTGGAGATCCCATCTTGGAGCCTGTTCCGGGAGAGGGATCCTAATACGAAGGCCTTCATCATCATCATCATCGCCCTCACCATGAGTTGTGAGTAGTTTACCTCAGACCTTCGGGTACATAGCTAGTATCTAGATGGCTTCTTCTCTCTCTTTGGATCTCAATACAAAGTTCTCCTTGGTCTTCTAGGAGATCTATTCGATGTAATCTCTTTTTGCGGTGTGTTTGTCGAGATCCGATGAATTGTGAGTTTATGATCAAGGTTATCTATGAAAGATATTTGGTTCTTCTCTGAACTTTTTATGTGTGCTCAAAATATCCTTGCAAGTCTCTTCGAATTATTGGTTTGGTTTGGCCTACTAGATCTATAGTTCTTGCAATGGGAGAAGTGCTTGGCTTTGGGTTCAATCTTGTGGTGTCCTTTCCCAGTGACAGTAGGGGCAGCAAGGCACGTATTGTATTGTTGCCATCGAGCATAAAAAGATGGGGTTTATACATACTGCTTGAGTTTATCCCTCTACATCATGTCATCTTGCTTAAGGCGTTACTCTGTTCGTATGAACTCAATACACTAGATGCATGATGGATAGCGGTCGATGTGTGGATTAATAGTAGTAGATGCAGAATCGTTTTGGTCTACTTGTCTCGGACGTGATGCCTATATACAATGATCATGCCTAGATAGTCTCATAATTATTTGTTTTTCTATCAATTGCTCGATAGTAATTTGTTTACCCGCCGTAGAATATCGCTATCCTGAGAGAAGCCACTAGAGAAAACTATGGCCACAGGGTCTATTCTCAACATATCAATCTACATCTACTTTACTTTTCTTGGTTTTATTTGCTGTTTTATTAAATCAAAAATATAATTATCATCTCTATCAGATCTCACTCTCGTAAGTGACCGTAAAGGGATTGACAACCCCATATCGCGTTGGCTGCGAAGTTCTTATTTGTTTGTGCAGGTGCGAGGGACTGGCGCGTGGTCTTCTACTGGATTGATACCTTGGTTCTCAAAAACTGAGGGAAATACTTACGCTACTGTGCTGCATCTCCCTTTCCTCTTTGAGGGAATACAACGCAAGCTCAAGCGGTAGCAGTGGTGGGTTATATTTTGAGGGTGTAGCGGAAGGGGTGTCTAGGGATGTTACGGTGGTGGGAAAGGTGGCTAAGAAAAACTGCGGAATGCAGTTTTGTCAGGGGAGGCCGGATGATCCGGATGTCTGGCCGGATGATCCGGGTGGTAGCCAGATGATCCGGGTGGAGATCCGGAAGATCCGGGTGGGTCAATCTACTCGGGATCAACTCGGGGAAGAGGTGAAAAATTGGTGGAAAGTGAATTTTTCGTGGATTTTGAGCGGGTTTGGGGGTGGATGAGGTGGGGAGAAGGTCAAACCACTTATCACACAGCTCAACCATGGATCACAATCATCAAAATCTCATCAAAACACACAAATCACAAAAAAAATGTATGGCTATTTTTGTGGGGATTTTCGAAATTGGACGAAAAACAACAAAAACAAGCTAGAAAACAAGGTGTGGGGCTCCAGATTCATGATCAACCTAGGTTCATGATACCATAGATGATGTAGGGTGAAACCCTAGGTGGCTGATCTTTTACGAAAAGGAGGGATCCAAAGGAAGAACATGAGGGGCACGAGGGAAAACACAAGAGGGACAAGAAGAAAACACTCAAATCAACAAGTTTAGGTCACACAAATGCTAGATCCGGGAACACAAAGAGTGATACACGATCCACGATCAACTAAGGACGATACAAGTGGCGGTAGTCATCTCCGAGAGGAGGTCTTGATGTTCTTCTCCGTGAAGGAGGTCTTGAATCCGTGTGGATCTTCTCCGAGGAGGCCGCGGTCTCGTAGGAGAGGAACCACTAAGGTTTTTAGATGAGCTATCACAAAGCTAACCCTAGAAAGTATGGGTGGAGTCCTTTATATAAGCTAGTAGGGGCGAAGGGGTACATGGACCTCGGCCGAAGGTCATGCACGCGGGCATGGTCCGGATGATCCGGACGTTGGTCCGGATGATCCGGACATTGGGGGTCCGGATGATTCGGGACGGCGTCCGGATGATCCGGCATCTTCTTTTCTGCAGCGGGAGGTCCGGATGTCCGGGTCCTGGTCCGGACGTCCGGGTGTGGCCAGATGATCCGGTTCGGGGTCCGGATGATCCGGCTTCGGCGAGGTAGCTTCGGGTGTCGGGGTGCACATTATCCGGATCGTCCGGATCGTCCGGGCTCTGCCCGGATCATCCGGGTCTTCGTCCGGATCATCCGGCCAGTCTGAGATTTGGCATATTTCTCCTCCATCCTCCTTCTTCGATTCCTCTTGTTCCTTGGTTTCTCCATGGTTGCTCTCGAGGTACCTGAGTATGCATAGAGTTTCTAATGAGGGTAGCAGCCATGTCTCGCGTGAGTCGAAACAACATAGAGAGAGGAGTGAAGTCACCTCGGTCTCGAGAGCTCGTGCTCGAGCGCTTGTCATGGGTCCACTTGGCACTTGGTGAGACGATGGTAGGTCCATGGGGATGACCTTGGGATGCTCCGCATCAGAATCTCAGGCAGTGTTCAGTAGGGCCACTGCACAAGAGCTGAAGATGCTGATTCCTGACCCAGCGAAGGGGGCGATGGCAGTTGACATCATTCGCTGGGCCACGAATCAGGCCGTCTCCGAGGACGCTAAACGGAGGAAGAAGTGGTGCAAGTACAAGACCTACTGGGCTCCTAATGACCGTCGTGTCGCAGTGTACTGGGAGACGGGTATCGCACCGCTGGCGGTCACCGATAGGGAGCCTAAGGAGGAGGAAGAAGAAGCAGTGCAGATGCCAGCGTGGGCGCCAGAGCCTGGGCGTCATCCCTGGCAAATCGACCTGGACTCCGCCGAGGACGACGACGACGACCCGCCAGCCCGCAGGGCGATGAAGAAGAAGAAGAAGGCCAACGACTCGACCAGCCGCTCCACACGCCGCTGACGGCTGCTCAGCCGGTGTTCGTTGTGTACCCCCTATCCCCCCTATCCCCTATCCCCCAATCCCCTTCTGCATTTCAATCTTGCATCTATGAACTCGTATGAACTACTATAAACTAGTATGAACTACCCCTATGCTCTATGACCTTGTATGAACTCGTATGATATGCATTCCGATCTTGTATCTCCATTCCCCTCTGTCGTGGGTCGAATCTATCACATGATCGAACGGGATAAAGTTTTGCATGTCGAAGAGAGAGAAGTGCTTACCGCCATTGCCGCGGGTCAACTGCTGATCCGCTCGCCGGTGATGGAGTTCGGTGGTCTTCTTCCTCTGCTCCGATCCGCCGCCGTTGATGATAGTTGGGAGAGTGGGGAAGAGTAGGGAGAGGGAGCGATAAGGGGCGGTGAGGCTAATAACTGTCGGGGCTTCGGGAAGCAATGCGGCTTCTCGAGGGTGGCCGCGCGCATGCAGCCGCCACCGCCGCCCACATGCACCACTCGGCTCTGACCCTGGAGAAACTGTCGATTCGTGCATTCCCAGTGAGCCAGGCCCAGAGGTGCTTTAAGTTTCGTGTTGTGTAGGCCCTATAGTAAAACCAAGCATCCAAACAGCCCGTTACCTTCCAGCGTGGGCCTGGTTGGGACTTAGAGCAACTCTAGCAGACCCCGCATCCCGCCGGCCCGCAAAACGCGTTTGCAGTTCGCGCAAAAATGCTTTTGCGGGCCGGCACGGACAACCACAGATGCAGACCCCTCAAACAGACCCGCATAAAAGCATATTCGCGGAATATGCTTTTTACGGGTCGGCTTCTGCGGGTTCTGCTCGGGCACCACCGCGGCGACCCGCAAAATAGAAAAACTGCAAATCTCGCATTTGACATAGGGTTTCACAAACAAGTTCAAATTCAAACGACATAACATAGTTTTACGCGCAAATAAAAGCCTCATTACGGCAAACACAAAAGAGGGCCCTGCAAAAGTTTGCGCCCATGTACGGCATCATCTTGGTCGATCTTTACTCCAAGCCATCGAGTCCATCTTGAACTTCATCGCCACCACCGAATCCACCTCCGGTGCTTGTTCCAACTCCCGCACCGAAATCATCAACATTGCCACCATATGGAGCGAAGAAAACATCTCCCGAACTGTAGCACGCACCGGCCGACGAAACCATTCTTCTCTTCAAGATTTCTCTCCTTGCCATATCATGCCATGTTTTGGTGAGATCGTCCATGTCACTGCGGTTCATTGACATGATCTTGTTCTCTTCAGCGAGCAGCTTGGACATGGCTTTGTTTTCTACAGCGCGTGTGATATGTCTCCAACGTATCTATAATTTTTGATTGTTCCATGCTATTATTTATGAAGTCTTGGATGTTTAATGGGCTTTATCATTCACTTTTATATAATTTTTGGGACTAACCTACTAACCCAAAGGCCCAGTCCAGATTGCTGTTTTTTTTTTTGCCTCTTTCAGGGTTTTGCACAAAAAGAATATCAAACGGAGTCCAAACGGAATGAAACCTTCGCGAGACATATTTTTGGAGAAAATCACGCACACGGAGCTTGAGAACCAAGTCAGGGGACAGAGGGCTGGCCCACGTGGCCCCCTCGAGCGTCCCTCGATGCCCTCCTTCTTCTTATATAAGTCTACGTACCCCAGAAACTCCGTGAACAGAGAAAAAAACATAATTCCACCGCCGTACCTTCTGTTCCCCTGGAGATCCCATCTTGGATCCTGTTCCGGAGCTCCACCGAAGGGGGATCCATCACGGAGGCCTTCATCATCATCATCATCGCCCTCACCATGAGTTGTGAGTTGTTTACCACAGACCTTCGGGTCCATAACTAGTATCTAGATGGCTTCTTCTCTCTCTCTCTCTGGATCTCAATACAAAGTTCTCCTTGGTCTTCGAGGAGATCTATCCGATGTAATCTCTTTTTGCGGTGTGTTTGTCGAGATCCTATGAATTGTGAGTTTATGATCAAGGTTATCTATGAAAGATATTTGGTTCTTCTCTGAACTTTTTATGTGTGCTCATAATATCCTTGCAAGTCTCTTCGAATTATTGGTTTGGTTTGGCCTACTAGATATATAGTTCTTGCAATGGGAGAAGTGCTTGGCTTTGGTTTCAATCTTGCGGTGTCCTTTCCCAATGACAGTAGGGGCAGCAAGGCACGTATTGTATTGTTGCCATCGAGGATAAAAAGATAGGGTTTATATCATATTGCTTGAGTTTATCCCTCTACATCATGTCATCTTGCTTAAGGCGTTACTCTGTTCTTATGAACTCAATACACTAGATGCATGTTGGATAGCGGTCAATGTGTGGAGTAATAGTAGTAGATGCAGAATCATTTCGGTCTACTTGTCTCGGACGTGATGCCTATATACAATGATCATGCCTAGATAGTCTCATAATTATTCGCTTTTATATCAATTGCTCGACAGTAATTTGTTTACCCGCCGTAGAATATCGCTATCGTGAGAGAAGCCACTAGAGAAAACTATGGCCCCCGGGTCTATTCTCAACATATCAATCTACATCTACTTTACTTTTATCGCTTTTATTTGCTATTCTTATAAACTAAAAATACCAAAAATATAAACTATCATCTCTATCAGATCTCACTTTCGCAAGTGGTCGTAAAGGGATTGACAACCCCTTATCGCGTTGGCTGCGAAGTTCTTATTTGTATGTGCAGGTGTGAGGGACTCACGCGTGGTCTCCTACTGGATTGATACCTTGGTTCTCAAAAACTGAGGGAAATACTCACGCTACTGTGTTGCATCTCCCTTTCCTCTTCGAGGCAATACAACGCAAGCTCAAGAGGTAGCAAGAAGAGTTTCTAGCGCCGTTGCCGGGGAGGCTTACGCAATAGTCATATACCAAGTACCTATCAAAAACCCTTATCCTTCGCATTACATTTATTTGCCTCTTGTTTTCCTCTCCCCTACTTCAACCTTGCCGTTTTATTCGCCCTTCTTCTGCCGTGTGTTTACCGTTCGCTTGCCTCTTGTTTGCTTGTGTTGCTATGTGCCCTCTATTAGCTTGCATCTTCGCTTGCTAAATTATGGATCCTCATCCGCTTGCTAATCTCTTTAAGATATTCAATTATGTTGAACCAGTTGCTAGTGAGTTGTGTGCACTAGATTATCTTTATGGGGTTTTGCTTGAAATTTATGAATCTGAAAATTGTGAGGAATTGTTAAAAGAAAAAGTGATTCATGATAGCTTGTTAAATAAAAAGCATGATTGCAATGATGTTATTATAAATTCTATTAATGTCAATTGTGCTAATGATATGCAAAACCCTAAGCTTGGGATGCTTATTTTTCTATGCCTACTACTTGTTGCAATGATCATGATTGGGGTGATTCTTCTTATGATCTTTAAAATTTAATTAAGCCCCATGATATTTATGAGGTTTATAATAATGTTTGCAATTATATTGAAAGTGGGTTTGGAGAGGGCATGACTTTAGTTAATGTTGATCCACTATTTTGGAAGAGTTCCAACTTCGTATGCATGTGGATCGTATTGAGAATATGTTTTGTGATAGCTATATTGTTGAATTTGCTTACAATCCTACATGCAATTATTATGAGAGAGGAAAATATGGTTGTACAAATATTCATGTTACTAAATTACCTCTCTTCATGTTGAGATTGATCTTGTTTCTTTCTCCTTCCTTGCATATGCTAGATCTTGCTTGTCTTGGTAATTTGTTTTCCTATAAGATGCCTATGCATAGGAAGTATGTTAGACTTAGATGTGTTTGTCACATGTTTTATGATGCTCTCTTTGTGCTTCAATCATTGTCTTTCATGCGAGTATCATTGAATTCTTAAGCCTATCTTAATGGCTATAAAGAAAGCGCTTGTTGGGAGGCAACCCAATTTTATGTTTTTTGGTTTTGTTGCTGTTAGGGAATAAATATTGTATCTAGCCTCTGATTAGATGTGGTTTCATGTTTTGTTTAGTGTTTGTGCCAAGTAGAACCTTTGGAAAGACTTGTGTGAAGTTTATGTGATCTTGCTGTGAAAAATAGAATCGTTAGTGCTGGCTAAAGTAGTCTTCAGATTTTACTAGAGCATGATTTTTAGTTCATTCTTTTTGCAGATGATTGGTAGACAAATTCCGCAAATTTACCAATTTAGTTTCAATTTTTTGGAGTTCCAGAAGTAGGCGAAACCTGCAGATTACTACAGACTGTTCTGTCTTTGGCAGATTCTGTTTTTCGTGTGTTGTTCGCTTATTCCGATGCATCTATGAGTAGTATTGGAGGATATGAACCATAGAGAAGTTGGAATACAGTAGGTTTAAAACCAATATAAACAAAGAATGAATTCATTGTTGTACCTTTGAGTAGTAGTTTGCTTTCTTATACTAACGGAGCTCACGAGAATTTTTGTCTAAGTTTTGTGTTGTGAAGTTTCCAAGTTTTGAGTATTGCTTTGATGGACTATGTAACAAGGAGTAGCAAAGGCCTAAGCTTGGGGATGCTCATGGAACCCCAAGTAAATTCAAGATAATCAAAAGCCTAAGCTTGGGGATGCCCCGGGAAGGCATCCCCTCTTTCGTCTTCATCCATCGGTAACTATACTTGGAACTATATTTTTATTCGCAACATGTTATGTGTTTTGCTTGGAGCGTCTTGTATAATTTGAGTCTTTGCTTGTTAGTTTTCCACAATCATCCTTGCTGGACACACCTATTTGAGAGAGTTAAATATGACCTAGGAATTGATAGAACACTCTATGTGCTTCATTTATATCTTTTGAGTTGAATAATTTTTGCTCTAGTGCTTCACTTATATCTTTTAGAGCACGGTGGTGGTAATATTTTGTAGAAATTGTTGAACTCCCATGCTTCACTTATATCCTTTTGAGAGTCTATTAAAACAACATGGTAATGTGTTTAGGCTAAAAGAACTAGTCTTCACATGATAGACATCCAATGTCAATGTAGTAAAAAAAATCACACCAAGTGCATTGAATAGAATGAGATGTTGGATGCTTGGTAAATGTTTTGAGACATGAGGATAGTGATATTAGAGTCATGCTAGTGGAGTTATTATGAAATCGAGGAATACTCGTGTTAAGGTTAGTGATTCCCGTATCATGCACGTATGGTGAACCGCTATGTGACGAAGTTAGAGCATGAGGTATTTGTAGAGTGCCAACCTTGTGTGGAGGTCGGGGGCGCGCGATGGTTAACTCCTACCAACCTTCCCCCTAGGAGCATGCGTTGATTCCTTTGTTTGATGACTCGTAGATTTTTGCAATGAGTTCTTATGACTAATGTTGAGTCCATGGATTATACGCACTCTCACCCTTCCACCATTGCTAGCCTCTCTTGTACCGATCTTTCGTCGGTGCCATAAACCCACTATATATCCTTCCTCAAAACATCCACCATATTGCTCCTCAAAACAGCCACCATACCTACCTATCATGGCATTTCCATAGCCATTCCGAGATATATTGCCATGCAACTTTCCACCGTTCCGTTCATATGACACACATCATATTGTCATATTGCCATTGCATGATCATGTAGTTGACATCGTATTTGCGGCAAAGCCACCATGTATAATTTTTTATACATGTCACTCTTGTTTCATTGCACATATCGGTACACCGCCGTAGGCATTCATATAGAGTCATACTTTGTTGTTGTGGTATCGAGTTGTAATATCGTGTTGTAATGAAAGTGTGATGATCATCATTATTAGAGCATTTTCCCATGGGAGGAAAGGCTAAATCTATAAAGCCCCTCAGCAAAAAAAGGCCAAAGAAAAAAAGAAAGGCCAAAAAAAGTGACAATTGCTACTATCTTCTTTTCCACACTTGTGCTTCCAAGTAGCACCATGTTCTTCATTGTAGAGAGTCTCATGCTTAGTCATTTTCATATACTTGTGGGAATTTTCATTATAGAACTTGGCTTGTATATTCCAACGATGGGCTTCCTCAAATGCCCTAGGTCTTCGTGAGCAAGCATGTTGGATGCACACCCACTAGTTTCTTTTATTGAGCTTTCATTCATATTTAGCTCTAGTGCATCCGTTGCATGTCAATCCCTACTCACTCACATTGATATCTATCGATGGGCATCTCCATAGCCCGTTGATACGCCTAGTCGATGTGAGACTATCTCCCTCATTTTTGTCTTCTCCACAACCAACTCTATTCCATCCATAGTGCTATGTCCATGGCTCACGCTCATGTATTACATGAAAGTTGAAAGGTTTGAAAACATAGAGTATGAAAACAAGTGCTTGGCTGAAATCGTGGTTGTGCATGATATGAATATTTTTGTGTGATAACGAGGGAGCATAGCCAACACTATATGATTTTGTAGGGATAACTTTCTTTAGCCATGGTATTTTGAGAAGACATGATTGCTTTGTTAGTATGCTTGAAGTATTATTATTTCTTATGTCAATATAGACTTTTATCTTGAATCTTTCAGATCTGAACATTCATGCCACAATTAAGACAATTACATTGAAAAACTATATTGGTTAGCATTCCGCATCAAGAATTCTTTATTTATCATTTACCTACTCGAGGACGAGCAGGAATTAAGCTTGGGGATGCTTGATACGTCTCCAACGTATCTATAATTTTTGATTGTTCCATGCTATTATTTATGAAGTCTTGGATGTTTAATGGGCTTTATGATTCACTTTATATCATTTTTGGGACTAACCAACTAACCCAAAGGGCTAGTCCAGATTGCTGTTTTTTGCCTGTTTCAGGGTTTTGCAGAAAAAGAATATAAAACGGAGTCCAAACGGAATGAAACCTTCACGAGAGATATTTTTGGAGAAAATCACGCACGCGGAGCTTGAGAACCAAGTTAGGGGACAGAGGGCTGGCCCACGAGGGTGGAGGGCACGCCCCCCTTCCCAGGGCGCGCCCCCTGCCTCGTGGCCCCCTCGAGTGTCCCCCGGTGCCCTCCTTCTTCCTATATAAGTCTACGTACCCCAGAAACTCCGTGAACAAAGAAAAAAAACCTAATTCCACCGCCGTACCTTCTGTTCCCGTGGAGATCCCATCTTGGAGCCTGTTCCGAAGCTCCACCGGAGGGGGATCCATCACGGAGGCCTTCATCATCATCATCATTGCCCTCACCATGAGTTGTGAGTAGTTTACCATAGACCCTCGGGTCCATAGCTAGTATCTAGATGGCTTCTTTCTCTCTCTCTCTCTCTCTGGATCTCAATACAAAGTTCTCCCCAGTCTTCGAGGAGATCTATTCGATGTAATCTCTTTTTGCGATGTGTTTGTCGAGATCCGATGAATTGTGAGTTTATGATCAAGGTTATCTATGAAAGATATTTGGTTATTCTCTGAACTTTTTATGTGTGTTCATAATATCCTTGCAAGTCTCTTCGAATTATTGGTTTGGTTTGGCCTACTAGATCTATAATTCTTGCAATGGGAGAAGTGCTTGGCTTTGGGTTCAATCTTGCGGTGTCTTTTCCCAGTGACAGTAGGGACAGCAAGGCACGTATTGTATTGTTGCCATCGAGGATAAAAAGATGGGGTTTATATCATATTGCTTGAGTTTATCCCTCTGCATCATGTCATCTTGCTTAAGGCGTTACTCTGTTCTTATGAACTCAGTACGCTAGATGCATGCTTGATAGCGGTCGATGTGTGGAGTAATAGTAGTAGATGTAGAATCGTTTCGGTCTACTTGTCTCGGACGTGATGCCTATATACAATGATCATGCCTAGATAGTCTCATAATTATTCGCTTTTCTATCAATTGCTCGACAGTAATTTGTTTACCCGCGGTAGAATATCGCTATCATGAGAGAAGCCACTAAAGAAAACTATGGCCCCCGGGTCTATTCTCAACATATCAATCTACAACTACTTTACTTTTATCGCTTTTATTTGCTGTTCTTATAAACTAAAAATACCAAAAATATAAACTATCATCTCTATCAGATCTCACTTTCGTAAGTGACCGTAAAGGGATTGACAACCCCTTACCGCGTTGGTACAAAGTTCTTATTTGTTTGTGCAGGTGCGAGGGACTCGCGCGTGGTCTCCTACTGGATTGATACCTTGGTTCTAAAAAACTGAGGGAAATACTTACGCTACTGTGCTGCATCTCCCTTTCCTCTTCGAGGGAATACAACGCAAGCTCAAGAGGTAGCAACGTGCTCTTCTCTCCTCAATGGCAGCTTTGCGCAACCCCTCTTCTTTGAGCAGTTGCCACTTTTCTTGTTTTATCCTTTGCCTTCTTCTCGGCCAACTCGTTCTTGATCTCCAACGACTTCAACAACATCGACTCATTTGATTGCACCATGGCATCAATCTTCTCCCTCAAGCTCGATGCTTCTTGCTCTCTCTTCATCTTCTCCTTTGTCTTCTTGTCGCCATCGTGCAAATTTCTTGGGCCATCATCATCCTCATCTTCATCCATGTTTGTAAGTGAGCCTCTCTTTGGTGGGGATTCTTTGTCGATCAACTCCCACTTGTCGCAATTTTGGAGCAACTCCCAACAATGCTCTAGTTTGAAGAATTTGCCTTCCGAAGCTTCCATGTCCTTGTATCTATGTTGAACAATCTTGTCCTACAAAATGTGAACAAAGTGATGCAATCATTTTCTCATGATCCAAATATGATGATGCACAACTTGAACAAAGGCAAAACAAACTCACATAGTCGGACTCCACGGTGCCACTTGGAGGTGCATTGCGTACTTGCTCCAAGCAAGCTACCCAACGACTGCACATTGGTTTGATATTCTCCCAACGTCCTTGAAGCGACCGAAACATGCGTGGAGTCCTATTGGGATGCTTTGCCATAATGCAGAAGTATTGATCTTCGATCCTTTGTCAATATCTCTTGGCTATTTGAGAAGTACCCGTGCATGCATCAAGAGACACCGCATTCCATGCTTTGATCAAAAGCTTGATCTTCCAAGAATGTGTAGTTCTTCGATCTTATGCTTTTTCCAGCTTTTGTCTGCGATTCCTTATACGCTTTCGCTTCGATCTCCTTCAATTCGTCCACACAACCATGATCATCCACGCCGCCTTTCGTTTCATTGTAGTCCAATGCGGTGAACGAGGCTTGATCAATGTCAACCGCGTTCGTGTCCAACAAGTTCACGAACTCGGTAGTTGCATTGTTTGAGCCACCGCTATAATGAACAATCACAAGTCACGAGCTATCGAGGACAACGGCGAAAATGAAAGTAAATCGCTATGACCGAAGACGCATACCTTCTGGCCATTTCGTCAAACACCTCGCTTGCGGGGGGAGCGGCACCATTGAACGACATCACCGGAGCACCTACTTGCGGGGGGATGGAGTGAGAGGATGAAGAAGGCGGCTTCTTTGAAGTCGGAACCTTCCTCCGCTTTACGCCCGCGACCTTGTCGACCTTCTCCGTCGCCGGCCGGGATCGCGTTGCGGAGTTGGCGCCCGAAGCGCGGGCCATCGCGGCGGGGGCAGCCGGATTCCCGCCATGCACGATCACGTTGCCCTGCCGCTTGCGGGCAGGCACGACGATTGCTTGGGTGACGGCGGCGGGGCCAACATGGCCAGCGACGAGATCCGCCCGAGGGGAAGGAGCGTGCGCGACCTCGATGGTGACGGGGGACAACATGGGGTCGTCCATGGCGGCGAGGGACGGCCGGGAAGGAAGCACCGGAGTGTGCGGAGGCGGGGCAATGGTGGCGGAGGGTGGGGGAGCGGGGAAAGGGCGCGCGAAAATGTCCCTCCCGCCAATTCTCGCTGCGAATAGGCGTTGAGCTCAGGTCGGCCTCCCAGCCCGTGAAGATGGAGGTTGGGGAAGAAGATTTACCGCGCCCCGCAAAAATATTTGCGGGCCGGGGCGGAATACGGGGTCTGATCACGCTGGTTTTTCGGCCTCAATCCGCAATTTGACTGTTATTATGCGGGCAGGGGCGGGACGCGGGGTGTGCTAGAGTTGCTCCTTATGCAGGCAACCAAAGACGCCCGTAGACTGGGCCCAGTAGCCGCTACAAGATTCTCACCCACGGGCACTGTCTTTTCCCAAAAGGCGGAAAGATGGGGCAGGAGGCGGATGCGGATGAGCAGCTGCAGCGGCGGCTCCGGCGGGTGTTCACTGCCGAGGAGCGGTCGTTCCGCATGGATCGGCGCTCGCCGGCCGCCTCTGACCTCCGCTCCGCCGTCGCCGACGTGCTCCCCCGATTCCTCGGCAACTACTCCGACGAGACCCTCGCGGTACCACCCCAAATATCCCCTTCCTTCTCTCGCACGCATGCGTGCCCTAGAACTTGCCAGTGCCGATACTTGGTGGGATGCGGTTGCGTCTCGATCGTGCGTGGTTCCGTGTGCTAGTTGGTCTCGGGAATGTCACGATATGCGTGTGGATGGGCCTCCGCGTCTGGGGCAGTACCAAGGGGATTGGGGTGGCTCTGAATGGACTGCCTGTGCTTGTTTGTTGAATGCTCTGCCTGGGTCGAGTGATTGGCACCCAAGTGAAATTTAAGTTGGAGAGGTGATGGATTAGACTATCTATCTGGAACATTCCGCTTCTTTAACTTTCCCTAGGAACTCTATAGAAGTTAGGTATGGACTTCCCAGGATCACAATTCAGAAATGTGAGCCTTCTAATTGGTCCTCCCAGCCTCAATCGCATCAGCAATGGTGCCAAGATATATTTAAACGGGTTTGCTATTGCACATCTAGATGTGAGATATTATCTCACATCTAACTCCCTCACCCTTAAAATTCATGGGAGACTTTTTTTTTTCAAGGATGAGTGAGTTAGATGTGAGATAATATCTAGATGTGACATACACATACCCATATTTAAAGTAGTTCTCTGACATAATGGACCAGTGTGTTCTCTTAACCCTCATAAACATTCCTTATCAATTCGATATACCTACCTCCTTTCCTCGCTGATTACCTTGATTCCTATTTCACAGGTCATTAACCTTTTGTAATTCACATTTTTTGTGTGTGTGCCTCTGTTCCATTCGTGTGCCCTACAATTTGCAAATTAAGCATTATAGTACACAAGCCTATAGATACTTCATAAAGCATAAGTTCATAATGCCACCAACACCTAACTGTGGCAAAGCCAACGTGTTTGAGGCACAAATGTATTTTCGTAGTCAGGTTTATATGAATCTATGAGTCAAATATGACGGGACACTGATGATGAGTTTTGTTCAGTAGTAACTTTGACCAGTTTTTTAGGTGATTAAGATGTTTCTGGGTACTGCTTCATTGACATGGAAGACTGTAGAGACATTGTATAATACTCCCTCTGATCACAAATATAAGATGTTCTAACTTCTTTCTGAATAGGTTGCGTATAAACATGTTTTAGTGTGTTTGTTCACACATTTCAGTCCGTGGTCCATATTGAAATATCCAAAACATCTTATATTTGTGAGTGGAGGGAGTAATATTGAAGGCTGTAAAATGGATTGTAATGTTTTCTAAAGTGAACACATGTAGTTCAGTACAATTTCAGTTGTCCAATTATAGTTGTAGATTGGTGATTTGACCAATTCATGATAATGAAGATGATATTTGCATAAGAAGACGTGCGAAGGGGCAGTGGAGTGTCTCACAAATATCTAGTGCTCATTTCTCTTCGAAAAGGGTGTATGTTCCCTCTTGCATACACCTAATGTGTTTTCATTAGATTTTAGACATGTTCTCCTGTAAGTCTTTCTGGAGCGAGACTTGAGGGCTGCTGTTAAACGGATTTAGCAAAATATTTTTTTGGGTCTTAGATTGATAATCTGAAAGAAAGAAACGTTGAAGCACAACCTTGGCGCCCTCACTTGATAAGTGTATGTTGCTATGTTGTATGCCGGGTTTGAGGACTACATTACTCTCTTTAGTGTACTTGGTAGGATAACCGTGACTCCGTGAGTTCTCATTGCATGTTTTCCCAAATATGCAAGATTCGACTGTTTGAGTTCTTGGTATGTTTGTTTTCATGTTAATATAAACAAGATGCTTTATAGCTGTTGATTGCATAATGACTGATAATTCTTCTTTTCTCTTCTCCCTGACTAAAGGAGTACATTGTAATTTTAGTTTGTAATGGGAAACATCAGTATCAAGCACGCGATGATTTGGAGGCCTTTCTTGGTGATGATAGTGCAAAATTTGTTGCATGGTATTATAGCTGCCATTTAATCAATTAGTTGTGTTCTTGATATGTGTACTTCTATGAGGTCATGATGTTTTTTTGCATGACTAAGCAGGCTTTGGGGTTACCTAAGCAAAACGGCTGTAGCACTGGCTGATGATTCTGGCGTGCAACATAGGCTGGAAAATGAAAGTCAGGACCGGAATGACAAGAAAAATCTTCTGGTCACAAAAACCCAACCCGGAGAGGCTCATATTGTAAGGATCTTACCCCCTTTCCTCTTACAATCATCAGTCGCCACACAACATTTAATTGTCTTCATCATATCGACTAGTTCAACTTAACTGAGCATCCGTTAACTTCTTTCAAGTCAAAATGCCGAGATTATGCATGTATCATGACTTATGAACACTCAGTCAAACTCATCCACTGTCGACCAGGTAAACTCAAATATCTTCGTACCACAAGAGCATAATGGCGTTCACAAGCTTGATTTAACTAAGGGACAAAATGTGGCCCACCGACGCATTAGTTCAACTGTTATCATTTCCCCTAAAATGTTGGCTGGTGACGAATGTTATTTGGAGGGCCAGCATCAGAAGGTAAATACTCAATAGGCCATGCCTCTGTTGTTAAGTACCTACATTTGTAGGATGCGCTATGGAAAGGATGTATCTAACTTGATGATTCTATGTCAGAGCAGAAAGATTGGAGTTCAACAGGTGGCAGAAGTTCCTCCATGCGGCAGTCTTGTGTAGTTTCAAAGACTGAACATACATTGATGCAAGGCAAGCATTTTTTTTCTTATGCGACAGCGCAATTCTAGGACAATATGTTCTTGAACCATTTGGCATACGATAGCTACTTCAAACTACTCAATACACCCACGAGAAGTATTAAATGTCTCGTGCCATGTATTCTATACTGGATCACATCTATATGTCACTTGCACATCACTTTATCAAAACCAGTTCTCTTTTTTTCCTCTGAACATTTTGTAAACTTTGTATTTTTACTGTATGCTGCATTTTTTCCTACTAAAAAAGATGTTTACCAGCTTCTATAAGGCTAGGCGATTCAATTTTTAAAGAAGATAACGATGCTTTCTTACTTTGCGGGTTAATGTCCTTCCAAAGTTGTATGAATATCTCTGTAAATATCCTCGTATTTAGTCTTGTACTCCCTCCATAAACTAATATAAGAGCGTTTAGATTACTATTTTAGTTATCTAAACACTCTTATATTAGTTTACAGAGGGAGTATTTTTTTCTTCTATATCAATAAATATACAGTCTCTGGTCATCCCTATAGTTCTCCGTTAAAATTATCTTGCCTGAATATGATTCAAGATGGTCTGTAAACAATCTTTTTTGGGGTCATGTGCTTGCTCTTGTTTTATCTAACATCCCCTGGTTAGCTTGCATGCTTAGGTGTGGCTTTAAATGGAGTTAAGTTTCTGATAATCCTACTTTAACTTATGAAAAATCATTTGCCTTTAAGTTCTATACATGCAAGCAACATGTGATTTCACTTAGTTATGGAAGTTGTGCATGCATTTCTAGAAAGTTGAAGTGGCTTAGTTTCTCACAAATGTCCCTTAAAAGGACTTCTTTCATGTGGCTGTCCAGTTTGGTTGAAGTGTTGTACTGATTCAGGCTCTTGGTGTCCAGTTTGGCTTGTCTCAACTCAACCCTGAATGAGAGTACAAGATTGAAGGTGCAACTGAGATTATATGAAAAAATGGTTGTCTGTTTGCTTTTAGATGGATTGAACAAAAGAAGGGAAAACATTGTTTTGTTGAAAAAGAGAATAATTGTTTTTGCCGGAAATGGCCACACTGCCAAAGTATGTTACAGAGGCAGCCTTAAGGGCAATAATACCATACATGGGCTTTATTATAACATAACTCCATAGTGTTATCCTCTGATCTAAGCGACGACTCTTTAGTGCATATCTTTTTATCTCTTTTTGGCAAACTATATTTTTAAGAAACTATATGATTTTGCAATTTGTACGGACTTTGATCCTATGGCATGGAGTCGGGGAATCCATGTTGTGTTTCTCAACATTCCTTATCCTTGAATACTAGATTGTAAAGTTGAAATGGTAACTACCAAAATTACTAATTCTACCTTGAGTGAGCCATATTCCTTTCTGCACTCCATTGATTCGGGAAACTACACTAGTAGTCCTGGGTTTAAGTTTTGGGGCCGGCTGTTTGCCAAAAGATCAAAAATGGTATTCTTTGATATTGATTTACTGTTATTCGAAAACCTAATGCAGAGGAACCCCATGATGAGCATCTTGGAGGAAATTCCTCCACACGACGTTTGCCTGTGGCCGTGGGAACTGATGATGGTGAAGTGCCAGAATCCATGAGAAGGCCCCGCAATGTTTGGGACAGGCTAGGGAAGCCTGCTATGGAGGATCAAGGTTTAGCTACAGAAGCTGACAACATGCATGTTGAAAATATAATGCATAAGAAGGCCAAGTTAATGGTGTCTGAGCATGAACGAAGATGCCGTGTTAACTCAAGTACGGAAGGCGATTTATTTGACAGAGCAAATTCTGGAAACGTTTCCAGTAGTTACCCAGATGTCAATACAGCACACGCACATGAGCCCAGGGAGAAATCCAACAGAAGCAGGCTGACTGGTCGGTTGAATTTTGGTGATGTGGAGCGTAATCGTCATCAAATTAGAGATGTTATTAGCCAGAAGTCTACTTCAACACTGCCAGTGAAAAGCTTTGGTTCACAAAGTTTGAATGAGTTCACATCCGAGGTGAAGAGCTCACCTGCATCAGCTTCTGAACCAGCACGGCATGCAAACTCGTTAAAAGGACATGTATCAGCATCTGACAAATTGTCCCAGTTAAATATGCGGCTAAATTCAGGAACTGATGTTTTGCAAAGTCAGCAAATTAGCAGCCCTGCACAGTCCAAGAGTGGGTCTTCTGTTCGTGAAGATAGTGGCAATTACAGTAACAAACCAGTAAAAGATGTAAGCTATCCTTGTTGAGTAACTTGTTTTCTATTTGGGATCTTCTAGCAACCTAAAATAGTTGTTGTAACTGATTATGCAGGAGATGTTGGATGTGAAACTAAAGCTAAAGCAGGTGGAACTAGACATGCTCAAGCTTCGCTCCAAGCAGGCACAGATAAACAATGGGAAGCAAGGAGCCCTCCCATCAGGTTTGTCCTATTGTTCTCTAGTCCCTTCTGTTTCTATATGAATACGTCATTTATATAAAGGAACCTAGGGAAAATGACATTGGATTTACTACTACTCCCTCTGTTCCTAAATTTAAGTCTTTTAAGAGATTCCACTACAAACTACATACGGATGTATATAGACATATTTTAGAGTGTAGATTCACTCATTTTGCTCCGTATGTAGTCCATAGTGAAATCTCTAAAAAGACTTATATTTAGGAACATAGGGAGTACATGCCAAAATATAGTGTGCCATAATTTTCTGAGATAGCAGTTGGTTCACCAGTTCGTTCTTGCAAATCTATTAGGTCATCTGTTGAGTTTGAGTCATCTGCAGTTATTTCTAGCGATTTATTATCAGTGATATAGTCACCTAGGTCAATATGCTTGGCTGCTTGTGACTGCGGTCCTGAAAAAAATGGTCATTCTGTAATTTGTTGGTCCTTTCACTGGTTTGTATGGTCTCTTGTCTATGTTGGCAGCAAGAGCCCTCTAGTTTAAACATGAGGGCAGTTTATTGGCGAAATGCTCTACAATGGTGCATAGCAGCGTTATGTTCTTGGCTATAAATTGCAAAAATATGATGATACTCCCATCACTTAATCCAAAAACAGACAGCCAAAATACAAGGATCCATATGATTTGAAATGACATCAAAACAGGGAAACCAATTAATCAATCTTTTATCCTCCACAGAATTCATATTATTTGTAGAAAGACTTGTTACCTTCCTGAAGTTTGATGCTCAATCTACTTGTCCGCCAAAGCTATTAAACCATATACCCACCAGAAAATTGTGAAATAGGCCAGCTACCCACTTGGAGATCAGGTTCCTTCCCTGTCAAATGACTTGGCAGTCAGAATAAGATCAAAGAGAACTCTCTCGCGCTACTCGAATGGTCGAGAATTTGAGATCATCTCTTCAAAAACCTTCCACACACCGATGATCAGCGATTCGTCCCTCTAGCAGCTGGCCATGTGGAAGATGTATCACTGCTCAGCACTATGTTCTACCACACCGTGGCCCGGGCCTTTTCAGGACCCATATGCCGGTGCTTCTCCAACCAGGCTGCCCTGTATTCTCTAGATCTGTTTGAGGAGTCCAATCTACAAGTCCACTATTTATTTTATCACCAGATGTGGTCCCTGTATATTTCCACTTCACCCTATTTGGCTGTAAGCTCCTGCATCCTCTTTCTTGCCCGCGGATTGGTTGCAGCTGATTGTTCTTCCGCAACCACAATCGTTGTTCTCACTCTCTCCGGCCAGCACTTCTGCATTAGCGTCTGCAGTGACATGTTACTGGAGCTTGCATGTGCCACTGCTGTATTCGTAAACTGCCACATCGATGTCCTAGGAAACCATGCCTCTTATTGCCAGGAAAGCTGTGTCAATCTACTAAAGCATTGTTGTGGAAGCAATTGCTTGGTGGAGAGGCAGGCAGGATGGTGGTCAGAGCCAACTTGAGGACATTGGTGAGACTGCTTGATGTGACCTCATGTGTTACCGCCAAAAGTATGGTCAATAATGCAAACCAGAGAAGGACTGAAAAGTATGTAATTCCTGCCCGGCGCAATGAGAAGAAGCAGAAGCAGAAGCAGAAAGAAGCTACTGTTGTGCATGACGGCAATCAAGAGATTGAATTGAGAGGCAATTTTCTACGTTGTGGCAAGATGGCAGCACATATTTCTACTGGACATATTCCTGTTCAGCTTGTTACACCAGAGGACGTCGAGCCACGATTCAGAACTCCATGCATGCAAAATCATCTACGTGAGCACACAAGGAAGTAGTACACGTTTGTTTGTCTTTTTGTGATCAGTGTGCCGTATTTTTAAATTATTTAATTAGTGATTAAATAAGATAGAAATAAGATAGAGGAGAGAGAGAGAGTTGGATTAGTACTAGTGGCAGTACGTGAGGTTAGAGTCCAATTAGTATGGGTCCATATAATAGGAGTCCAGGTCGGTTGTAACTTGTGCCTGTCGTGCACTATTAATAGGGCCAGCCGGCCGTGTATCTAGGGGAGGTAGATTTGGAGTAACTAAACCAGAAAATCGCCCGAGATGTGGCGGCGGCCAATTCTGTGTTCGCGATTCTGTTGAGAACCAATCGTGGTTTGTTCCTATTGCGCTCAGATTGAACGCGTGGTCTTTAATCTGCTGCTGATTCTATACGGATCGTCCAAGTAATTCCCTCAGGTTTGGGGTTTGCTTGTTGTTTATCTTGATTTGTATTGAGCTGTGCAAGTCAGGTAGCGCTTGTCTTGATCGGCAAGTGGTTAATTGGAGGGAGTGCTTTTGGTGACTCTGCTAGAGACGTGTGGCAAATCATCTACTAGTCCCTGCCTTTTTTTTTATTGCGAAAGTTTGAATCTGAGATCTGTATACTGAGAAAGATTGAGGAAAGTATTCGCGCCATCGATTTTCTGTCGAAGGTCGCATCAAGTGGTATCAGAGCAAGGTTGATCACGGTACAATTTTTTTCCTGCTATTTGATTCAGTTGTTTGAAAGATGGTGAACTCGCAGCATGAGAAATCTGATCATGAGGAGGGCGATGAACTTCCGGAGGATCTGGAGATAAGTGATGATTTGCGTATCCATCTGATGTCGATCAAGGGAGCGAACAAGAAGCTTGGGACAAGGGTTGAGGAGTTGTCAGCAAATATTGTTGGCGTCGAGGACAGGTTGAACGAGCGTTTGACTGCCAGCGACCGACAGCGCACTGATAGTCTACAGGTGGTGACCGAGAGTCTTAATCGGCTCACCGTAGCAGTTCAGCGCCTTCAGGCGAGAGATGTGGCAACCCGACAGTCCCACTCACCACGACGCCGTCGTGACCGCGACAACGATGATGGTGATTTTTCTGAGGATTCCGATGCTCGTGGAGGCTTACCTCACCGACCACGACGTGATGTTGGGGCTCACCGCCATGCTGGGCGCCGTGACCATGGCGGCAATGGTGCCCACGAGGATGATGGTTTGGGTCGAATCAAGATAACCATACCTGAATTCTCGGGACGTTGTGCCGACCCGGAGAAATATTTGGAGTGGGAGATGCGCGTAAATCAGATTTTTGATGGTCACAACTACTCCGAAGAGAAGAAGGTTCGTGTCGCATCCATGGAATTTACAGAGTATGCTCTTGTATGGTGGGATAATAAAAACCGTACTCACGAGCGACCAGCGACATGGGCTGACATGAAGCGAATCATGAGGGAACGTTTTGTGCCCGCTTATTACACTCGCCAGCTTCATAGTAGACTGCGACGTCTAGTGCAAGGTACGAAATCCGTTGATGAGTACTACAAAGAGATGCAAGTTTTGATGATCCGTACAGCTGTGCGTGAGTCTGCGGAGGCGACCATGGTACGTTTCTTTGAGGGGTTAGAAGAAAAGATTCGTGACCGTGTTGATTTAATGCAATATAATGATATTCATGAGTTGCTTCATCAAGCGGAGCGTGCTGAACGTTGGGTATTGGAGAAGCAAGCTTCAGAGACTCGTCCAACTTACAACAGTGGGCGACGTGGTTCTTCTCCTATTGATGGTGGTTTTAGTGCTAAATCGACTCCTTCTTATAAGTCGGGAAGCATTGAACAGAGCAAAGTGGCGGCCGCGTCAAAGGAGGTTTCTCAGGTTTCATCTAGTGCGACGTCATCGCATCACCGTAATATTATTTGCCACAAGTGTGGAGGACGTGGACACATGAAGCATGAATGTTCCAATCAACGAAGGGTTCTACTTGTTGATGCGGAATATATTTCAGAATCTGAAGATGAGACACCTAAGTTAGAGGATGGAATCGAAAGAGGCCATGGTGATACCATATTATGTTATCCTCAAGATGATCCTGACATGGAGAGTTTGCTAGCACATAAGGTCCAGCGAGATGACAAGACCATTGTTGAACCAGGACAGCGGCGGAGTATTTTTCAAACTGCATGTACCATTAAGGGAGAAGTGTGCAAGCTGATAATTGATGGTGGCAGTGCTAGCAACATGATTAGCAAGGATGTGGTGGAGTCTCTTTCTTTGCCAACTTGGGAGCATCCAAAGCCATACTATATGAAGTGGATCAACGATGTGGGTAAAGTGAAGGTTACTCACAGGGTGAAAGTCCCTTTTTCTGTTGATGGCTATGTTGATAAAGTGGAATGTGATGTTATGCCACTACACGTTTGTCACCTTATTTTGGGGCGTCCGTGGCAGCATGATGTTAACGCTCTTCATCATGGTCGAACAAACAGATACACTTTTATGCATAAGGGTGAGTTCTATACTATTCTTCCCAAGGATGCAAACACTCCAAACCGAGGACGGTTTTCTTTCAAGGGAGGGAGGATGATGTGACCTCATGTGTTACCGCCAAAAGTATGGTCAATAATGCAAACCAGAGAAGGACTGAAAAGTATGTAATTCCTGCCCGGCGCAATGAGAAGCAGAAGCAGAAGCAGAAAGAAGCTACTGTTGTGCATGACGGCAATCAAGAGATTGAATTGAGAGGCAATTTTCTACGTTGTGGCAAGATGGCAGCACATATTTCTACTGGACATATTCCTGTTCAGCTTGTTACACCAGAGGACGTCGAGCCACGATTCAGAACTCCATGCATGCAAAATCATCTACGTGAGCACACAAGGAAGTAGTACACGTTTGTTTGTCTTTTTGTGATCAGTGTGCCGTATTTTTAAATTATTTAATTAGTGATTAAATAAGATAGAAATAAGATAGAGGAGAGAGAGAGAGTTGGATTAGTACTAGTGGCAGTACGTGAGGTTAGAGTCCAATTAGTATGGGTCCATATAATAGGAGTCCAGGTCGGTTGTAACTTGTGCCTGTCGTGCACTATTAATAGGGCCAGCCGGCCGTGTATCTAGGGGAGGTAGATTTGGAGTAACTAAACCAGAAAATCGCCCGAGATGTGGCGGCGGCCAATTTTGTGTTCGCGATTCTGTTGAGAACCAATCGTGGTTTGTTCCTAGTGCGCTCAGATTGAACGCGTGGTCTTTAATCTGCTGCTGATTCTATACGGATCGTCCAAGTAATTCCCTCAGGTTTGGGGTTTGCTTGTTGTTTATCTTGATTTGTATTGAGCTGTGCAAGTCAGGTAGCGCTTGTCTTGATCGGCAAGTGGTTAATTGGAGGGAGTGCTTTTGGTGACTCTGCTAGAGACGTGTGGCAAATCATCTACTAGTCCCTGCCGTTTTTTTGATTGCGAAAGTTTGAATCTGAGATCTGTATACTGAGAAAGATTGAGGAAAGTATTCGCGCCATCGATTTTCTGTCGAAGGTCGCATCACTGCTATCTCAGAGGAAAGAGGTTCCAAACAATGAAAGACAGGCAGTTTTCCTTTATTTAATTTGATTTGTCGAGTCAACAATAATTTTTTCGGAAGTTCTTTCTGGACACTGGCACTTGGTTGTCATTTTCTTAAACACACTTTGAAATTAACAATATGCTGATGGACACAAATCGGGCTTTATCTGAACAAACAAGTATGTTATGTCAAAATCCAGAAGAGAGGAGGTGGAAAAGTTCTATTTGCCATTCGGAGAGCGACAAGAATTACGTTTGCCGTTTTTGTATCTGTGTTTATGTCAAAATCCAGAAGAGAGAAGAGGTGGAAAAATATATTTGCCATTGGACAAGACAAGAGTTACGTTTGCCGTTTGCGTATGTATGTTTAATCCTTTTGGTATAATCAACACAAAAGTAAATCAAAGTTGCATCCTGGCTAACAGAACAACGCAAGAGATATCCAGCAAGGTGGTACATGTGGTGCTTTTCTCTACTCCTATAAAAAGCTGAGTTGGTGATGATGGTGTGCCTGCCATCTATCATTTCGGACCGTCGGATCTTCATCTAACAGATGCAAAGAAAAGTTGTGGCAGTTTTGCAAAACAACGCCCGCCACTCTGCCTAAATTTCACATAGCTCCTTCATCCCTTACCCAGCCACCCACCTACAGCCTTCTAGGCTTACGACACCATCTCCAGAGATACCTACAACCTTCCCCGCCGCTTCCCCCTACCACCAGCCACCTGAGTGTCGATCCCCTCCATCGGTCGCCAATCTGCATACATGCCCCTATTCTTCTCCACCTCCACCCCTTGCCCGCACCATCCAAAGCCTACACCGCCATCCGGAGCTCGTCCACAGGAATACGCTGCAACTACAGGAGATGCTCAATTTTTCTGCCCTTCCGTGTACGAGTCTGCAAGCTACCAGATCTGGTGGAGGTTACCCCCAAGAATGTCCACATGCCGCCATCTCCACTGCACATGATGTTCTCGGCGCATAGCCTGGCCGCTGTGTACGACGATGCATAGATCGTGGATCTGGCCCCAATCCTAGCTTCCAGCTCGTCGCGCCGTTGCCTGAGCTTACGTTCATGCCACTACCACAGTTCTGATTAGGAGTCATTCATGTGGCCGGATCAACAATCTGGTTGCCAAGTGCCCTTTTGGTATTATCTTTAGACAATTAAATTAGTGAGTCCTTGCTGAGATGAGATAGTGCAGTTCATGGTTTCTCTCTGAATATGTGTATATTGAGAAGAAACTACAAAGAGTAGTTATGTTCTCTGAATTATGTGTGCACAGAGGAACAACTACAAAAAACAATGGATAATGTGCAATTAGCAGTTTATTACGCCTCAAAAAACAACATATTTTTAGTCTAGATCTGATATTTGTCTCTGGTTCTTCCATAGCAGACATCTTGAGTCGACCTGGTTGTACTTTTTGTGTATGGAAGTGCCAGTTAGTTAGTTTAACAACCATACAGTTCAGAATTTGGATTTGCACATGCTTTACTCGCTGATAGGAAATACATATGATTTATTCAATTACTTGTGTGTAGAACTCTAGCTACATAAAACCTATTTTGATGGCCATGAGTTGTGGATTGTGGTTACTACTCAGGTCATGGATCGTGGAGTGTAACATTGTGTTTTTTTGTCTAAGTGTTATTTAAACTATTGATTGTTAAAGTTCAGAAACATGCAAGTATTCTGTAGCGTAGCATGCTGTAACATTTGGTTTGGTGATACTTCAAAGTGCAGGAGTACTTCAGATTAACTGATGTAATTTATTTTCACATTTAAGTCTGGTGTGTCTAATACACGAAATGAGCAATGTTGAATCATTGGAGGAAAGGTAACAAAATAGCTTGTTTTGTTTTCTACAGTTGTTCTAGGGAAAGGGTTAGTTTTGTCGCAATATTTGTTCTAAGTTTGTGTTGGCAATTTGGGAGATATCGCGTGAGCGCAACTGCCATACAGTTCACAATTCAGAGTTCGCCCTGGCGCTCACAAGCCTTGCCATTGAGGAAGCCAAAAATGTGAAATGATCCTCTTTTCTTTAAATATTGCAAAGTGGTTTCGAATGTTACAATATCAATTTATTTGAGATATCATTTAACATTATCTTTTCCCCATGGGTGGCATGTTGTATCATATAATGCTCACATACATGGAGATATGACATGCGGGACATGGGTGGGTGGTAGATCAGAGTATATGCTAACATGTTGAGCCCCGAAGGATGAAGTCAGTATTATTTGCAAGTTGCCACATCCGTGTGGATGGATTTTCTATATGTTTAGATCACTACTTTAGTTATATTAATGCTCTTATATTTATTTATAGAGGGATTATAACATAAATCTACCTAATCTTGTGTGATCCCGTAGCGTAGCACGGGCATCTTGCTAGTATTTAGGTAAAATTTTAGGAGTCAGCTAGGTTTTGATCTTGTATGCATAACATGATACTGAATTTGCCACAACCATTTCTTCACAACAGCTTATAAAGTAAGATCAGCACCAGTCGGGTCGGGTTTGGTTGGGTTGACCTCTACTAGAACCATGCCTGGAACGCTTATCGGGTCTATCGCCCACCCACGATCCTACCCACGGGTCTTGTCTCATGCCGATGCCCAAACCCACGCAGTTACCTGACCCAATCGGGCACCCGTCGGGCTTAGTATTCTTGTTATTATTTAATTTATGCTCCCTTCTAGTGCCATGCACTTCGAATCGAGGATCACTACTGCTTCTTCTAGTCTCTTATACAGGCAGCGGTCCACTTCCTATGTGCTCGCTAGGCGAGGTGGTACTAATGCAGTTGGCAAGCACGTATTTGGCTTGCTTTGTGCATGCAGAGCAACACACAGGATGCATGGGCTGGCTTTGGAGACCCAACAAGCCAAACTTGTTGATTTATTGATGCTACTGAGCTAAGCATTTTGTTAATTCATGTTTCTGTTTCTCTACAGCAATAACTAAGCAACGTGGGTGCATGCTGTCCTAAAAAATCTTCACAATTCATGTAAAATATAACATATATATATATACTTCTTAATATTAATCGGGCGACCCATGGGCACGAACTCGCATCCATACCCTACCCATGAGTAATCGGGTACCCATGGACGACCCATGGGCAAAGAGCACGACCCATACCCTACCCATTCGGGTCAGGTGCCCATGGGCGGCCAAACCCATGGGTGCCGGCTTGAAGCACAACACAGTTGATGAAACTTCATACCGGTGCTTAACCAGTCTAGTGTATTCCATGAAATGACTAAAGACATTAAGCATCAATCAATTAATGATTTTATGATGTGTTTGACTACACGCCAACTAATTGTACCACCCAGCCTATTTTGCATGAAAACTAGTTTTGTTGTCCACATCATGACATGTTGGTTAACTGTGATGTATCAATCGTGGTGCTCAGCTTCTGCTAAAAAAAAACCTTCCGCTGTCTTCACCTCCCCTCGGGCCCATATTCCTTTCTTTTGTTAACCTGTTTCCAGAGGGCAGTAAGGATACTCAAACTTTTGAGATCCGGCAGCATTTAACTGATTGGGCACTCTGAAGTAACTTTTTATTTACAGAGAGATAACTCTGAAGCAACTCTGTTTGTGCCTTGAAATGTGGATTGTTTTAAATATATTGAGCAATTTCCTATTTTTGTTCACGAGCTCAACATCTTATCCAGAGATGGAATTGAGTCTTTTGAAATTTTGTTTTCTTGTAGGGCCCCATTCGAATTTAGAGGAGGATGCCGATGCCAGAACTGTTCTTGTGACAAATGTATGTAAATGGAGCCCATCTCTTTTTTTTTGTTCGCCACGGTTCACTATGATTTTTGCTCCATTCTTTTGACCGAAAAAGCTTCTTCATTCTAATTACATCATAGAGTATAAATTTGGTCAGTTACATCTCTGGATGATTGTTTTAGGTGCATTTTGCGGCAACCAAGGAAGCATTATCAACACATTTTATGAAGTGTGGGACAGTGCTTAAGCTCAATATGTTGACAGATGCAATTACTGGCCACCCAAAAGGGTATATTCTTTCATGCCAAGTTTCAGCTTGCTTTCTTCATCTGTGGCATCTACAAGCTCCATATCTGTTGTTAATTCTTGTTGTTTCCCAGGGCTGCATTTGTTACTTTTGCTGACAAGGAATCTATTGGGAGGGCCCTATCTTTGAGTGGGACGTCGTTTTACTCTAGAGTTCTCACAGTAAGACTGCGTTTTCATTATCAAGCTTGTTGTATCCGTTGTTAAATTGTACTCCCTCCATTCCTAAATGTAAGTCTTTTTAGAGATTCTAATATGGACTACATATGGTGCAAAATGAGTGAATCTGCACTCTAAAATACGTCGATATACATCCGTATGTAGTCTATATAGAAATCTCTAAATATACTTATATTTATGAACGGAGGGAGTACCTTTCTCTGTTCCTTTAGATATATGGCTTGCCTTCGTACTTCACGGAACCATATTTCTCTCTCAAAAGAAACCCCATCATCAAAACTGGAAAGTTGGTGTTCCATAGTGTACATATAGACAAAGTGGACCTCATCTTAGGCTAAAATGTTTACTGAAATGAAACAGAGGTATATCAATGTTCTTGTAACTTATAAGTTCAGATCACGTGAGCTCAACTGCACTCCCAGCAGTAGTTAACCAGATCCAGATTACAGCATGTAGTCAATGGTTCTGTTATTAAGATACTGTATTTTCAGGTAATGCGGAAAGCAGAAGCACCTCCTGGATTTTTGGCCTCTATTCAGCAGATTGGGAGGCCGCTGCCATGGAACTCACCACCTTTCCCGAAAGGGGTTAGTCCAAAGAAGTCCTCTGGTCATCATCTCCAGTGGAAACGCGAGCAGCCTGCCATGGAAAATTCCCCTGCCAATTGCCCTACCGACTGAATCAAAACCTCACCAATGGACATAGCTTTACTGGATCAGGTCTGGGCAAGATGTTATCTTGGGCACCTCTTTATCCTCGGAATGATACTGTTACCGCTGTTCAAACATCTACAGGCTCTAGTTCTACCAGATTTTATTTCTCTCTGATGAGGAATTACAGGCTTTCTTTGCTGCCGGGGTTTGGAACTCATGAGATGAAACGGGAATTGGTTGCAACCCTAACGAAAGCTATAGACAAGATTCTTTGGTCGGACATGTGTGCTACGGAGTATGTGTCTAGACCCATTCAGAATATGTGTGATCCTCAGGATCATAGTTGACGCTCTTGGCCAATATGCTAGTGCAAACTGGCAATATGAAATGTAGTTACAGTTGAACGAACATCTTGGTGAGCGAGTACATTTGAATGAAGATGTCAGCGTTGGCCAGCCTTTTGTTATTTGAAGTACGTCTAAGCTGTCGTAGTATGCTTACTGCCCGCGATGTAATAACAACCAACTGATGAAAGACCATAAATTCTTTGAAGCCAGCCCTCCAGTCTCCCGGGAGACCAAACAAAGTCATAGTAGTTTTGTATGGGCCTTACAGCTTAAGTTTGCGGTTACTTAACCTGTGATGAATCTGATACTCCTGAAAATTGGGCCAAAAAGGTGTAAAAGCGGTCGAGCAAAACAAGAAATATGCCCACACTTGTATCGAATGAGTGAGTGATTCAGGACAAGAGAAACAATCAACAGGATTTCAGGTGCAAGTTTACAATGGAAGCGCGCCGCGGGATTCTGTACTCCATTCTTTTTTTTTTGAAAGATCCAGCAATTCAGATTTAGCAGAAAGCAACGGAAACATAACATGGTGAAGATCCGAAGATCAAAGAACAAGAAAAACAACAACCCTAATGGTTGCAGAACAACACTACACTCCACGGAGCGCCATCCACCCAGTATAAGGCAATGTAGCTCCAACCCCGATGGCCATGAGCCTCTTTGACTGGATCCACCTCCAAAACGATGCCCCCAAGAGAGAAAGCGACGCCAAATAGCGCCGCCATTGTCTGATCTAACAAGATAAGGGTTTCCCCCGGAGTACGTCGGGAAAGGCAAGGTGGGAGCTGCTACATCGATGCCTCCAACAAGGTAGCGACGCCGGAAGGCGCCGCCATCAATGACTCCGACCACTGGAGTACGACTTTCGTCGGCAATCCCACCTGCATAGCCCGAGCATAGGATCCTAACAGCCTACACACGAGACCACCACCTCTGCCTCCACGGCCAACCGCACCTCCCCGGCAAGCCCGACGAGCTTCCAATCTTGCGTACGCGTCCCCCGCTGGACGAAGGATGCAACTCGCAGTGGCGCCATTCTTCTCCCATCGGAAGGATGCAACCAAGCAGCACGCCATTCGTCTCCTCGAGGATGCAACGCCTGCGGGCCATTCCTCTCCCGACGAAGGATGCAACAACCGCCACGACGCCATTCCTCTCCCTCCAGCCACCACCATCTCGCCCTCCCACCCCAGCAGCGTTGAGCTGTCCGAACCACCATCAGGAGGATGCAACACCGAGCAGGGTGCCATTCATCTCCCTCCTCACCTCGCGCACGGCTTGTGGCTCGCGGCAACGCCGACCACGTCTTTGGCCGAGCCGCCTCCAAACTCCCAGCCACCAGGGCCGACAGCAGCCGTCTGAAGCTACCTCGGGCCAGCGTGAGTAGGCACACACGAACCCCATCAGAGAAGCATGGCAACCTGGGCACCCTTGACCCAGATCTGACGCAGATCGGGCCCGTGCCGCCGCAGAGCACCAATGCCCTTTGCTCACGGGCCTCGCCGCGCCGCCCTTGCTCCTCCGCTGCCCAGCACCGCCATCTGCCCGCCGCGCCCTCCGGCGCCGCTGCCTCCACCGGCCAGACGCCGCCACGACTAGCCGCCAAGAAGCAGCCAAACAGGCCCAGATCGTGTGAAAGGATCGATATGGTTGACTAGAGGGGGGGGGGTGAATAGGCAACTAACAATTTTTAGCTTTTCTTAACCACTTAAAATTAGGTGACAAAATAAGTTGTCTAAATAAACTACTAAGAAGACAACTAAAGTAAATAAGCACAACAACTACACAAGCATGCTATAGGAATTAAACAAGTAAAGCATGCAAGAGTAAAGGGAAGAAATAACCACAAGTAGAACCGAAGGAGACGAGGATGTGTTTTCGAAGTTCCTTCCCTTTGAGGGGAAGTACGTCTCCGTTGGAGCGGTGTGGAGGCACAATGCTCCCCAAGAAGCCACTAGGGCCACCGTATTCTCCTCACGCCCTCACACGATGCAAGGTGCCGTGATTCCACTAGTGGTGCCTTTGAAGGCGGCAACCGAACCTTTACAAACAAGGTTGGGGCAATCTCCACAACTTGGAGGCTCCCAACAAACCACGAAGCTTCACCACAATGGAATATGGCTTCGAGGTGACCTCAACCGTCTAGGGTGCTCAAACACCCAAGAGTAACAAGATCCGCAAGGGATTAGTGGGGAGAATCAAATATCTCTTGGTGGAAGTGTAGATCGATGCCTCCTCAAGCAATCCCGAGCAAATCAACAAGTTTGATTGGCTAGGGAGAGAGATCGGGCGGAAATGGAGCTTTTGGAGCAACAATGGAGTAGTGGGGGAAGAGGTAAGTCTTCTTGGAGAAGAAGACCCCCTATATATAGTGGGGGGACAAATCCAACCGTTATTTGAGGTTACAGCCCGCAGAGAGCGGTAGTACCGCAACTCATGCGCGGTACTACCGCTGGCTGAGCGGTACTACCGCTTGGGAAGCGGTACTACCGCAAAGGCAAAAGTTTGAGACCTGATACAGCCACGGATGAAATAAATTACATCCGTGGCTACATCCGCAGGGGAAAACGAAAGTAGCAAAACGCGACACGGTACTACCGCTTAAGCTAAGCGGTACTACCGCGTGGTATGCGGAAGTAAAAAATTACTTCCGCATCCACTTCTTATACTTAGACTCAGCGCCTGGGCCAGATACACGGTACTACCGCATGGGGACGCGGTACTACCGCGGGAGCGGTACTACCGTGTCAGCAAGCGGTACTACCGTGTACCTGCGCGGTACTACCGCTTGGCAGAGCGGTACTACCGCATGCTTGGCAGATGATCAATACAGAAGCCACAGAATTGCCTCAACGAAAGAAAACCGGTTGGACCTCCAGAGAAGCAAGGAAAGGAAATGTGGGAGAAAGATGTGTACGTGTTGATTCTACCCAAACCTTTCCGACGCGGACCCCCTCTTAATAGTACGGCTTTCCTATTACTCAATGCCACCTACAGGGAGCAAAAAGAAAACACCGTCCTTCATAGAATCCGAGGGGCAAGCAATCGTCTTGTGCCATAAGGGAGATATACCTGTAAGAGCTTACATCACACGATCAGTCCGCAAGAGTATTGTCATCAATCACCAAAACTATTAGGGAGAAATATGCCCTTACAATCTCCCCCTTTTTGGTGTATTGATGACAACACGAGATTTGCACAGAGAAGAAATAATAGAGTAAGCAATATAAGCCCTAGAGTATAGGTGAGCTCCCCCTGTATGTGTGCCTTCATATGATTGTGCTTTGGACTGCACTGCACACATACTAGGTATAGCGCTCCCCTATAATCTACACACGCGATACTCTATATAACATTTGACTGCATAGGATAAATATAAGGACATAATAATAAGTTTAACGATACGGGGGCATATGTCTTACACCATATGATTGTCTCACACAAACACGCACAATAAAACCAAGTTCAACGAAAAGAACACACACACAAGACGACAAATGCAAATCACTCTCCCCCTTTGTCATCGAGACACCACAAAGGGAAAAAGAGGAAACGAAGATGGGTGGCAGCCCGGGAGAAGCTCAGTCGTCATACTCGTCATCAAATCCCTGCTGCTGCTCCTCCTGATAGTCCTCATCAGATCCCTGCTGCTCTGGCTGATACTCCTCATCAGAATCTGTCCACTGGTATCCCTGGCGAGCCATCCAGGTAACCTCTGGAGTGATGATGTCCTCCGATCCATTTGAAACCTCTTCACCATACAAGGACAGAATCTTCTTGTCCCACTGACGCGTCTTCTTGTCAGTCACATGGGCACGGTATTGCCCCTGAGCCTGCATGCAGAAGAGAGCCTTCATCTTCTGCTGGAGCTTCTTAGCCCACGACGGCTTCTCCACGGTAGAGGAAGAAGAGGGGGCAAATCTGCCTGAGCGGACATCGGCAGGCTCC
Organism: Secale cereale; assembly: GCA_902687465.1. Taxonomy (NCBI): domain Eukaryota; kingdom Viridiplantae; phylum Streptophyta; class Magnoliopsida; order Poales; family Poaceae; genus Secale; species Secale cereale. Next base: position 511,793,111 of record LR738710.1, read on the forward strand.
TCCACAGGCTCATCCTCAGTGCCCATCTGGGCAGCAGCAGCCTGAGCACGAGTAGTGGTGTTGGCCCAACGAGTCTTGACGCGAAGCTTGATAGGATCATGGCGGTAGCAGTCGACCTCCAACTCCTCCTCTGGATACAATTTCGCCCAAGTCTTGGAGATGAGCAGAAATAAGAAAGGACCATAGATAGGTACCTTGCGAGTGTAGATAGCAAACCGGAGCTCATTCCACATGATGTGGGAAATGTCAAGTGGAACAGCCTGAGCGGAGCGAGCCTCTTGACACATCAGAAGCATATCAACCAGATAGGCATGAACCTTGTCCTTGTCGCCAACACGAGGGAACAACGTGTTGCGAAAAATCCGATACATAATGTCCAGGAAGGGATTCAGCACGTAAGTTGTTTTGCCACTAGCAAGGGTCTTTGCCTCATAGAAAGGAAGAAGTTTGTCCTTGTTAGCTGCTTCAGGATTGGCGTGAGGCCGAAAACCAATAGGGTGATGGAGACCCTCATCGGGAAGCTGAAGAAGATCCATGAACTCCTTCCAAGTGGCGGTCATCTTGTGACCATGAGTCATCCAAGTCATGGGACGATCTTCCTTAGCCTGAAAGTTGACAGAGGCATAGAACCGCGCAATGAGCTCAGGATCAAAATCGTGCTGGAAAGTCATGATATGCTCCAGACCCAGCTGCTCGATCAAGTCAAGGGCTTCTGCAAAATATGCCCTGTTCTGATCCTTCCTCATGTGCTCCACATCGATCCAATGAGCGTCCACATACAGATTGGCCTTGGTCTTGAGCACCTCATGATAGATGCGATACTGTTGCTTGGTCCAGAAGACATCATCACCAGGAAAGTGCTCACGAGGTTCCCCATATGGGTTGACCTTCCGTCTAGCCATGAACTCACCAGCAGGCATTTCCTCCATAGACATGGATGATTCCTTGCGCTTGTTGGCTGAGGTCTTGTACCGGCGCTGGGGATTGGGGTTGGAGCCCTCTGGCACATCGCTCGGGGTACGCATGCGCTTGGAACCGGTGTCACGAACTGGGTTGGTACGACGACCCGCAAAGCCTGAGCCACCACCTAAAGACACAAACACAAGACCACAACAACACAAACACAAGAAGAATCAATGCCAAAGCCTCGAAAGACACAAGAAACCAAGGGAAATAGAAAAGAGAACATGCCACGAAGCTAGTGTGAGCCAAGCGGTAGTACTGCTGACCCTTGCGGAAGTAAAAAATTAGTACCGTAGGGTAAGCGGTAGTACCGCATGTCACATGCGGTAGTACCGCATACCTTACGGTAGTAAAAATTTACTTCCGCGAGAAGAGGCGGAACTAAAAAATTAGTACTGCATGCGGAGCGGTAGTACTGCATCGGGATGCGGTAGTACCGCTCGGCAAGCAGTACTAAACTTTTACTTCCGCCCGAGGGAGCGGAACTAAAATATTAGTACTGCATGCGGAGCGGTAGTACCGCATAGGGACGCGGTAGTACCGCTCGGCAAGCAGTACTAAAAATTTACTTCCGCCCGAGGGGGCGGAACTAAAATATTAGTGCTGCATGCGGAGCGGAAGTACCGCATCGGGACGCGGCAGTACCGCTCGGCAAGCAGTACTAAAATTTTACTTCCGCCCGAGGGGGCGGAACTAAAATATTAGTACTGCATGCGGAGCGGTAGTACCGCATCGGGACGCGGTAGTACCGCTCGGCAAGCAGTACTAAAATTTTACTTCCGCGCGAGCGGTAGTACCGCTGGGGACAGCGGTAGTACCGCTCAGGTCAGATCGGATCTGGATTACACCGTGCGGTAGTACCGCGGTTCTCCAGCGGTAGTACCGCACGAAACAGATCTGAGGAGAAAAGATCTAGAAACTACCAACAAGATCTTCACACGGTACTACGGCTGATCAGTAACTTCGTAGCAACAACTCTAAGCATATTTCCGGATCACAAACACTCTCCCACAACCTAAGCATCCATGGATAAGATCACGAAGAACACAAGAAAGCACTAAGCATCTCCCCTAACCCTAAAAACTTAGGCAAGGCAAAAAGAAGACGGGAAAAGGGGAAAAACCTGCATCCATGGCAAGAGGACGTGGTGGGGAACGATCCCACCGGTCGGAAAGTGAAACGAGTGGCCGAGGGAGGAGATCCGGCGAGGTCCTCCGGCGGCGTTCTTGAGAGAGAGAGAGACATGGACGACGTGGGGGTTAGGAGTGAATGGGTATGGGGGAGATGGAACTCCCCCTGCCTGCTTATAACCCCCACGCGTTCTGATAAGTGCGGTAGTACCGCGGTCATCGCGGTAGTACCGCTTGCGCGGTAGTACCGCTCGCCAAGCGGTAGTACCGCTCTACCGCGGCAGTAAAAAATTACTGCCGTGCCGGCCGAGCGGTAGTACCGTAACCCCTTTGCGGTAGTACCGTAAACTAGCACGGTAGTACCGCTCCTCCAAGAACTTGCACGTTTTGACAAGAGGCTTTAAGCAAAAGAAGAGAGAAAAACAAATGCACGCACAAGCAAAGTGAACAACACAACTCCTCAGAGGAGGGCGGTGGCCGAGGCCACCTATGTTTGAGTTTATAGATATGGCACCGCGAAGAATTATCCTTGGGCCCATGATCAATACTCGACTTGAAGTATTTAAACCAACTATGTATGGCAAATGATAAAGACTTGGTCAATTTATGCATAATGGGAGGAGGAACAGTTCATTGAGAGAACAATACTCCCCCTATGTCCATGCCTACATCTAGACAAGATAGCTATATTGAGTGTGAGGGGTGTGTGTGCACAGAGTCAAACCACATTGCTCAAATCAATGATATTAAGCTCATGCCTTAACTCGCGAAATCTTGCTTCATCCAGTGGCTTCGTGAAGATATCTGCAAGGTTATCATGAGTGTTGACGTAGTGAAGCTCGATCTCTCCTTGCCTTATGTGATCCCGGATGAAGTGATACCGAATCTCAATATGCTTTGTCTTGAAGTGAAGCACCGGGTTGAGAGAAATCTTGATGGCACTTTCATTGTCACACCAAAGAGGCACTTTGTCACAAGTGACACCGTAATCCTTCAAAGTTTGCCTCATCCATAAGAGTTGAGCACAGCAACTGCCAGCGGCCACATATTCCGCTTCAGTGGGCGAGAGAGATACACAACTTTGCTTCTTGGAAGACCAACTAACAAGAGAGCAACCAAGAAATTGGCACCCTCCCGAGGTGGACTTCCTATCCACTTTGTCTCCCGCCCAGTCAGAATCAGAGAAACCAACAAGGTTGAAATTTGCTCCTCTTGGGTACCATAAGCCAAAGTTTGGGGTATGAGCAAAATATCGAAAGATTCGCTTGACATCCACGAAGTGACTTTCCTTAGGTGAGGCTTGAAACCGTGCACAAATTCCCACACTCAACATAATATCCGGTCTAGATGCACAAAGATAAAGCAAGGATCCGATCATAGAGCGATATACCTTTTGATCCACCGCTTTACCATTGGGATCAATGTCAAGTTGGCATTTGGTTGGCATTGGAGTAGTAGCCGGCTTGACATCACTAAGGTTGAACCTCTTGAGCATGTCTTGAGTATACTTGGATTGTTTGATGAAGATGCCTTCTCTTCGTTGTTTGATCTCAAATCCAAGGAAGTACTTCAACTCTCCCATCATGGACATCTCAAAATGTGTGGTCATGAGTGCGGCGAACTCTTCATAGAAAGATTTGTTAGGGGAACCAAAGATAATATCATCCACATATAGTTGGCATACAAACTACTCCCCTTTGACCTTCTTAGTAAAAAGAGTGGGGTCGATTTTCCCAATTTCAAACCCACGATCTTGTAACAACTCGGTAAGGTGCTCATACCACGCTCGTGGGGCTTGTTTAAGGCCATAGAGTGCCTTATCAAGTTGATACACATGATTGGGGAACTTAGGATCCTCGAACCCTGGGGGTTGTTTAACATACACCAACTCATTAATGGGACCATTAAGAAATGCACTTTTCACATCCATTTGTTGCAATTTAAAATTATGATGGGAAGCATAAGCAAGCAACAAACGAATGGATTCAAGACGAGCAACGGGGGCAAAGGTTTCACCGTAGTCGATACCCTCGACTTGGGAGTAGCCTTGAGCCACCAGACGTGCCTTGTTGCGGACGACAATGCCATGGGCATCTTGCTTGTTCTTAAAGATCCATTTGGTTCCAATGACATTATGGTTCTCCTTTGGTCTTGGCACCAGACGCCACACTTTGTTGCGCTCGAAGTTATTGAGTTCTTCATGCATGGCATTGAGCCAGTCAGGGTCTTCGAGCGCCTCATAGACCTTCTTAGGTTCAACAAAGGAGACAAAAGCTTGATGAGCACAATAGTTTGCTAATTGTCTACGAGTGCTTACCCCCCTTTTGATGCTTCCTAAAATGTTCTCGATGTGATGCTCGTTGGAAGCAAGCCTGGAGGCAACTTTTGCAGCACGACGCTCTAATTGCTCTTCAAGTGATAACTGAGGAGCATTGAGTTGATCATCTGGAGCGTCATCATGAGCAAGATCGTGATCTTGAGCTTCCTCTTGACATTGATCTTGCTTGGGAATTTGAACTTGGCCTTGTGCATCAATTGGTGGTTCTTCACCAACTTGAGGTTGATCTTGCACTTGGCCTTGTTCATCAGGTTGAGGGCCTTCACTTTGTTCTTCGGAAGCTTGTGGGTCTTGGGTTGGTGATGGTTCCACTTGAGTGGAACATTGTCCTTCTCCTTCGGCCACAAGGGGTTCCTCAACGGGTAGGATATATCCAACATCCATTCTTCTTATGGCTTGAGGAGGAATTTCATCACCTGTATCACAAGTACCACTTTGCTCCACTTGGGAGCCGTTATTTTCATCAAACTCTACGTTACTCGTCTCCTCTATGAGTCCGGTGGACTTGTTGAGGACACGGTAAGCATGAGAGTTTGTAGCATAACCAACAAATATGCCCTCATGAGCTCTAGATTCAAATTTAGACAACCGGACACCTTTCTTAAGAATGAAACACTTACACCCGAACACCCGGAAGTACTTGAGATTGGGCTTGTTACTGGTAAGAATCTCATACGGAGTTTTGTTCAAGCCTTTGCGAAGATAGAGACGATTTGATGCATGGCAAGCGGTGTTGATGGCTTCGGCCCAAAAGTTGTATGGAGAGTTGAATTCAGCCATCATGGTTCTTGCAGCATCTATTAAGGTTCGGTTCTTTCTCTCCGCAACACCGTTTTGCTGAGGGGTATACGGGGCGGCATATTGATGTTTGATCCCCTCATCACCAAGAAACTCATCCAAGGTGTAGTTCTTGAACTCGGTGCCATTGTCACTTCTGATCATCAAAATCTTTGCTTCATGTTGTCGTTGAGCTTCATTTGCAAAGTTGATGACGGTTTGTTGGGTCTCACTCTTCTTCTTGAAGAAGTATACCCAGGTATATCTTGAGTAATCATCCACAATCACCAAGCAATATTTCCTACCCCCAAGACTATCAAAAGTGGGTGGCCCAAAGAGATCCATGTGGAGGAGCTCTAGAGGTCTCTTTGAATAGATGATAGTCGTGGGAGGGTGAGCCTTCTCATGTAATTTTCCTTCAATGCACGCCCTGCAAGCACGATCTTTGGCAAAGCTAACATTTGTTAGTCCTCGGACATGGTCCCCCTTGAGAAGACTTTGCAAAGATCTCATATTGACGTGGGCCAAACGGCGATGCCAAAGCCATCCCACATCAACTTTAGCCATTAGGCATGTCGCGACCTTAGTGGGTTGCTTCGAGAAGTTAACCACATAAAGACCGTTCTCGACATGCCCAACGTAGGCTACTTTAAGAGTCTTGCTCCACAAGAGGGCCACAGAATCAATATCAAAGAATGTAGCAAAGCCCATGAGTGCAAGTTGGCGAACAGAAAGTAAATTGTATGCAAGGGACTCAACAAGCATGACTTTCTCGATCGTGAGATCATGAGAGACAACCACCTTGCCAAGTCCCAATACCTTAGAAGATGAAGCATCACCCCATTCGACATTGGTGGCCATAGATGAACCGAGATGCACGTCCACCACCAAGTCTTTGCTTCCGGTCATATGATTTGTGGCTCCGCTATCGAGCAACCATGATCCCCCACCGGAAGCAAACCCCTACAATAGATCAATGCTTGGATTTAGGTACCCATTTGGTAATGGGTCCTTTGAGGTTAGTGACAAGGGTCTTAGGAACCCAAATGGACCATTCAATGTACTCATAAGAAGAACCAACAAATTTAGCAAACACATGGCCATCACTAGCACGGCATAAAACATATGACGGATTAAAATCGCCGGCCATGTTTGAGGGTGGGGTGGAGTTTTTCTTGACCCCACCACTTTTCTTCTTGGTTGACGTGCCCTCTCCTTCTTTCACAAAGGATTGTCGGAGAGGGGGTGGTTGCTTTGTCTTGTCATTCTTCTTCTTCTTGGGCTTAGGAGCAAACCCAATTCCTTCCTTTGCCACAACTTCCTTTTGATTGCTCAAAAGGGCGTTGAGGTTCTTCTCACCTTGTATGCAAGTCACAAGGCCTTTCTCAAGTTGCTTCTTCAATTCGGCATTCTCTTCAACAAGATGCACATGCTCACAACATGGGTTAGTAGCATTTGCATTATCAATTAAAACCATGCGAGGAAAGATAGCCTTTTCCTTGGTTAGCGAAACTTGGAGTTGATCATGAGACTCCTTGAGAGTAGCATGCATTCCTTTCAAGGCCTTGTGAGCCTTGTCAAGTATGTCAAACTCCTCTTTGAGTTTAGCATGGTCAACCGCAAGTTTTGCCTTCTCAGAGTTAAGGACACGAGAGACAACTAGAGCATGATCAAGATCTTTCTTTAATTTAGCATGATCATCGTTGTGTGACTCCTCAAGAGCCAAACGAAGACCACGCTCCTCCTCTAGGGCGTTAGAGAGATCCGATATCTCATCGGCATAGTCTCGACTATGCCCTTCCATTTTAGTGATGGTTTCCTCGTGAGCCTCAATAATGTCATTGGCCTCACCGAGTTGTTCCAAGAGAGCAACCACATGCTTCTTGGATTTGCCCTTGAGATTTTTTATGAACACATCAAATTCATTTTCTCCTTCCTTACTACCCTCACCCTCATCAATACAATTAGTTAATGAGGGGTTAGAAGAGATAGTAGAATTGATGATCGGGGTTACCTTGTTGGTGGCCTTGGCCATAAGACACTTGGCGGTGATGTTCTTGTTGGGTGAGTTGAAGAGAGATGAGTGCGGAGTGGTAGCAATTGCAATTGTGGCCATAGTGGTCACCTCATCCTCTTCATCATTGTCATCATCCTCCACATATTCTTCTTGAGCCACCAACACTTTCGGAGGAGTCTTCTTGATGAAGTTGTTCTTGTTGGGATAGGACTTTGACTTGTCCTTCCGAATAAGCTTGCCTCCAAAGTCTTCTCTCTTCTCATATGGGCAATCCGCAACGAAGTGGCTTACATTTCCACAGTTGAAGCATGTCCTTACTCGTTGCTTCCCTTTGTTCCCACTGGAGTTGTTCCTGTTGAAGTTGGACCTTGAGTTCTTCTTGCCCCAGAATTGCCTAGAAGCAAGAGCCATGTGCTCGTGATAGGCATATTTGGTGTCCTCGGGGCAGCACTCATCATCATCTTCAACTTCCTCCTCTTCCACACAAGCCTTGGCCTTCAGAGCAAGATTAGGCTTCTTGGATCGTTGAGCTCTTAGGACCGCATTGTCGGCGGTAACGTCAAGGATCCTCATGGCAAGAAATTCATCCAACACTTCGTTTGAGGATAAAGTGTGGAAGTCCGGTCTCTGACGAATCACAGAGGACATGGCCTTGTGATAGGGCATCATGGCCTTGAGGAACTTGCGCTTGATCCAATTGTCATCCGTATCCTTACTGCCATGGTCTCGAAGAGACACTGCAAGAATAGTTAATCTTC
>LR738710.1:511801103-511827606 GCA_902687465.1 Secale cereale
AAGGGATTAGTGGGGAGAATCAAATATCTCTTGGTGGAAGTGTAGATCGATGCCTCCTCAAGCAATCCCGAGCAAATCAACAAGTTTGATTGGCTAGGGAGAGAGATCGGGCGGAAATGGAGCTTTTGGAGCAACAATGGAGTAGTGGGGGAAGAGGTAAGTCTTCTTGGAGAAGAAGACCCCCTATATATAGTGGGGGGACAAATCCAACCGTTATTTGAGGTTTCAGCCCGCAGAGAGCGGTAGTACCGCAACTCATGCGCGGTACTACCGCTGGCTGAGCGGTACTACCGCTTGGGAAGCGGTACTACCGCAAAGGCAAAAGTTTGAGACCTGATACAGCCACGGATGAAATAAATTACATCCGTGGCTACATCCGCAGGGGAAAACGGAAGTAGCAAAACGCGACACGGTACTACCGCTTAAGCTAAGCGGTACTACCGCGTGGTATGCGGAAGTAAAAAATTACTTTCGCATCCACTTCTTATACTTAGACTCAGCGCCTGGGCCAGATACACGGTACTACCGCATGGGGACGCGGTACTACCGCGGGAGCGGTACTACCGTGTCGGCAAGCGGTACTACCGTGTACCTGCGCGGTACTACCGCTTGGCAGATGATCAGTACAGAAGCCACAGAATTGCCTCAACGAAAGAAAACCGGTTGGACCTCCAGAGAAGCAAGGAAAGGAAGTGTGGGAGAAAGATGTGTACGTGTTGATTCTACCCAAACCTTTCCGACGCGGGCCCCCTCTTAATAGTACGGCTTTCCTATTACTCAATGCCACCTACAGGGAGCAAAAAGAAAACACCGTCCTTCATAGAATCCGAGGGGCAAGCAATCGTCTTGTGCCATAAGGGAGATATACCTGTAAGAGCTTACAGCACACGATCAGTCCGCAAGAGTATTGTCATCAATCACCAAAACTATTAGGGAGAAATATGCCCTTACATCGTGGCCCCTCCCCACCGACCGCCGCACAGATCCACCGCGAGAGCACACAACAGCGAATCAGCAGCTGCGCACACCACGACAGAAGAACGCCACTGCCTACACAGCCAGGGAGCGCCGTCCCTGGTCGCCGCGCGCGGACGAGCACGACCGTTGCCGCCCCAGCCGCTCCAGCCAGCCGCCGCCGCCCCCATCCACCCCCAGCTGTCTTCGGCAGCTGGGCCCGCCGCCACCGCGGCCGAGGCCGGTGGCAGCGGCGGCAAGAGAGTTGCGGCGAGGTGCTTTTTGTGTGGATCTAGGTTCGCTCCGGAGCCGCCCTGGGGAGCGACCCGGGAGCCTGGTTCCACCCCCCGTTGAAGCCGTATCTCCTCTTCTCTATGTGTCAATCGTACGCATTGCCAAGTGCATTCCCACCTCCTCTGGCTAAATTGGCACAGTTGCATGTGTGATGCTTGGCTTAATATTTCATCTCTTAAATTGTGCATCCAGATCATGGAATGCTTCTGCTGTTGCGATTCCCGTGTCGAGATATTAGAAACTAGATACCATGTTAATAGGTTTAGGTGACCCTTTTTTTTCTCTCCGAGAAAAACAGTTGTGCTTTCATGTGGTTTAGGTGACCCTTTTTTTTCTCTCCGAGAAAAACAGTTGTGCTTCACGTGAAAGCACAACTGTGATTTTCACTTTACGAGTAGCACTAATGCGCTTCACGTGGAAGCTGCTTTTCACTTTCCAAGAAACATAGGTGTGCTTCATCGTGAAGCACATTTATGATTTTTCATCGATGTGCTTTCACGCGAGGAAAAAATAAATAATGAAAGAAGATCACAAAACCTAACAAAACCCAAGGAAAATTCAAAACACCCTTCCCCACACAAAAACCGAAAACATGTTAAAAATTCACGTGGGGTCACCCAGCATGCGACACGTGACGGCGTTGGGGCGCCCCAAGTGGCCTCGTGGGAGCAGTCTGACGGTGTCCGTTGGGTCTCTCCGCAAGAGGTGCACATGCTTAGTTGCTCCCTTTATCCATACCAACCGTTTCTATACTTCTTGTTGGGCCTTTAGGGCACGGGCCAACTTGCGGCTACGTCGTGTGGCCTTGGGCCACGCTTTTGGTGTGGGCTGGGTCATAACAGTTTTCACCCCTTGAGGTCCGACTTGACCCCAGTTTGGTAGAGATGGAAACTTCACCCGTAGGGTATATACATTTTTACATGTATCATGTGAATTTGGCTGATCCTTCTCGTGTACCTTGAGTTGAGGCACCACACCGCGTGGTGGACAAACTTGGATTCGAAGATTTTCCCTAGTTGAAGCAGCGTCGAGGTGGGTGGTGTCGCTAAATTTTCTGCTTTAGTCACCACTCTTGGAGGAAGATGGTTCTTCGTTCGAAAAAAGTAAGATGTTCTTGAGTTGTGACACATGGATGACACTATGGGCCAGTTTTCCACAGAGAAATGTGCCTGGCCTCGAGCCTCCCTGAAGATTGTCCGGAACCTGTTTGGTTGACGTCCTGAAAAATCAAGGGATAGCCTCGCCTGGTGATGTGACAGCCTGATTAGCCTGTAGCTTGTCCCAGGCAGCCGGCTTACCCTGGACCAGGCGTCCAAAACGACTCGCCTAGATGGCTGTCTGGCAGCTAACAACTGTTGTTTTCTATGCCTGCTGTACTTATGTGCCTTTACTAATGCTAGTAATGCTTTCCGAGGCGAGGCCACCAACCAAACAACTTATGCCCAGGTCAGCCTGACCAGGCAGAAAACTTTCAAATACCAGGCTCAAACCAGGCAGGGTCTTTTTCCAGGCACAAAGCCCGGGACACTAACCAAACTGACCCTATATCTTGGAAGAGGGCGGATGAGCAAGCTTGTAGGAAACTGCCCCAACATGTTGCACGGTGTAAGGCCCATAGAACTTCAACGAGAGTTTCTAATTGTGACACGTCGCAAGAGACTTCTGCAAGTAAGGTTGTATTTCAGATATGCCAGATCTCCCACCTCAAAGGAATGTTCACTTATGTTCTTGTCTTCTGGCCGCTTCATACGGAATCTATACCTAATAATAAAGCACGAAACGAGTCCGTCGGGTTCACCGTCACAATACGCTTTCTTCTCATGTCATAATACGCTTTCACAATTTGTATGAACAAAATCGTAATATAAACGAGGTGGTACTAATTTTGTAGGTTGCTGTTCGAGGCCAGTTCCGGCCCGCCTAGGCCCGAGTGCCGTCGCTGCCTGTACGCCGCCACCACCAGCGCCCACAGAGCGCACGACCCCGAGCTCCTCCTCCCGTGCGCCTCCTCCCCGGCCTCCTTCGCGCGTCGTCCGTCGGGTTCACCGTCACAATACGCTTTCTTCTCATGTCATAATACACTTTCACAATTTGTATGAACAAAATCGTAATATAAACGAGGTGGTACTAATTTTGTAGGTTGCTGTTCGAGGCCAGTTCCGGCCCGCCTAGGCCCGAGTGCCGCCGCTGCCTGTACGCCGCCACCACCAGCGCCCACAGAGCGCACGACCCCGAGCTCCTCCTCCCGTGCGCCTCCTCCCCGACCTCCTTCGCGCGTCGTCCGGCGACCGTCGCCGGCGACCACACTTCAAACTACGCCGGCGACCAAAAAAACAGAGGAAGGATGGGATAGGAAGGGGAGAGCAAGGGAAGAAAAGAGCAAAGAGACCTGGCGGCGCTTCTGCTATTCTATTGGCTCCGGCGAGCTGCGGCTGGGGCCCATGGGAGGAGCTCGGTTTCCTCGGAGGCTGCCTGCTGCGTGGATCGGTTGGGGCGCACCGGGTCAAGGCCGGCCTTCGGTGTGGGTCGCAGTGTGAGCTCTCCGCTCGGGTCAGGAGGCGGCTCGATGAAGAGATGGGGCGCGGCGGGCCTCTAGTTCTCCACCTGGGCGTTACTCCCTCTGCCTCGCCGCAGACTCGCTCCTTCGCCACCGGAAGGCGCTCCCGTTTGGGGCACTTCTCGCTGTGCATGCGCTCCTGATGGCCGCCGTCTCGACGACCATCTTCACCGGCACGCTGCTGTCGGCGGTGGCCGAGATATGGGACACGCGCTGGTCGCGGCTGGACCAGAGTCGGACCACGCCACTCCGGTGGCTCCTCTGGTTCTCGAGCGGCACACTGGAGCTTGGCGGCACGAGGCGGGCGGGCGGCCGCCCGGGTGTTCGCGCACACGGCCTCCGTGGCCATGGCGTCGCCTTCGCCGCCCCCTTAGATCCAACGCCATGAGCGCCTCTGACTCCACTACCTCAAGGACGCCCCCAACACCAAAAAGCCCATGATGCAGAGGGCGAGGGGCTCCAAGGGGCCAGAAGCAGCAGGGGAGTGTGTTTTTTGGAGGCTGATTTCTGAGCGGCGCACTGGAGCTTGGCAGGCGTTTGGGTCAGCGGCGAAGATGAGTCTGCAAGTTCTGACCAGCACAAGATGGCAACAAGATGAGTCTCCGATAGTTCCTAGAAGTGAGGTGGACGCGAAGTTGTGACCAACGGCGGCCATAAGGATCTGTCACAAGATGCCTGAACGCGTGGGGATGACCCTTTCTGAGGTTGCCAGCCGGCCCTCTCCCCTATGCAGAATCTATCACGAGATGTAGGCCTCAAGGAGATCACGCATCGAGTTTGGTTCAAACGGAAGCAGTGACGACTGACAATATAGACATAGATGCAAACTGAAGAACAAGATACACTAGCATTTTTCCAGTACTGAACGATCTACCTCTGTTGTTTGGTGGCTGGACTCAAGTATATGGTCACATGCTTTCACTGTACTGAAATAAGAACTTAGACAAATGACATTTTGCAGTGTCTACAATGGTGTAAGAACTCAAAACTAAGCTGCAATCAATAATTCATAACAATTACTATGACTTGCTGAAACATGCTGTTCCTACAAGTTTCCAAACCTGATAGAATATTATATTCACTGTTTGGTAACCCCTTTGGTGCATTGCACGTTGTGCTTATGTTGGTCATTGATAAAGAAAAGTATTGTGCGCTCCTAAGTCGACAGTCAAGATTTATACATCAAATCTAGAGTTGTCTTGCTGGTTCAATATTGGTGCAAAATAACTTTTTATCTTATTTATTTAAGTAAATTCATATATCTTGTGCACATTGTTATGTGTTTCCAGTTTCAACTGGCTTTGCTCCGTAGATTCGTGTGGTCAACAGAGTATGTGGCTGCGGTGGAAGCCATTCTTCAATAGCCCTGCAAGGTAGTCGTGCTCTCGCACACCCCTGCAAGCTCCCTCCTCCATGCTTCCGTGCATTCCAACCCCGACGCAGTCTCAACTCTTATGGATCTCACATCAATGTAGCTTAGTTCATGCCGTAGCATGCAGCTCTGGTTCTCCGTTGTTGTGTCGTTGGTGTTCTTGCGGACGTTCCCATGATGAGTGTTTAGGTAGATAGAAAATGGGAATTGCTATGTAGCGAAGCACATGTTTAATAGATATTTTCTTAAATTTAAATACATATCAATCTTTTTGTCCCGTAGCAACGCACGGGCATATGTGCTATCTTTACCTAATAATAAAGCACGGATTGAATCCGTCGGGTTCACCGTCACAATACGCTTTCTTCACATGTCATAATATGTTTTTACGATTTGTATAGATAAAATTGTAATATAAACGAGGTGGTACTAATTGAATCGGTACGAAAGAAAATAAAAACGCAGCCACGCTCTGCCTCGCGGCGCTCCGCCCCGCCCAACCCACCGTTCCCTCCAGCCAGGCCCCGCGCGCCGCCGGCCGACTCCTGCCTCCTAATCCCATCTCCTCCCCACCCGGGGCTTTCTCCGCCGTTCACAGCTCCCCTCCACTGACTGGCCGCGACCTCGCTGGAGGCAGAGGATGGGAGGGTGCGGAGCTGGCATCCGCCTCATGGAGGTCGAGCGGACCGATCTGCGCAAGGGGACCGGAGGTTGGCGCCGGCGGGCTCATGGACGGGGATGGAGAGGGCAGGTGCCAATCCGGCGTGACAAGAAAGCTGTTGCGGCGCCGGCCGACCAGCTCCGTCTCCGCGATTCCATGGGGAGGAGATGTTGCCGGTCTATGTCGCCCTGTCGCGGATCGCCACGGCCGCCAACGCCCAGCGCCGCCTCCCTCGCCGCTGAGCGCCACCACACCAGGCATTACCTTCGCCTCGCCGCGTCCCCCTGTGTTAACTTCCGCCTCCACCGCGCGCAAAACCAATCGCCATCGCGCCCACGCCCCCGTTACACCCGGCCTCCCTTGCCGGCGGCCCCGCCCAGTGTGGCCTTCCTCGCCACGCGCTGCCTCCTGTGTCGCCAGCATCACGCCCAGCGTCGCCTCCCTCTCCAGCGCGCCTGCAGCCTCCACCGTACAATGGAGTCGCCGCCGCTGCAACCCCCTTCCCTGGCCGTGCTTTCTGGTTGCAACAATCAAGGTGGATTAAAGCGGCTGTGAGGTCAAGGAGATGGGAGGTCCAAGCATCGCAGAGGAGGAAGAAGGTAGTGAAGGCTGTTCTGTTGCTGCTGATCCTCCCCAAGCCAGACACGCCCATGTTCTGTTGCTGCCAATCCTGTATCACAGTGCCCACAATGTGTTTGAGGTAATGTCCACCAGGTTGCTTTTTGATTAATTAGTTAAGTTATTACATGGACCTGTGAAGATACTTTAGTTTGATCGAGTCAAACGTGGAGGAGTAACGTCTACATATGCAATGACTGAATATTACGACAGCCAGCTCAGTAATCAGAGGTAGAGGAATTGCCTGCAAGTGCGCGCCTTCGTGATGCTTGCGCGGCGAGCCCTCATCCTGGCCACCACCGGCACCACCAACGCCACCGGGAAGTATTCATCCGCCAATATAGTTGCAGCGACGCCCTCCTCCGAGACACTCTCAGCGAGCCCCCTCACCTAATCCAGCATTCCCGGCCATGTACTCCTTCTTCCTCTTCAACCCCATCATGTCGTGTCACATCTTCCTTCAATTCGGCGGACATCGAGTCGCCGGCTCGGCTCTAGACTCACTGGTGAGTGGACCGATGATGGAAGATTATGGCATGGAGATTCGTCACTATATGCAAAAGGTGCACCTACTTTGTTTTGTTATTAGTATTACCAACACTAAACTGCATGAATGGGAACTGAGAGTTTGAGACAGGCTTGCAGTAAGCTGTAAGACGCGACCATACAATTTTTGTATCTATTCGTGTGTCCGTGCAGGAAAACGGAGAACGCCTCCAGCACAATAGCCATGGGTGCCTGACCTAGATTTCACATATTCTTCGGTGTCATAAAAAGGAAGCCTCGACCGGATCACATCGCAAGTTCTGAAGACAAACAGTCCAATGTCGCCTCCGCCAACTTCGCGGGAAGACCATCCACCGTTGTCTCTATGGACTTCGCTACAAGACCATCCACCGTTGCCTCCGCCGACTTTGCCGGAAGACCTACAGTTGTCGTCTCCGCCTACTTCGCCGCAGGTATCTTTTTTTGTTTGCAAATTATGATGCAACTATTTTTGATTTACAACCAGAGCATATTGATGGTTATAGGATGAAAAAAAACATGCATATAAGTTGCAAGATTTTGAATAGCAATTTCTATGTATATGTTCTCCTGCACTTGTGCTGATGAACTCACTCACTCACTCACTCACATGGATTATGGTTAATTAGAAGAGACAGTCGCATGTGAGGATGAAAGCTTGGATCAGCTCATGTAGTATCTATCTTTCATTTACAACTGAGTTGTCTTATAAAACTACCTCCTAGGAGGATGTAAATTCCCCTTTCTTTCCAATGCAATGGAACGCAAAAGCCATTTGCGTTTTCTCAAAAAACAAATTGTCTTATGGTTATAGGATAGAAACTTTGTATTATTTTGCCATCTTCTTTCCTTCATGAAACTAGCTACAGCAAGTAGCAATTTAAATTGATGCGAGCAAGTATCTATCTTGAATGTCCAGCTGAAGATTTTTCAGTTGAAAACATCAACCAAGATACAACAGATCCTCATGGTCAACAATCTTACCGTTATAAAGTTTCAGTCATCCTTTTAGATAATTAGGCCTGAGCTCGTTAACTTCCCATCTTCAGAAACTTTTGTAAGGTAGTAGTGGATGCTGCAATTGATAATTACTTGTGCTATGATATGGTGACTCCTGAAAATGATTCATGACATCCTTGTGATTTTGAAGACGAAAGAGAAAGAGAGTTCTCTTACTTGCTGGATATACTATTACTAATTGCTTCTGCATTGAGTATCAGTAGTATAAGGTGCGCTAGTCCCTTTGACTATTTTGCATGCAATGATATGTTTGACATGCTTGATAAAATACAAGAAACTTACTAAGTGGTCAAGGGCACAAAGTAAAACTGACTGTAACTTAGCTACCAATGTGACATACTACTGGTCAGGTTTTACCACTCACCATTAATATGCTGATGGAGTTCTTCGATTCTGAAAACAAATTCACCGTGCATTGAATGGATCATTCAATTGTGCAGTGCAAATGGTGTGTCCTCCGTTAGTCAGAGGATATGAGAATCGGGATAGATCAGGATGGGTTTCATATGTGAAATTTTGCTTAATGGATGCTCTAAGTTTCCTCTAATCAGCAGACCTATGGGATACATGCTTTGTTTTCCCCTGGTACTCCTGATGCACGAGCAACACTTCCAGTTTGACTGCCTGAGGGAAGGGTCTCGCTTCAATTGCTTCGGGTCATTATTTTTTTTTTGAAGGGTAGTACATGGGCTTAACCGTGTCCAGAACTGAACTATAGTCGTAGGGACAACAGAATTGTCTGAAAAATACTGTGTAAATGGTCATAGAATGCCAAACAGTTAAGAAAATTTGTAAAGAAATGCGAACCAAAAGGAAGGGGCAAATTGTTTTCTAATGGTAGAAGTCCGATTGAAATCTGTAGTGGTTATCTTATTTCTGTTGGCTCTATGATAACCTTCTTATATATGCAAGTTACTCTGAAACAGCAAGATAAACAAGGTGATGTATCATGAAAATAGGGTCTACGTAGCATAATCTAATTTGTGTATCTTTTCTCCTACATTCATTTCTTTACTTTGGTCCATAAGTTTCCAGAGATCTATTTGAAACAACTAACCTGTCCTTTTTTCTAGAATGTATAAGCCGTAAAACTGTACTTATTTTTAATATATGTTGAAGCATTTGGTACCAACAGATTTTTCCGCAACTAACATTGTGCATATTTGTCATGGTTGGATTTTGTTTAATATTGAAAACCTAAGATTAGAACTGTATACTGGGGGTCATGGTTAGAAGTTGAATGATAAGGGATGAAATAATTGATTTTGGGTCATAAATCAAATCAAATGTGATGATTCTTTCTCCCGTTGCAACGCACGGGCCCTTTTGCTAGTTGAGGCTAATGCAATTATTGGTGCAACAGCTCAGCCATAGGCTAACACTCATCCAACATCTCGGCTAAGTTCGTGTTGGACACAGTTGTGGGCACGCCAAA
Source organism: Secale cereale (assembly GCA_902687465.1). Classification (NCBI taxonomy): domain Eukaryota; kingdom Viridiplantae; phylum Streptophyta; class Magnoliopsida; order Poales; family Poaceae; genus Secale; species Secale cereale. Next base: position 511,810,540 of record LR738710.1, read on the forward strand.
GGGGAGCGATAGATATTTCAACATGGCAGCAGGTATACCCATTACCCACGAACCCAACGGTTAAAAACCCTATTAGGACAATGGTTTAGGAAAGTTAAATACCCATGGGTTGGTAAATGGGGAAAAAGTACCCAACCGATAAGGCAGGTACAGGTACGGGAAGGAAATACCCATACCCGTGTACCCGTCTACCCGCATTAAGTACATCTTACAGGTAGGTCTCCTATGTCATTCAATAAAAAATGGAGAACCCTAGCCTAACCTAGTCGCATCCCGCACACAAAATCACATCCCCTCACCCACCCATCACATAGCCACACTCATAGAACACAAACCACATCTCCCTACCTAGGCTAAAAGCTAAATATACATATTAAAATGTTGTGTTTTATATACTGAAATAATGAAATTATACATGGTAAAATGTGAATTGAAAGGTGACCGAGATGGGTATATTTACCGCGGGTATTACCCACACCCGGCCGTGTATGGGTATGGGTTTGGGCGAAAAATAATGGGACATGTACATGTTTGGGCAAGCATTACCCGCACCCGAACCCTGCGGGTGCCATGTTGAGTAGATATCCATACAACGCCTCAAACGATGAACACCTCGTTTGTAGTATGAATGAAGTGTTGTACCAATGTTCATCGAGTGACAACCATTTTTCCACTTGGATGGAGTATCTTGAGCAAAGCACCGATGAAAAGCCTCCAAACATTGGTTCAAGCGCTTAGTTTGGCCATTTGCTTTTGGGTGTCGCGAAGAACTTATGTTTAGAATTGTATCTGACAACTGATAACCCACAAGTATATGGGATCATAACAATTTTTGAGGGTAGAGTATTCAACCCAAATATATTGATTCGACACAAGGGGAGCCAAAAAATACTTGTAAGTATTAGCAGTTGAGTTTTCAATTCAACCACACACGGAGACTAAATATCTGCACTAGAGTGATCAGTAGCAAAGTAGTATGGCAATGTGATAGTAGTAGCAATGATATCAATGGTAACGGTAACACCAGTGATAGTAGCTCTATAGCAATTGTAAAAGTAACATCGACAATAGTGACTTAGCAAAGATCAATATGTGAAAAACTCGTAGACATTGGATCGGTGATAACGTTGGATAATATTCATCATATAACAATCATAACCTAGGGCGACACATAACTAGCTCCAATTCATCAATGTAATCTAGGCATGTATTCCGTAAATAGTCACACATGCTTAGGGAAAAGAACTTGCATGACACTTTTGTCCTACCATCCCGTGGCAGCGGGGTCCATTAGGAAACTAAGGGATACTAAGGCCTCCTTTTAATAGAGAACCGGAACAAAGCATTAACACATAGTGAATACATGAATTCCACAAACTACGGTAATCACCGGAAAGAATTCCAATTATTTTCACCTTGGGGTATATGAATCATAACACGTAGCAAGTGCATATAACTTGCAATATCGGATCTAGAACACAAATACATTGGTGAAAACATAAACGGTTCAGATCTAAAATCATGACACTCGGCCCTAGTGTCAAGCATTAAACATATCAAAATCATAGCAACATCAATCTCAGAACATAGTGGATACTAGGGATCAAGCCCTAACAAACTAACTCAATTACATGATGAATCTCATCCAACCCATCAGCGTCCCGCGGGCCTACGAAGGAATTACTCACTCCCGGCGGTGAGCATCATGAAATTGGTGACGGATGATGGTTGAGGATGACAAAGACGGAAGACCCCCCTCTCCGGAGCCCCAAACAGACTCCAGATCTAGCCTCCTAATGAAGAACATGAGGTGGCAGTGGCTCCATATCGTAAAACGCGATAAAACTTCCTCTCTGATTTTTCTCTCCAAGAATAGGAATTTATAGAGTTGGAATTATGGTCAGCAGAGCCTCTTGAGCCCCACTACCCACCAGGGCGCGCCAGAGGGGGTGGCGCGCCCTGGTGCCTAGTGGGTAGCCTGCCCCCCTCCAGTGGGTCTTTGCTCTAGTATTTTTTTATTTTATTGCAAAATAATTCTCCAAAAAGTTTCGTCCAATTTCGAGAACTTTTATTTATGCACAAAAACAACACCTTGGCAGTTCTGCTGAAAACAACGTCAGTCCGGGTTAGTTTCATGCAAATCATGCAAATCAGAGTCCAAAATAAGAGCAAAAGTGTTTGGAAAAGTAGATACGTGGAGACGTATCAACAACCGAAAGAGCTCTTGCCACAAGGCGCTGGTGAAAACTAGGCCACTGTATGATATGATGTGAAATGGCATTCCATGAAGACGATGAACTTGATCAAAGAGTATTTGTGCCACTTGTTGAGTTTTGAAGGGATGATTTATTGGCTGGAAGTGGCCACAATTCGTAATACTGTCGATCATGACCAGAATCACATCCATGCCATTGGATTTAGGGAGGCCTTCCACAAAATTCCAACCGATAGTATGCCGCGGATTGGTGGACTATCATGTGGCTGCAATGCTTCATCTCAACTCGCTGGCATATGTCACAGTGTTAGCCGTATTGAGTAACAAATTTATTTAGTTGTGTCCACACAAAGGACTTTGACACGTTGCTAGGTAGCCAAAACACCGGAGTATCCACCCATGCACTATGACGGAGAAACTAAAGAATGCCCACGCAAGTGTATTACTACCCACCTAGACGTGCCTTTGAATCAGATCACCAATTTGTCGAGTGAATAACCATGAGTGGTTCCTGTGAGTGATAACTCTTCCCACATTTTCTTACTTGCATGATCCTTCACATGGTCCTCCATGAGATTTTCCAACCAAATAGATACGACAATAGACATGGCGAATACATGTGTCTGATGCACACACCGAGAGAGTGCATCCAAAGCAGCATCGGTAATGCCACACTTGTACTGGATCCCATAATCCAGTCTCATCAATTTGATGAATGCCTTGTGTTGAATTCCCGTATGCAATCATTGATTGGATAAGTGCAATAGAGCTTCTCGGTCAGTTCTGATCACAAATTATTGATGTTGAAGGTATGCTCACCATTTATGACAACCATAAGTGTAGCAAGACGGTCCTTTTCATATTTGATGACTGCTCGATTCTTCTTGGCACATAAAGCTTCACTCAAGTACGCTAGAAGCTGACCTTGTTGCATCAACACTGCCCTACCACTTCACTGCATGCATCTATTTCCAAAATAAAGGGTTGAGAGAAATTAGGCACTACTAGGACTAACGCGCCGACCATGACTCGGGGTTGGTCTTGAAGGCGACCACCACACTTTTACATACGTCTCCGGAGTGCACCAAAATCGAGGAAACTTTTGGAGGAACCCTAACAACCTAGGAGTCCAAGCTTCAAGAGTAACAAGCTGATGATGTAGAAATAGTCGGGAAAACACAGATCGATTTGGTAAGAATGTAGACCGGGTGAACATCCTCCAGTCCCCAAATGAGTGTTTGGGTGAAGGGGAAGGGATATCTACTCTGGGCACCCAGACAAAAGGGATCTGGAGACCCTGACCGAACAAGGAGTCGACAACAAGGAGCACCGGGCACCCGGACCAACCAGAGGGGAAACCCCCTACTTTGGGCACCCATGGGTTTAGGTCACGGGTACCCATACCATGACGTGGTGGATGATTTCTCTGTGATGACTCCGTGCACCCAGAGGTTCAAGAGCCCGGGCACCCGGACTTCCTGTCTTGTCAATTTTAGCATGGTAAAACCATTCCATTTGGCGGTATATTTGGCATAAGAGAGTGTGCATGGATGAAATGAGTTTAGCAATTCTCAACATAACAACCCCTCTTGACAGTGTGGCTTTTTCTATGACTCGAATTAAACCAGAAAAACTTTTGGGCCAATGAAAAACACCGTCTTTTCTCCTTTTTATATAGGGTGTCACTGATGGCTTGTAGACACACATGAGGGTTTCAATGTCCAGAGATACACTTAACAACAAACATTAGATCTCTTTAATCCTATTGTCAAGAGCAAAAAATCAATAATTGGGTGATATGCACATTCAATCTTCTCCTTTTTGATGAATTGATGACAAATACACAAAATTATAGCTTTTTTAAAAACATACAAAGATTCATATATGAACTAGAAGAGTTGGGCGCGCTTTATTGTGCCGCTGGGGTTGTTGGGTTTCTTCAAAAAAAATACTTGCTCTGTTTTAAAATATAAGGTGTATTACTTTTCTGAAAAGTCAAACCTGTTAAGTTTGATCAAATTTATAGAGAAATATAACGAAATCCATAATATCTAATATGTATGATTAGAGTTATCATGAAATGATTTTCCATACTTCTTTTGTTTAATATCATGGATGTCGATATTTTTTGCTGTGAGCTTGGTCAAAGTTAAAGAATTCGATATTTTTTGTTGTGAACTTGGTCAAAGTTAAAGAATTTGGCTTACCAAAAAACCAATACCCATTATATTTTGGAACTTTTGGAATATCTAGTTTGGTAGGTAGGGCAGACGATGGACTGTGTTTTAATTTTATTTATAATGCGCCAATTTGATGGGCCTTTCATGGTGTGGTTATATCTGTTGTTATCCGCTAACCAACATATATTTATGTGGGAAATTTCTGCGCCGGTGGCAGCATGTACTATATTGGTGCTACAGTATCACATGGTGGTGCTTCTTTTTTCTAGGTGGTAGGAGGGTGTGCGGTATTGATATGTTTTTATAGGCCGGTTGCTGCTGATTGATTTGAAAAATCACTGGCCTGGTCAAAATCATAAACCAAATCCAAAATTGAACACCTCAGTTGAATGAAAGAGTTGCAAAATGGGAAAAGTTTGTGGTCACCCGGCTGATCTTTCCGCGCGTGTCATCCTACTCCATGGGCGTTCGATCTGTTGTTGATCAGACAGTTAGGCGCCACCCTCACCTACTTACCGAAAAAGGCTTTCGCCCTACTGTATATATAAAGCAAACCACCAGAGCACAAACTCCGACACAAGTTCACCACACACGCACACACAGAAGTAGCACAAGACAACACAAATGGGTTCTGCTAAGGGCACATCTCAACAAGCCCTAAGAAACACACACACACACACACACACACACACACACACACACACACCCAAACCCAACAGCGGGTGACACAGCTTTAGAAGGCTAACCAGGCTCTGGAGGTGGAGGAGGAAGCGGGGGCACGCTAGGCGAAGAGCCATCGAGCGAAGGTCGGCAATGATGGTGTTGATGGCATCTCAATTGGAGGGGCGGCTAAGCGGCCACTAGAGCTGCAGGAAACCACACATTTTAAAAATTACGTCAGTGGCACGTCGAAGAGGAACGCGCTGAATCGCAAGCTTATTGCCGACAATCCAGAGAGTCCATGCGAGCACCCCGATGGTCAGCCACCTAATGTGGCGGGCCGACGAATGGACAGACTGGATCTCCGTGAAGAGGTCGGGGACGTTGGCATGGCACCATTGACCACCTACGGCTTGAAGAAAGCAATTCCAGAGGAATTGAGCCGATACATGATGTCTACTACACAACTTGTTCTTGTAGACTCGTGTTGGACCTCCAAGCGCAGAGTTTTGTAGGACAATAGCAAATTTCTCTCAAGTGGATGACCTAAGGTTTATCAATCCGTGTGAGGTGTAGGATGAAGATGGTCTCTCTCAAACAACCCCGCAACCAAATAATAAAAAGTCTCTTGTGTCCCCAACACACCCAATACAATGGCAAATTGTATAGGTGCACTAGTTCGGCGAAGAGATGGTGATACAAGTGTAATATGTACAGTAGATATGTGTTTTTGTAGTGCGAACAATAAAAAACAGCAAGGTAGCAAGTAACAAAAGTGAGCACAAATGGTATTGCAATGATGGAAATTGAGGCCTAGGGTGCATACTTTCACTAGTGCAATCTCTCAACAATGCTAACATAGTTGGATCATATGATTATCCCTCAAAGTGCAAGAAAGAATCACTCCCGAGTTCCTATTAGCGGAGAACAAAAGATAGAAATTGTTTGTAGGGTACGAAACCACCTCAAAGCTATTCTTTCCGATCAATCTATCCTAGAGTTCATATTAAAATAACACAAAGCTATTATTTCTGATCAATCTAACCAAGAGTTCGTACTAAAATAACACCATATGACACACATCAACCAACTCTAATGTCACATAGATATTCCAATGTCATCACAAATATCCATGAGTTGATTCTACGATATGCATCAAACAACTTCATGATCATAATATTCAGTCCACACAAAGAACTACAAGGAGACCCCAAAGTTTCCGTCGGAGAAAAGATAATGAAAACATGCATCAACCCCTATGCCTAGATTACCCCAATGCACCGCTGGAATCCGCAAGTTGAGTGCCATAACATACATCAAGTGAATCAATATGATACCCCATTGTCACCACGAGTATTCAATTGTAAGACATATATCAAGTGTTCTCAAATCTAAACATTCAATCCGACATGACAAAACTTTAAAGGGTAAAGATTCAATTCATCACACCAAGAGTAGAGAGGGGAGAAACACCATATGATCCATCTATGTTAACAAAGCCCATGCTATATCAAAATCGTGACATCTCGAGATCGCACGAGAGAGAGAGAGATTAAACACATATCCACTGGTACAAACCCTCAGCCCCGAGGGTGGACTACTCCCTCCTCACCATGGTGGCCGCCGGGATGATGAAGATGGCCACCGGTGATGATTTCCCCCTCTGACAGAGTGCCGAGAAGGGATCTAGATTGGATCTTGTGGACTATAGAGCCTTGCAGTGGCGGAACTTCTGATCTGGGTTCACCCCGAGGGTTTCGGAATATTTGGGAATTTATAGGGTAAAGAGGGGGTGCGGGAGGCCACCGAGGTGGGTACAACCCACCTGGGCGCGCTAGGGGGGCCTGGCGCGCCCTGGTGGGTTGTGCCCCCCTCGGGGCACCCCCAGGTGCAGCTCTGGCCCATTGGGTGTCTTCTAGCCCATAAAAAATCTCCAAAAAGTTTCGCAGTGTTTGGATTCCGTTTGATATTGATTTCCCAGGATGTAAAAAGCAAGCAAAAAAACAGCAACTGGCACTGGGTCAATAGGTTAGTCCCAAAAAATGATATAAAGTTGCAATAATATGATTGTAAAACATCCAAGAATGATAATAAAACAACGTGAATACTTCATAAATTATAGATACGTTGGAGACGTATCAGCATCCCCAAGCTTAATTCCTACTCGTCCTCGAGTAGGTAAATGATAAAAGAAATAATTTATGAAGTGTGAATGCTAGAAAGTGCACAAGTTTGATCAATGACAATTTCAATCACTTTTCCTAGCATCATAACAACAATTCTTTCCTATAAAACTTCTCATGTTAGAGTAGCAACCAATTCACATGTTAAGGTTCAAACAATGGATTCTCTTGAAACTCAACAACCTATGTTCTCAGTCACCAAGCAATTGCAATTAAAATTATTCAACAGAGTTTAAGTAAGAGCTCCACATACTCAACCATCATATAGTCTTCTACGATTGCTAACACTCACCGCATATACATGAGCAAAACATTTCAACCGGACACATAGAAAGATAGGGGCTTGTAATTTCGCCTCCCAACGTGTTCACCTTTGGGTGATGTCAACAATAATAACTCATGCTACCCATATTCAGCTGGACATATGTGCATAGATCTTTCCTCACCACATGGTGCTTGCCAAAGTAGAAAAATAAAAAGGAATAGAGAGAAAAACTTTGACTCTTTGCATAAAAGTAAATACTGAAGAGTAAAAGATAGACCCTTCGCAGAGGGAAGCAGAGGTTGCCATGCGCTTATTTGCTTGTATGCTCAATCCCTTAGTGCAAAAGAACGTCACGTTATATTGCCCCTTATGATAGCAACCTTTATTATGCAGTCTGTCGCTTTTATTCTTTGCCATCACAAGTTCGTACAACACTCAATTTTCTCTTACACTAAATGATCTAACACTTTTATAAGAAAATTTTATTGCCTTTTTGCACTGATGATAACTTACTTGAAGGATCTTGCTCAATCCTTAGGTAGGTATGGTGGACTCTTGAAGATAAGATTTGGGTTTAAGGGTTTTTGGATGCATAAGTAGTATCTCTACTTGGTGCGGAATTTTTGACTAGCAAAGATAGGGGGCAAGCACCACATGTTGAAGGATCTATGACAATATAACTTGTATGTGAATATGAACAAACATAAACCATTACATTGTCTTCCTTGTCCAACGTCAACAATTTTGGCATATAACATTTTGATGGGGGCTCACAATCACAAAAGATTTCCAGGATAGTGTATTTGCATGTGAAAGTTCTCTTCCTTATACTAATTATTCGAGAATTGCTTGTATGACCAATATTGTGATTGTCAAGCCTCAAAAGATTTCACTTTATAAACCCAATGTGAAGCTACCACTAGGCATGATATGATTTCAAATTCATGACATTCAATTTATTCAAGAATTTACTCATAGGATATACGTGAAGCACAAGAGTAAATGACAAGCTACTCCAAAAAGATATAAATGAAGATCATGAGCATAATATTTCTTTCTCTCAAATTAATTTAAGTGAAGAAAGAGAGAATTTATTCAAAAATACTAAAGCACACCATGCTCAAAAAGATATAAGTGAAGCACTAGAACAACGGTGCGAGAAAAGAGCTTCGTTGATGGGATGTGAATGCCGCTCACTTAGCCTCCCTGATAACTATTTGGGGGCTCTATTTTATTTAAAAACTCTCAGATCTAAGTATTTTATTAAAACAGCAGGCAAACAAAATAAAATTACATTTCAAGAATAGCACATCTCATGTGAAGAAGCAAAAACTTAGGTTCAACCGATACTAATCGATAATTGTTGATGAAGAAAGGTGGGATGATAGGCATCCCCAAGCTTAGATGCTTGAGACTTCATGAAATATTATCTTGGGGTGCCTTGGTAATCCTCAAGCTTGAGCTTTTGTGTCTCCTTAATTCTTCTCATATCACGGTTTTCCTAAATCTCCAAAGCTTCATCCACACAAAACTCAACAAGAACTCGTGAGATAAGTTAGTATGAACCAATGCAAAAACCTTGGCTTTCTCTACTGTAGCTATTCACTAAAATTATTATTAAACATTTCATACTAATTGACTATGCATATTTAATACTCCTATCCTCAAATAGAATCATTAAACACGCAAACATATGCAAACAACGCAAACATAACAGCAATCTGCCAAAACAGTACAGTCTATAAAGAATGCAAGAGGATCCATACTTCCCTAACTAAAAAAATTCTGAAATTTTAACATGCTGTAGGAAATTTATCATAGCTTGCTGTACAAAAAGTTTCAACCTTTTATCACATTCTGACTTTTCTCGGGAATTTTTGCAACAACAACAAACTTTATGTTTTCAAACAGCAACATGTAGACTTGCAAAATAAGCATGGTAAAGGCTATCCTTGACACTTTTATTCAAATAAAAGATACACAACATTCTGCTAAATACCAGCAAGCAAATCCTAACAAAAGAAAATGATGCTCCAAGCAAAACTCATATAATGGGACGAATAAAAATATAGCTTCAACTGAGGTTACCGATAATGTTGTAGACAAAAGAGGGGATGCCTCCCGGGGCATCCCCAAGCTTAGTTGCTTGGGTATTCCTTGAATATTACCTTGGGGTGCCTTGGGCATCCCCAATCTTAGGGTCTTTCCACTACTTATTCTCCTCATATCAACATGTCACCCAAAACTTGTAAACTTCAATCAGACAAAACTTAACGGAACTTCGTGAGATGGGTTAGTATGATAAAACAAATCATTCACTTTGGGTATTGTCAAAGACAAGATTCATAGTTGTTCTCACACAATGCCTACTGTAGCATATCATTTCTATAATTTATATTGATCAATATAAGCCACAGAAACTAGAAAACAAGCAAACTATGCATTGAAAACAGAATCTGTCAAAAACAGAACAACCTGTAATGATCTAGACAACCACCATACTTATTCAACTCTAAAAATTCTTAAAAATTAGGACAACGTAGGCAATTTGTATACCAATATTCTGCAAAAAGAATCAACTCAAAAACACTCTTCTGTAAAAAATGAGAATTTTTTTTGTGAGCGCAAATTTTTCTGTTTTTCAGCAAGATCAAATCTACTATCACCCAACATGATCCTAAGGCTTTGCTTGGCACTTTATTGAAACAAAACATGTAAAACATGATTACTACAATAGCTTAACCATGTGAACACACAAAAACAGTAGGTATAAGTGTTGGGTTGTCGCCCAACAAGCGCTTTTCTTTAATGCCTTTTAGCTAGGCATGATGATTTCAATGATGCTCACCTAAAAGATAAAGATTGAAACACAAAGAGAGCATCATGAAGCATATGACTAGCACATTTAAGTCTAACCCACTTCCTATGCATAGGGATTTTGCGAGCAAACAATTTATGGGAACAAGAATCAACTAGCATAGGAAGGCAAAACAAGCAAAACATCAAAATTTTCAACACATAGAGAGGAAACTTGATATTATTGCAATACCTACAAGCATATGTTCCTCTCACATAATAATTTTCAGTAGCATCATGAATGAATTCAATGATATAACCATCACATAAAGCATTCTTTTCATGATGCAAAAGCATATAAAATTTTCTACTCTCCACATAAGCAAATTTATTCTCATGAATAGTGGTGGGAGCAAACTCAACAAAATAACTATCATGAGATTGAGAATTAAATTCATGATGACAAGTTTCATGGTTATCATTATTCAATATAGCATACATGTCATCACCATAATCATCATAGATAAAAACTTTGTTATCGTAGTCAATTGAAACATCCTCCAAAGTAGTGGATTCATCACTAAACAAAGTCATGACCTCTCCAAATCCACTTTTATCAACGTAATCATCATAAATAGGAGGCATGCTACCATTATAAAAAATTTCCACATCAAATCTTGGGGGGCTAAAAATATCATATTCATCAAACATAGCATCCCCAAGCTTATGGCTTTGCATATCGTTAGCTTCATGGATATTTAAGGAATTCATACTAACAACATTGCAATCATGCACATCATTTATGCCAAACATTTTATACCATTCTTCTTCTAACAATTGAGCACAATTTTCCGATCCATCATTTTCAAGAAAGATATTATAAAGGTGATCAATAATATGATGCAACCTCAATTCCATTTTTTAGTTTTCTTTTACAAAACCAAACTAGTGATAAAACAAGAAACTAAAAGATTCGATTGCAAGATATAAAGATATACCTTCAAGCACTCACCTCCCCGGCAATGACGCCAGAAAAGAGCTTGATGTCTACTACACAACTTGTTCTTGTAGACTCGTGTTGGGCCTCCAAGCGCAGAGTTTTGTAGGACAGTAGCAAATTTCCCTCAAGTGGATGACCTAAGGTTTATCAATACGTGGAAGGTGTAGGATGAAGATGGTCTCTCTCAAACAACCATGCAACCAAATAATAAAAAGTCTCGTGTGTCCCCAACACACCCAATACAATGGCAAATTGTATAGGTGCACTAGGTCGGCGAAGAGATGGTGATACAAGTGTAATATGGATAGTAGATATGAGTTTTTGTGGTGCGAACAATAAAAACCAACAAGGTAGCAAGTAACAAAAGTGAGCACAAACGGTATTGCAATGATGGAAAATGAGGCCTAGGGTGCATACTTTCACTAGTGCAATCTCTCAACAATGCTAACATAGTTGGATCATATGATTATCCTTCAAAGTGCAATAAAGAATCACTCCCGAGTTCCTATTAGTGGAGAACAAAAGATAGAAATTGTTTGTAGGGTACGAAACCACCTCAAAGCTATTCTTTCCGAACAATCTATCCCAGAGTTTGTACTAAAATAACACAAAGCTATTCTTTCCGATCAATCTAACCAAGAGTTTGTACTAAAATAACACCATATGACACACATAAACTAACTCTAATATCACCTACATATTCCAATGTCACCACAAACATCCATGAGTTGATTCTATGATATGCATCAAACAACTTCATGATCATAATATTCAATCCACACAAAGAACTACAAGGAGACCCCAAAGTTTCTATCGGAGAAAAAATAATAAAAACATGCATTAACCCCTATGCATAGATTACCCCAATGTCACCGCGGGAGTCCGCAAGTTGAGTGCCATAACACACATCAAGTGAATCAATATGATACCCCATTTGTCACCACGAGTATTCAATTGCAAGACATATATCAAGTGTTCGCAAATCTGAACATTCAATCCGACATGACAAAAATTCAAAGGGTAAAGATTCTATTCATCACAACAAGAGTAGAGAGAGGAGAAACATCACATGATCCATCTATGTTAAGAAAGCCCATGACATATCAAGATCGTGACATCTCGAGATCGCGTGCGCGCGAGAGAGAGAGATTAAACACATAGCTACCGGTACAAACCCTCAGCCCCGAGGGTGGACTACTCCCTCCTCACCATGGTGACCGCCGGGATGATGAAGATGGCCACCGGTGATGATTTCCCCCCTCCGATGGAGTGCCTGAAAGAGCTCTAGATTGGATCTTGTGGACTATAGAGCCTTGCGATGGCAGAACTTCTGATCTGGGTTCACCCCGAGGGTTTTCAGAATATTTGGGAATTTATAGGGTAAAGAGGGGGTGCGGGAGGCCACCGAGGTGGGTAGAACCCACCTGGGCGTACCAGGGGGGGCCTGACACACCCTGGTGGGTTGTGGCCCCCTCGGGGCACCCCCCAGGTGCAGCTCTGGCCCATTGGGTGTCTTCTGGCCCATAAAAAAATTCCAAAAAGTTTCGCGGTGTTTGGACTCAGTTTGATATTGATTTCATGCGATGTAAAAAACAAGCAAAAAAAAACAGCAACTGGCATTGGGCACTTGGTCAATAGGTTAGTCCCAAAAAATGATATAAAGTTGCTATAAAATGATTGTAAAACATCCAAGAATGATATTAAAACAGCATGAATACTTCATAAATTATAGATACGTTGAAGACGTATCAATACACACACGAAAAAGATGTGATTCGAGTCTTCCACGATGCCGCATAGGGGGCATATCTCATCCCCAAAGCCATTGCGCTTGAGTACCTCCACCCTAAAGGTACCCGACCCCTAATCCATTACCACAACAAAATTATGATCTTGAGCGGCAGCCTAATGGCCCACACAACAGTGAGGGCGCCAGGAGCCGTCGACGGGGTGATGTCCTGGTACAGGGATCTGGTGGAAAACTAGACGAAGGGTTCCATGTGCCAAGACATGCGATTCTTAGTATTGTCGACATCGGGAGTGTGGAGAGCGATGCATTCTAGCATCTCTTCCCAAGCAGCGAGATCAGGGGGACCAATAGGTCGGTGGAATGCGAGGTGCCCTAAGTCCGAAAGGGTGACCTCGACCGAAGTCCTAGGCTCCACCGCTATGGATAATAAGCCCGGGAAGAGGATAGCAAACGGCAGGTCCCGAGTCCATTTATCAAACCAGAACAGCGTAGAAGACCCGGACCCAATCGAGATGGAGGATCCAATGTGGAGGACAGGAAGCAGCTAGATGACTGATTGCCAGAACTGAGAGCCTCTGGAATGTTGGCAGAAAGCTAGCAGTTGGCCCCGAAGGTACTTGTTCCTAATGATGTTAAGCCAAAGATCGCCGTCACCATTGGCGATCCTCCACAACCATCTAGTCAGCAAAGCAATATTCATACGCTTGGAAGACATGATCCCCAGACCTCCCTGGTCTTGAGGATTGCAAATGTCGGGCCAGCTGACCATGTGGTATTTTTTCTTATCGCCCTCACCAGCCCAATAAAATCTAGTCTGGTACTTGGCAATCTCATGGTTCAGGGTTTCATGGAGACTATAGAAGCTCACCAGGAACAAGAAGAGGTTGGACATGGATGAGTTGATGAGAACGGTCCTGACCGCCTTGGACAACCACCTGCCTTGCCACAGCTTGACCCGGTGTTGGAGCTTAGTGTGACGCCCCCGATTTGATCATACACTAATCATGCACGCGAATGTGTACGATGAAGATCATGGACTCACGGGAAGATATCACAACACAACTCTAAAAGTAAAATAAGTCATACAAGCATCATAATACAAGCCAGGGGCCTCGAGGGATCGAATACAAGTGCTCGATCATAGACAAGTTAGCGGAAGAATTAATATATGAGTACAGACATAAAGTTAAACAAGTTGCCATAAGATGGCTAGCACAAACTGGGATACAGATCGAAAGAGGCGCATGCCTCCTGCCTGGGATCCTCCTAAAGTACTCCTGATCGTCGACCGCGGCCTGCACGTAGTAGTAGGCACCTCCGGTGTAGTAGGAGTCGTCGTTGGTGGCGTCTGGCTCCTGGGCTCCACCATCTGGTTGCATCATCTGAGAAGAAGGGCCAAAAGGGGGAATGGGGGATCAAAGCAACCGTTAGTAGTCATCCAAAGTACTCACAAGCAAGGATCTATAATACATATGCAATGGGTAGTGTCCGTGGAGTGAACTGTAGAATGCCGGAATAAGAGGGGGATAGCTAGTACTATTGAAGACTACGCTTCCGGCAGCCTCCATCTTGCAGCAGTAGAAGAGAGTAGATGGTAAGTTCACCATGTAACATTGTATAGAATAATCCTACCCGGTGATCCTCCCCACATCACACTATGAGAGAGCAATCACCGAGTTGTATCTGGAACTCATCTGGTTCTGTTTTATCAAGTATCTGGTTCTTGTTGTCATGAGGTCGGAATACAACTCCGGGTCGTCCTGTTACCGTGGACACGACTATTCGAATAGATTACTTCCCTGCAGGGGTGCACCACATAACCCGACACACTCGATCCCTCTGGCCGGACACACTTTCCTGTGTCATGCCCAGCCTTGGAAGATCAACATGTCGCAGCCCTGCGTAGGACCGACAGAGAGGTCAGCACGCCGGTCTAAATCCTAAGCGCGCAGGGGTCATGGGCCATCGCCCTTTTCCCTCCTGCACATTGCGAACACGGACGGTGAGTAGGCCTAGCCCCCTTATACAAGTGCGGGCATTCCAGTCCAACCCGCCGCACGCCGCTAAGTCGCTGATGTCCGGAAGGCTTCGGCTGGTACCACGACACATGTTGCCCATATCTTGTCCCGCATGGTAGTTACTGCGTATAAGGCCAACGACCCAACTCAGATCAAATATCCAAACTCGTTAAGCGTGTTATTATGAAATAACCGTGGACAACGACCAGGGACCAGGCCCCCCTGTCTCCTAGGTGGCCGCGACTTGCCCTGTCACTCTGCCACAAAGATCCACACAGAGGGCCATCGGGACTAATGTCCTTTTAGCCCCCAACCCGCGGGTACTCTATGAGCCGACCCGACTTTAGTCAACATGTATCAAGTATCATATGTATAAGTATATATCCGCGGTCACCACCCGAAGTGATCACGACCTGATAGTATAGCATGGTAGACGGACAAGAATGTAGGGCCACTGATGGAATACTAGCATCATATACTAAGTATTAGGATAGCAGGTAAAGGTATCAACAGTTATAGCAACAATGACATGCTATGCAGCAGAATAGGATTAACTGAAAGGAGTAACATGCTTCACTACTCTAATGCAAGAAGTAGAGAGAAGGAATAGGCGATATCAGGTTGATCAGGGGGCTTACCTGGAAGCTCGACAGAGAAGGAGGGGTCATCAACACCGTAGTCGATCGGGGCAGCAGCAGCGTCAGTCTCGTAGTCTACCGGAGAGAAGAGGGGGAAGAAACAATGAATACAATGCAAACAGATGCATGACGATGCATGTCATGACATTAAGCGGTGATAGGTGTGCCCTAACGCAGTACTAGGTGCTACTGGCGCAGGGGGAAAATATTCGGGAAAGTATTCCTGGTGTTTGTCATTTTTGGACAGATGAAATAGGGTAGGGAGGATTGTTGCATGTTCGCTATGCTAGGGTCATGTGGCAGACGAATAGACCGCGTATTCGGATTCGTCTCGTCGTTATGAGCAACTTTCATGTACAAAGTATTTTCATCCGAGTTACAGATTATTTTATATTTAATTTTGAAGTTTTAAAGTAATTTCTAGAATTAACAGATTATTTTAAGTCGGAAATGCATTTATGATGTCAGCATGACATTAGCATGACATCAATGGTCAACTCTGACCATTGACCAGTCAAGCTGACAGGTGGGTCCCGTTAGTCCTGACTCAGATTAACTAAGCATGTTAATTAGTTTAATTACTTGATTAGGTTAATCGATTTTAATCATTTTAGTTAAACATAATTAATTAACTTAATTAATTCATTAATTAATCAATTATTAATTTTACTAATTTCATTTTCATTTTTAAACGTTCTGGGTAGTGGGCCTTGTTTGGCAGTGGCCCAATGCCATAGCGGGTCGGGCTAACGGGCGTCGGGTGCTGTGGGCGTGCAGGCGCGTGGGTGCCTGCACAACAGGCGAAGGGGGCGGGCGCCGTGGCCCGGCGGGGCGCCGGCGAGCTGCGGCCTAAGGCGGCGGCGGACATCGTGCACGGGAGGGCGCCGGCAGGGCGTGCCGGAGGCAAGCAGCGGAGGCGGCCGACAGCAACGGGGAGGAGCGTGGGCAAGCGCAGACGGAAGTAGCGGGGAGGAGCGGGGGCGACCACGGCCGGCTGGCACAGGCACGGCCTGGCGCGACGGTTGCGCACACGAGGCCGGGCGTAGGGGAGGCAGGGCGGACGCGGCGACCGTTGGCGCATGCGGAGGCACGCCGTGCGGGGCGAGGCCGCGCTGAGCGCAGTTGGCGTGCGGGTCAGGCGGCAACGGCGAGCGGCGGACGAGGCCATGGCGTACCAGGTAGAGAGGAGAGGAGGAGGGCGCGGCCCTCACCAATGTTTGCAGGGGCACATGGGCATCGAGGCTAGGTGAAGCGAGCTGGGCGAGAGGAGGAAGAGGACGACGGGGCGACGACTGAGAGGAAGGCGGGGCAGCTCCGGTGAGGTGGCTCCGGCGACGGTGTCGGGCCTCGATCCAGATCGGG
>LR738710.1:511827724-511872489 GCA_902687465.1 Secale cereale
CCCAGTTGGCTAGGGGGGTTTCTTTTCTTTTTTTTTCTTTTTTCTGCTTTGTTCTTTATTATTATTATTATTATTTATTCTTTTGTTTGTTTTATTCATTTTAGAGTATTTGATCATTTTGTAAAAGTGTGGTTTCTCCACCATAATTGGCTATGCATTATTTGATTCACTTCGAACATTTTAGTTTTAATATTTGAAAACTTTTATTGTTTGCATGATTTCGAATTTGAATATGAATCGGTTTTGAACTAACACGAGATTAGCAACATTGATCGTGGTGACGTGGCATCATTAGAATAGGTTTACTGTAGCTTAATTATCCGGGCGTTACACTTAGTCACCATGGGCCGTAGGTCCACGACGGAGAGGCGTGAGTCACTATTGGGTATCCCGAGGTAGGAGATGGGGAATGACCCAAGCTGTCAGTTAAGACGGTCAACAATGAGTTGGGACTCATCAGGACTCAGGAGAGTAGCCAAGGATCATCACTTCACTCTTGTCGATGTTGATCTTGAGCCCAGACATGTGCTGAAAGCACATGAGGAGAAACTTGAGGTTGACTATGTCGGCGTCAGAGCCTTCCACCATGATAATAGTATCATCAACATATTTCAGAGGGGAGACCCCTCCCCCTCCTACAAGATGAGGAACATCCCCACAAATATGGCCGACCGCCTTAGCCTTATCGATGATGGTAGTAAGGGCATCGACCACCATGTTGAACAATAAGGGGGTAAAGGGGTCCCCTTGTCTAACCCCACATAACGTGGGGAAGTAAGGACCTACCTCCCCATTGATGTTAATCGCGGTACTACCAGACGAGACCATCTGCATAACCCGGGTAACCCATCTGTCATCGAAGCCCTTCCGAAGGAGCACTTCCTAGAGGAAGGCCCAGGAGACAGCGTCGTAGGCCTTATGGAAGTCGATCTTCAAGAATACCACATGCTGCCGCCTTGTGCGCACCTCGTGCAAGACCTCGTGGAAGACCAAGACCCCATCCAAGATAAATCGACCCTGGATGAAGGCCGATTGATTAGGATGAGTGATGCAGTCAGCTAACAGGGTCACCCTATTGGCGTACCCCTTAGCCAGGACACGGAAGATCACGTTGATCACCATGATCGGCTAGAACCGTCGGATGTCAGAAGCCCCTGCCACCTTGGGGATGAGGATAATGATCCCATAGTTGAGACAGGAGAGGTTGATGGATCCCACATAGAATTCTTCGAAGAGGGCCATCACCTCCGGCTAAATCACGTCCCAAAAGGTCTGGAAGAACTTCACAGGGAGGCCATCAAGACCAGGGGTGGAAGCAGGATTCATGCCCTTGATGGGCACCCATACTTCGTCCTCAAAGAATGGGACAGTGAGCGCCACATTCTTTGCGTCAAAGACACGCTGGTGGGCAGCCCAGAAAGACGGGGAAAAGGACAACCCTCCCCGAGAGGAGGGCGAGAATAGGGCTTTGTAAGAGTCATCGACATGGGTGCGAATCTCAGCAGGTGATGACCCACAAGTATAGGGGATCAATCATAGTCCTTTCGATAAGTAAGAGTGTCGAACCCAACGAGGAGCAGAAGAAAATGACAAGTGGTTTTCAGCAAGGTAATGTCTACAAGCACTGAAATTGTAAGTAGTAGATAGTTTGATAGCAAGATAATTTGTGACGAGCAAGTAACGATAACGACAAATAGTATGCAGCAAGATAGCCCAATCCTTTTGTGGTTAAGGACATGCCAAGACGGTTTCTTATAATGAGCAAAGTGTTCTTGAGGGCACACAGGAATTTCATCTAGTCACTTTCACCATGATGGCTTGATTCGTGTTCTCTACTTTGATAATTTGATATGTGGGTGGATCGGTGCTTAGGTGCTGTTCTTACTTGAACAAACCTCCTACTTATGATTAACCCCCTCGCAAGCATCCGCAACTACGAGAAAAGTATTAAGATAAAATCTAACCATAGCATTAAACTTTTGGATCCAAATGGGTCCCTTACGAAGTAGCGCATAAACTAGGATTTAAGCTTCTGTCACTCTAGCAACCCATCATCTAATAACTACTCCACAATGCATTCCCTTAGGCCCAAATATGGTGAAGTGTCATGTAGTCGACGTTTACATGACACCACTAAGGGAATCTCAACATACATATTATCAAAATATCGAACACATATCAAGTTCACATGATTACTTGCATCATGATTTCTCCCATGACCTCAAGAACAAAAGTAACTACTCACAAGTGACAACCATGTGCATGATCAGAAGGATATTAAATGGCATAACAAATCTGAACATATAATTTTCCACCAAATAAACCATATAGTAATCAACTACAAGATGTAATCAACACTACTAGTTACCCGCAAGCACCAATCTTAGGTTTACGGTACAAAGATTGAACACAAGAGATGAACTAGGGTTTGAGAGGAGATGGTGTTGTTGAAGATGTTGATGGATATTGCCCTCCCCAAGATGGGAGAGTTATTGGTGATGATAACTACGATGATTTCCCCCTCTGGGAGGGAAGTTCCCCAAGCGGAATCGTTCCGCCGGAGGGCAAAAGTGCTCCTACCCAAGTTCCGCCTCGAGACAACGGCGTTCCATCCCGAAAGTCCTCCCTTATTTTTTCTAGGTCAAAATGTCTTATATACCAGAAGAGGGGCATCGGAGGTGGGCCGAGGAGGGACAACCCACCAGGGCACGCCCGGGGGCCCTCGCACGCCCAGGTGGGTTGTGCCCACCTGGTGGGCCCGCTCTAGTAGTTATTGGCTCTAGTATTTCTTATTTATTCAATAAAAAATCCCCGTGAAGTTTCAACCAATTTGGAGTTGTGCAGAATAGGTAGCCTGACATTGCTTTTCCAGGTCTAGATTTCCAGCTGCTGGTATTCTCCCTCTTGATACAAACCTTGCATATTATGAGAGAAAACACATTAGAGTTACTCCAAAAGGCATTATTATGCACGAAAACACTATAAACAACAGTAAGAAAGCATGATGCAAAATGGACGTATCAACTCCCCCAAGCATAGACCTTGCTTGTTTTCAAGCGAAAAACCAAAATCGAAAAACATGTCCACATGCTTAGAGAGAGAGGTGTCGATAAAAACAAAATACAGACATAGAAGCATCATGCATATTATTATAACAACAACAAACTTTATTAAAACTTAATAAACATAACTTTATCATATAAATTCTCATGAGCAAGTAACTATTCATCACACTATTGAAGTATAAAGCATAAACTCTATTGAAAACTGACAAACTATCTTTTGAGTCAACTTTGCAATTACAATTCATCGTCTTTCTAGGAAGGGTCACGTATCGGAGCCCTTAGGAAAGTCCACATACTCAACTATCATATAATCTTCTATGATTGCTAACACTCACCTCATACACATGAGCAAAAAGTTTCAACCGGACACATAGAAAGATAGGGGCTTATAGTTCCGCCACCCAACATACTCACCTCAAGGGTGATGTAAACAATTATTACTCATGCTCACCCATATCCAACTGTACATATGTGCCTAGATGTTTCCTCACCACATGATGCTTGCCAAAAGATAAAATAAAAAGGAATAGAGAGGTAAACTTTGACTCAACATAAAAGTAAAAGATAGGCCCTTCGCAAAGGGAAGCAGAGGTTGTCATGCGCTTTTTTGTTTGTATGCTCAATCCCTTAGTGCAAAAGAACGTCACGTTATATTGCCCCTTATGATGGCAACCTTTATTATGCAGTCTGTCACTTTTATTCTTTGCCATCACAAGTTCCTACGATGCTCAATTTTCTCTTACACTAGATGATCTTACACATTTAGAAGTAATTCTTATTGCCTTTTTGCACCGATGAAAACTTAATTGAAGGATCTTACTCAATCCATAGGTAGGTATGGTGGACTCTTAAAAAAATATTTGGGTTTAAAGGTTTTTGGATGCACAAGTAGTATCTCTACTCAGTGCGGAATTTTTGGCTAGAAAAGCTGTTGGGCAAGCATCACATGTTAAAGGACCTATGACAGTATAACTTCTATGCGGATATGAACAAATATAAGTCATTACATTGTCCTCCTTGTCCAACATTAACTATTTTGGCATATAATATTTTGATGGGGGCTCAAAATCACAAAAGCTGTCTAAGATAGTATATTTGCATGTGAATATTCTCTTCCCTTACTAATTCTTTCATGAATTGCATCATTGACCAATGCTATGTTTGTCAAATCTCCAATAAATTTTACTACTCATACTTTTCCTTATGTGATGTCATTACTTACCGTAGGATTAGCATATGGTCCTTTTCATCTATTTCTTTTCTTTTTAAGCAAAAAGGTAAAGAAATCAAAACTCAAACTAGCTTTATTATATATCTCGCACATGATTACATATATAGATAGATAGATCACTAAGCAGACACCTCAAAGAAAGATCGAACTAAATTTTATTCAACTAAAGCAAAGGATAACTATAGATCGAACTAAGGTAGATAAAGGTAAAGATAGCAAGGTGATACGGTACCGGGGAACCTCCCCCAAGCATGGCTCAAGCCAAGGGGAGTGCCCATACCCGATGCTCAATTCTCCTTTGGTGGTGAAGAAGGTGTTGGGGGTGGTGATGAAGTAGCTAGCTCTTCCAACTTGTGCCGTAGGCTAAAAATTTGCATCCCTTAGGTCTTCATTCTCCAGTCAAGCTTCGATATCTTCTTGCATAGTGCTTCTTTGGTTTCCCGTTGGAAACGAGGAGTGCAACTTCTCGAGCTTGTGTTGTATTCCCTCGAAGAGGAAAGGGTGATGCAGCACAGTAGCGTAAGTATTTCCCTCAGTTTTTGAGAACCAAGGTATCAATCTAGTAGGAGACCACACGCGAGTCCCTCGCACCTGCAAAAACAAATAAGAACTTTGCAGCCAACGCGATAAGGGGTTTTCAATCCCTTTATGGTCACTTACGAAAGTGAGATTAGATAGAGATGATAGTTTGATATTTTTGGTATTTTTGATTATAAGAACAGAAAGTAAAATCGGGAAAGTAAAGTAGATTGTAGATTGATATGTTGAGAATAGACACGGGGGCCATAGTTTTCTCTAGTGGCTTCTCTCATGATAGCGATATTCTACGGCGGGTAAACAAATTACTGTCAAGCAATTGATAGAAAAGCGAATAATTATGAGACTATCTAGGCATGATCATTATATATAGGCATCACGTCCGAGACATGTAGACCGAAACGATTCTGCATCTACTACTATTAGTCCACACATCGACCGCTATCTAGCATGCATCTGGTGTATTGAGTTCATAAGAACAGAGCAACGCCTTAAGCAAGATGACATGATGTAGAGGGATAAACTCAAACTTAGTGATATGAACCCCATCTTTTTATCCTCGATGGCAACAATACAATACATGACTCAAACTTAGTGAGGGAAAGGACACCGCAAGATTGAACCCAAAGCCAAGCACTTCTCCCATTGAAAGAACTATAGATCTAGTAGGCCAAACCAAACCAATAATTTGAAGAGACTTGCAAGGCTATTATAATCATACATAAAGAGTTCAGAGAAGAACCAAATATTTCTCATAGATAATCTTGATCATAAACCCACATTTCATCGGATCTCGACAAACACACCGCAAAAAGAGATTACATCGAATAGATCTCCTCGAAGATCGAGGAGAACTTTGTATTGAGATCCAAAGAGAGAGAAGAAGCCATCTAGATACTAGCTATGGACCCGAAGGTCTGTGGTAAACTACTCACAACTCATGGTGAGGCGATGATGATGATGTAGAAGCACTCCATGGTAGATCCCCCCTCCGGCGGAGCTCCGAAACAGGCCCCAAGATGGGATCTCACGAGAACAAAAGGTTACGGCGGTGGAACTAGGGTTTTCTCTGTTGTTTTTGATGGTTTCGGGGTACGTAGGTATATATAGGAGGAAGGAGGGCACCGGGGGCCAAACGTGGGGCCCACGAGGCAGGGTGGCGCACCCTATAGGGGGGGGGGCGCCCCCACCCTCGTGGGCACCACGTATGCCCTACTTCATGGATCTCAAGTCTCCCGTGCGTGATTTTCTCCAAAAATATCTCTCCCGAAGGTTTCATTCCGTTTGGACTCCGTTTGATATCCCTTTTCTGTAAAACCCTAAAACAGGCAAAAAAACAGCAATCTGGACTGGGCCTTTGGGTTAGTAGGTTAGTCCCAAAAATAATATAAAAGTGTATGACAAATCCCATTAAACATCCAAAACATCATAAATAATAGCATGGAACAATAAAAAATTATAGATACGTTGGAGACATATCAAGCATCCCCAAGCTTAATTCCTGCTCGTCCTCGAGTAGGTAAATGATAAAAACAGAATTTTTGATGTGGAATGCTAACCAACATAGTTTTTCAATGTAATTCTCTTAATTGTGGCATGAATGTTCAGATCTTAAAGAGTCAAGAGAAAAGTCTATATTGACATAAGAAATAGTAATACTTCAAGCATACTAACAAATCAATCATGTCTTCTCAAAATACTATGGCTAAAGAAAGTTATCCCTACAAAATCATATAGTCTGGCTATGCTCCCTCTTCATCACACAAAATATTCATATCATGCACAACCCCGATTTCAGCCAAGCACTTGTTTTCATACTCTATTCTTTCAAACCTTTCAACTTCCACGCGATACATGAGCGTGAGCCATGGACATAGCACTATGGGTGGAATAGAGGTGGTTGTGGAGAAGACAAAAATGAGGGAGATAGTCTCACATCAACTAGGCGTATCAATGGGCTATGGAGATGCCCATCAATAGATATCAATGTGAGTGAGTAGGGATTGCCATGCAACTGATGCACTAGAGCTAAAAGTGTATGAAAGCTCAACAAACGAAACTAGTGGGTGTGCATCCAACTTGCTTGCTCATGAAGACCTAGGGCATTTGAGGAAGCCCATCGTTGGAATATACAAGCCAAGTTCTAAAATAAAAAAATCCCCACTAGTATATGAAAGTGACTAAACATGGGACTCTCTATCATGAAGAACATGGTGCTACTTTGAAGCACAAGTGTGGAAAAGGATAGTAGCAATTGTCCCCTTTTTTTTTCTTTTCTTTTTTGGGGCTTTTTTTCTTTGGCCTTTCCCTTTATTTTTATTTTTTTGGAGGGGCTTTAATGATTTAGCCTTTCCTCACATGGGACAATGCTCTAATAATGATGATCATCACACTTTCATTACAACTCGATATTACAACTCGATAATAGAACAAAGTATGACTCTATATGAATACCGGGATGTGCAATGAATCAAGAGTGACATGTATGAAAAATTATGCATGGTGGCTTTCCCACAAATATGATGTGAACTAAATGATCATGCATGGCAATATGACAATATGGTGCGTGTCATATTAACGGAACGGTGGAAAGTTGCATGGCAATATATCTCAGACTAGCTATGGAAATGCCATGATAGGTAGGTATGGTAGATGTTTTGAGGAATATATATGGTGGCTGTTTTGAGGAAGGATATATAGTGGGTGTATGGTACCGGCGAAAGTTGCGCAGTACAAGAGAGGCTAGCAATGGTGGAAGGGTGAGAGTGCGTATAATCCATGGACTCAACATTAGTCATAAGAACTCATATAATTATTGCAAAAATCTACGAGTCATAAAAAAAGTAATCAACGCATGCTCCTAGGGGAGAGGTTGGTAGGAGTTAACCATCGCGCGCCCCCGACCTCCACACAAAGGTTGACACTTTACAAATACCTCATGCTCTAACTTCGTCACATAGCGGTTCACCATACGTGCATGCTACGGGAATCACTAACCTTAACACAAGTATTTATCAATTTCATAATAACTCCACTGCATGAATTTAATATCACTATCCTCATATCTCAAAACAATTATCAAGCATCCAACTTCTCATCATATTCAATGCACTTAGTGTGAAAGTTTTTACTACATTGATATTGTATGTCTATCATGTGAAGACTAGTTTTATAGCCTAAGAACATTACCATGCTGTTTTAATAGACTCTCAAATGGATATAAGTGAAGCATGAGAGTTCAACAATTTCTTCAAAATATAATCACCACCGTGCTCTAAAATATATAAGTGAAGCACTAGAGCAAAAACTATTCAACTCAAAAGATGTAAGTGAAGCACATAGAGTGTTCTATCAATTCCTAGGCCATATTTAACTCTCTCAAATAGGTGTGTCCAGCAAGGATAATTGTGGCAAACTAACAAGCAAAGACTCAAATTATACAAGACGCTCCAAGTAAAACACATATCATGTGGTGAATAAAAATATAGCTCCGAGTATAGTTACCGATGGCTGAAGACGAAAGAGGGGATGCCTTCCCGGGGCATCCCCAAGCTTAGGATTTTGGTTGTCCTTGAATTTTACCTTGGGGTGCCATGGGCATCCCCAAGCTTAGGCTCTTGCCACTCTTTGTTCCATAGTCCATCAAAGCAATACTCAAAACTTGAAAACTTCACAACACAAAACTTAGACAAAAATCTCGTGAGCTCCGTTAGTATAAGAAAACAAACCACTACTCAAAGGTACTGCCATGAATTCATTCTTTTTTTATATTGGTGTGAAACCTACTGTATTCCAACTTCTCTATGGTTCATACTTCCCAATACTACTCATAGAAGCATTGAAATAAGCAAACAACACACGAAAAACAGAATCTGTCAAAAACAGAAAGTGTGTAGTAATCTGCAGGTTTCGCATACTTTTGTACCTCCAAAAAATTCAAACTAAATTGGTATACGTGAGGAATTTGTCTATTAATCATCTGCAAAAAGAATCAACTAAATAGAACGCTCTAGTAAAATCTGATGACCATTCTAGCGAGCGCTAACGATTCTGTTTTTCACAGCAAGATCACATAAACTTCACACAAGTCTTCCCAAAGGTTCTACTTGGCACAAACACTAAACAAAACACAAAACCACATCTAAACAGAAGCTAGATGCAATATTTATTCCTAAACAGAAGCAAAAACAAAAAATATAAAATTGGGTTGCCTCCCAACAAGCGCTATCGTTTTACGCCCCTACCTAGGCACGATACATGGATAGATCTAGGTATTGCCATCTTTGGAAGGCAATCCATAAGTGGCTCTCATAATAGATTCATATGGTAATTTGATTTTCTTTCTAGGAAAGTGTTCCATGCCTTTCCTTAACGGAAATTGGAATCTAATATTTCCTTCCTTCATATCAATAATTGCACCAATCGTTCTAAGGAAAGGTCTACCAAGAATAATAGGACATGAAGGATTGCAATCTATATCAAGAACAATGAAATCTACAGGCACATAATTCCTATTGGCAACAATAAGAACATCATTAATCCTTCCCATAGGTTTCTTAATAGTGGAATCCGCAAGATGCAAATTTAAAGAACAATCATCAAGCTCATGGAAACCTAGCAAATCACACAAAGTTTTTGGCATAGTGGAGACACTTGCACCCAAATCACACAATGCATAACATTCATGATCTTTAATTTTTATTTTGATAGTAGGTTCCCACTCATCATAAAGCTTTCTAGGGATAGAAACTTCTAACTCATGTTTTTCTTCACAATTTTGCATCAAAGCATCAACTATATGTTTAGTAAAAGCTTTATTTTGACTATAAGCATGCGGAGAATTTAGTACGGATTGCAACAAGGAAATACAATCAATCAAAGAGCAATTGTCATAATTGAATCCCTTGAAATCCAAAGTAGTGGGTTCATCACTATGCAAAGTTTTAATCTCTTCGCTCCCAATTTTAACAATTTTAGCATCAAGATCTAAAAACTCCGAATCATTGGGACACCTTAAAGTAGAATCATCTCCAATCCTATCTTCAGCAAGATTTATACTAGAAAACAAGGATCTAATAGGAGACACATCAATAACTTTCAGATCTTCATCTGTATTTTCATGATAACTAGAAGAACACTGTCGGGGAAACTGATCGCCCACGAACACCTATGGGACCGGAGCCCCTTTTCGGTACGGCAGGGGGCGGAGGATGCACGAAGAGCAGATCGAGGCGTGCACACGAGCAGTTTACCCAGGTTCAGGCCGCACGGATGCGTAAAACCCTACTCCTGCTTTGGTTTGTATTGAGTTCTTGCTCGGGAGCGAAGAGAGCTACAGTACACTCTAACCGCTAGCAAGACCGAGCGTGAGAATGATCCACCCCCCTCTACGTGCGCATGGGCCTCCTTTTATATGCTCAAGGGGTCACCGACAGGTGGCAGCGCAGTTGAGGGTAAAAATGTAAAAAGCTTGGTAGTTGGAACAGTGTTCTATACCTAACCCTGACGGCAGGGGACAAGGGCATTAAATGCCCATCGCCGTCGCCAAAACAGTGCAAAAAGTGACCGACACGACGGTAGTCTTGTCATCGCTGCTTGCCACCGTGTACCCCTAGCCGCACAGCCTTCCGCCACGTGCGCCTGGAAAGGTCCCAGAGCGACACGTGGGTGGATGCGCTGGAGCGCGGGTGCGGAGTGGAAGCTTGCCGCGGCTACTATATTGTCGCTTCCGGGAGCTTGTCGCTCACCGGGCCTTGCCGGGACGCGTGGCGCGTTGCGACAAGTTTCTTGAGATGCCTCGAAGGGCCTTCCCGGCAAGCTCCTCTTGCCAGGGTCTTGTGCCTTGAGTGGTTTTGTGCCTTGAGTGGCCTTCCCGGCAAGCTCCTCTTGCCGGGGCCTTGTCTCCTTGCCTTGGATACTTTGTTCTTGAATGGCTCTAAAGGAACCATAAAGGACTTCGGTGATCGCCCGGCAGGCCTTGCCGCGGGATGCTGCAACTGCTCGTGCACAAGTTCGGGATTCTAAGGTACCCCTACTTTAGTGCACCGACAGGAGCCCCCGGGCCTGGGCCATACACGGTGCCGAGCACTGTTGGACCAGGCCCAAAACAGTGCACGGGCACGCGCGGCCTGGGACGTGCCGTATCTTTCTCCGTATCCACCACACCCTCCCCTAACGGCACGCGTCGATCGCGGCGTCGTGGGAGAGATCGTGGGTGGTTTCTTTAATTGGAAATGCGGAACGTCCGCCCCCTCTCCCCTTATAAGCAGGGGAAGCAGGGGCAGTTCGTCCATCCGCCCGTTTCTTGCTTCAATCTTGAGAACCTCCGCTGCTCCCCTTCTTCCCAAAGCTCGAAAGAGAGCAGTGCTCCGCCTCCCGTCGCCACCAGAACCACTAGTGCTGTCGACCCCCCTCACCATTCCCGCCATGGCTCCGAAAGGCGAGAAGGGGAAGACCGTGAAGTCGGCCGAGGCGCTGCGGCTCGCGGCACTGCGGAAGAAGCGGGCTGTCTTCCCCCCCAGCTTGGCGCGAAGGAGCTGAGGGATAAGTTCTACCTTTTCTAGGCGAAGGAGACGCGGGCGCATCCGCGTACCAAGGTACTCCCAGCCATCGCTTACGAAATGTTCCCGGGCGGATATGCGTTCTTCGCCCTGTTCTTCTACTGCGGGCTCTGCTCGCCCTATTCTGATATCTTCTGCGATATCATGAACACCTACGGGTTCCATATCCTTGACTTCACCCCCAACGCCGTTCTGACCATGGCAGTTTTCGCACATCTGTGCGAAAATTTTGTCGGAGTTTTCCCCAATGTAGCCCTTTTCCGCCATTACTTTATGCCCCGAGTAGAGAGAGGAGAGCCTCTGTCTGGCGGGATCTCCTGGATCTCAAGGACCCACAAAAAGGAGGCGTATCTAAAGGGAGAGCTCCGCGGTAAATGGGATGAGTGGAGAGCCAATTGGTGTTGGATTCTAGAGGAGAACCCGCAGCCATTCACCGCCCGGCGCCAAGCCCCAGTAGTACGCGGCAACGACTGGAGTGACTTGGCCCCGGAGGATAGTAGATTGAAGATTGCCACTGCCCGGATTCTTCGCCTTAGGCTTGCCGGGCTGACTGTAGGCGCAGTTGGCGCAGACTTTCTTCGCCGCTGCATCGCCCCCGTGCAGGAGAGGAAGAGACCCGCCTGGGAGTTTGAGAACGCGGCAGATATCATGAGGCTGCGCCTGGGCCTCAATTACAACTTCACTGTCTTGGAGCTCAACGCGATGCTTTAGGAGCTATTCAAGTACGACCCCGACCATCCCGAATGGTTCAGGTTGCCGCGCGGCGTCTTTCCGCTGTGCAACAACTCTGCACTCAGCCGCATCCGCGCAATGATGCCGCTGTGCGATTCGCACGGGATCGACCCAACTTGGCAAGAGCCCACCGACGAAGCCGTGCATCAGTTCTTCGACAATGTAGAAGAAACGCCAGTCAACTCCAACGAGAAGAAAGGCCTCACCCGCGACACCACTGACCAGGAGATGGCGTACATCGCCACCAGGCTGGAAGAGGCGGCGGCAGCCGCGGCCGCGGGCGAGTTCGGATACACCGTGGAGGAGGCGGAGGCAGCGGAGGCGGCAAGCCTTGCCGAGCGAGAGGAGTTCTTCAAAACGGGGAAGCCTGTCGGGCAAGACGCCGAGCCAAGCAAGCCCGCCGAGCAGGGCGTCGAGTCAAGTAGGCCCGCCGAGCAGGGCGCCGAGTCGAGCGGGCCCATTGAGGACACGAGCGGCTCGCTGGAGATCGGCTCCTCTTCCTCCTCGTCTTCAGGCATCTCGCCACCATCGGAGAGCCTCCAGCTCCACCAAGGAGGCGTCTCCGCAAGGCCGGAGACGTGACGGAGCGGCAGACGGGCCAACAGCCACCGCGCCGCACGACACGCGCCACCGCGACAAGCTCGGTTGCCGCGGGGGCGCCTCGAGCTTCTGCAGCAACCGGAGCGGGGTCGTCTCGGACCTCGGCTTCTGCCCCTGCCGCTCCCCATGCCTCGGCGGCAGCCGGAGCGGGGTCGTCTCAGACCACTGCCCCTGCTCCCGCCAAGCGGCCAAGGGAGCCTACTCCTCCGCCTCCTCGCACCGGGGCGCGCGAGCCAGACTTCGACTTCTCCGCGCTTAGCTCCGACGAGGAAGAAGAAGAGTAAGTTCTTGTTGTTCTTGCATTTCTTCAGTTTATGCTGTTTAGTCTTGTGTCTCTTTTGCCTCACTCTGAACCTGTTCCTTTTTTCAGAACTCTGGCCCAGAGGGCGGCGAAGAGAGCCAAGGCCCCGGTGATTGTCATCGAGGACGAGCCCGCCGCAACAGCAGGGGGGCGCCTGCGACAAACTTGCCGGACCCGGCAACTGTTCTTCAGAGCAGCCCCCAGCGCAGCCCCCAGCGTAAGTTCTTGGTTCTCTTTCTGCTGTTGGGCGCGCGTAGGTGCTTCTACTTTACTGATGTCTTGTTCATTGACTCGTCTAGGAGCAGAGTAGCAGCACCAGGAGCGCCAGGAGGCTGCTCCCGACGTGCCGCACGTTTCGACCACACCGCCAAGGGGAAGCTCTCCGGCAAGGGAGAGTCCTCCGCCAAGGGCGAATACTCCGCCAAGGGCGAGCTCTCCGGCGAGGGCGAATACTCCGCCAAG
This sequence comes from Secale cereale, assembly GCA_902687465.1. Classification (NCBI taxonomy): domain Eukaryota; kingdom Viridiplantae; phylum Streptophyta; class Magnoliopsida; order Poales; family Poaceae; genus Secale; species Secale cereale. The sequence goes on from LR738710.1 coordinate 511,841,213, forward strand.
GGCGAGCTCTCCGGCGAGGGATGACACCAGCGGCCCTCCGCCGACGGGAGCTAGAACCATGCCGCCGAGGGAGAGCCCCTCGGCAAGGAACCTCACCGAGGAGCCGGCCCATGCTGGTAATCTCTTTGCCTCAAGCTTCCCTTGGCTTTTCTTCTTTCGATTCTTCTTCTTTTGGATATTTGCTTGACTGTTTGTCTTTTCTTTTCTTCCGTCAGACCCATCCGCAGCTGAGCCAATGGAGACAGAGGTCGTTGCTGACGACACCGTCGTTGCCGAAGAAGCGGTCGGCGCAGATGATCCCGCCGGCGCAGAGGCCGCCAAGGCTGCCGCCGCAGCAGCCGACAAAGGGGCTGGCGATCGCACTGACGGCCCTGAGGCCGCAGGAGCACCAGGCGCTACACCGACGCAGAGCCCTCCGCCGCCGCCGCAGCCCCCCAGCTCCGACGAGTCCGAGCCAGGCGCCTATCTAATGGCCGGCGACGATGTCTTCATCAAGCTCCCGTGGGCGTCCACGTCCAGGGCGCCGGTCGAGGGAGAGGTCTTCTACGGAGAGGTGCTTGCCTCCGCCGGGCTGAAGCTTGTCGACGCGCCGAGCAGCAGCAGCGAGCGTGAGGAGGAGCGGCTGCTGCGCAAGCTGCTGTCGCTTTACCGCGCCCGGCAGGCCAAGTTGGAGTCCCGTGAAGCGTTGGTCGCCAAGGCGGGAGTTGATATGGAGAAACGCGCAGAGGAGCTCTGGGGCATCAACCAAGCAGCTCTCCGGTCCTTGGCAGAGGAGCGGGAGCAACTTGCCGAGGAGCAGCAGGCCTTCATCCTCGAGAAGGCCGAAGTGGAGGAACAACAGCGGCTTGCCGCTGAGAAGCTGTCCACGCTGGAGGGTGAACTGGCGCAGCGGAAGGTCAACCTCGACAGTCACGAGGAGGAACTTGCCGCGCGCGAGCAATCTCTTGGCGGAGCTCTTCAGGAAGCAAAGGATGCTGCCGCGGCTGCTGAGACCGCCAAGAAGGAGCTAGAGGCAAGGGTGGCGCAGCTCGAAGCCAACCTCAAGACGAGCGGCGAGGAGATCGCCGCGCTCAAGCTCAAGCGCGAGAAGGACGCCCACAGCCATTCAAAGCTGCAGGTCCACCTCGCCGATAAGGGCAAGGAGCTCACCGCCGCCAAGGACTCCATCGCTGATCTCGAGCTAAAGCTGGCGACCTTGACCCAGACGCTGGACGGCGCCAGGGAGCGGGAGGCGACCCTGAAGGAGGAGGTCAGGGCCGAGAAGGCGTTGCTGGCGAGCGCTGTCGTCACCCAAAACATCTTCAGGGAGAACGTCGAGCACTGGACGGAGGGTCTTGTCAACGCTGCCGCGGAGTATCCCGGGTACTCCACCAACGAGAACCTCCACCCCAGCGCCAAGCTCACTCTGTTCTTCAGAGGCGTGGTCACGGTCCTCCAGCAGCTCCGGGAAAGGATCCCAAGGCAACTGGCGGACGAGTCGCGCAAGCTCTGCGCGGGCGCTCTTCAAAAGGTGCTGATGAAGGTGGCTTTCCGCAATCCAGGCCTCAACCTCACCAACGTCCTCAGGAGCTTGCCGTCGGACGTTGATATGGAGGCGCTCAAGGTCCTTGTCGCACCCATTGTGGACAAGGTGAGCGGCATCAAGAGGGTCGAGGGTGACCGCGCGGATTAAGCTTGCCCATTTTCTTCTTTCCTTGTCGCTGCCAACCATGTTATGAACAACAGTCTATTAGAACTGCGACAAGTCACTTTGTAATATAACTCTATTTTGGGTAGTAATTGCAACGTTATTTCCTTTACTTGATTTCCTTGCTTTGTATGTCTTTACCCTACGCTTTTAGGGAACTTGCCGGCGCAGACACCTTTGCCGCGAGCGCTGGGTGCGGAACTTCAGCAGCCTGCTGGCGGTGCCGTCGCCGACAAGAAACCTTGTCGCAACTAGTCGCAGCACGCTTAAGTTGTTGATCGAACTCGAAAACGAAGTAAGGGCGCGACACTAGTCGCAGCACACTTAAGTCATTGAGCGTGCTCGAAACAAAGTAAGGGCGCGGCTAGCCACGAGTTGGTTCCTCCGCGCACAGGTTTTCCATACAAAGTGCGGTCGTTCAAGGAAGATAACTTAAAAATTTAAAAATTTGATTGCTCAAACTTTGGCAACTTAGCTTTTGTGTCGCTTGCTTCCCGGCAAGGCGAAACTTTCTTGAACGGCGCTTAGTCCATACCACTATCTTCTCCTCCCCCCGGCAAACTTGTGCGCGAGGGAACTTTCCTTTGCTTGAGAAAAAAGAATGAAGAGAAAATATAGACATGGAGCCTTTGGGCTCGTTATTGCTTACCGGGGGTAGGTGCTGCACAAAGTGTCAGATAATACATGCAAGAAAATAGAAAGCATGAAATGACAAGATGTGCGGGGCACATAGGCTTTACTGATGCACGGGGTCTGCGCCCGACTTTGTACAAAGGATTACATGCAACAGCGGCAAGACTTGTACAAAAGGTGGTTGCCGGAGCGGATCACAGCAACCGCGCCTTACGGGTAAAACTTGCGAAGATGCTCAATGTTCCAGGAGTTGCTCACCGGAAAGCCATCTTCGGTCTCAAGGCGGATAGCTCCAGGCCTAGTGACTCGTTTCACCCGATAAGGGCCTTCCCACTTCGGCGTCAACTTGTTGGAATTCTTGGCGGACTGAACGCGCCGAAGAACAAGGTCGCCTTCCTCGAGACTTCTGGCATTAACTTTGCGGCTATGGTAGCGGCGCAAAGCTTGCGGGTAGCGAGCAACTCGTACAGCAGCCTGAAGACGGTCTTCCTCAAGGAGCAGCGCGTCATCTTGTCGCAGCTGCTCTTGCTCGAGCTCATCATAAGCGAGCACTCGTGGTGACCCGTATACGAGTTCTGTGGGGAGAACTGCCTCCGCTCCATAGACTAGAGCAAAGGGTGTCTGTTCAGTGGCTCGATTTGGCGCCGTCCTGATCGACCAAAGAGCCGCTGGCAGCTCCTCGATCCAGTTTTTTCCGCACTTGTGCAGCCTGTCGAAAGTTCTGGTCTTGAGTCCACGCAGCACTTCAGCATTTGCCCTCTGTGCTTGACCGTTGCTTCTCGGGTGAGGGATAGAAGCGAAGCAGACCTTGGCGCCAAGATCTTGGACGTACTGCGTGAAGGTGCGGCTCGTGAATTGTGTACCGTTGTCGGTGATGATCCTGTTAGGGATGCCGAAACGGCAAACAATCGACCTGAAGAACTTTACTGCTGACTGTGCGGTCACCTTTCTCACTGGTTCCACTTCCGGCCACTTTGTGAACTTGTCGATAGCAACGTACAAGTACTCAAAGCCCCCGGCTGCGCGGGGAAAGGGGCCGAGGATGTCGAGCCCCTAGACCGAAAATGGCCAGGATAAAGGGATCGTCTGGAGAGCTTGAGCTAGCTGGTGTATCTGCTTGGAATGGAACTGGCACGCTTCACACTTGGTTACTTGTGCAGTTGCATCCTGGAGGGCTTCTGGCCAAAAGAAACCTTGCCGGAATGCTTTGCCGACAAGTGCTCTTGCGCCAATGTGGTGACCACATATGCCTCCGTGTATCTCTGCCAACAGCTTCTGTCCATCTTCCCGGGGAATACATTTCAATTTCACACCGTTGAGCCTTCTTATGTACAGTGTGTTGTCGAAAAACTGGTACATACTTGACAGCCGGGCTACTCTTTCAGCTTCTTCTTGTTCTTCGGGAAGTTCTCCTGCTTGGAGAAAATGGACGATCTACTGTGCCCATGCTGGAGCTTGTGGCTCGACAACAAGGATTAAAGGCATATCTGCTGCTGCGGGAACACCTGCTTCTACGGCAAGAACCTGCGGCTCAGCCGGAGCTTGATGTTCCCCGGCGAGTTTGCCGGAGCAAAACTTGTCGGGAGCCTCTGCTTCAACTGAACAAGCCCTAGGGCTTGCAGGAGCAGACTGCTCCTCAGCATTTTTGGCGTTGATCTTGGGGACCTTGTTGGCGGTGGCTTCGGGAAGCTCTGCCGGAAGATAGTCACCAGAAATCAACTTCCTCTTCTTGCTCTGTCCAGTTGATGGTGTTACAGATGGTTGAGTCAGCTTGAGCACAAAGATCCCTGGTTCCACAGGTAACTTATGTGCGGCGCACTTTGACAGGCCGTCAGCGATGTCGTTCTGAGCTCTTGGGACGTGCTCCATCTGTAGGCCGTCAAAGTGCTCTTCAAGCTTTCTCACTTCATCGACGTAAGCTTCCATCAACAGACTCTGGTAATTCTTGCTCACTTGGCGGACGACGAGTTGCGAGTCACCCCTGACGATGAGCTTCTTGATCCCAAGGTCTGCCGCGATCCTAAGACCGGCAAGCAAACCCTCATACTCTACAGTATTGTTTGTCGCTTGCTCCTTGGGAAAGTGCATCTGGACTACGTACTTGAGGTGCTCTCTGGTGGGTGCGACAAGCAGCACACCAGCACCGGCGCCTTGCAGCGAGAAGGCACCATCAAAGTACATCAGCCACTCTTTACTTGCTTCCTTGACGGGGATGCTCGTTTCTGGAATCTCTTCATCTGGTGTTGGCGTCCATTCTGCTATAAACTCTGCCAATGCTCTGCTTTGGATAGTTGAAGTGCTTTCAAACTTGAGGCCAAAGCTTGACAGTTCCAGTGCCCACTCAACGATCCTGCCTGTTGCTTCTGGATTCTGCAGTATCCTCTTCAGCGGAAAGCGAGTGACAACTGTGATCTCATGTGCTTGTAAGTAATGGCGCAGCTTTATCGAGGCCATGAGAAGGCCGAAAAGCAGCTTCTGCACACCAGAGTACCTTGATCTAGCCCCCTGCAGAAGGGAGCTGACAAAGTACACTGGGCGCTGCACCATTTTCTTCCGTACATCCTCTTGCACCTGCGCAGATCCATCCTTGTCGGGACTAGAGCTTGTCGGGGAAGCCCCCTGCTTGTCGCTGGACGTGCTTGCCGCGGTTGCTGGCTCGTCATCTGCCTCTCTCTCCACTACTAACGCAGCACTAACCACTTGATTGGTTGCCGCTAGGTACAACAGCAACTTCTCTTGTGGTTTAGGTGCGACAAGTATTGGAGTGGAGGACAGGTACCTCTTCAAGTCTTGCAGCGCAGCCTCTGCCTCTGGAGTCCATTTCATTGGACCTGCCTTTTTCAAAATTTTGAAAAACGGCAGGGCGCGCTCAGCTGACTTAGAGATAAACCTGCTGAGAGCAGCCACACAACCTGCAAGCCTCCGCACATCCTTGACGCGTTTTGGTGCTTCTAGCTGCTCAATGGCCTTGATCTTGTCGGGATTGGCTTCAATCCCCTTCTGAGACACAAAGAACCCGAGAAGCTTGCCGGAGGGGACTCCAAACACGCACTTCTCGTGGTTGATCTTGAGCTGGATCTTGCACAGATTTGCAAAAGTCTCTTCTAAATCTTGAATCAGGATTGCCCTGTCTTTGCTCTTGACCACTATGTCATCCATGTATGCTTCTACATTACTGTGGCTCAAAAGCTGTATGGACCAGCCTTGCAAACGTTGAACCAGCATTCTTCAAACCAAAAGGCATTCGTATGAAACAGTATGTGCCACATGGAGTGATGAATGCGGTCTTCTCCTCATCTTCTTCTGCCATGAAGATTTGATGGTATCCTGAGTATGCGTCAAGAAATGAAAGCAGGTCGCATCCGGCCGTGGAGTCAACAATCTGGTCAATGCGCGGCAAGGGAAATGGGTCTTCTGGACAAGCTTTATTTACATCAGTGAAGTCAATACAAAGCCTCCATTTCCCGTTTGCCTTACGCACGACTTCTGGATTAGCCAACCACGTTGGATGGAGCACTCCTCTGACAAGGCCTGTTGCTTCCAACTTCTTGATCTCTTCTGCTATGAACTCTTGGCGCTCCACTGCTTGTTTCCTGACTTTTTTCTTGACGGGCCGCGCATGAGGACAGACAGCAAGTTTGTGCTCAACCACTTTCCTGGGAACACCGGGGATGTCGGACGGTTGCCATGCAAACACGTCGACGTTCGCCCGCAGGAAAGCAACGAGCGTGCTTTCCTATTTAGGGTCAAGCGTGGCACTGATGGTGAAAGTACCACCAGTGCCGTCCTCCTTGGCGGGCACCTTCTTTGTCTCTGGCGGAGCCGCCATTGTCTTCTTACACTTGCCGGTGGAGCTCGATGGTGCGTCCTCGACGGCAGCGCAGCACTCCGAAGAGGTGCGTTTGCCGGAGTGGGCCCCAAAGCTCTTACCGGACTTGGTCTTCTCCTTCCCCCCGGGAGCTTCAGCGGCAAGAGTCTTGCTATTTGTTGCGGCTGCTGCTTCCCGATAGATCTTGTCGGCGCAGATAAGGGCATCTTTCTTGTCGCCGGGGACAAAGATGACGCTTATCGGGCCTGGCATCTTGAGCATGTTGTATGCGTAGTGAGAGGCTGCCATGAACTTGGCGAGTGCTGGACGGCCAAGTATCCTATTGTAAGGCAACGTCAAAAGTGACCCTTTCGGTCCTGAAGTTCAGCTCTCCGCCAAACGTCACTGGCAGCGTGATCTTCCCCTTCGGCTTGCTCCTTCCCGGGTTGATCCCTTGGAACGTACCGGTTTCTTCGAGCTCGCTGTCAGGGATTTGGAGTTTGTGGAGCACAGCGGAGGAGATCAGGTTCAAGCCGGCCCCGCCGTCAATTAACATCTTTGTGCCTTTGAGGTTGCGGATAGTTGGTGAAACCAACATCGGCAAGCACCCGACCGCAGTTGTGCGATCAGGGTGGTCCTCAATATCAAAGATGATAGGCGTGCTGGACCATTTTAGAAGTTTACGCGATTCGACAGGTGGTTCTGCTGCATTGACTTCCCGCACCCACTGTTTGAGCTGGCGGTGTGAAGTGTGCAGAGAAGCACCGCCATCAACGCACAAAACTTCCGTGGCTTTCTGAAACTCCTGCTCGCTGGTCTCACCATCATCCATGTCCTCGTCGTCGTCGTCGTCTTCGTCCTTGTCGCGGCCGCGGGGAGGTCTGTCTCCTTGTCGCTGCTTGGCCTTGCCGCGGCGTCCTCCCCGGCCGTTGAATGGCCACTTCTTGCCGGATCCTCCATCACCTCCTTGGGCCTTCTCCTTGTCGCGCCGCTCGTACTCAGCCTTCTGCTGCTCGACGAGCTGCTCGACCCTCTTGCAGTTCTGGAGATCATGACCCTTGGTGCGGTGGATCTTGCAGTAGTGCTTGTCGGTGCCGTCCTGCTTGTCGGCGGCCGCCACAGCCTGGCAGTTGGTGCATGCGGCAGTCTCCTTGCCAGAGCTACCAACTTGGGCTTTCTTGGCGCCAGCCTCCTTGCCGGACTGCTCAACGACTAGCACTTCCTTGTTCTTCTTCTTTCTGTTGTTCCGCCGCCGGTTTTTCTTTGCCGGGGCGGCTTCTTCACTGTCAGATCCTCCTGCGCCTGTATCCTCTCCGGGGAGTTTCCTCCCCTCCTCAGCGCGTGCACACTTGTCGGCCAGGGCATAAAGCTCACTAACATCTCGGATCTTGCACATCGCCATCTCCCCCCTCATCATGCGGTTACGCACGTTCTGATGGAACGCGCTGATAACCGCGGCAGGGTGGACGTCTGGGATGTTGTGCTGGACACGGCTGAACCTCTGGATATACTTGCGCAGGGGCTCTCCTTCCTTCTGGGCGAGCAGGTGAAGGTCACTCTCCTGGCCATGAGGTTTGTGGCCGCCTGTAAAGGCACTGACAAACTGATGGCAGAGATCTGCCCAAGAAGAAATGGAGTTGTCCGGCAAGTGCATGAGCCAGGACCTGACGTTGGGTTTGAGTACCAGAGGGAAGTAGTTGGCAAGGATCTTCTCGTCTCGTCCCCCGACAGCTTGCACCGCGATGGTGTAGATGCTGAGGAACTCCGACGGATGCGTCTTGCCGTCGTACTTCTCTGGCACATCTGGTTTGAAATTCTTCATGCCGGGCCACTGGACTTGCCGCAGCTCACGAGTGAACGCAGGACAACCTACCGCGTACGGCAAGTCGCCTGGTCCCCCTGGCGCTTGCATGTCGACAGTGGGCCCAGCGCGCTGGTCTGACTGACGCCGCGCTTTTCTTCGGCGCTCGATGCGAGTACAAGCGTCTTCGTGTCGGCGATCTTGAAGAACTTGGCGCTGATCGCGACGAGCTCGCGGATCCGATGACGCGGTGGAGTCGCTGTCGAGGTTGACCCGGAGAGTCGGCGATCTTGGCCTTCGGGGCGGAGAGTGCACGGTGATTGCACCCCCACCAGTCTTGTCGTCATCAGCCCGCGCCTGGCTGGCTTGCCGCGGCCGTGACGTGCTCGGCTGCTGCGGAGTGTCGCCGTTAGCGAAGGCAATGAGACTCTGAATGGTGGCCCTCCAGTCATCGGCCTTGTCTGCCGCTGGAGGGAAGTCTAGGAGCAGTTGAGCTCGTGCTAGAGCTTCTGCTGGAGTGGCGGGTAGCGGTGGCGAACGGTGCGAGGAGCGGGACATGCTCGGACTTCTAACCGTGTTAGAAGGAGCAGCATCTCGTCCAGGCGACCGTGCCTTGATCGTGCCGGCACGTTGGTGTGCATGCTGGCCTTGAGCGTCCCGAGATCCGCCGGCTTGGCCTTGACCCAGCAAACGTATGGCACCGTAGGTATCATGACGCTGCCGGTCCCGCACCTCCTGAGACGGGCGCGACGCATGTACGGACGCCGAGGTCTTGGAGTGCTCCCGGTCGTCTGCCTTGTCCTTGGACTTGGCGGCGCCGTGAGTTCCCTCATCGACATCCGTTCTTCTGCCGGCGTCTACCCCACCAGCCGTTGGCTCCGACGGTTGTGGGATCGATGCAGATGGACCTGCTGCCTCCGAAGCTTTCTTCTTCGGCGGCATGTTGATGAAAAAGTTGAAGATCTAGCCCGTGCGCAGGCCGGATCAGGTTCACACAACCTCGACGCGAGCCCCTACCTGGCGCGCCAAAGATGTCGGGGAAACTGATCGCCCACGAACACCTATGGGACCGGAGCCCCTTTTCGGTACGGCAGGGGGCGGAGGATGCACGAAGAGCAGATCGAGGCGTGCACACGAGCAGTTTACCCAGGTTCGGGCCGCACGGATGCGTAAAACCCTACTCCTGCTTTGGTTTGTATTGAGTTCTTGCTCGGGAGCGAAGAGAGCTACAGTACACTCTAACCGCTAGCAAGACCGAGCGTGAGAATGATCCATCCCCCCTCTACGTGCGCATGGGCCTCCTTTTATATGCTCAAGGGGTCACCGACAGATGGCAGCGCAGTTGAGGGTAAAAATGTAAAAAGCTTGGTAGTTGGAACAGTGTTCTATACCTAACCCTGACGGCAGGGGACAAGGGCATTAAATGCCCATCGCCGTCGCCCAAACAGTGCAAAAAGTGACCGTCAGGGGCGCCACCGTCCGCCACGACGGTAGTCTTGTCATCGCTGCTTGCCACCGTGTACCCCTGGCTGCACAGCCTTCCGCCACGTGCGCCTGGAAAGGTCCCAGAGCGACACGTGGGTGGATGCACTGGAGCGCGGGTGCGGAGTGGAAGCTTGCCGCGGCAAGCGCCTTGCCGCAGCTACTATCTTGTCGCTTCCGGGAGCTTGTCGCTCACCGGGCCTTGCCGGGACGCATGGCGCGTTGCGACAAGTTTCTTGAGATGCCTCGGAGGGCCTTCCCGGCAAGCTCCTCTTGCCAGGGTCTTGTCCCTTGAGTGGTTTTGTGCCTTGAGTGGCCTTCCCGGCAAGCTCCTCTTGCCGGGGCCTTGTCTCCTTGCCTTAGATACTTTGTTCTTGAATGGCTCTAAAGGAACCATAAAGGACTTCGGTGGTCGCCCGGCAGGCCTTGCCGCGGGATGCTGCAATTGCCCGTGCACAAGTTCGGGATACTAAGGTACCCCTACTTTAGTACACCGACAAACACACTTTAATATAATTTCTCTCTTTTAGCACGCATCCTAGTGGTTCTTTCTTTGCATTCATCAATGGAAATTCTCATGGCTTTGAGAGACTCATTGATATCATGCTTAGGCGGGATAGATCTAAGTTTCAAAGAATCAACATCAAGAGTAATTATATCCACACTTCTAGCCAATTCATCAATCTTAAGCAATTTTTCTTCAAGCATAGCATTGAAATTCTTTTGCGAAATAATAAACTCCTTAACACTAGTTTCAAATTCAGAAGGCATCTTTCCATAAGAGTTGTTGTAGGAATTATCCTAATTATTAGAGGAATTACTAGGAAAAGGCCTATGATTAAAGTTCCCTCTATAAGCATTGTTACCAAAATTATTCCTACCAACAAAATTCACATCCAAAGATTCATTGTTATTTTCAATCAAAGTGGACAAATGCATATCATTAGGATCAGAAGAAGCACTCTTAGCACTAAATAATTTCATAAGTTCATCCATCTTTCCACTCAAAACACTATTTTCTTCAATAGCATGCACTTTTTTACTAGTAGATCTTTCGGTGTGCCATTGGGAATAATTAACCATAATACTATCTAGGAGTTTGGTAGCTTCTCCTAAGGTAGTTTCTATGAAAGTGCCTCCTGCGGCCGAATCAAAAAGATTTCTTGAAGCAAAATTCAAGCCAGCATAAAAGTTCTGAATAATCATCCATAGATTCAAACCATGTGTAGGGCAATTACGTATCATTAATTTCATTCTCTCCCAAGCTTGTGCAACATGCTCATGATCTAGTTGCTTAAAATTCATAATATCGTTTCTAAGAGAGATGATCTTAGCAGGAGGGAAATACTTAGAGATAAAAGCATCTTTGCACTTATTCCACGAATAAATACTATTTCTAGGCAAAGAGGAAAACCAAGTTTTAGCATGAGCTCTAAGTGAAAACGGAAATAACTTCAATTTAACAATATCGTTATCCGTATCCCTTTTATTTTGCATATCACACAAATCAACAAAGTTGTTTAGATGGGTAGCGGCATCTTCACTAGGAAGGCCGGAGAATTGATCTTTCATGACAAGATTCAACAAAGCAGCATTGACCTCACAAGATTCAGCATTGGTAATAGGAGCAATCGGAGTGCTAATAAAGTCATTATTGTTGGTATTGGAGAAGTCACACAATTTGGTGGGGGAGAGGAAAACGAGAGGCAAAAAAATGTAATGCGAAGGATAAGGGTTTGTGATAGGTACTTGGTATATGACTTTTGCGTAAGCCTCCCCAGCAACGGCGCCAGAAATTCTTCTTGCTACTTCTCGAGCTTGCGTTGTATCCCTCGAAGAGGAAAGGGTGATGCAGCACAGTAGCGTAAGTATTTCCCTCAGTTTTTGAGAACCAAGGTATCAATCCAGTAGGAGACCACGCGTGAGTCCCTCGCACCTGCACAAACAAATAAGAACTTCGCAGCCAACGCGATAAGGGGTTATCAATCCCTTTACGGTCACTTACGAAAGTGAGATCTGATAGAGATGATAGTTTGATATTTTTGGTATTTTTGATTATACGAACATAAAGAAAAAGCGGAAAAGTAAAGTAGATTGTAGATTGATATGTTGAGAAAAGACCCGGGGGCCATAGTTTTCTCAAGTGGCTTCTCTCATTATAGCGATATTCTACGGTGGGTAAACAAATTACTGTCAAGCAATTGATAGAAAAGCGAATAATTATGAGACTATCTAGGCATGATCATTATATATAGGCATCACGTCCGAGACAAGTAGACCGAAACGATTCTGCATCTACTACTATTACTCCACACATCGACCGCTATCCAGGATGCATCTAGTGTATTGAGTTCATACGAATAGAGTAATGCCTTAAGCAAGATGACATGATGTAGAGGGATAAACTCAAACTTAGTTATATGAACCCCATCTTTTTATCCTCGATGGCAACAATACAATACGTGCCTTGATGCCCCTACTGTCACTGGGAAAGGACACCGCAAGATTGAACCCAAAGCCAAGCACTTCTCCCATTGCAAGAACTATAGATCTAGTAGGCCAAACCAAACCAATAATTTGAAGAGACTTGCAAGGATATTATAAACATACATAAAGAGTTCAGAGAAGAACCAAATAATTCTCATAGATAATCCTGATCATAAACCCACAATTCATCGGATCTTGACAAATACACCGCAAAAAGAGATTACATCGAATAGATCTCCTCGAAGACCAAGGAGAACTTTTTATTGAGATCCAAAGAGAGAGAAGAAGCCATCTAGATACTAGCTATGGAACCGAAGGTCTATGGTAAACTACTCACAACTCATGGTGAGGCGATGATGATGATGTAGAAGCACTCTATGGTAGATCCCCCCCTCCGGCGGAGCTCCGAAACAGGCCTCCAGATGGGATCTCACGGGAACAGAAGGTTACGACAGTGGAACTAGGGTTTTCTCTGTTGTTCTGATGGTTTCGGGGTACGTAGGTATATATAGGAGGAAGGAGGGCACCGGGGGCCAAACGTGGGGCCCACGAGGTAGGGGGGGCGCGCCCTATGGGGTGGGGGGGCGCCCCCACCCTCGTGGGCACCACGTATGCCCTACTCCGTGGTTGTCAAGTCTCCCCTGCGTGATTTTCTCCAAAAATATCTCCCCCGAAGGTTTCATTCCGTTTGGACTCCGTTTGATATCCCTTTTCTGTAAAACCCTGAAACAGGCAAAAAACAGCAATCTGGACTGGGCCTTTGGGTTAGTAGGTTAGTCCCAAAAATAATATAAAAGTGTATGACAAAGCCCATTAAACATCCAAAACATCATAAATAATAGCATGGAACAATAAAAAATTATAGATACGTTGGATACGTATCAAGGAGGAATAGGATCATCTTCGTCCTCCTCTTCCGTGAACCAGACATGCGAAGGCTTAAAGACATAAATATCAAGAGATTTGTGGGAGACAGGGCTCTCTTCCCCCGAGCCTTGAGATGACATGATTCCAGATCTGCCAAAAAACAGCAAGAAAGAAGAATAAAAGATTTCTCAACGATACGGAGGTCAATAGGTTTGGGGGGGGGTATATAAAGATTTTTTTTCTTGGGAAACAAGCCAACGAGAAAAAAACAGAGTCCGAAAGGTACCCGCGGTGGGCACAACCCACTGGGGCGCGCATGGCATGCTTGCCACGACCTGGTGTATCGTGCCCACCAGGGTTGCCTTCCTGGATGCTTATTATTTTCCTAATTTTTGTAATATTCCAAAACTAACAAAAAATATTTTTCCGGATTTTGGGAGTCCGTTTACTTACCGTATCACATACCTCCTCTTTTTGACGATTCTGGAGTGTTCTGGAAGGTTAATTTTATGTGTTCTCCAGTGTCATGGTTTGGATAATACAACTTTCAACATTAATAGGAGTACCTGAGATGTAATGTTTGATTCTTTGACCATTGACCACCTTTGGGTTTGTACCTTCGACATTATTTATTTTGATGGCTCCAGAATGATAAACTTATTTGATAACATATGTCCCTTCCCATTTAGGGAGAAGTTTCCCTACAAAGAATCTAAAAAGAGAGTTGTATAATATAACATATTCACCCACTTTGAATTCCCGCTTTTCAATTCTTTTACCATGCCATCTTTTAACTTTTTCTTTGAATAGTTTGGCATTTTCATAAGGTTGGGTTCTCCATTCATCTAGTGAGCTAATATCAAATAACCTCTTTTCACCAGCAAGTTTGAAATCATAGTTGAGTTCTTTATTTGCCCAAAAAGCTTTATGTTCTAACTCAAGAGGCAAATGACAAGCTTTTGCATAAACCATTTGTAAGGAGACATACCCATAGGATTTTTTAGGCTGTTCTATAGGCCCAAAGTGCATCATCCAATTTCTTGGACCAATTCTTTCGAGACCTATTGATAGTCTTTTGCAATATTAGTTTTATTTCTCTATTACTAAGTTCTACTTGACAACTAGAGGATGATAAGGTTATGCAATTCTATGGTTAACATCATACTTGGCAAGCATTTTACGAAAATCACCATGAATAAAGTGTGAACCACCATAATTCATTAAATATCTAGGGACTCCAAACCTCGGGAAAATAACTTCCTTAAGCATTTTAATAGAGGTGTTGTGATCAACACTACTAGTTGGAATAGCTTCTACCCACTTAGTAACATAATCAACATCAACCAAAATATGAGTATACCCATTAGAGGAAGGAAAAGGTCCCATGTAATCAAATCCCCAAACATCAAAAGGTTCAACAGCAAGTGAATAACTCATAGGCATTTCTTGACGCTTACCAATATTACCTATTCTTTGGCATTCATCACAAGATAAGACAAACTTACGAGCATCCTTGAAGAGAGTAGGCCAATAAAAACCAGATTACAATGCCTTATGAGCAGTTCTGTCTCCCGCATGATGTCCTCCATAAGCCTCAGAGTGACATTTTCGTAGGATTTGTTCCTATTCATGCTTAGGTACACAATGTCTAATAATACCATCTACTCCTTTATAAAGATGTGGGTCATCCCAAAAGTAGTGTCTTAAATCATAGAAGAAGTTTTTCTTTTGTTGATAAGTAAAGCTAGTGGGTATGTATTTAGTAATAATATAATTAGCATAGTCAACATACCAAGGTGTGTTGTTAGAAACATTTATTGCAGCTAATTGCTCATCAGGAAAACTATCATCAATAGGTAGTGGGTCATCAAGAACATTCTCCAACCTAGACAAGTTATTAGCTACGGGGTTCTCAGCTCCCTTCCTATCAGTGATATGCAAATCAAATTCTTGTAGCAAAAGAATCCATCTAATGAGCCTATGTTTGGCATCTTTCTTTTCCATAAGATATTTTATTGCAGCATGATCAGTGTGAACAATCACTTTCGACTCCACAATATAGGATCTAAATTTATCACAAGCAAACACGACTGCTAGAAATTATTTTTCAGTCATAGCATAATTTCTTTGTGCACTGTCTAGAGTTTTACTTGCATAGTGAATAACATTCAATTTCTTATCAACTCTTTGCCCTAGAACAACACCAACATCATAATCACTAGAATCACACATAATTTCAAAAGGCCAGTTCCAATCAGGTGGTTGAACAACAGGTGCATAAATTAAGGCTTTCTTGAGTGTTTCGAAGGCTTCTACACAATCATCATCAAAAACAAAAGGAATATCCTTTTGTAAAAGATTTGTAAGAGGCCTAGAAATTTTAGAAAAGTCAGCATGACCAAGGAAACTACAAATACCTTTGATATCCTTAGGACATGGCATTTTCTTGATTGCATCAACCTTAGCTTTGTCCACATCAATACCTCTTTCGGAAATTTTAAAACAATACCTTCATTAACCATAAAGTGGCATTTCTCCTAATTCAAGACAAGATTAGTTTGCTCACATCTCTGCAAAACTCGATCAAGATTGCTTAAACAATCATCAAAAGACTTCTCATAAACGGAAAAGTCATCCATGAAAACCCAATTTTTTTTCACAAAAATTAGAGAATATAGCAGTCATACATCTTTGAAAGGTAGCAGGTGCATTACATAAGCCAAAAGGCACACATCTATAAGCAATAAGCATAAGTTTCAAAAGGACAAGTGAAAGTGGTCTTTTCTTGGTCAGGTTGCAAAATAGGTATTTGTGAGAAACCAGAATATCCATCTAGGAAACAAAAGTGTGTGTGCTTGGATAATCTTTCTAGAATTTGATCAACAAAAGGTAGAGGATAATGATCTCTTCTAGTAGCTTTGTTTAATTTTCTAAAATCAATTACCATTCTATAGCTAGTAACAATTCTTTGTGGAATAAGTTCATTCTTATCATTAGGAACAACAGTAATACCTCATTTCTTAGGGACACAATGAACATGACTTACCCATCTACTGTCAGCTATAGGATAGATTATACCAGCTTCCAGAAGTTGTAATATTTCCGTTCTTACCCCTTCTTTCATCTTCGTATTTAACCGACATTGGTGATCAATAACGGTTTTAGCACCAGGTTCCATGTTAATCTTCTGCTGACATAGAGTGGGACTAATGCCCTTAAGATCATCAAGAGTATATCCAATAGCGGCTCGGTGCTTCCTCTGAATTTTCAACATTCTTTCTTCTTCATGTTCTGAAAGGATAGCACTAATAATAATAGGATATATCTTTTCTCACCAAGATAAGCATATTTCAAAGTGTCAGGTAGTTGTTTTAATTCAAACACAGGATCACGTTTAGGTGGAGGAGGACCTCCTAGATTTTCAATAGGCAAATTGTGTTTAAGTAGAGGCTGTTGTTCAAACAAGATTTTATCTATTTAATTTCTTTCATGCACATGGAAATCATTTTCGTGGTCTAGCAGATATTGCTCGAAAGGATCAGTAGGAGGCACACCAATAGAAGTAAGACCAATAATTTCATCCTTACTAGGTAAATCTTATTTGTGAGTTTTTCTACTAAACTTGGAAAAATTAAACTCATGAGACTCATCACCAAAACTAACACCGACACTTTGTTTTGCACAATCTATTGTAGCATTGACGGTGCTCAAGAAAGGTCTACCAAATATTATGGGACAAAAGTCATCTTGTAGGGAACCAAGGACTAGAAAATCAGTAGGGTATTTTGTTTTCCCACACAAGACTTCAACATCTCTAACAATCCCAAGTGGTGTGATGGTGTCTCTATTAGAAAGTTTAATAGTAACATCTATGCCTTCTATTTCAGCTGGTGCTATGTCATTCATAATTTCTTGTTACAAAGTAAAAGGAATAGCACTTATGCTAGCACCTATGTCACATAAACCATGATAACAGTGATATCCCATTTTAACTGAGATGACATGCATGCCAACTACGGGTCTGTGTTTATCCTTCCCATTAGGTTTGGCTATTCTGGCTGCTTCACCAACTAAATAAATAACATGACGTACATGTTATCGGCCAAGAGATCTTTAACCATAGCAACGCTAGGTTCTACTTTGATTTTCTCAGGGGGTTTAGGTGCTCTAATATTACTTCTACGGACCACAGTTGAAACCTTAGCATGCTCCTTTATCTTAACAGGAAAATGTGGTTTCTTAATGTAAGTAGTATGAACAACTGGATCAACATTGTAGACAATAGTTTCTTCTTTATAAACTACTGGTTCTTTAATTTCTTCTTTAATAGGGGGGGGGGGTGATATTTCAACCACTTATCTTTAGGGAGATCAACATGAGTAGCAAAAGATTCATAGAAAGAGACTACTATCTCAGAATCAAGTCCATATTTAGTGCTAAACTGTTGAAAAGCATCTGTATTCATAAAAGATTTAACACAATCAAACTTAAGCTTAATACATGTCTCTTTACCTTCGCCGAGTTCCCAATCTTCAGAGTTGCATTTAATTCTTTCCAAGAGATCCCACCTAAATTCAATAGTCTTCTTCATAAAATAACCGACACAAGAAGTATCGAGCATGGATTGATCATTACGAGAAAGCCGGGCATAGAAGTTCTGAATGATAATTTCTCTCGAGAGCTCATGATTGGGGCATGCATATAAGATTGACTTGAGCCTCCCCCAAGATAGAGCGATACTTTCTCCTTCACGAGGCCAAAAATTATATATATAATTCCGATCATGATGAACTAGATGCATATGATCATTTTTTGATGGAATTCCATTTTCAAATGATTCCAATTCCAGGATCCAATATCATCGCATAGCCTATACCATGTCAATGATTTTCCCTTCAGAGATAAAGGGAAGACCTTTGTAAGGGCATATTTCTCCCTAAGTAGTTTTGGTGATTGATGACAATGCATTTGCGGACTAATCGTGTGCTCTAAGCTTCTACAGGTATATCTCACTTAGGCACAAGACGATTGATTGCCCCTCGAATTCGATGGAAGACGGTGTTTCCTTTTTGCTCCCTGTCGGTGGCTTTGAGTAATAGGAAAGCCGTACTATTAAGAGGGGGTACGCTTCGGAAAGGTTTGGGTGGAATCAACACGTACACATCTTTCTCTCACACCACCTTTCCCTTGCTTCTCTAGAGTTCCAACCGCTTATTATCGTATATGCAAAACTTGACTTCTTAACTAAATCATCTACCTGGCAAGCGGTAGTACCGCTCCTTAAAGCGGTAGTACCGCACAGCAACGCGGTAGTACCGCCTGAAGACACGGTAGTACCGCACCAGCGGTAGTACCGCGGCTCTAGAGCGGTAGTACCGCGTATCTGGCCCGACACTGATTCTAAGTGCAGAAGTAGGCGCGGAAGTAAATTTTTACTTCCGCATCCTATGCGGTAGTACCGCTTACTCCAAGCGGTAGTACCGTGTCGCGTTTTGCTACTACCGTTTTCTCTGCGGATGTAGCCGCAGATGTAATTTATTTCATCCGTGGTCGTCAATCATGTCACAAGTTTTTGCCTAGCGGTAGTACCGCTCAGCCAGCGGTAGTACCGCAACTTACGTGCGGTACTACCGCTCTCTGCGGGCTGAAAACGCACATAACGGTTGGATTAGCTCTCCCACTATATATAGGGGGTCTTCTTCTCCAAGAAGACTGACCTCTTCCCCCACTACTCCATTGTTGCTCCAAAAGCTCAATTTCCGCCCGATCTCTCTCCCTAGCCAATCAAACTTGTTGATTTGCTCGGGATTGCTTGAGGAGGCCTCGATCTACACTTCCACCAAGATATATTTGATTCTCCCGACTAATACTTTGTGGATCTTGTTACTCTTGGGTGTTTGAGCACCCTATACGGTTGAGGTCACCTCGAAGCCATATTCCATTGTGGTGAAGCTTCGTGGTTTTGTTGGGAGCCTCCAAGTTGTGGAGATAGCCCCAACCTTGTTTGTAAAGGTTCGGTCGCCGCTTTCAAGGGCACCACTAGTGGAATCACGGCACCTTGCATCGTGTGAGGGCGTGAGGAGAATACGGTGGCCCTAGTGGCTTCTTGGGGAGCATTGTGCCTCCACACCGCTCCAACGGAGACGCACTTCCCCTCAAAGGGAAGGAACTTCGGCAACACATCCTCGTCTCCACCGGTTCCACTTGTGGTTATTTCTTACCTTTACTTGTGCATGCTTTACTTGTTCAACTCCTATCGCATGCTTGTGTAGTTGTTACCCTTCTTTCCTTTAGTTGTCATCTTAGTAGAATATCTAGACAACTTACTTTGTCATTTAATTTAAAGTGGTTAAGAAAAGTTAAAAATTGTTAGTTGCCTATTCACCCCCCCTCTAGTCAACCATATCGATCCTTTCAATTGGTATCAGAGCCTCGTCTCTTTTTTAAGGACTTTACCGTCCAAAGAGTATGGGTGACAACGTAGTCGAGACGGAGGACCATTCCGGTGGAACTCCGTCGTTGCCTACGTCAGATGGGGGAGCCTCGGTCTCTCGTGAGGAGTTCAATGTGGCCTTGACCACATTGAAAGTATCACTAGTGAGCGAGGTCAAAGGCATGTTTAAAGATTTGCTTGAGGGGCTTAAATTATCCACCACACCGTTGGAACTGGCTCGTCCCGCTACCAACGTGTCGGTGGCTAATCCCGACAAGGGAGAAGCTAGTAGTGAACAAGCCCCGGTTACTAAGAATGGGAGTGGAAAATTTGCCCAATCCGCTCCTCCTACTCACTATGGAGGACCCGTTCCTACACCGCATTTAAATTCCGTTGGGCCCCCTCCCAAGTTTATCAAAAATACTGATTTTGCTACTTGGGTGTTTCGTTTCAAACGTCATATTAATCATTGTTCTACTAACCTTTGGAGAATCATTGAGCAAGGTTTTTATCCGTATGATCCCGACAACATGACTCCAAGAGAAACTGCAGATCATCAGTTCAACGAGTCCGCTCTTTGCATTCTTCAAGATTCCATCCCTCCTGAAGACATTGCACATCTTCGACCCTTCACTGTGGCCAAGGAAGCTTGGGAGCATGTTGGCACGATGTTCAAGGGAAGCACCAGTATTCAACGTTCCAACTATGAAGTGGTGCAAGATGAAGCTGATGAGTTTGCTATGATCGAAGATGAAGATCCTCGTGAACTTTATCAAAGATTAACTATCCTTGCGGTTTCTCTTCGAGATCATGGCAGTAAGGATACGGATGACAATTGGATCAAGCGAAAGTTCCTCAAGGCCATGATGCCCTATCATAAGGCCATGTCCTCTGTCATACGTAAGAGACCGGACTTCCACACTTTATCCTCAAATGAAGTGTTGGATGAGTTTGTTGCCATGAGGATCTTGGACGTGACCTCCGACAATGCGGTCTTAAGAGCTCAACGATCAAAGAAGCCTAATCTTGCACTGAAGGCCAAGGCTTGTGTGGAAGAGGAGGAAGTAGAAGATGATGATGAGTGTAACCCCGAGGACACCAAATATGCCTATCATGAGCACATGGCTCTTGCTTCAAGGCAATTCTGGGGCAAGAAGAACACAAGATCCAACTTCAACAGGAACAACTCTAGTGGGAACAAGGGGAAGCAACGAGTAAGGACATGCTTCAACTGTGGAAATGTAAGTCACTTCGTTGTGGATTGCCCATATGAGAAGAGAGAAGACTTTGGAGGCAAGCTTATTCGGAAGGACAAGTCAAAGTCCTATCCCAACAAGAACAACTTCATCAAGAAGACTCCTCCGAAAGTGTTGGTGGCCCAAGAAGAATATGTGGAGGATGATGATAATAATGAAGACGATGAGGTGACCACTATGGCCACAATTGCAATTGCAACTACTCCGCACTCATCTCTCTTCGACTCACCAAACGAGAACATCACCGCCAAGTGTCTCATGGCCAAGGCCACCAACAAGGTAACCCCAAACATCAATACTACTATCTCTTCTAATCCTTCATTGACCAATTGTATTGATGAGGGTGAGGGTGTTAAGGAGGGAGAAAATGAATTTGAGTTGTTCATGAAAAATCTCAAGGGCAAACCCAAGAAGAATTTTGTTGCTCTCTTGGAACAACTCGGTGAGGCCAATGACATGATCGAGGCTCACGAGGAAACCATTACTAAAACGGAAGGACATAGTCGAGACTATGCCGATGAGATATCGGATCTCTCTAACGCCCTAGAGGAAGAGCGTGGTCTTCGTTTGGTTCTTGAGGAGTCACACAACGATGGTCATGCTAAATTAAAGAAAGATCTTGATCATGCATTAGTTGTCTCTCGCGTCCTTAACTCCGAGAAGGCAAAACTTGAGGTTGACCATGCTAAACTCAAAGAGGAGTTTGACATTCTTGACAAGGCTCACAAGGCCTTGAAAAGTATGCATACTACTCTCAAGGAGTCTCATGACCAACTCCAAGTTTCGCTAACCAAGGAAAAGGCTATCTTTCCTCGCATGGTTTTAATTGATAATGCAAATGCTACTAACCCATGTTGCGAGCATGTGCATCTTGTTGAAGAGAATGCCGAGTTGAAGAAGCAACTTGAGAAAGGCCTTGTGACTTGCATACAAGGTGAGAAGAACCTCAACACCCTTTTGAGCAATCAAAAGGAAGTTGTGGCAAAGGAAGGAATTGGGTTTGTTCCTAAGCCCAAGAAGAAGAAGAATGACAAGACCAAGCAACCACCCCCTCTCCGACAATATTTTGTGAAAGAAGGAGAGGGCACGTCCACAAAGAAGAAAAGTGGTGGTGTCAAGAAAAACTCCACCATACCATCAAACATGGCCGACGATTTTAATCCTTCATATGTTTTATGCCGTGCTAGTGATGGTCATGTGTTTGGTAAATTTGTTGGTTCTTCTTATGAGTACATTGCATGGTCCATTTGGGTTCCTAAGACCCTTGTTACTAACCTCAAAGGACCCATTACCAAATGGGTACCTAAATCCAAGCATTGATCTATTGTAGGAGTTTGCTTCCGGTGGGGGATCATGGTTGCTCGATAGCGGAGCCACAAATCATATGACCGGAAGCAAATACTTGGTGGTGGACGTGCATCTCGGTTCATCTATGGCCACCAACGTCGAATGGGGTGATGCTTCATCCTCTAAGGTATTGGGACTCGGCAAGGTTGTTATCTCTCATGATCTCACGATCGAGAAAGTCATGCTTGTTGAGTCCCTTGCATACAATTTACTTTCTGTACGCCAACTTGCACTCATGGGCTTTGCTACATTCTTTGATATTGATACCGTGGCCCTCTTGTGGAGCAAGACTCTTAAAGTAGCCTATGTTGGGCATGTCCAGAACGGCCTTTAGGTGGTTAACTTCTCGAAGCAATCCACTAAGGTCGCGACATGCCTAATGGCTAAAGTTGATGTGGGATGGCTTTGGCATCGTCGTTTGGCCCACGTCAATATGAGATCTTTGCAAAGTCTTCTCAAGGGGGACCATGTCCGAGGACTAACAAATGTTAGCTTTGCCAAAGATCGTGCTTGCAGGGCTTGCATTGAAGGAAAATTACATGAGAAGGCTCACCCTCCCACGACTATCATCTATTCAAAGAGACCCCTAGAGCTCCTCCACATGGACCTCTTTGGGCCTCCATCTTTTGATAGTCTTGGGGGTAGGAAGTATTGCTTGGTGATTGTGGATGATTACTCAAGATACACCTGGGTATACTTCTTCAAGAAGAAGAGTGCGACCCAACAAACCGTCATCAACTTTGCAAATGAAGCTCAACGACAACATGAAGCAAATATTTTGATGATCAGAAGTGACAACGGCACCGAGTTCAAGAAATACACCTTGGACGAGTTTGGTGATGAGGGGATCCAACATCAATATTCAGCCCCTTATACCCCTCAACAAAATGGTGTAGCGGAGAGAAAGAACCGAACTCTAATGGATGCTGCAAGAACCATGATGGCTGAATTCAAATCTCCATACAACTTTTGGGCCGAAGCCATCAACACCGCTTGCCATGCATCAAATCGTCTCTATCTCCACAAAGGCTTGAACAAAACTCCGTATGAGATTCTTACCGGTAACAAGCCCAATCTCAAGTACTTCTGGGTATTCGGGTGTAAGTGTTTCATTCTCAAGAAAGGTGTTCGTTTGTCTAAATTTGAATCTAGAGCTCATGAGGGCATATTTGTTGGTTATGCTACAAACTCTCATGCTTACCGTGTCCTCAACAAGTCCAATGGACTCATTGAGGAGACGAGTAACGTAGAGTTTGATGAAAATAACGGCTCCCAAGTGGAGCAAAGTGGTACTTGTGATGCAGGTGATGAAATTCCTCCTCAAGCCATAAGAAGAATGGGTGTCGGATATATCCTACCCATTGAGGAACCCCTTGTGGCCGAAGGAGAAGGACAATGTTCCACTCAAGTGGAACCATCACCAACCCAAGACCCACACGCTTCCGAAGAACAAAGTGAAGGCCCTCAACCTGATGAACAAGGCCAAGTGCAAGATCAATCTCAAGTTGGTGGAGAGCCACCAAATGATGCACAAGGCCAAGTTCTGTCCCCCGAGCAAGATCAAGATCAAGAGGAAGCTCAAGATCAAGATCTAGCTCCTGGCGACGCTCAAGATGATCAACTCAGTGCTCCTCAGTTAACACTTGAAGAGCAATTAGAGCGTCGTGCTGCAAAAGTTGCCTCCAGGCTTGCTTCCAACGAGCATCACATCGAGAACATTCTAGGAAGCATCAAAAGGGGGGTAAGCACTCGTAGACAATTAGCAAACTATTGTGCTCATCAAGCTTTTGTCTCCTGTGTTGAACCTCAGAAGGTTTATGAGGCGCTCGAAGACCCTGATTGGCTCAATGCCATGCATGAAGAACTCCATAACTTCGAGCGCAACAAGGTGTGGCGTCTGGTGCCAAGACCAAAGGAGAACCATAATGTCATTGGAACCAAATGGATCTTTAAGAACAAGCAAGATGCTCATGGCATTATCATCCGCAACAAGGCGCGTCTGGTGGCTCAAGGCTACTCCCAAGTCGAGGGTATCGACTACGGTGAAACCTTTGCCCCCGTTGCTCGTCTTAAATCCATTCGTTTGTTGCTTGCCTATGCTTCCCATCATAACTTTAAATTACAACAAATGGATGTGAAAAGTGCATTTCTTAATGGTCCTATTAATGAGTTGGTGTATGTTAAACAACCCCCGGGGTTCGAGGATCCTAAGTTCCCCAATCACGTGTACCAACTCGATAAGGCACTCTATGGCCTTAAACAAGCCCCACGTGCGTGGTATGAGCATCTTACCGAGTTGCTACAAGATCGTGGGTTTGAAATTGGGAAAACCGACCCCACTCTTTTCACTAAGAAGGTCAAAAGGGAGTTGTTTGTATGCCAACTATATGTTGATGATATTATATTTGGTTCTCCTAACAAAGCTTTCAATGATGAGTTCGCCGCACTCATGACCACACATTTTGAGATGTCCATGATGGGAGAGTTGAAGTACTTCCTTGGATTTGAGATCAAACAAAGAAGAGAAGGCATCTTCATCAAACAGTCCAAGTATACTCAAGACATGCTCAAGAGGTTCAATCTAAGTGATGTCAAGCCGGCTACTACTCCAATGCCAACCAAATGCCAACTTGACATTGATCCCAATGGTAAAGCGGTGGATCAAAAGGTATATCGCTCCATGATCAGATCCTTGCTTTACCTTTGTGCATCTAGACCGGATATTATGTGGAGTGTAGGAATTTGTGCATGGTTTCAAGCCTCACCTAAGGAGAGTCACTTTGTGGCTGTCAAACGAATCTTTCGATATTTGGCTCATACCCCAAACTTTGGCTTATGGTACCCAAGAGGAGCAAACTTCAACCTTGTAGGTTTCTCTGATTCTGACTGGGCGGGAGACAAAGTGGACAGGAAGTCCACTTCGGGAGGGTGCCAATTTCTTGGTTGCTCTCTTGTTAGTTGGTCTTCCAAAAAGCAAAGTTGTGTATCTCTCTCGTCCACCGAAGCAGAGTATGTGGCTGCTGGCAGTTGTTGTGCTCAACTCTTATGGATGAGACAAACTTTAAAGGATTATGGTGTCACTTGTGACAAAGTGCCTCTTTGGTGTGACAATGAAAGTGCCATCAAGATTTCTCTCAACCCGGTGCTACACTTCAAGACGAAGCATATTGAGATTCGGTATCACTTCATCCGGGATCACATAAGGCAAGGAGAGATCGAGCTTCACTACATCAACACTCATGATAACCTTGCAGATATCTTCACGAAGCCATTGGATGAAGCAAGATTTCGCGAGTTAAGGCATGAGCTAAATATCATCGATTTGAGCAATGTGGTTTGAGTCTATGCACACACCCCTCACACTCAACATAGTTATCTTGTCTAGATGTAGGCATGGACATAGGGGGAGTATTGTTCTCTCAATGAACCGTTCCTCCCCCCATTATGCATAAACTAATCAAGTCTTTATCATTTGCCATACATAGTTGGTTTAAATGCTTCAAGTCGAGTATTGGTCATGGGCCCAAGGATAATTCTTCGCGGTGCCATATCTATGAACTCAAACATAGGTGGCCTCGGCCACCGCCCTCCTCTGAGGAGTTGTGTTATTTGCTTTGCTTGTGCATGCGTTTGCTTTTCTCTCTTTTATGCTTAAAGCCTCTTGTCAAAACGTGCAAGCTCTTGGAGGAGCGGTACTACCGTGCTTGTTTACGGTACTACCGCAAAGGGGTTACGGTACTACCGCACGACCAGCACGGCAATATTTATTTACTGCCGCTGGTAGGGCGGTACTACCGCGATGATCGCGGTACTACCGCACATTTTCGAACGGGTGGGGGTTATAAGCAGGCAGGGGGAGTTCCAACTCCCCCATACCCATTCACTCCTAACCCCCACGTCATCCCTATCTTTCCCTCTCAAGAATGCCGTCGGAGGACCTCGCCGGATCTCCTCCCTCGGCCACTCTCCTCGCATTCCAACCGGTGGGATCGCTCCCCATCGCGCCCTCTTGCCATGGATGAAGGTTTCTCCCCTTTTCCCCTCTTCTTGTTGCCTTGTTGTTGTTTTTTAGGGTTAGGGGAGATGCTTAGTGTTCTTGTGTTCTTCGTGTTCTTATCCATGGAAGTTTAGGATGTAGGAGAGTGTTTTTGCACTAGAAATACGAATATGTATGTTGCTACCAAGGTACTATGATCAGCCGTAGTACCGCTAGTCGATCTATATGGCCTTCTCTAGATCTGTTCCTCTCAGATCTGTTCTGTGCGGTACTACCGCTGGAGAACCGCGGTACTACCGCCCGATCTGGTCCAGATCAGATCTGACCAGAGCGGTACTACCGCTGTCCTCAGTGGTACTACCGCTCTGGCGGAAGTAAAATTTTACTACCGCTTGCTGAGCGGTACTACCGCTCCCCAACGCGGTACTACCACTGCGCAAGCAGCACTGATTTTTTTCTTCCGCTCCTGTACACGGAAGTACATTCTTACTACCGCAGAGTATGCGGTACTACCGCATCCACCATGTGGTACTACCGCTTACTAAGCGGTACTAATTTTTTACTTCCGCGTATGGTCAGCAGTACTACGGCTTGTGTCATATTGTCTTCGTAGCATGTACACATTCCACTTTCTACTGGTTTCTTGTGCTTTTTGAGGCTTTGGCATTGATTCTCTTTGTGTTTTTGTCGTGTTCTTGTGGTTGTGTTTTAGGTGGTGGCTCCGGTTTCGATGCTCGTCGTACCAACCCTGTCCGCGACACCGGATCCAAGCGTCTGCGTACCCCCAGTGATGTGCCAGAGGGCTCCAATCCCCAGCGCAGGTTCAAGACTGCCGCCAACAAGTGAAAGGAATCCTCAATGTCTATGGAAGAGATGCCAGCTGCTGAGTTCATGGCACGTAGGAAGCAAAACCCATATGGAGAACCCCGTGCTTCGTTTCCTGGTGATGAGCTTTTCTGGACCAGGCAGCAGTATCGCATCTACCAGGAGGTGCTCAAGAGCAAGACCAACCTGTACGTGGATGCTCACTGGGTAGATGTGGACCACATGCGGAAGGACACCAACCGGGCCTACTTTGCCGAGGCTCTTGATCTGGTCGAGCAGTTGGGACTTGAGCACATCATGACCTTCCAGATGATTTTGATCCGGAGATTACTGCTCAGTTCTATGCTTCAGTCAATTTCCACACCAAGGAGGATCGCCCAATGACATGGATGACCAATGGTCACAAGATGACTTCTTCTTGGAAGGAGTTCATGGATCTTCTTCAGATTCCTGACGAGGGATTCCACAACCCAATTGGATTTCGGCCTCACGCCAATCCTGAATCTGCCAACAAAGACAAGCTGCTACCATTCTATGTGGAGAAGACTCTTGCTAGTGGCAAGAAGACATGGGTGTTGAACCCCTTCTTGGACATCATGTACCAGATCTTTCGCAACACTCTGTTTCCTCGCGTTGGAGACAAGGACAAGGTCCATGCCTACCTGGTTTACATGCTGCTGATGTGTGAAGAGGCTCGCACCACCCAGACTCCACCACTTGACATCTCCCATATCATGTGGAATGAGCTCCGTTTTGCCATCTACACTCGCAAGGTACCCATCTATGGTCCATTCTTGTTTCTGCTGATCTCCAAGAACTGGGAGAAGCTATACCCTGAGGAGGAGTTCGAGGCCTACTGTTTCCGTCATGATCCCATCCGTCTTCGCATCAAGACTCGATGGGCCAACACCACCACTCGTGCGCAAGCTGCTGCAGCCCAGATTGGCACTGATGAGGAGCCTGTGGAGGAGGCTGATGATGAAGGCCCTGGAAGATTTGCTCCTTCTTCCTCCTCTGCTGTGGAGGAGCCTTCTTGGGCTAAAAAGCTTAAGCAAAAGATGAAGGCCCTCTTCTGCATGCAGGCTAAGGGTCAATACAGGGCTCATGTGACTGACAAGAAGACACGCCAGCGTGACAAGAAGCTTTTGGCGGTCTATGGAGAGGACGTGTCAAATGGGTCAGAGGATAACATCACCCCTGAGGCAACTTAGATGGCCCGTCAGGGGTACAAGTGGTCTGAGTCTGACGAGGAGTATCAGGAGGAGCAGCCGGGATCTGATGATGAGTACGATGACTGAGTTTCTCCAGGGCTGCCACCCTTCTTCGTGTCCTCTTTCCCCTTTGTGGTGTCTCGATGACAAAGGGGGAGAGAGTGATTTGCGTCTTGTGCCAGTTGCCAGTTGTTTCTTTTCGAACTCTGTTTATTTGCGTGCTTTTGTGTCGTGTGCGTGAGACTATCGTATGGTGTAAGACATATGCTCCTCTATTGTTGAACTTGTCGTTATGTCTTTATTATTATGTCATGAGCAGTTAATTTACTTTCCCTTGCTTATGTGCTCAGTGGTATATAAGGAGTTTATCTTGTGAAGAATATAGGGGGAGCACTGAACCTTGTATGTGTGTTGTGCAGTCCAAAGCATAATCTTGTGTAGGCACACATCCAGGGGGAGCTCACCTATATTCTAGTTTTAGGATTGCATACTCTCGTATGTTATTTTGTGCAAATCCCGTATTGTCATCAATCCACCAAAAAGGGGGAGATTGCAAGGGCATATTTCTCCCTAAGTAGTTTTGGTGATTGATGACAATGCATTTGCGGACTAATCGTGTGCTCTAAGCTTCTACAGGTATATCTCACTTAGGCACAAGACGATTGATTGCCCCTCGGATTCGATGGAAGACGACGTTTCCTTTTTGCTCCCTGTCGGTGGCTTTGAGTAATAGGAAAGCCGTACTATTAAGAGGGGGTCCGCTTCGGAAAGGTTTGGGTGGAATCAACACGTACACATCTTTCTCTCACACCACCTTTCCCTCGCTTCTCTGGAGTTCCAACCGCTTATTATCGTATATGCAAAACTTGACTTCTTAACTAAATCATCTACCTGGCAAGCGGTAGTACCGCTCCTTAAAGCGGTAGTACCGCACAGCAATGCGGTAGTACCGCCTGAAGACACGGTAGTACCGCACCAGCGGTAGTACCGCGGCTCCAGAGCGGTAGTACCACGTATCTGGCCCGGCACTGATTCTAAGTGCAGAAGTAGGCGCGGAAGTAATTTTTACTTCCGCATCCTATGCGGTAGTACCGCTTACTCTAAGCGGTAGTACCGTGTCGCGTTTTGCTACTACCGTTTTCTCTGCGGATGTAGCCGCGGATGTAATTTATTTCATCCGTGATCGTCAATCAGGTCGCAAGTTTTTGCCTAGCGGTAGTACCGCTCCCAGAGCGGTAGTACCGCTCATCCAGCGGTAGTACCGCAACTTACGTGCGGTACTACCGCTCTCTGCGGGCTGAAAACGCACATAACGGTTGGATTAGCTCTCCCACTATATATAGGGGGTCTTCTTCTCCAAGAAGACTGACCTCTTCCCCCACTACTCCATTGTTGCTCCAAAAGCTCAATTTCCGCCCGATCTCTCTCCCTAGCCAATCAAACTTGTTGATTTGCTCGGGATTGCTTGAGGAGGCATCGATCTACACTTCCACCAAGAGATATTTGATTCTCCCCACTAATCCCTTGCGGATCTTGTTACTCTTGGGTGTTTGAGCACCCTAGACGGTTGAGGTCACCTCGAAGCCATATTCCATTGTGGTGAAGCTTCGTGGTTTTGTTGGGAGCCTCCAAGTTGTGGAGATAGCCCCAACCTTGTTTGTAAAGGTTCGGTCGCCGCCTTCAAGGGCACCACTAGTGGAATCACGACACCTTGCATCGTGTGAGGGCGTGAGGAGAATACGGTGGCCCTAGTGGCTTCTTGGGGAGCATTGTGCCTCCACACCGCTCCAACGGAGACGTACTTCCCCTCAAAGGGAAGGAACTTCGGCAACACATCCTCGTCTCCACCGGTTCCACTTGTGGTTATTTCTTACCTTTACTTGTGCATGCTTTACTTGTTCAACTCCTATAGCATGCTTGTGTAGTCGTTACCCTTCTTTCCTTTAGTTGTCATCTTAGTAGAATATCTAGACAACTTACTTTGTCATTTAATTTAAAGTGGTTAAGAAAAGTTAAAAATTGTTAGTTGCCTATTCACCCCCCCTCTAGTCAACCATATCGATCCTTTCAACCTTCTTCTTAGCTTCATCTCCAGGTAAACCTGCAAGCTTAAATAATCCACAAATTTCATCCACATATATCAAATGCATATCAAGATGTGCGGTTCCATCTCCTACATAAGGATCAGCTAGCAGTTGTTCTATCATACCTGAAGGAATTTCATATTCAGTATTTTCAATAGGTGAAGTAGGTTGAGGGGAAACAAATCGTGGTTCCGGTCGAGGTGAAGATACCCCGAACAAACCCCTCAAAGGATTTTTATCCATAGTGACAAGTGACAATAAATTTCAGCACTTAGTAATAATTTTTCCTTACCAAGAGCGCTTCACTCCCCGGCAACGGTGCCAAAAAAGATTCTTGATGTCCCACAAGTATAGGGGATCAATCGTAGATAAGTAAGAGTGTCGAACCCAACGAGGAACCGAAGGAAATGACAAGTGGTTTTCAGCAAAGTAATGTCTGCAAGCACTGAAATAGTAAGTAACAGATAGTTTGATAGCAAGATAATTTGTGACGAGCAAGTAAAGGTAATGGCGAAAAGTATGCGGAAAGATAGCCCAATCCTTTTGTGACAAAGGACATGCCAAGACGGTTTCTTATAATGAGCGAAGTGTTCTTGAGGGCACACGGGAATTTCATCTAGTCACTTTCACCATGATGGCTTGATTCATGTTCGCTACTTTGATAATTTGATATGTGGGTGGATCGGTGCTTAGGTGCTGTTCTTACTTGAACAACCCTCCTACTTATGGTTAACCCCCTCGCAAGCATCCACAACCACGAGAAAAGTATTAAGATAAAATCTAACCATATCATTAAAGTTTTGGATCCAAATCGGTCCCTTACGAAGTAGCGCATAAACTAGGGTTTAAGCTTCTGTCACTCCAGCAACCCATCATCTAATAGCTACTCCACAATGCATTCCCTTAGGCCCAAATATGGTGAAGTGTCATGTAGTCGATGTTCACATGACACCACTAAGGGAATCTCAACATACATATTATCAAAATATCTAACACATATCAAGTTCACATGATTACTTGCAACATGATTTCTCCCGTGACCTCAAGAACAAAAATAACTACTCACAAATGACAAAAATGTTCATGATCGGAGGGATATTAAATGGCATAACAAATCTGAACATATAATCTTCCACCAAATAAACCATATAGTAATCAACTACAAGATGTAATCAACACTACTAGCTACCCACAAGCACCAATCTTCGGTTTCAGTACAAAGATTGAACACAAGAGATGAACTAGGATTTGAGAGGATATTGTGCTATTGAAGATGTTGATGGAGATTGCCCTCCCTAAGATGGGAGAGTTGTTGGTGATGATGATGACGACGATTTTCCCCTCCGGGGGGGGGGGGGG
>LR738710.1:511872588-512150699 GCA_902687465.1 Secale cereale
GGGGGGGGGAAAGTTCCCAGGAGGAATCGCTCTGCTAGAGGGAAAAAGTGCTCGTGCCCAAGTTCCGCCTCGAGACAGCGGTGTTCCGTCCAGAAGTCCTCCCTTATTTTTTCTAGGTCAAAATGACTTATATACCAGAAGAGGGGCACCAGAGGTGGGCCGAGGGCATAATCCATTAGGGCGCACCTGGGGGCCCTGGCGCGCCCACGTGGGTTGTGCCCACCTGGTGGGCCCCCTCTGGTAGTTATTGGCTCCAATATTCCTTATTTATTCAATAAAAAATCCTCGTGAATTTTCAGCCCATTTTGAGTTGTGCAGAATAGGTAGTATGGCGTTGTTTTTCCAGGTCCAGATTTCCAGCTGCCGGTATTCTCCCTCTTGATACAAACCTGACATATTATGAGAGAAAATACATTAGAATTACTCCAAAAAGCATCATTATGCATGAAAACACTATAAACAACAATAAGAAAGCACAATGCAAAATGGATGTATCAGCAGGGCGCTCTAGGAGGGTCTCCCCACCCCATAAGAGGGGGATGGTGTTGCTATGAAGATGGCTGTTAGCGATGGCCTTGAAGTATGCCGTGTTGGCATCACCACGTAGGACCCAAAACTGAGTGCCTCTCTGGCGCGAGAATGTCTCCTCATCGGTGTAGATCACCGTCAGGTTGTCCTTTAGATCATATCAAAGTAGCCACTCATCATGGGAGAGGCCTAAAGAGTATGCCCGAAGGTCTAGGGCCTGGATGGATTCGAGGAGCCCCCTCTTACATTCACGAAGATTATGACCCAGGTTGGCACCCCAACCCTTCATAAACTAGCGGGCTAGCTTTGTACAGAATTGCGAGGAGTCGACGATAGAAACTGAGCGGTGAGGGGAATCACGTGCGGCCACCCAGCGCGCGCGTACTGCATCAACAAAACTGGTCTGATTAAGCCAAAAGGCATCAAACCGGAAATGGGGCGGAGGAGGCGGTCTATCATTCTCTGAGGAGAACATAAGGGGAACGTGATCCGAACCAACTTGGGTAATGGCCCAGAGGGAGGCAAGGGGCATTTGAGCTCCCATTACAGAGCTACAAAGGCACGGTCAAGAACTGACATTGTCGGGTTGGCCTGACGGTTGGTCCAGGTGAACCTGGCACAAACCCAATCTAGCTCTCGCAGGCCGAGATCCACGATGCAGTCATTGAAGAGCTGCATGCGAGGGAAGTTCACCCGATTATTGCTCTTATCTTCTACACATCGGATGAGGTTGAAATCACCGCCCACCACCACTTGTAGAGGGGCAGAGGATACCTTCCTGTGGAGCTCAGCTAGGAAGGACTCAGAGCGACGGTGACCAGCCGGGCCATAGATAACTACAATCTCCCACTTGAAGTTGATGGCCAGTTCGAAGATCTCCATACTACCATAGAACTCACCCTGGTCCATGCTACCTATCTCAAAGGCGGCGTCCTTCACCCCTAGAAGCATGCAACCAGAATGGTTGGTCGTCCCACTAAAAGGGACCCAGTGCCAAGCTAAGAGATGCGGGCTCAAGTGCTCCAAGTCTTGGAAAGAAAAGTCCATCCTTATGGCTCTTGGATGGCAACAATGTTAGTTTGCTCTTCGCGCATGTACTCGATGAGTTGGTGGTGCCGGCCATCTTGGCCAAAACCATGGATGTTCCAGAAGAGGACCCGCCTCAAGCAACCATGGAGGGGCTGCTTGACCCCAGGACGAGGGAGGCACTTTGGGCACAGAGTGTCGTGGTGCGGGGACGCGTGCAGCCATAGATTTCATCCCCAGCTGTGGCACCGACAGAGGGGTGGGAGGAGGTGGGCTCCAGAGCTGGAGCCTGAGGGAGGCGAGCACGTGATTCCACTAGTTTGCCATCGAGGATCTCACGCGCCCGAATGGCCTCAATCTGCTCTAAGGAGGAACCCACTCCTCCCTGAAGACTAACCCTGAATTGATCGCTACCTTAGCTAGATGGCCAAGAGGATCCAATTCAAGAGCGCAGAACGAGCATGAAGAGGAAGACGCATGGAGCACTGGAGTACTTGTCTCGAGGTTCTAGACCACAGCCCGGAGCTCCGCCCGATCGGGGATGGATGGAGCCATGCGGCCAGCTGGGCGAGCAGCATCGATCCTGTCGCTGCGCCTGGAGAAGGTCACCGGGGTCAACGCTGACCGATCCCGCCTGGAGTACGCGACAGTCCGAGGGGGGTCAGGGTGGGAGGCAACCGGGGTGGCCACCTCCTCTGCACCCACCACGGACTGGGCCAGAGGTGAGGAAGGGGCCGGGTCAGGCGGCGAGGTAAGCAGAGGGCTGGGCAACACATGGGGCTGCAACGAAACTAGAAGAAACCCCTGGACTGGTGAAGGCACATCCGGATCCAGGGGCGCTGGTGGCATGGCGGTCTTCAGGAGGCATGAGGACGGGTCAGTGGAGGTGGGGCTCTTCACGGGCTAATCCTACCCGACCGGTATGATCCCTAGAGGAAAAGCCTACTCGGCTGTCACCCTTGGTATGGACATGGCTGGGTCTGGCCCAGAACTCGAACCCGGTGCAAGTGATGCCGGACCCGAAGAGACGGCGGAGGATGGGCTGATCCCGATGATACGTCTCCATCCTATCTATAATTTTTGATTTTTTCATGCCAATATTCTACAACTTTCATATACTTTTGGCAACTTTTTATAGTATTTTTCAGACTAACATATTGATCCAATGCCCAGTGCCAGTTCCTGTTTGTTGCATGTTTTTTGTTTCGCTGAATATCCATATCAAAAGGAGTCCAAACGCGATAAAAACTTACGGAGTTTTTTTTGGAATATATGTGATTTTTGGGAAAAATAATCAATGCGAGACGATGCCCGAGGCGGCGGCAAGGCAGGGGCGCACCCCAGGGGTAGGGCGCGCCCTGGGCCCTTGTGGCCACACCGTAAGGTGGTTGGTGCCCTTCATAGGCCGCAAGAAAGCTAATATTCGAATAAAAATCATGTTAAAATTTCAGCCGAATCAGAGTTACCGATCTTCGGGAATTTAAGAAATGGTGAAACACTAGAAACAGGGGTCGCGAAATAAAAGAGAAACAAAGAGACATATCCAATCTCGGAGGGGCTCTCGCCCCTCCGCCGCCATGGAGGCCATGGACCAGTGAGGAAACCCTCCTCCCATCTAGGGGGGAGGTCAAGGAAGAAGAAGAAGAAGAAGAAGGAGGGGGGCTCTCTCCCCCTCTCCCCCGGTGGCACCGGAACTCCGCCGGGGCCATCATCGTGTGACGGCGATCTACACCAGCACCTCCATCATCTGCACAAACATCTTCATCACCTTCCCCCATCTATCTACAGCGGTCCACTCTCCTACAACCAGCTGCACCCTCCACTTGAACATGGTGCTTTATGCTTCATATTATTATCCAATGATGTGTTGCCATCCTATGCTGCTTGAGTAGATTTTTGTTGTCCTTTCGGTGATTGGTGAATTGCTATGATTGGTTTAATTTGCTTCTGGTTATTTTGCTATGTAGCGACCCGATCCCAATGGATCGAAGTCTCTATGCTTAAGTGTCATCCCTGGATCAGTATGCTGACACACAGTACTCGAGGATTTATAAGAGAGTTCAATCACACACTTATTACATCGAGGTCCTCACAAAGAGTATTTTTTACAAAAATATGGCTGAAGTCCAACTAAATAAAATATCACAGAAGCTTGATTAACGATTCCATCCAACTCCACGGCAAAACTGAGTGCAGAACAACGACCAATCGCACCTTAATCCTCGTCAGGAAACTCTGCAACATGAGACGTTGCAGCCGTGTAGGTCAGCACATGGAATATGCTGGCAAAGTCACACTATAGCACAATGATGAACAATATCTATCACGACATGCATATTTTGGATGGTGGAGGCTCTAACTTTAATTTTTGCACAAAGCTAATTTTACCTTATAACAAAGAAATATTTTTTATTTACTACTAGATTAAAATGCCATTATTGAGAAGGTTCCTCCAACTCAAATCCCAAAAATCTCCATGTTATTAATAACCCATCAATTTCATTAAATAGAGTGATGATATCAACAAATAATTCACTTCTAGATACACAAGTTGTCCATAACCGGGGACACGGCTAACCATGATTAGTTTGTACACTCTGCAGAGGTTTGCACACTTTCCCCACAAGACTCGACCACCTCCATGATCGGAAGATCAAGACATAGCCTTTCTGAAGTATTTCCTCTAAACTCTGGGTAGACAGGTACACCTACTTTCCCCTACATCAGCTAGTCTACCACTGAAAGAGGTCACACAACTTACTCAACTATGCCAGAGCCCATAATGACTTGTGGCTGCACACGGAAGTTTCTAGTCATGAAAAATTATATGAACCTTTTGAGCGTGGGTGGCATTCAGTAGGGTGATCAGACGGGTCCTCCGAGATCCCGTAGGACAACAATGGATTCTTTAGGTGCCCCAACCATTCCACCCAGATGTGTGTTAATGTTTCCACCTTAAACTTTCCCTTAGTTTATTAATTTGTCTCATAACGTGCATGAATCTCACATACCAATCCCCGTCTACGAGCATGGCTAAGCAACATATAATATAACGAATATTTCCGGGGTGAAAAAAAAGTCATAGGTTCCTACCACATGAACTACAAAGCATATCCACTTGTTCCCAATCCTACTCATCCAATCTTTGAGGGTGAATCTAATACATAGTAAAAACCGGGTATTGAAAAATTATGATCAAAGTGTAACTTGTCTTGCCGATGATCGTTAAACTCTAGGGATTCGTAGTAGCAAGCTTCGCACTCCGGATGATCTTTCGTAAGAAAGCAGCAACATACATAAGCACACACGCAAAGAATCCAAAAAGAAATCGAAGAAAAGAATTACGAAAACTCCAAAAACAACCAAATAACAGTTCTGTACAGAACACAATTGTTTATATTAGCAAAATTGTGTGATTTAGATCTAAAAGAAAGTCCATGTCAAGTGCTTCGATTTGCAAAAAGAATCAACTAAATCGGAGTTACACAACTCAAGTTATGGCCTAAAGAAGTTCAAATTTAAATCTATTTGAAACCAGATTTTAAAACTTTCAAAAATATTTTTAGTTTGGTTCTGTGGATAGATGAGATCATGATGAAAAAATTTGTGTTGGTTTCATTGAATTTGTACTAACGGTTGAAAAGTTGTGATCGTTTGAAAACCAGGCACTAAACTGCAAAAACATTACAACTAGGTCCCTGGCCACGTGGCAGAAAACAACTGGCTGAAACCGTTCTGTATAGAAACTAAAATAGTGAACGTTCACTATATAGCGCTTACCGATTCCAAACTAAAAAAACCTAACCAAATCTAGACCGTAGATCTAGATCGGACGATGGGGGAGGCTCGGCGACTTACCGCGGCGGCGGCGGCGGAGACGAGGAGGATGGCTTCGGCGGCTTGGCAACGAACGGGACGGCAGCTTCGGTGGTCGACGGAAGCAACAGAGTAGTCGAGGAGGCGCGACTAGGAGCAGCGGATCCGATGGCGGCGTCGACGGCGGTCGAGGGGGGCGGCTCCATGAGTGGGCGGTGACTCGGATCTCGTCTGCAGCGGCGGCTTTCGGCGAGTGCGGCGAGGCTGCGATGGGCTCGGTTGGGGAAAAAGAGGCCGGGGTCAGGGGCTTATATAGGAGGGGTGGCTCGGGCAAGGGGCGAAGCGAGGACGAGAAGTCCAGCTCGGGCACGACGGCGACCGGCGAGGCGTGCGGCAGTTGGAGTCCGGCGCGGGGTCAGATACGAACCCGACAGGTGGGCCGGCGGCAGATCGCAGGAGCGAGCGGGCGAGCGGGGTAGAGGCGCTTTGGCCGCTGGGCTGGCTGGCCGCTGCTGGGCTGGGCCGGTTGGCTTGGCCTGGCGTGGTTTGCTGGGCCCTTCCTCTTTTTTTATGTTTTTTTATTTTCAGAAACAATAAAACATCAAAAACAAAATAAAATAAAGACAAAAAATACTAGAAAAAATCACATAATTCCCTCCTAATTAAATGGGTCTAGGTGAACATTTTTCTGGGCCTAAATGCAAATTTTTAAAACAAATATTTTCTATGCTAATAAAATTTGCATAAAAATATATTTTTGCAAATAAAATCAGATAAATATATTTTGATTCCAAATTCAATTTCCAATATTTCTTTTGTGTTTTTGAAGAAGTCCTTTTATCTTCTCTCTCTATTTTATTTATTTTGAAATATTGGAATTGAATATTGGTGGAACCAAATTTGATCAAAAAACCCAACTTTGAAAATTTCAAAAGTGGTCTTTAGGGAAACTTCCAACTCTCTCATTTGGTCCTTGAGTTGCTCAAAGCCCCTTGGATCTAGTTCAAATAAAAATCAAAGAGGCAGAATGCGTAAATCATGGATGCATATGAATGATCTAAATATAAACATGCAAATTGAAAATTGGGATGTTACATGCTGTCCTTTGGTGCCCATCATATGAGCGCGCGCATGGATCACACCATAGTGTTAGTTGTATGTGGCTTGTATCGGTCTAGTAACTTAGTCAATTGCTTGGGGACAATTTCACAACCCCTACCACCACTTTTCCACACTCGCTATACTAACGTTATTGCTCTTTATCTAAACAGCCCCTAGATTTTATATACGTGCTCTTTAATTTCTTGCAAACCTATCATACAACACCTACAAAGTACTTCTAGTTTCGTACATATTCTAGGTAAAGCAAACGTTAAGCATGCGTAGAGTTGTATCGGTGGTCGATAGAACTTGAGGGAATATTTGTTCTACCTTTAGCTCCTCGTTGGGTTCGACACTTTTACTTATCGAAAAAGGCTACAACTAATCCCCTACACTTGTGGGTTATCAAGACCTTTTTCGGGCACCATTGCTGGGGAGCAATAGCGTGGGGTGAATATTCTCGTGTGTGCTTGTTTGCTTTATCACTATGTAGTTTTTATTTTGTGCTCCTATTTTCTATCTTTACTTATGGGTAGGAAACGTAAATACAAAAAATAGTTGTTCCTACTAAACCAATGGTTGAAGAACCACACAAAATCTATGACACTCCTGGAGCTTTTTACTTGGATCATCTTCGATCCCCTTGTGCTCGTGCTGAAAATCCAACTAGCTTAGTTGAGGGAAAATCATTAGATGAGCATGCTTATTTTGTGTGACACCGCTTATCTCAAAAACGGAAACTTTTACTGCATCAAATTAATACTATGCAATGCTATGCTTGGAATTTATGTGAATTATATGATTTTACTTGTTGTTCTGAAGAACCTAAGATACACCTTCCCTACCAAAGTGAGTTTGGTGACAATGGAATCTTATATTTTTATGCCAAGGGTGTTTATAATTACTATGATCTTGAACAAAGTGAAGAATTTGTTGCTTTTAAGGGTGCTTATGAAATTACTTCTTTGACTGAAAAGTATGATGCTACTCTTTACAAATCTGAAAGTTTTGCCATACTTAAATATTGCTATGAGAATTATGCTTCTAATGCTTACGTTAAACCATATATTGAGGACTCCTCCACCGTCCAAGAGGAGACTAGTATTTTGCAGGAAACTATGGAAGAAGAACTTGATGACACTATGAGCTCATTAGATGAAAAAGATGACGAGGAGAGCGAAGAACACAAGGAGGAAGAGCGGATTAGCTACCCGTTCCCACCTTGTAATGAGAGTAACTCTTCAACTCATACATTGTTTAATTTCCCTTATGCTTACCGAAGGATGAATGCTACGACCCCTTGAATTCGTTTGAAACATCCCATTTTGATGAAATTGATGCTTGTATTGCTTGTGGCCATGATGCCAATATGAATTATGCTTATGGAGATGAACTTGCTATAGTTCCTTATGTTAATAATCAAATTGTTGCTATTGCACCCATACATGATAGTCCTATTATCTTTTTGAATTCTCCCAACTACACTATATCAGAGATTTTTATGCTTATTAAGGATTATATTGATGGGTTGCATTCTACTATTGCACACGATGATTTTGATGAATATAATATGCATCTGCTTGCTGCTCCTACTTGCAATTATTACTAGAGAGGAACTAATCCACCTCTCTATGTTTCCGATACAATAAAATTGCAAGAAACTGTTTATACTATGCATTAGCCTTTACTTGATGTGCATGAATTGTTCCTTTATGACATGCCGATGCATAGGAAGAGAGTTATACTTCGTTGTTGCATGATATATATTACTTTGTTCTCACTACTAAATTACAAATTATTGTTAATTAAAATTGGCTTTGATATACCTTGGGATCCAAGTGGATCCATTACTTGAGCACTTTATGCCTAGCTTAATGGCTTTAAAGAAAGCGCTGCTAGGGAGACAACCCGAAAGTTTTAGAGAGTCATTTTATTTCTGTTGAGTGCTTTTATATAGTTTAAAAACAAAAAATTATAGAGGGGAACCTAAAACATATCAAAAAGAAAAGTGAAAGTGATAGAGACGAGCATTGTTAAAGTGGGAGCATGCCTTGAACTTTGTTCATGCCCATGGAAACTTTATAAATCTTAATTACAAAAACTTTTCAACAAAAATAATTATCACCTTGTACAAATCCATTGTATTATAAAAATAATGTGCCAAGATTTACCTTTAGGATGTTTAGATTGCTTGTTTGGTATGTGCAGTGAAAAAACAAAAACTTTGCCTGTACTGCGTGAATTTACATTTTTTTACTAGAATGTCCTAAATTTCTGAATTTTTTACACAATACTGATATGCAATTTTTATTATTAAGTTATGTTTTCTCATAATTTTTAGAGGTACAAAGTACGACCGTAATTCAAGTCTTTATAGACTGTCCTGTTTTCACAGATTGCTATTATATCTTTATTATTTGCTTATGTTTGAAATCTTGTTGAGCCTACTTTGACTTGGGGCCATAGAATTGTGATAGCATACATCGGGTAATGTTTGTTTGTAACTATAAAATAATGTTATGACAGGACATGATGAGATTTGATGTTGTATGTACTGACCCCACCAATAAAAAGTTCGGTTAAGTTTTGTGTGGATGTAGTGTTCGAAGATCGAGGAGGTATTGATATGAGAAGAATGAGGAGAGGCAAGAGGTCAAGCTTGGGGATGCCCGAGGCACCCCAAGTAAATATTCAAGGAGACTCAAGCGCCTAAGCTTGGGGATGCCTCGGAAGGCATCCCATCTTTATTCGACAATTGTCAGTATGTTTCAGTTTTTGTTTTGTTTACATGAGATGCATAAATTCTTGGAGCATCGTGTGCTTTTTATTTTTATTTTAAGAATGAACCATGCTGGTATGAGATAGCCATTGGTTGATTTATAGAATGCTCTTTGCACTTCACTTATATCTTTTGAGTATGGCTTTATAGAATGCTTCATGTGCTTCACTCATATCATTTGAAGTTTGGATTGCATGTTTCTTCTCACATAGAAAACCATCATTTGTAGAATGCTCTTTGCTTCACTTATATTTTTTAGAGCATGGGCATATCTTTTGTATAAAGAATTAAACTCTCTTGCTTCACTTATATCTATTTAGAGAGTTAACAGGAATTGGTCATTCACATGTTAGTCATAAAATCCTACATAAAACTTGTAGATCGCTGAATATGATATGTTTGATTCCTTGCAATAGTTTTGTGATATAGAGATGCTAATATGTGGATTGAAATATGTTGTGAGAAGCTTATACCCAAACCTGCCCCAAATGGGACATTTTTTTACAACGACATGTTGATGCTGCTCCATGATAGCATGCCAAGTTTCATGAATTTCAGACGAGTTTTGGAGTTACTAGAATTTAAAAGCCATGTATCTCAATGTTTGTGGCCGAGTGGCGGTGGTAGGGTGTTTGAAATTCATTCCCATTTCTTGCATGGGACCTAAGCATGCAACCAAGGACACATATTTGATTTTTCAACTAGTTTATATGCACCGGAGAATGTGCATGTAGTTCAAATTTTAATTATGTGCATAAAATGCTGAGATACTAGTGAATGATTCTGGTTTAGTAAGAATATTGGTGTTAAGGCTTGTGCTTCCCGAAGCATGCACGTATGGTCTCCCGTTATGCTAAGAAGTTGGAGCACAATTTATCCTTGATTGTCTATCTTTGTGTGAAGGTCGGGGGCGCACGATGGTTAACTCCTACCAACCTACCCCATAGGAGCATGCGTCGTAGTACTTTGCTTCGAGGGCTAATAAACTTTTGCAATAAGTATGTGAGTTCTTTATGACTAATGTGAGTCCATGGATTATATGCACTCTCACCTTCCATCATTGCTAGCCTCTTTGGTACCATGCATTGCCCTTTCTCACCTCGAGAGTTGGTGCAAACTTCGCCGGTGCATCCAAACCCCATGATATGATACACTCTATCACACATA
This sequence comes from Secale cereale, assembly GCA_902687465.1. Lineage (NCBI taxonomy): Eukaryota > Viridiplantae > Streptophyta > Magnoliopsida > Poales > Poaceae > Secale > Secale cereale. The sequence goes on from LR738710.1 coordinate 511,883,006, forward strand.
AGCCTCATTATATCTTCTTCAAAATAGCCACCATACCTACATATTATGGCATTTCCATAGCCATTCCGAGATATATTGACATGCAACTTCCATCATCATCATATACATGACTTGAGCGTTCATTTTCATATTGCTTTGCATGATCGTAAGATAGCTAGCATGATATTTGATATCTTTGCTATGCTAGATCATTGAACATCTTGGTACACTGCCAGATGCATTCATATAGTCATCATGTATTAGTTTTATCGAGTTGTAAGTAAATAAAAGTGTGATGATCATCATTATTAGAGCATTGCCCCATGTGAGGAAAAAAGAGAGAGAGGCCAAAAGAGTCTCCAAAAAAAGAGAAAAAGTCTCCAAAAAAGGGGAGTCTCTAAAAAAAGATACAAAAAAGAGAAAACAAAAAAAGAGAAAAAGAGAGAAGGGGCAATGTTAATATCCTTTTACCACACTCGTGCTTCAGAGTAGCACCATGTTCTTCATATAGAGAGTCTCCTATATTGTCACTTTCATATACTAGTGGCATTTTTTTTCATTATATTACTTGGCTTGTATATTTCGATGATGGGCTTCCTCAAACGCCCGATGTCTTCATGAGCAAGCGAGTTGGATGCACACCCACTTGGTTTTCAGTTCGAGCTTTCATACACTTATAACTCTTAGTACATCCGTTGAATGACAATCCCTACTCCTCGCATTGATATCGATTAATGGACATCTCCATGGCCCGCTGATCTCCCTACTTGATGTGAGATTTTCTCCTTTTTATCTTCTCCACATAAATCTCTAACACCGCATTTTATTACACCCATAGTGCTATATCCATGGCTCACATTCATGTATTGCGTGAGACTTGAAAAAGCTGAAGCGTGTTAAAAAGTACGAATCAATTTTTTGGCTGACACCGGGGTAGTGCATGATATATATTTTGTGTTAAGAAGATGGAGCATGACAAGGCTATATGATTTTGTAGGGATAAGGTTATTTAGCATTGATATTCTGAAAGGCATGATTGTTTGTTGGGATGCCCGAGTATTAAATTCTTGTATGACAAATGATAGACTATTGTTGTGAATCACTTGTGTCTTAATATTCATGCCATGATTAGATTATGTGATCAAGATTATGCTAGGTAGCATTCCACATAAAAAATATTTTTTTATCATTTACCTACTCGAGGATGAGCAAGCATTAAGCTTGGGGATGCTGACACGTCTCTGTCATATCTATAGTTTTTAACTGTTTCATGCAAATATCCTACAACTTTCATATACTTTTGGCAACTTTTTATACTATTTTTGGGACTAACATATTGATCCAGTGCCCAGTGCCAGTTCCTGTTTGTTGCATGTTTTTTGTTTCACATAATATCCATATCAAACGGAGCCCAAACGCGATAAAAGATTATGGAGATTTTTTTGAAATATATGTGATTCTTGGGAAAAAGAATCAACGCGGGACGATGCCCGAGGCGGCGACAAGGCAGGGGGGCGTGCCCCAGGAGGGCGCCCCTGGGCCCTTGTGGCCACCCCGGAAGGCGGTTGGTGCCCTTCTTTGGCCACAAGAAAGTTAATATACGGATAAAAATCATTTTAAAATTTCAGCCCAATCGTAGTTACGGATCTCCGGGAATTTAAGAACGATGAAAGGACAGAAACAGGGGTCGCGAAACAGAAGACAAACAGAGAGACATATCCAATCTCGGAGAGGCTCTCGCCCCTCCGCCTCCATGGAGGCCATGGACTAGAGATGAAACTCTCCTCCCATCTAGGAGGAGGTCAAGGAATAAGAAGAAGGAGGGGGGCTCTCTCCCCCTCTCTCCCGATGGCACCGGAATGCCGCTGGGGCCATCATCATGTGACGGCGATCTACACCAACACCTCTGTCATCTTCACCAACATCTTCATCACCTTCCCCCATCTATCTACATAGGTCCACTCTCCTGCAACCCGCTGTACCCTCTAGTTGAACATGGTGCTTTATGCTTCATATTATTATCCAATGATGTGTTGCCATCCTATGATGCTTGAGTAGATTTTTGTTGTCCTATCGGTGATTGGTGAATTGCTATGATTGGTTTAATTTGCTTGTGGTTATGTTGCTGTCATTTGGTTCCCCTCATATGAGCGCGTGCGTGGATCACACCATAGGGTTAGTTGTATGTTGATAGGACTATGTATTGAAGGGCAAGGGTGATCAGCAGCTTCAGCCTAGCATAGAAATTGATGCATACGGGATTGAAGAGGGACCAATATATCTTACTACTCTGGTTGGGTTTTACCTTAATGAACGTTAGTAGTTGCGGATGCTTGCTAATAGTTCCAATCATAAGTGCATAGAATTCCAAGTAAGGGATGACATGCTAGCAGTGGCCTCTCCCACATAAAACTTGCTATCGGTCTAGTAACTTAATCAATTGCTTAGGGACAATTTCGCAACTCCTACCACCACTTTTCCACACTTTCTATACGAACTTTATTGCTTATTTATCTAAACAGCCACTAGCTTTTATTTATGTGCTATTTATTTTCTTGCAAACCTATCTTACAACACCTACAAAATACTTATAGTTTCATACTTGTTCTAGGTAAAGCGAATGTTAAGCGTGCATAGAGTTGTATCGGTGGCCGATAGAACTTGAGGGAATATTTGTTGTACCTTTAGCTCCTCGTTGGGTTCGACGCTCTTACTTATTGGAAAAGTCTACAACTGATCCCCTACATTTGTTAGTTATCACCCAAGCACCCCAAAGAGCGACGACGAGGTCGCAAGGCGACACAGCGGGGGCCAAAAGCATGCATGCGCCTGATACGTCATTGCTGCCCGGAGATGAGGATCCGGCAAGCAGAAGGAGAGGGGCCACCGTGTCAGTGACACCCCCTCCAGAGGATCCCCGAGGTTGGCGGGGAGCAGGAGGACCCTAAGAGGGGGAGCAGTTGCGGTCGGTGTAGTCCTCCTCCTCATCGGAGCGGTGATGCCGGCGGCATACAGAGTGGTCCTCCCGGCCCCCATTACCACTGCCACCCCCACCGTCGTTCCCATCATCGAAGAATCGAGAGTGCCCAATGTGGTTGGGGGGCTCTGGACGAATCTTGAGGGCGTAACATTAGTGGTTAAAGAAGACACAGACTGTGGCCCGGAGCTTGCTGGAGTCAAGGCACTTTGTCTTGACACGAACCCGTCCTCCTTGTGGAGGGAGAGCTCGTCAACCACCACCACCTTGCCGAGGATCCGCGATTTGTTGTGGATGACCCGCTTGGATCGGTCAATGTTAGGTAGGCCCGCGATCAAGATCCATGCCGAGTCAAGGACCGCGACCGCCTTCGGGTTCATCTTTGGCTCAGAGATGTCGAACAAGAGCTTGTTGAGGGCCAATGTGATCTTGTCGCTTCAGGTGCAGAAGCCGTGGCTGGTGATGTCAGGGAAGATCACGGAGAACTGGTGGTCGGCTATCGGAGTGACCTGCCAATCCCATTGGCAACGACAGAGATGGTTGAGCTCCACCTTGATCATCTCAGGGGAAGCCACACCATCGCCCGACACCGTGATAGTGGCCGAGAGGGAGGGCTCCGGGGGTGGCACATCGGGGATCTCCATGTGGAAGAAAGCCAAACCCTAAATGCCATGGCCGTATACTATGAGCTCCTCCCATACATGTAACTCTTGTCTGAGGTCTTTTTGACCATTGAGTAATACAAAGTCAGTGGGGTGTTACCCCACTGTCCAAGGCTTAAAAAACCATCAGCTCCTCGGACACCGGCCGGTCAGGGCAGAGGCTGGCAGGGTGACCAGAGTCCTTACAGAGGTAGCATATCGGCGGGTTGGGGCACTACAAAAAAACACTTCCGTGATAATATGTGTTTGTCACAGTAGGTCACGTTTTCTGTCTTGCATGTACATCCATGAAGATTTAATGACAAAATCAAGATAGTCATACCTGTGCTGTCGTAGAAGTGTTCCATGACAATACCAAAATTAGCATCACGAAAGTGTTCACTTCAATGACGATAAATGGCGCGTCATGGAAGTGCTTTCGCCAAGGGTAACCGACATCTGGTATCCACTGTAACGGGTTGCCATTAAGCCATCGGGTCTGGTTTTGGATCCGATAACCCGCTAACAGCGAGGACCAATGGGAATTTTCCACGTGTAAAATTCTCATTGGCCGAAGGAACCACGTGTCAGCTCCACGTGCGGACATATGTCAACCAACCAATGGACAGGAGGCGCCAATGATACGTCAACACGTGGCACGGACCAACAGGGGCCCATTCAGGTCAAAAGGCTGGCCCGTTTGACTTGGTCAAAGGATAATGGGCTGACCCATCGAAAGCCTGCTAACGGTCTGCTGGCATATAGCCCATTCAGGCCCGATAACTCACAACCAATTATGGCCTTTCCTAATTCGGCCCACTAGCTTCATCTGGGTGGTCTAATATGATTCCAGCCCATTGTAACTTCCGGCCCATGTACGGACCATGACGTCTTTCGGCCCATATGAGGCCCTTTGTAACTGGCCCATAGTGAAACTGGCCCATAATGAACAATATATCGTTTCATACCCATTAATGGCCCATTACTCCATTGGGCCTTTCCCAGCCCGTGTTATCTTTCGGACTTTTAAGGGCCCATTTATTCTTGGGCTGATTTACATCATTCGGTAGCTTATGGTCCGTTACTGGCCTTTTCCGCTCGTGGGCCAAATTCAGCCCGTGGTTAAAGTCGGCCCGTTTGTGGCCCGTTGACCCGTTGCACCATTTTCATAACGTCATCAAATACGGCCCATTAACAACCCGTTATGCCTATTAATGGAATTAAGCCCATTATACTCCTGGCCTCTTAAAGGCCCGTTATGGTCAGCACATGAACGGACGACTGCTACTCTAGCCCGTTTACGGCCCATAATTTGGTGTGTTATTGGCCCATGTTTGACCAATCGATCATACGGCTCATAGAAGGCCCATTGATTCTATGGCCCATAGAAGGCCTTTAGAAGGCCATGGTGACAACGGTCCACATGTTGCTCATGGTTATTGTGGCCTAGTTTTAAAATATAGGTTATTGCGGCCACATAAACTACGGAAAAAGAACTACACTGACTACAAGCAAACAAATAAACAAGACAACAAGGAAATAAATAAGGAAGCAACATACGCTAGGCTATTACGGCTATTACACACATTACAACCACTGGGCATCAAAGTCCACCACCAGTGTAAATATAGGGAAGTAAGCACCATATTAGATACACTGGTTGTCAAAGTTGATGACCAGTGCAAATAAACGCCGTAGCAAACTAAGTCGAGAACTAAAACCACTTCACAAGAGCTCAAGAAACAATATCCTGGGTATCCACCATGCTGGAAAGACGCTTAGCAAGCTTATTAGCTCTCTCTTGTTTGGCGCTTAAATCCTCCAGCACTTGCCATTGCACCAGAAAGTATGCATCTGAATTCTGCAGGGACTTCCTCAGTACTTCCGCTTCCTGTCGTAGCACATCTGATCGATTTCTTTCAACTTGAAGTTGAGACTCAAGAAGCCGAACTGATTCAAGCCGCGAGTTCGAAGATCTTGTGCCAGTAGTAGTGGCCAGTCACTAGTGCAGGATGCTGCTAACGCAACACTATGATCAGAGACCCTTCGACGAAACTGTATGCAATGCAATAATCGCAAACGGTGGTGTAAAAAACCGTCCAAAAAGGTGCAAAATGTTTGCGATGACGAATGTATCAAACATGGTTCAGATTTTGGTTGCGTGTGCGATGATGGGCACACAGTTCAGTTCAATTAACTGTTTGCGATGAGGAGGAACAAAAGAAACGGGCTGCCAGATGAAGGCGTGTGCGATGTACAACATACGGTTCACTTGGAGGAACTATTTGTGATTAGGCAGCACGAAAGAAATGGTCAGCCAGATCAAGGTGTGTGCGATATACGGCATGCGGTTCACTCGGATGAACTATTTGTGTTAAGACAAGAGAACAGAAATGGTTCAATATAAGAAGATGTGTGTGATACGAGGCAAACATGTCTGTAATCAAAAATGTGTGCGAAGACCGATAATAACACAGACAATTGCTGCTAATAAGATGTGTGTGTTGTGCGATGGGATTGCATACAAAACAACATATATATACACACACACTTATAAGGACATGGTTGCATAACCAAATTAAACATCCACTTACATAGGTGGCTACTACAACCATGGCATTTGCACACACCAAAGTAAACTATTACATGCATAATTACATAGGTGGCTACTACACACATGACATTTCCACACACTAATAAAGTAAACTATATATTACATGCATGCTTAACTAGCATAAATGATCATGTGATCATCATCTACTTCTTGTGACGCTTGCTCTGCTTGTGGCTCGATCCGGGCTCATCGATATGGGTAACAAGGCACTTCCTCATGTCAACGATCCGCCTGTGCATCTCGTAGCATGTGTACACACTCTTGGCCGCGAACCTAAGGTGAGGTTCATCCAATTACCGCATCCAGGCCCTGTGCCAGGATATGGGACTTGTTCTCTCGGCATCCTGCTTAATCTTTTCATAGTAGGGATCGATGATGGACCAGGCGAGTTCAACCAGGGAGTCCTTCTCTGTGCTACCCCAGACCCTGTAGTGCTCACGGATTTCGACAAGGTTCTGGCATGCCAAGCCCGTAACCCTGAGCGCTTTTACATCGTTGGTGGTTTCCACCATGGCGAACTTGTAGTCGGTGCTGTTGACAAACCTGTTGAAACGGTCGCAAGGCTCTCTGGCCAGGCTGTAGTGGTAGATGAGGACATGATGGCGCACACACAACTGGGCGACGGCAACCTTCTGATCTATGTTGGGACGACCGGCGGTGTACTGGAGGTCGATGCCGACCACCTTGTACTTGTCTCGAGCAAGCAACTGCTCAACGCTGTTGATCTAGTCGTCCACCACGGCCGGGTCGATGGTGTACACCACCGAGAGATCCGTCTCCCTCGCGTGGGTCTCCATTTTATGCTCGCCAAACTCCATTGGAGCGCAGCTAGACATCCCCTCTCTATGTGTCATCGTGGGTGTGCTTGTTGTGTTGTGGGGCGCGATCGAAACGTTGAAGAGACTAAGGTTATAATGGCCGCAGAAATTAAAGGGGAAGCCGGACGGCCAGGAATATCGGCAAGCCCTGATGGCAGTTCTAATTTGCAGCGCATAACTCCATCGTGCCGCACGTAATTGTATCGTGTTGCAACGAGCGCAGTGCAACCGCATGCATGTGGGGGCCCCGACGTGATCGTGCGCATGCCCAACCGCTGGCACAACGCGCATGGAGGGGTGTGAGCAGAGCGCTGCGCGGTCGCCTCAACTGTGAGCAACCATATATATATATATATATATATATATATATATATATATATATATATATATATATATATATATATATATATAGCAGTTGAACACGCAAGGAAAAGCTTTCCACAAGCCGAGCGTGCCGACAGACGCGAGCAGAGCGCGCCGCGGCGCCTAACGGCGAGCACAGCGCGTTGCGGCGCCTAACGGTGAGCAGAGCTTGCCGAGGGACGCGAGCAGAGGCCGGCACAGTGATACGTGGCAAATAAGACGAACTGTGCGAGCATTGTGCATTCGTATTTTATTAGTTAAATCCTACTTATAAACTAGGATGGGGGTATAGTAGGTAATTAAATCACAAATTTTTTGTATTACCGTATGTGTACGTGTCCTTTCGTCCTCCTCTCGCACGTCTTGTCACCCCACTGCCGCAGATGGCTTACAACACAAGCTTGCGCAGCGCACGAGGGCGTTCATTTGGCCAAACGGTGGCGCCAATGAATCGTCGGTGAGCTCGTTTCCGCGCAACCTCGCAGGTTCTCGCGCAAGCTTCCCGGCCAACTCAGTGAAATCCCCCGAAATCCCTCAAAAGCCCAATGCTTACCGGCCTGTTGTATAAACCCTCGCGGCCGGCGAGTCCTGCGTCGCATTTTCCCCTCCCTCCGTGTAGCTTATCTCATCTGCTTCTCCCACAATCGCCAATGGCACCGGTCCGTCGTCGTCACTCAGCCACTCCGCCGTCATCAGAGGACAGCTCCAGATGGGAGGCTACATCATGGCGGCGACTCAGTCCCCGGCGTGGTGTCCCTGTTGGGTGTGCGCAGAACACCCACCACACGCTCCGCCGCCGCTGCCCATCGGCAGCTGTTGCCGACCGCTGTTGCCGCCACACCACCGTCAAAAGCCAGGGCCATCGCCCGCTCCATCGCCAAGACCCGAAGGCGGGAGGTGGTCGTCGTGGCCACCACCCCACTGCCGGCCATCACCCGCTCGGCCATCATGGCCCAAAGGCGGGAGGTGGCCATCATGGCCGCCACCCCATCGTCAGCCGCCGTGGCCGCCAGCCCACCGTCGACCGCTGGGATCATCAGCCGCTCCACCACCGCCCCCCCGAAGGAGGGAGGCGGAGGTGGAGGCCCGCACATGCGTTAGTGACCTTGCGCGCTACATCGAGTTCCTACGGGAGGAGGAGGAGTGCCTCGTCGAGCACGCAAAGAGCCTTACCGCAGTCGTGGCCGCAGCACACGCCGACGCAGAGGCGAGGAATCAGGAGATCTACGAGCAGTCAGGCCGCTTCAAGAGGGGTCATCTGGAGCGGCAGTGGGCGTTCAAGCTGGCGAGCATCGCTGAACGTGCAGCAGTGGCAGGCACCGTATTGCAGCTGTCCAACTAGTCGGTAGGCTCCTCCTCCTCCTCTGCCTCTTACGGAGCGCGCTCGGCAGAGGAGATCGGCTGCCGAAAGTAGCACAAAACCCCTCCATAGTAGTAGTATTTAGGGGCAATTTTGTTCAGTTCATCTCACTATAGATGTGGTGGAACTGTACAATGTACTTAGAATTAACTAGTATATATAGTTGAACTAGCTATTTCAGTACGTGGTTTGCAACAATTGGGGAAAAGTTTGGTCAATTTAGCTGTCGAGTTGAACTGTTTGGATAAACTAAGAACGACTGCTTAATCTATGAATGAAATATATGCTTAATTACAGAATTTTAGTTGCAAAAATTAGATAGTGCTAGTTATTTTTAGCTGCATATTTTGACAAATCGCAGTGTTACAAGGATTGACAAATTGTTTGTACGTGGTTGCACACGGCTCATCCAAAACAACCGTTTGCGTTAAAGGGATGCACAAATCCTGTGATGCGAATTTTCCCTTGACTTAAGGGGGAAGACCTTAGCTCTCACTTTGCATACGGGTGTTCTACTTAAAACGTTCCTGCTCGGCATATTTTCTCTTGGCTTCCTAGGGAAGCTGTCGGTTTGCATACGGGTGTTCTAACTAGAACGTTTGCGATCAAGAGATCCACATATCCTGCATTGAAGATGAGTTTTTGATTTACTAGAATTTAAAAACAAAGTATCCGAAACTTTTGCCGGCAATCAACACTGCCCGGGTGTTTGAAATTCATTACCATTTCTTGCATGGGACCTAAGCATGCACCGAAGGACACATGTTTGATTTTTCAACCCGTTTATATGCACATGACCATGTGCATGTAGTTCAAATTTGAATTATGCACATAAAATGCCTAGAAAACCGAGTTAATGTATAAAAATGTCCAAACGAACCCCGAAAAATTCCAAAATTAGACACAACACTCCTGTTGTTCTATGTTGACACTATAATTTTTTTGAAAGCACTAAGAGGCAACATATATCGTTTCATCCCCAAAGGTGGCAGGTTCCCTACCGAAACCATCACGCTTGTTGTGAGAAGCTCTGGTTTGTGAGAAGCTTATACCCAAACCTGCCCCAGATGGGACAAGAATTTTACCACGACATGTTGATGCCACTGCATGACAGCATGCCAAGTCCCATGAATTTCAGACGAGTTTTGGATTTACTAGAATGTAAAAACTAGGTATCTCAATGTTTCCGGCCAAGTGATGGTGGCAGGGTGTTTGAAATTCATTCCCATTTCTTGCATGGGACCTAAGCATGCATCGAAGGACACATATTTGATTTTTCAACCTGTTTATATGCACTGGAGCAAGTGCATGTAGTACAAATTTGAATTATGCACATCAAATTAATAGAAAACCCAGTTAATGTATAAAAATGTCCAAACGAACCCCAAAAAATTCAAAAATTAGACACAACACTCATGTTGTTCTATATTGACACTAGGTTTTTTTGAAAGCAATAAGAGGCAACAAATATCGTTTCATCCCGAAAGGTGGCACGTTCCCTACCGAAACCATCACGCTTGATGTGAGAAGCTCTGGTTTTTGAGAAGCTTATACCCAAACCTGCCCCAAATGGGACAAGAATTTTACCACAACATGTTGATGCCGCTCCATGATAGCATGCCAAGCTCCATGAATGTCAGACGAGTTTGGGATTTACTAGAATTTTAAAACCAGGTATCTCTATGTTTCCGGCCGAGTGACGGTGGCAGGGTGTTTGAAATTCATTCCCATTTCTTGCATGGGGCCTAAGCATGTAACAATGGACACAACTTTGATTTTTCAACCCGTTTATATGCACTGGAGCACGTGCATGTAGTTCAAATTTGAATTATGCTCACAAATGTCTAGAAAACCAAGTTAATGTATAAAAACGTCGAAACGAACCCTGAATAATTCCAAAATTAAACACAACACTCCTGTTGTTCTATGTTTACACTAGAATTTTTTGTAAAGCAATAAGAGGCAACGAATATCGTTTTGTCCCCCAAGGTGACTCGTTCCCTACCGAAACTATCACGGTTGTTGTGAGAAGCTCTGGTTTGTGAGAAGCATATACCCAAACGTGCCCCAAATGGGTTAAGAGTTTTACCACGACATGTTGATGCCGCTCCATGATAGCATGCCAAGTTCCTTGAATCTCAGACGAGTTTCAGATTTACTAGAATTAAAAATCCAGGTATATAAATGTCTCCGGCCGAGTGACAGTGGTAGGGTGTTTGAAATTCATTCCCATTTCTTGCATGGGACCTAAGCATGCAACCAAGGACACAACTTTGTTTTTTCAACCCGTTTATATGCACTGGAGCACGTGCATGTAGTTCAAATCTGAATTATGCACATAAAATGCCTAGAAAACCAAGTTAATGTATAAAAACGTCCAAACGAACCCTGAATAATTCTAAAATTAAACACAAGACTCATGTTGTTCTATGTTGACACTAGAAATTTTTTGAAAGCAATAAGAGGTAACGGATATCGTTTCGTCCCCAAAGGTGGCATGTTCCCTACCGAAACCATCACGCTTGTTGTGAGAAGCTCTGGTTTGTGAGAAGCTTATACCCAAACCTGCCCCAAATGGGACAAGAATTTTACCACAACATGTTGATGCCGCTCCATGATAGCATGCCAAGTTCCATGAGTTTCAGACGAGTTTTGGATTTACTAGAATTTAAAAACCAGGCACCTCAATGTTTTCGACCGAGTGGCGGTGGCAGGAAGTTTGAAATTCATTCCCATTTCTTGCATGGGACCTAAACATGCAACCAAGGACACATCTTTGATTTTACAACCCGTTTATATGCACTGGAGCACGTGCATGTAGTTCAAACTTGAATTATGCACATAAACTGCCTAGAAAACCAAGTTAATGTATAAAAACGTCCAAACGAACCGTAAATAATCCCAAAATTAAACACAACACTCCTTTTGTTCTATGTTGACACTAGAAATTTTTTGAAAGCAATAAGAGGCAATGGATATCGTTTCATCCCCAAAGGTGGCACGTTCCCTCCCGAAACCATCACACTTTTTGTGAGAAGCTCTGGTTTGTGAGAAGCTTATACCTAAACCTACCCCAAATGGGACAAGAATTTTACCACAACATGTTGATGCCGCTCCATGATAGCATGCCAAGTTCTCTGAATTTCAGACGAGTTTTGGATTTAATAGAATTTAAAAACCAGGTATCTCAATGTTTCCGGCCGAGTGACGATGGTAAGGTGTTTGAAATTTATTCCCATTTCTTGCATGGGACCTAAGCATGCAACAAAGGACACAACTCTGATTTTTCAACCCGTTTATATGCACTGGAGCACGTGCATGTAGTTCAAATTTGAATTATGCACATAAAATGCCTAGAAAACCAAGTTAATGTATAAAAACGTCCAAACGAACCCTGAATAATTCCAAAATTAAACACAACACTCATGTTGTTCTATGTTGACACTAGAAAATGTTTGAAAGCAATAAGAGTCAATGGATATCGTTTCGTCCCCAAAGGTGGCACGTTCCCTGCCGAAACCATCACGCTTGTTGTTTGAAGCTCTAGTTTGTGAGAAGCTTATACCCAAACTTGCCCCAAATGGGACAAGAATTTTACCATGCCATGGTGATGCCGCTGCCATGATAGCATGCCAAGTTCCATGAATTTCAGATGAGTTTTGGATTTACTAGAATTTAAAAACCAGGTATATCAATGTTTGTGGTCGAGTGACGATGGCAGGGAGTTTGGCATTCATTCCCATTTCTTGCATGGGACCTAAGCATGCAACCAAGGACACGACTTTGATTTTTCAACCCGGTTATATGCACTGGAGCATGTGCATCTAGTTCAAATTTGAATTATGCACCTGAAATGCCTACAAATCCAAGTTAATGTATAAAAACGTCCAAACGAACCCTGAATAATTCTAATTTTTTGACGACGCACCTATTGTTGCATGTTCACTTTTGATAAAAGTTCTAGCAACTCAAACACCATCCTTTGCAGCCGTGACCTCATTATGTAATTCAAATCAAGAAGAAAAATCAAGTAGATCGCACACAATTTATTATCACCAACCGTGTGAGATGCAACACAAAATATCTTGGAGCACCGTCGGAGTGTCAAGCACACTAGCCCGCTCCTCAAATATTATTTCACTGTTCAATCATCGCCGGTGAAAGATGGGGACGTGGACTAATTTTTTTGATGTTCAAACTCATCACACACGAGTTAAGCTATCCGAATTGTTTGTGATGTTCACATATCGTACACAGTTTTGAATAAGGGACCGTGTCTGATGACACTTTGTGCGCCAGTTTTTTCGCTAAAGCGATTCCAATTTTTTTGGCTTTCGCGAAAATATCTACCTCCCCGCCCCCTCCCCCTTACCAAAAACCAGATTTCCCCTGTTTTCGCCTTCCTTTCCAAGTTGAAACCTTCACTCCTTGCTTGCAGTGCAGCCTCCTCGCCGGGGACCCTCCTTCACGCTGCTCGGCCTCGTCTATCCAGGCAGGTAATCCACACCCAACCCCTATCCTCCTCCTCCTTCCACATCCCACATGCCCCGACCACTGGCGCGTCACCTTCCACCCAAATCACCGACCCCTCCACCAAATAAGCACCGCCCTAAGCCATAGTGCACACAGTATAGCCAAGATCTCAAGGAGCATTTGGCAGCGGAGAAGCAAATCATGCCCGCACGCGCGAATGAGGCCGCAATGGCTGCCATTTGTGCCGACCCCCAGATCTTGGAGGAGCACCTTGCCATTTCCTAGCTACGCCGGTTAAGCATGCTCGGTTTACCCGTTGCGTGTGCTGCTCCTGCCTTTCCTTCACAAATTCTAGTGAATTGTGCTATCTAATTTTACCATGCAATCTGTTGCTCTAGTGTATATGTTCTGTATGTCGTGCAGTGTGGTGCTCACTTATTAACTGTTTAGTTTATTAGTTGTCGTCTTCAGTTAACTGTTTTGTTCAATTATGCAAATGTGATGTTCAATTCTTCAGGCTGCAATTTTGTATTGTCTTCCATGTGAGAAATAAATCAAATTTATCTTTACAAAATACACGAGAAACGAATACAATTGCTATATTTCCAAGTTGTCAAGCATGCTTGGTTTGGTTATACATTGTGCAATGTGGTGCTCAATTAACGTTTGGTTCATTTGTGTTGTGGTATTTAGTTAATTGTTTGGTTTAATTCTGCAATGCGATGTTCAACAGTTGTGGGTGCATTCTGTTATTGTATACCATGTGAGAAGTAAACCGAATTTGGCTGTACTAAATACATGAGAAACAAATACAATTGCTATATTTCCAAGTTGTTAAGCATGCTTGGTTTGGTTAACTGTCTGATCTTCTATTAGGAGTATGTTATATTGTGCAATGTGGTGCTCAGTTAATGTTTGGTTCATTTGTTGTGGTGTTTAGTTAACTGTCTGGTTCAATTCTACAATGCGATGTTCATTAGTTGTGGGTGCATCCTGTTATTGTATACCATGTGAGGAATAAATTGAATTTGGCTGTAGTAAATACATGAGAACCAAATACAATTGCTATATTTCCAAGTTGTTAAGCATCTGTCTATATTTCCACAGGCACTGGCCTAAAGTTGCAAAGACCTTCAACATCAATGAAGGCTCAATATTTGCCTTCTGCTTCAACAATTTTCCAGATGAGATACATCTGTCTATGTATCGTCTATGTTGCTAATTTCGAAAGGCTATAGATGTTGCATGTGAAACTTGGTGCTGGTGCAGTTGTGTAATAGGGTAGCTGAGTGCTGAAGCTATATGATGTTGTACTATGATGTATTTCAATTATGAAAATGAAATATATTGTGTGCTTAACATGAAATGTCAATTAAACTAATAAATGTATTATTAATAATAGGATAATTAGCATGCTAATTGGGTTTTTCTGTTGCAAATGGTTATTGAGAAAACACCGCGTGTGATGCATTCAATAATGCACACAATTTCTAGGAATAAACTGTTTGCATCAGGCCACCTAGCGCAAACGTGTACCACATAAAAACTGTGTGTGATGGATTCAATAACGCAAATGATAAAATTGTTAATACCGTGTGCAATGGAAACGCTATCACAAACGATTTAACGGGGAAAATTGTGTGTGATGTACCTGCGAACAGAAACATTTTCCTTGGAGCGACTGTGTGGGATATATATATGGACGGAAACATTTACCGGGAACTGACTGTGTGGGATGTACTGACGACCGGAAATGATTTTTCCTGTATATTTTATTTTTTTGAGCACTACTGTACGTATAACCGTATTTGGTCACTCGCCGGCCGCACACAACTTCATTTTGCCGAGCGTGTGTGCCAGGAGGGCATATCCCCGATGGTTTCTGGGTCGTGTGGGAAGGACTCCCCTATCGCCCATACTCACTAGGTGACGGTTCCAAACGCCGTCCTGGAAAGGGGTTAAAAACCATATGTATAACACCTTGCTGTACTAGTGCTTGGCCTTTGCAAGCTCGCCCTTAAGGGCCTCGACCGTAGCTGTGTCAGCTGTTCCACAAATCATATAACACAAATAAGCTCACGCTCACACATACAGTGGCTTAAAATTTCAATTCTTTGAAAATACGCATACCTTCCATTTCATCAAAACGCTTGTTGACAAGGTCGAGCTACTCGTCAGCTAGTTTCAGCTTCTGATTAAGCTCGGAAACCTCTGCGGACTGGACGGATGCCGCTAATAGCGAAGCCTATTCAAAAACATAGTACACATGTTAGCTCTATTACATGCTATTACATGGATCTTTTGTCTGATTCTGTCCAGAATCAGACAAAGCATCAGGGGCTACTGTCTATGCATATATGTATAAAATGAAAAAGTTCTGTTTAGAAAATTACGTCCCATACCTCGAAGCCTGTCAGTAGGCTGTTGAAGGCTTCGTTCAGTCTACCTTTGACGGACTGAATCTTCTCCATGACCGTACTCATCAGAGTGCGGTGTTCCACTACAATGGAAGCACCTCGCAGTGCTTCCTCTAGGGTGTTCGGCACCTCCGGATTGACGGGAGGCGCCGTTGGAGTAGTTGCTCCTTCCCCCATTACGGGGGTCTGATTTCCCAATTCGGGAGCTGCACTGGGCTCCGGAATGGTATTCGACGAGTGAGGGAGTCCTGGATTAAGGGGTCCTCAAGTGGCCAGATCGTTTACTATGGGCCGTATTTGTGAGCCGTGAAGATTATCGATGAAGACTATCACCCGTATCCGGATAGGACTCCCCGTGTGTAAAATAGCAAGTTTAGAGTCCGGGTGTAATACTTTCCTTCATCTGCAAGGTGATCATGTACAACCCTAAGTCTATTCAGTGCATATATAAACCAGAGGGTTTAGTCCGTAGAGACAAGATATAGCAATCTCATAGGCTAGACTTTTAGGGTTTAGCCATTACAATCTCGAGGTAGTTGAACTCTTGTAATCACATTCATCAAGATCAATCAAACATGAAGTAGGGTATTACCTCGATCGAGAGGGCCCGAACCTGGGTAAATATCGTGTCCCCTGTCTCCTGTTACCATTGATCCTCAAACGCATAGTTCGGGACCCCCTACCCGAGATGTGCCGGTTTTGACACCAACATTGGTGCTTTCATTGAGAGTTCCACTATGTCGTTAACGGAAGGATCAATGGCTTGCTTCATCACCAACGACGCCACCACCGAGGGAGTTTTTCTCCCCGGCTAGCTCTTCATGTTTGGCGGCTTCGTGCTTCGCGCCAACACTGAAGGCCACCTCGAGCAGGTTGATAGCTATGCCCCTGGTCACCAGATCAGGTTTGGAAGCTTAAACTACGTTGCTAACTTTCGTGGAGATTTGATCTTCAACGGATTCACACCCATGGCAGCTGCTCCCTGCCACCATGATGAACATGACTTAGATCTGTCATCAGACCCCGTACAGGGGGTAACACTTACACAGCTCTGGTCTTAGATCCGGAGCATGTCACTTCATATAAGGAACGGAAGATTAACCCCGCCACGGAGATCGCAAACTCATCGGCGCTTGAGCCGCACACAGGTCCGACCTTGAGTGGGACTTCCCTCATCGGGTCTTCAGACTCGTTTCCATCTACAAGTTCCGAACTCTCTGGATCTCCATCTTTTGGGCTCGATCGAGCGGCTGTTGCTAAACTCAGCCCTACCGATATCCGAACACAAGCCCAGCACTCGCCTTTAGATGAAGCGCTGGGCCTACTAAAATTTATCTCTCTAAACAAGGATCCTCAGCCGAATTATGCCCAGTTCAACTTGGGGGCTGAGGACAGGGGATTTCGCTCCCCACCCACCACCCACTTGGTAGCCACGGTCGAGGACTTAACCGACCTATTAGATTACGCTGCCAAAGACATCGACGGGATGTACCATGATGCCCAAGCCGATCTAAGTACAAACCCGCCCACTACCGGGCGATGGACGGCTACTTCTACATACGATGTATACATGGTGGACACACCTCATGAAAAGGAGGGCGACGGCGACACCAATCCAGAGCAGGACAAGCCCGTCGATGAACCTCCCAAACGCCGGCTTCAGAAGCAACGATCTCGATCCCGTAAAGGGAAACATAGCAACACTGTCACTGATGACAATGATGATCCGGAACAAGCCGATGACACCGTGGAACCAACGATAGAGCAGGACGAACGGGAGGATGGCGAACATAGTCCAAACGAACCGCTGACCGATCACAGCGACGCGGACGACAACAGCTATCGACCTGTCTCCGAAGAGAACATCAGTCTAGGAGACGAAGAATTCATCGTCCCAGAAGAACCGTGATACGTCTCCAACGTATCTAGAATTTTTGATTGTTCCATGCTATTAATTTTGAAGTCTTGGATGTTTAATGAGCTTTATCATTCACTTTTATATCATTTTTGGGACTAACCTACTAACCCAAAGGGCCAGTCCAGATTGCAATTTTTTGCCTGTTTCAGGGTTTTGCAGAAAAAGAATATCAAACGGAGTCCAAACGGAATGAAACCTTCGCGAGAGATATTTTTGGAGAAAATCACGCATGCGGAGCTTGAGAATCATGTCAGGGGACGGAGGGCTGGCCCACGAGGGTGGGGGGCGCGCCCCCTGCCTCGTGGCCCCCTCGAGCGTCCCCCGGTGCCCTCATTCTTCCTATATAAGTCTACGTACCCCAGAAACTCCGTGAACAGAGAGAAAACCCTAATTCCACCGCCGTACCTTCTGTTCCCATGGAGATCCCATCTTGGAGCCTGTTCCGGAGCTCCACCGGAGGGGGATCCATCACGGAGTCCTTCATCATCATCTTCGTCGCCCTCACCATGAGTTGTGAGTAGTTTACCACAGACCTTCGGGTCCATAGCTAGTATCTAGATGGCTTATTCTCTCTCTCTGGATCTCAATACAAAGTTCTCCTCGGTCTTCGAGGAGATCTATTCGATGTAATCTCTTTTTGCGGTGTGTTTGTCGAGATCCGATGAATTGTGAGTTTATGATCAAGGTTATCTATGAAAGATATTTGGTTCTTCTCTGAACTTTTTATGTGTGCTCATAATATCCTTGCAAGTCTCTTCGAATTATTGGTTTTGTTTGGCCTACTAGATCTATAGTTTGCAATGGGAGAAGTGCTTGGCTTTGGGTTCAATCTTGCGGTGTCCTTTCCAGTGACAGTAGGGGCAGCAAGGCACGTATTGTATTGTTGCCATCGAGGATAAAAAGATGGCTTTTATATCATATTGCTTGAGTTTATCCCTCTACATCATGTCATCTTCCTTAAGGCGTTACTCTGTTCTTATGAACTCAATACACTAGATGCATGCTGGATAGCGGTAGATGTGTGGAGTAATAGTAGTAGATGCAGGCAGGAGTCGGTCTACTTGTCTCGGACGTGATGCCTATATACAATGATCATGCCTAGATAGTATCATAATTATTCGCTTTTCTATCAATTGCTCGACAGTAATTTGTTTACCCACCGTAGAATATCGCTATCATGAGTGAAGCCACTAGAGAAAACTATGGCCCCCTGGCCTATTCTCAACATATCAATCTACATCTACTTTACTTTTACCGCTTTTATTTGCTGTTTTTATAAACTAAAAATACCAAAAATATAAACTATCATCTCTATCAGATCTCACTTTCGTAAGTGACCATAAAGGGATTGACAACCCCTTATCGTGTTGGCTGCGAAGTTCTTATTTGTTTGTGCAGGTGCGAGGGACTCACGCATTGTCCCCTACTAGATTGATACCTTGGTTCTCAAAAACTGAGGAAAATACTTACGCTACTGTGTTGCATCTCCCTTTCCTCTTCGAGGGAATACAACGCAAGCTCAAGTGGTAGCAAGAAGAATTTCTGGCGCCGTTGCCGGGGAGGCTTACGCAAAAGTCATATACCAAGTACCTATCACAAACCCTTATCCTTCGCATTACATTTATTTGCCTCTCGTTTTCCTCTCCCCCACTTCAGCCTTGCCGTTTTATTTGCCCTTCTTCCGCCGTGTGTTTATTGTTTGCTTGCATCTTGTTTGCTCGTGTGCTGCTTGCTTGCTTGTCATCATGTCTAGCACACCTATCATTATCACCACTACCGAGAGTGAGGTCCTCAACTTTAAACAAAGGGAGGAAGAAAACTTAAAAGATGCCTGGTATAGAATTTGCAATGCCCAAAATAGATCTAATAGGAAGCTTTCCACTTCCGTGCTTCTTCACAATTTTTATATTGGCATAACCCCTTGGAACAGGCTTGTTCTTGATACCGTTACCGGAGGAAATTTCTTGGGGAATCATACCCTTAATTCTTATAATGTCCTGATAGATTTATTTGGGCAGCCTTCCACCCAGGAAGAGACTCAAGTTTTTGAGAAAATATGTGAAGTAACAAAGATATTACAAAAGTCTCTTGAACCACTTAAGAATGTTAGTGGAAATATCCACCGCATGAATATGTTGATTACCCTTTGCAATAAGCGGTTGGATGCCCTAGATCTAAAGATTTCTGAATATGAAGGGAAACGTAAAGAACCTCCAAGATTTGAGCTTGAAACCATCAAAAGGGTGAAGATCAAAGATGACAATACCTAGATTTATCTTGTATCGTGCCTAGCTAGGGGCGTAAAACGATAGCGCTTGTTGGGAGGCAACCCAATTTTTTGTTTTTTGTTTTTGCTGCTGTTAGGGAATAAATATTGCATCTAGCCTCTGATAATATGTGGTTTCATGTTTTGTTTAGTGTTTGTGCCAAGTAGAACCTTTGCGAAGACTTGTGTGAAGTTTATATGATCTTGCTGTGAAAAACATAATCGTTAGTGCTAGGTAAAGTAGTCTTCAGATTTTATTGGAGCGTGATTTTAAGTTGATTCTTTTTGCAGATGATTGGTAGACAAATTCTGCAAATTTACCAATTTAGTTTGAATTTTTTGGAGTTGCAGAAGTAGGTGAAACCTGCAGATTAATACAGATTGTTCTGTTTTTGAAAGATTCTGTTTTTCGTGTGGTGTTTGCTTATTCCGATGCATCTATGAGTAGTATTGGAGGATATGAACCATAGAGAAGTTGGAATACAGTAGGTTTAACACCAATATAAACAAAGAATGAATTCATTTCTGCACCTTTGAGTAGTGGTTTGCTTTCTTATACTAACGGAGCTCACGAGAATTTCTGTCTAAGTTTTGTGTTGTGAAGTTTTCAAGTTTTGAGTATTGCTTTGATGGACTATGGAACAAGGAGTATCAAAGGCCTAAGCTTGGGGATGCCCTTGGCACCCCAATTAAATTCAAGATAATCAAAAGCCTAAGCTTGGGGATGCCCCGGGAAGGCATCCCCTCTTTCGTCTTCATCCATCGGTAACTATACTTGGAGCTATATTTTTATTCGCAACATGTTATGTGTTTTGCTTGGAGCGTCTTGTATAACTTGAGTATTTGCTTGTTAGTTTTCCACAATCATCCTTGCTGGACACACCTATTTGAGAGAGTTAAATATGGCCTAGAAATTATTAGAACACTCTATGTGCTTCACTTATATCTTTTGAGTTGAATAGTTTTTGCTCTAGTGCTTCACTTATATCTTTTAGAGCACGGTGGTGTCAATATTTTGTAGAAATTGTTGAACTCTCATGCTTCACTTATATCCTTTTGAGAGTATATTAAAACAGCATGGTAATGTGTTTAGGCTAAATAAACTAGTCTTCACATGATAGACATCCAATGTCAATGTAGTAAAAAATTTCACACCAAGTGCATTGAATAGAATGAGATGTTGGATGCTTGATAATTGTTTTGAGATATGAGGATAGTGATATTAGAGTCATGCTAGTGGATTTATTATGAAATTTAGAAATACTTGTGTTAAAGTTAGTGATTTCCGTATCATGCACATATGGTGAGCCGCTATGTGACGAAGTTAGAGCATGATGTATTTGTAGAGTGCCAACCTTTGTGTGGGGCACTTGATGGTTAACTCCTACCAACCTCCCCCCAAGGAGCATGCATTGATTGCTTTGTTTTGAAGACTCATAGATTTTTGCAATAAGTATATGTGTTCTTATGACTAATGTTGAGTCCATGGATTATACACACTCTCACCCTTCCACCATTGCTAGCCTCTCTTGTACCGCACAACTTTCGTCGGTGCCATAAACCCACTATATATCCTTCCTCAAAACAGCCACCATATTGTTCCTCAAAACAGCCACCATACCTACCTATCATGGCATTTCCATAGCCATTCCGAGATATATTGCCATGCAACTTTCCACGGTTCCGTTTATATGTCACGCATCATATTGTCATATTGCCATGCAGAATCATGTAGTTGACATCGTAGTTGCGGCAAAGCCACCATGCATAATTTTTCATATATGTCACTCTTGATTCATTGCATACCCCGGTACACCACCGGAGGCATTCATGTAGAGTCATACTTGTTGTAGTATCGAGTTGTAATTTCGAGTTGTAATAAAAAGTGTGATGATCATCATTATTAGAGCATTGTCCCATGTGAGGAAAGGCCAATAAAAAAACGTAGATGGCCCAAAAAAATAGAGAGGGGCTAATAAAAAAACAGGAGAAAGCCCCTCCAAAAAAAAGAGAAAAGAGAGAAGGGACAATTGCTACTATCTTTTTTCCACACTTGTGCTTCAAAGTAGCACTATGTTCTTCATTGTAGAGAGTCTCATGCTTAGTCACTTTCATATACTAGTGGGAATTTTCATTATAGAACTTGGCTTGTATATTCCAACGATGGGCTTCCTAAAATTCCCTAGGTCTTCGTGAGCAAGCAAGTTGGATGCACACCCACTAGTTTCTTTTGTTGAGCTTTCATACATATTTAGCTCTGGTGCATCCGTTGCATGGCAATCCCTACTCACTCACATTGATATATATTGATGGGCATCTCCATAGCCCGTTGATACGCCTAGTCAATGTGAGACTATCTCCCTCCATTTTGTCTTCTCCACAACCACCTCTATTCCTCCCATAGTGCTATATCTATGGCTCACGCTCATGTATTGCGTGAAAATTGAAAGGTTTGAAAAGATAGAGTATGAAAACAAGTGCTTGGCTGAAATCGGGGTTGTGCATGATATGAATATTTTGTGTGATGAAGAGGGGGCATAGCCAGACTATATGATTTTGTAGGGATAACTTTCTTTAGCCATAGTATTTTGATAAGACATGATTGCTTTGTTAGTATGCTTGAAGTATTATTATTTCTTATGTCAATATAGACTTTTATCTTGAATCTTTCAGTTCTGAACATTCATGCCACAATTAAGAGAATTACATTGAAAAACTATATTGGTTAGCATTCCACATCAAAAATTATTTCTTTATCATTTACATACTCGAGGACGAGCATGAATTAAGCTTGGGGATGCTTGACATGTCTCCAACGTATCTATAATTTTTGATTGTTCCATGCTATTATTTTTGAAGTCCTGGATGTTTAATGGGCTTTATCATTCACATTTATATCATTTTTGGGACTAACCTACTAACCCAAAGGCCCAGTCCAGATTGCTGTTTTTTTGCCTGTTTCAGGGTTTTGCAGAAAAAGAATGTCAAAGGGAGTCCAAACGGAATGAAACCTTCGCCAGAGATATTTTTGGAGAAAATCACGCACGCGAAGCTTGAGAACCACGTCAGGGGACGGAGGGTTGGCCCACGAGGGTGGGTGCGCTCCCCCCTTCCCAGGGCGCGCCCCTGCCTTGTGGCCCCCTCGAGCGTCCCCCGGTGTCCTCCTTCTTCCTATATAAGTCTACGTACCCCTAATTCCACCGCCGTACCTTCGGTTCCCGTGGAGATCCCGTCTTGGAGCCTGTTCCGGAGCTCCACCGGAGGGGGGTCCATCATGGCGGCCTTCATCATCATCATCATCGCCCTCACCATGAGTTGTGAGTAGTTTACCACAGACCTTCGGGTCCATAGCTAGTATCTAGATGGCTTCTTCTCTCTCTGGATCTCAATACAAAGTTCTCCTCGGTCTTCGAGCAGATCTATTTGATGTAATCTCTTTTTGCGGTGTGTTTGTCGAGATCCGATGAATTGTGAGTTTATGATCAAGGTTATCTACGAAAGATATTTGGTTCTTCTCTGAACTTTTTATGTGTGCTCATAATATCCTTGCAAGTCTCTTCGAGTGGTTTGGCCTACTAGATCTATAGTTCTTGCAATGGGAGAAGTGCTTGGCTTTGGGTTCAATCTTGTGGTGTCCTTTCCCAGTGACAGTAGGGGGATCAAGGCACGTATTGTATTGTTTCCATCGAGGATAAAAAGATGGGGTTTATACCATATTGCTTGAGTTTATCCCTCTACATCATGTCATCTTGCTTAAGGCGTTACTCTGTTCTTATGAACTCAATACACTAGATGCATGCTGGATAGCGGTCGATGTGTGGAGTAATAGTAGTAGATGCAGGCAGAAGTCGGTCTACTTGTCTCGGACGTGATGCCTATAAACAATGATCATGCCTAGATAGTCTCATAATTATTCGCTTTTCTATCAGTTGCTCGACAGTAATTTGTTTACCCGCCGTAGAATATCGCTATCATGAGAGAAGCCACTAGAGAAAACTATGCCCCCCAGGCCTATTCTCAACATATCAATCTACATCTACTTTACTTTTACCGCTTTTATTTGCTGTTTTTATAAACTAAAAATACCAAAAAAATAAACTATCATCTCTATCAGATCTCACTTTCATAAGTGACCGTAAAGGGATTGACAACCCCTTATCGCGTTGGATGCGAAGTTCTTATTTGTTTGTGCAGGTGCGAGGGACTCGCGCGTGGTCTCCTACTGGATTGATACCTTGGTTCTAAAAACCCGAGGGAAATACTTACACTACTGTGCTGCATCTCCCTTTCCTCTTCGAGGGAATACAATGCAAGCTCAAGAGGTAGCAAACCGCTCGAACAGAAGTGTTTCCAATAGGAGCTTATTGCTACCGCACAAAGCCTGAAAAAGCAGCAGAAGTGGCTTAGAGCCGAACAGGATATGCTCAACGACAGATGGAACGACGTGCTAGACGCGAAAGAACTATATGCCTCTAAAGGCCAAGCAAAGAGCTATCTAAAACGCAAACTACCGCCCCAATTCGACGACGAGGCCCCAGCGCTAGTTCCGCCAAAGTATTATTAGGTCGATCAACAAGACTGACCACCCCGTGGACGGGACAAAGCAGCCAGTAACGCCGTACACAAGCCCGCACATCCCCACCATAAAGACAAGGATACAACGGCTCAGGCCCATAAGTACGACCTTGTCGGTGTACTAAGATAGGGGTACCTTAGTACCCCAACTTGTGCACGGGCAGTAGCAGCTTCCCGCGGCAGGGCTCACCACGCGCTTGCCGGAAACCTTTTCGGTCCTTATTAAGCCATTCAAAAACAAAGTATACAAGACAGAGGATCAAGACCCCGGCAAGTGGAGCTTGCCGGGAAGGCCGTCCCAGGCTCAAGACTATCACATTTAGCACAAGACCCTGGCAAGGGGGACCTGCCAGGAAGACCAGAAGATTGCATTTTAGAAGACATGCCTCGGCGCACTCTGCGCCCCGACAAGACCCGGGGAGCAACAAGCTTCCCGGCCCGACAAGATCAAGACCCCGGCAAGGTGCTTGCCGGGGGAAGCTCGCGCTGTGTGCCCGCGCTCCAGCTCATCGGCCCACGCGGCGCCCTGGGGCCCTTCCAGGGACGCGTGGCGGATGGCTGTGCAGCCTGGGGGACACGGTGGCACTCCACGGTGACGAGGCTATCGCCGTGGCGAACGGAGACGCAAGGGCGGGTGCTTTTGGGGTCGACGGCGACGGGCATTAAATGCCTTTGTCCCCCACTATCAAAGTAGGTGATGACCACTGTTCATCCACTCTTCCCGCACTGTTACAACTACCACCAAAGTTACATTTTTGCCCTTCTTCTACGTTGACACCTGTCGGTGACCCCTTGAGCTATAAAAGGAGGCCCATGCACAACGTAGAAAGGGTTCGGAACCTAGATAGCTCTCTCGCTCGGTGTAGCTAGTTCTTCAAGCTCCCGAGCTCACAAACTCAATACAAATCAAGCAGGAGTAGGGTTTTACGCGTCCGCGCGGCCCGAACCTGGGTAAACTGCCCGCATGCTCTCCTCGATCTGCTCTTTGTGCTCCCTCCGCTCCCTTACCGCAACGACAAGGGGCTCCGGTCCCATAGGTGCTCGTGGTGGACAGTTTTCCCCGACATCTTTGGCACGCCAGGTAGGGGGCGTCGAGGTTGTGCGAACCTGATCCGGCGTTCACGTGGGCGCATTCTTCATCAACCTCTACAACTTCATCAGCAACAGCCACATGGCCCCGAAGAAGAAGGCTTCGGAGGTCGCAGGCCCGTCTGCGTCTGTTCCACCGCCACCAGAACCAACGGTGGGTGGAGGAGACGCCGGCGGAAGGGTGGTCGCCGGCGAGGAAACTCGCGGCACCGCCAAGTCCAAGGACAAGACGGACGACCGAGCCTCGGTGTCCGTAGACGCGCCACGTCCATCTCAGCAGACGACTACCCAGCAGCGCCGTGGTACAGGAGGTACCATCCGCTTGCTGGGGCAAGGGCAAACCGGAGGATCGCGGGATGCTCCAGGCCATCGTCCTGGCACAAGCAAGGCCCGGTCGCCGGGGCGGGACCCTGCTCCTTCTAACCCTGTTAGAAGTCCGAGCATATCTCGCTCCTCGCACCGCTCGCCACCGCTCCCCTCCTCTCCAGCAGAAGCACTCGCAAGAGCGCAGCTGCTCCTCGACTTCCCTCCAGCGGCAGACAAGGCCGAAGACTGGAGGGCAACAATCCAAAGCCTGATCGCCTTCGCCAATAACGACACGCCGCAGCAGCCGGCGACCTCGCGGCCACGGCAAGTCGAGAAGACGAAGGCCGACGGCGACAAGACCGCCGGGGGTGCAACTACGGTGCACTCCCCGCCGCGGAAGCAGAAGACGCCTCCCCGCCGGATTAACGTCGACGACGACTCCACGGCGTCGTCGGATCCGCGGGCTCGTCGGGACCAGCGCCAAGTCCTTGACGATCGGCGGCAAGAAGATGCTCGAACAATGATCGAGCGCCGGCGAGAAGCCCGGCGACAATCAGATCAGCGTGCTGGGACCGCTGTGGACGCGCACGCGCCCGGTGAACCAGGCGACTTGCCGTACGCGGCAGGTTGCCCTGCGTTTACCCGTGAGCTGCGGCGCGTCCAGTGGCCCAGCATGAAAAACTTCAAGCCCGACGTACCCAAGAAGTACGACGGCAAGACGCACCCCTCGGAGTTCCTCAGCATCTACACCATCGCGGTGCAGGCTGCCGGGGGGCGCGACGAGGAGATACTGGCGAATTACTTCCCGCTAGTGCTTAAGCCAAACGTTCGTTCTTGGCTTATGCACTTGCCGGAAGGCTCTATTTCTTCGTGGGCGGATCTGTGCCACCAATTTGTTGGCGCCTTCACGGGCGGCCACAAACCCCACGGCCAGGAGAGTGATCTCCACATTCTGGCCCAGAAGGAAGGAGAACCTCTGCGCAAGTACATCCAACGCTTCAGCCGCGTGCAACACAACATTCCCGACGTCCACCCCGCCGCGGTTATTAGCGCGTTCCACCAGAACGTGCGTAACCGTCGCATGCGGGAGGAGATGGCCATGACGAAGATCCGGGATGTCAGCGAGCTCTACGCTCTGGCCGACAAGTGCGCGTGCGCCGAAGAGGGGAGGAGACTCCCCGGGGAGGATGCTGGCGCAGGGGGAAGCGACAGCGAGGATGCCGCCCCGGCAAAGAAGAGCCGGCGGCGGAACAATAGAAAGAAGAAGAGCAAGGAGGTGCTGGTCGTCGAGAAGTCCGGCAAGGAGGCTCCCGCCAAGACAGCACAGGCTGGCGGCTCCGGCAAGGAGCCTGCCCCTGTAGCGGCAGCCGAAAAGCCGGACGGCTCCGACAAGCAATATTGCAAAATCCACCGCACCAAGGGCCACGACCTTTCCAACTGCAAGCGCGTCGAGTACCTCGTAGAGCAGCAGAAGGCTGAATACGAGCGGCGCGACAAGGAGAAGGCTCAAGGTGGCGGAGGAGAGCCAAGCAAGAAGCGGCCATTCAATGGCCGGGGAGGACGCCGTGGCAAGGCCAAGCAGCGGCAAGGTGATCGACCTCCCCGGGGCCGCGACAAGGACGAGGAAGAAGAGGATGACGACGACATGGAGGAAGGCGATAACAGCGAGCAGGTGTTCCAGAAGGCCACAGAAGTACTGTGCGTCGACGGGGGCGCCTCTCTGCACACTTCCCACCGCCAACTCAAGCAGTGGGTGCGGGAAGTAAATGCAGCAGAGCCGCCCGTCGAGTCACGCAGGCTGCTGAAATGGTCCAGCACGCCCATCATTTTTGATCTTGAGGATCACCCTGACCGCACCACTGCGGTCGGGTGCTTGCCGATGTTGGTCTCACCAACCATCCGCAACCTCAAGGTCACCAAAATGTTGGTTGACGGCGGGGCCGGGCTAAACTTGATCTCCTCAGCTGTGATCAAGAAACTCCAGATCCCAGATGGCGAGCTCGAAGAGACCGGTTCGTTCCAAGGAATAAACCCGGGAAGGAGCAAGCCCAAGGGCAAGATTACTCTGGCAGTGACCTTTGGCGGGGAGCTCAACTTCAGGACGGAGAGGATAACCTTTGATGTTGCCGATATCCCATTGCCATACAATGGGATACTTGGACGTCCTGCCCTCACCAAGTTCATGGCAGCTTCCCATTACGCCTACAATGTACTCAAGATGCCGGGGCCGATAAACGCCATCTCTGTCCATGGCGACAAGAAGGACGCGCTTATCTGCGCCGACAAGATATACCGGGATGCAGCAGCCGCGGCGGAGAGCAACACACTTGCCGCTGAAGCTCCCGGGGGGAAGAAGACCAAGACCAAGTCCGGCAAGTGCTCTGGGGCCCACTCCGGCAAACGCACCTCTTCGGAGTGCTGCGCTGCCGTCGAGGACGTTCCATCGAGCTCCACCGGCAAGTGCAAGAAAGGGATGGCCGCTCCACCGGCAACCAAGAAGGTGTCCGCCAAGGAGGACGGCACTGGTGGTACCTTCACCATCAGTGCTACACTTGATAGCAAATAGGAAAGCGCGCTCGTTGCCTTCCTGTGGGCGAATGTCGATGTGTTTGCGTGGCAACCATCTGACATCCCCGGCGTTCCCAGGAAGGTGATTGAGCACAAGCTTGCTGTTTGTCCTCATGCGCGGCCCATCAAGCAGAAGGTCAGGAAGCAAGCCGTGGAGCGCCAAGAATTCATTGCCGAAGAAATCAAGAAGCTAGAAGCAGCGGGCCTAGTTAGAGGCGTGATCCATCCGACGTGGTTAGCAAATCCAGTTGTCGTGCGTAAGGCTAACGGGAAATGGAGGCTGTGTATAGACTTCACCGATGTGAATAAAGCATGTCCCAAAGATCCATTTCCCTTGCCGCGCATTGACCAGATTGTTGACTCCACTGCTGGATGCGAGCTGCTCTCCTTCCTTGATGCATACTCAGGCTACCACCAGATTTTTATGGCCAAGGAAGACGAAGAGAAGACTGCATTCATTACTCCATGTGGCACATATTGCTTCATTCGCATGCCTTTCGGATTGAAGAATGCAGGCTCAACATTTGCAAGGGTGGTGCACACTGCTTTTGAGCCACAGATCCACAGAAATGTAGAAGCTTACATGGATGACATAGTGGTGAAGAGCAAGAGCAAAGATACCCTGATCCAAGATTTGGAAGAAACTTTTGCAAATCTACGCAAGATCCAGCTCAAGTTGAACCCCGAGAAGTGCGTCCTCGGAGTCCCCTCCGGCAAGCTTCTCGGGTTCTTTGTGTCCCAGAGGGGGATTGAAGCCAATCCCGACAAGATAAAAGCCATCGAGCAGATCGAAGCCCCGAAGCGCGTCAAGGACGTAAGGAGACTTGCAGGTTGTGTAGCTGCCCTCAGTAGGTTCATTTCAAAGTCTGCAGAACGCGCCCTGCCTTTCTTCAAGATCTTGAAGAAGGCAGGTCCTATGAAATGGACTCCGGAAGCGGAGGCAGCGCTGCAAGACTTGAAAGGATACCTATCCTCCACTCCAATACTTGTCGCACCTAGGCCACAAGAGAAGTTGCTGCTATACCTAGCAGCAACCAATCAAGTGGTTAGTGCTGCGTTAGTAGCGGAAAGGGA
This sequence comes from Secale cereale, assembly GCA_902687465.1. Lineage (NCBI taxonomy): Eukaryota > Viridiplantae > Streptophyta > Magnoliopsida > Poales > Poaceae > Secale > Secale cereale. The sequence continues at coordinate 511,912,444 of LR738710.1, forward strand.
GGCCGATGAGGAGTCTACACCACCGGCAAGCGAATCCAGCGACAAGCAGGGGGCTACTCCGACAAGCTCTGACCCCGATAAGGACAACTCTGCGCAGGAGCAAGAAGAAGTGCGAAGGAAGATGGTGCAGCGCCCGGTGTATTTTGTGAGTTCCCTCTTGCAGGGGGCTAGATCAAGATACTCCGGGGTGCAGAAGTTGCTTTTCGGCCTCCTCATGGCCTCAAGAAAGCTGCGCCTTTACTTCCAAGCGCATGAGATAACAGTGGTCACTCGCTTTCCGTTGAAGAGGATATTGCAGAATCCAGAAGCAACAGGCAGGATCGTCGAGTGGGCACTGGAACTGTCAAGCTTTGGTCTCAAGTTTGAAAGTACTTCAACTATACAGAGCAGAGCTTTGGCAGAATTCATAGCTGAATGGACCCCAACGCCAGATGAAGAAGTTCCAGAGACAAGCGTCCCCGTACAAGAAGCGACAAGCGAATGGGTGATGTACTTTGATGGTGCCTTCTCGCTGCAAGGCGCTGGAGCCGGTGTGGTACTCATAGCACCCACCGGAGAACACCTCAAGTATGTTATCCAGATGCACTTTCCCAGGGAACAAGCAACAAACAATATTGCTGAATATGAAGGTCTGCTTGCCGGCCTCAGGAATGCAGCTGAACTTGGGATTAAGAAATTGATTGTGCGGGGAGATTCACAGTTGGTGGTCCGACAAGTCAACAAGAGTTATCAAAGCGCTTTGATGGAGGCCTATGTAGATGAAGTGAGGAAGCTTGAAGAGCACTTTGAAGGTCTGCAAATGGAGCACGTCCCGAGAGCTCAGAATGATATAGCAGATGGCCTTTCAAAGTGTGCTGCAATGAAGTTACCTGTGGAACCAGGGACCTTCCTGCTCAAGCTGACTCAGCCATCCGTTACACCATCAATTGGGCAGCCCAAGAAGAGAAAGTTGGTCTCCGGTGACTACTTGCCGGCAGATCTTCCCGAAGCCGCCGCCAAGGTCCCCAAGATCAACAACCAGAATGCTGAGGAACAGTTTGCTCCTGCGGACCCAAGGGTCTGTACAATTGAAGCAAGCGTTCCCGACAAGCCTTGCCCCGGCAGGTTTGCCGGGGAGCCTTCAGCTCCGACAGAACCAGAGGTTCTTGCCGTAGAAGCTGGGGTTCCCGCAGCGGCCCTCATGCCTTTAGTCCTTGCCGTTGAGCCTCGGGCTCCGACATGGGCACAGCAGATCGTCCGTTTTCTGCAAACTGGAGAACTTCCTGACGACCCAGCAGAGATAGAGAAAATAACCAGGCAGTCAAGTATGTACCAGTTCGTGGACAATGAACTGTACAGAAGAAGGCTCAATGGTGTCAGGTTGAAGTGCATTTCCAGAGAAGATGGACAGAAGCTGTTGGCAGAAATACATGGAGGCATATGTGGCCACCACATTGGCGCAAGGGCACTTGCCGGGAAGGCATTCCGGCAAGGGTTCTTTTGGCAAGAAGCCCTCCAAGATGCAACTGCACAAGTAACCAAGTGTGAAGCGTGCCAGTTCCATGCCAAACAAATTCATCAGCCAACTCAAGCTCTCCAGACGATCCCTTTGTCCTGGCCCTTCTCGGTCTGGGGGCTCGATATCCTCGGCCCTTTCCCCCGTGCTGTCGGGGGCTTTGAGTACTTGTACATTGCAATCGACAAGTTCACAAAGTGGCCAGAAGTGGAACCGGTGAGAAAGGTGACGGCACAGTCAGCGGTCAGGTTCTTCAGAGCAATTGTTTGCCGTTTCGGAATCCCTAACAGGATCATCACCGACAACGGTACGCAGTTCACTAGTCGCACCTTCATGCAATACGTCCAAGACCTTGGCGCCAAGGTCTGCTTCGCTTCTGTTGCTCACCCGAGGAGCAATGGTCAAGCGGAGAGGGCCAACGCTGAAGTGCTGCACGGTCTCAAGACAAGGACCTTTGACAGGCTGCGCAAGTGCGGAAGAAACTGGATAGAGGAGTTGCCGGCGGCTCTTTGGTCAATCAGAACGACACCAAATCGAGCCACCGGACAGACACCCTTTGCTCTTGTCTATGGGGCAGAGGCAGTTCTCCCCACGGAACTCGTATACGGATCTCCTCGAGTGCTCGCTTATGATGAGCTCGAGCAAGAGCAACTGCGACAAGATGATGCATTGCTCCTCGAGGAGGAACGTCTCCAGGCTGCTGTACGAGCTGCTCGATACCAGCAAGCCTTGCGCCGCTACCATAGCCGCAAGGTCAAGGCCAGGAGTCTCGAGGAAGGCGACCTTGTTCTTCGGCGTGTTCAGTCCGCCAAGAATTCCAACAAGTTGACGCCGAAGTGGGAAGGCCCTTATCGGGTGAGACAAGTCACAAGGCCCGGCGCTGTCCGCCTTGAGACCGAAGAAGGCTTACCGGTGAGCAACTCCTGGAACATAGAGCATCTTCGAAAGTTTCACCCATAAGGCGCGGTTGCCGTGATCCGCTCCGGCAACCACCTTTTGTACGAGTTTTGCCGCTGTTGCATGTAATCCTTTGTACAAAGCCGGGCGCAGATCCCGTGCATCAGTAAAGCTTCTGTGTTTTCGCACTATTTGCCATTTTCATGCTTTTCTTTGATATTTGCATTGCATTGTTTGGCATCTTGTGCAACACACGTATCCAGTAAGCATAACTATGCCAAGAAACCCTATACTTGTTTTCCCTTCTCCTCTTTCTTTCCCTCTTAAGCAGAAGAAACATTCCTCGCGCACAAGTTTGCCGGGGGGGAAGGAAGTGGAGGACGAACCAAGTGCTGTTCAAGAAAGAAAAGCTTACCGGAGAACGAACAGACTATGAAAGCTAAGTTACCAGAATTTGAGCAGTTCAATTTTTTTAAATTTTAGTTATCTTCCTTGGACAACCACACTTTGTATGGAAAACCTGTGCGCGGAGGAACCTACCCGTGGCTAGCCGCACCCTTGTCTTGTTTTCGAGTACGCTCAACAGTTTAAGTGAGCTGCGACAAGTGTCGCGCCCTTATTTCGTTTTCGAGTTCGCTCAGCAAGCTAAGTGCGTTGCGACTAGCTGCGGCAAGGTTGCTTACCGATAAGGCCTTTGCCGGCAGGCTGCTCAGAGTCCAGCACTCAGCGCTCGCGGCAAGGGTCCCTTGCCGGCAAGTTCCCTAAAAGCGTAGGGTAAAAAGCATACAAAGTAAAGGACCAAAAGCAAGGGAGATAACACTGCATCAATTGCTCGGAAATAAGATAAATATATTACAGAGATAACTTGTCACAATGACTAATAGGTTCATGTTCATGGCACACTTTGCAGTGGCAAAGGAAATAAGAAGAAAGAGGCCTAATCTACGCGATCGCCTTCACGCCTGGAGATCTTATTCACCTTGGCGATGATGTGGGCGACCTGCGCCTTCAGCGCCTCCTGATCTGCGTCGGCCGGCAAGCTGCGGAGAACGTTGACGAGATTAATACCAGGATTGCGGTAGACAATCTTGGTCAAGACGCGCTCCAAGGTCCCCGCGCAGAGCTGGCGCGACTCCTCGGCCAGCTGCGCGGGAGCTTCTCCTGTAGGCGTGCGAGCGCCGGCGCGATCCCCCTGAAGAAGAGACTGAGCTTGGCGCTGTGGGGGAGGTTTGGGTCCGGAGAGTACACCAGATGTTCAACCCTCAGCGCCATTAGCTCCTTGTCGATGTTGGCGGCGGAAGTGACCAGCTCCTCCATCCATTGCTCCACCGCCTGTCTGAAGATGTTCGTGGAGTTGGCGGCGCTCTCCACCAGCTCCCGCTCCTTGCGGACCTCCTCCTTCAACTTGGTCTCGCGATCCCGAGCGGCGTCAAGTGAATCCCTAAAAGTGGAAACCTTCAACTCCAGATCAACAATCGAGTCCTTGGCGGCTTTGAGCTCGTCGCCCTGCTTGGAGAGGCGTACCTGGAGGCCTGAGTTGGTATGGGCGTCTTTCTCGCGCTCTATGTTGAGCGCGGTGACCCTTTCCGTGCTCGCCTTCAGGTACTCCTCCAGCTGCGCCACCTTAGCTTCGAGGTCCTTCTTGGCGGTCTCCGCGGTGGCTGCGGCGGCTTTCGCTTCCTTCAGTTCTCCGCCAAGGGCCTGCTCCCGGGCGGTGAGGTCGTCCTCGTGAGCGTCGAGTTCGACTTTCCGCTGGTTGAGCGCGCCTTCTCGCTGGGACAGCGCTTCGCCGACCAGCCGCTGCTGCTCCTCGGCCTCCGCCTTCTCCAGGAGGAATTCTTGATGCTCTCCGGTGAGCCTCTCGCGCTCCTCCGCCAAGTCGCGGAGAGCCGTCTGGTGGGCGGCACGGAGCTCTGCGGCGCGTTTCTCCAAATCCGCTCCGGCCTTGGCGGTGAGGGCTTCACGCGACTCCAGCTTCGCCTGCCTGGCCCGGTAAAGGGCCAGGAGCTGGCGGAGAAGTTTCTCCTCTTCGGGCTCATCGCTCCCGCCAGGCGCTTCGAAGATCTTCAACCCCACGGAGGCGAGGACCTCTCCATCAAAGGTCTCTCCCTCCACGGGGGCTCGCGACGAAGACCCCCACGGCACTTGAATGAAGACGCCATTGGGGGCCTCAAGATAGATGCCGGGCTGCTCCTTATCGGCGGAGGGGTCGGCGGTCGGTGCAGCGCTCGACGCTCCTGCTGCCTCCAGGCCGGCAGTGCGGTCGCCGTCCCCCTCCCCGGCCGCGGCGTCTGCGGTTGGAGCAGTCTCCTCTGCGGCAGGCTCGTCGGCTCCTGCCATGTCTTCAACGACAGGGGCGTTGCCGCCGTCGCCTTGCGCGCCCTCCTCGCCGATGACCTCGGTCTCCATCCGGTCCGGCGCGGGAGGATCTAGAAGAAGAAGAAAAGAAAAGAAAAAGTTCAAGCAAATATCCAAAAAAGACAAGTCCAAGAAGACGAAGCTACAAGACTTACCTTCGCGGACTTCGTCGACGACGGGCTCCCTCGCCGGGGAGCTCTCCCTTGGCGGAGTGGCCACCCTCGCCGGGCTGCTCGCCCTTGGCGGGGTACTCACCCTTGGCGGAGCGCTCTCCCTCGCCGGGGAGTTCGCCCTTGGCGGGGATGGCGGGACCTGCGGCTCCTCGGGAGTAGTCTCCGGGCGCTCCTGCAGCTGCGGCTCCACTTCTGCACAAGACAAATGAAGCAGCAAGATATCAGTACAAGTTGAAACCTCAAGCACGCCCGACGAGCAAAGAAATCTAAGACCCAGACTTACGCTGGGGGCTGCGCTGGGGGCTGCTCCTCGGAGCAGCGGTTGGGTCCGGCAAGTCCGTCGCCGGCGTGTCCCCTGTCGCCGCGACTGGCGAGTCGTCCTCGACCTCAACCACCGGGACTTTGGCCCTCTTCGCCGTCCGCTGGGCCAGGGTCCTGAAATCAAAACAAGAACAAGATTAGAATCACGAAGAAGAATCAAGTCAGAATTGAAGAAAATACAAGACACGAGTGCTTACTCCTCTTCCTCGTCGTCGTCGTCGGTCAGGGCGGAGAAGTCGAACTCCACCTGAGTTGCTCCGGCGCGAGGAGCGGGAGGAGAAGGCTCCCTCGGGCGTTTGGCGGTCCCCGGGGCTGGGGGCTGCGACGACCCAGCCTCCGCCGACGCCGAGGCCCGAGGAGCAGGCGGAGCGGCCGCTCCGCTCTGAGAAGATCCTCCTCCGCTTGGCGCTGATGCGCGGGGCGCCTCCGCCGCAGCTGGTGCGCGGGTCGCCTCCGCCGCGGCTGGTGCGTGGGGCGCCTCCGCTGCGGCTTGGTTCGCTCTGGTGGCGCGCGTCGCCCGGCGAACAGGCTGTTGTCGGGGCGCCTGCGTCCTTGTCGCTGTGGGCGCCTTGCGGAGACGCTTCAGCGGTGTTCGCTGGGGGCTGGCCCGAGGCGGGGAGTTCTCCGAGGACGATGAGGCGTCGTCATCGAGTCCCAGAGACCCACCGCTATCCTCATCGGCCTCGGTGCCCTCCTCCTCCTCCCCGGCGGGCCCGCTGGATCCGGCACCTTGTCCTGCGGCCCCGCTCCCTCCAGTGGCTCCGCTCCCTCCGGTGGCTCCGCTCCCTCCGGCACCTCTGTTCCCTCCGGCGGCCTCGCTTGCCGCGGCTTCGCTCACGACTCCGGGAATCCCGGCGTGCCTCAAGGAAGGGACCCCGGCAAGCTCGTCAGGCGCAAGATTTTGCAGTCTGCGGATCTCGGCCTCCTCTGCTTGGCCCACCTCATCCGCGGCCTGCGCCTCGTCCATGGTGAACCCGAAATCTCCTGCTGCTGCAGCTGCGGCGGCCTCTTCCATCCGGGAAGCTATGTAGGCTATGTCCCGCTCTGTGGTGGCCCGAGTGAGACCCTTGTTCTCGTCGGTGATCTTGGGCACCTCGACCAGGTTGTCGAAGAAACTCATGATGGCATCCGGCGTGGGCACTATCCATGTGGGGTCGACGCCGTGAGAATCACATGCGGGCATTATCGCGCGCAAAGCATCCCGGGCCGTGCTGTTGCATAGCGGCACCACTCCCCGGGGAGATCTAAACCACTCCGGATGGGCCGGGTCGTGCTTAAAAAGCTCCCGGACCATCCCCTTCAGCTCCAACGCCGTGAAGTTAAAGTTCAGACCCGGGCGCAGCCTCATAATGTCCGCCGCATTGCCGAACTCCCATGCTGGCCTTTTCCTCTCTTGTAAAGGGGCAATGCGGCGACGGAGGAAATCTGCTCCTACCTCTCCGATGGTCAACTTAGCTACCCGGAGACGAAGTATCCTAACAAGGGCAACATTGAGCTTGACATCATCCGGGGCCAACTCGCTCCAGTCCCTGCCGCGCACTATGGCTGTTGTGCGCGGCGCTGTGAAAGGCTCCGGGTGGTCCTCCACTATCCAACACCAGTCCGCGCGCCACTCTTCCCACTTGCCGCGGAGCTCTCCTCGCAGATATGACTCCTTCTTATTCAAGTGGAAGATCCAAGATATTCCCCGGAGAGGGGGGCGCCGGCCTCTACTCTAGGCATGAAAAAGTGGCAAAACAGCGCTACATTTGGATAGATCCCTATATAGTTTTCGCACAGATGTGCGAAAACCGCCATCGTAAGGATGGCGTTGGGGGTGAAGTCTAAGAGATGGAGGCCGTACGTGTTCATGATGTCGCAGAAAAATTCCGAGAATGGAGGACACAAGCCGCAGTGGAAGAAGACAGCGAAGAAGAAATACCCGCCGGGAAGCAGATCCTTGGCGCCGGCGGGGTAGACTCTGGTCCGGGGATGAGCCTTGGTCTCCTTGGCCCAGAAAAGGTAATACTTGTTCCAGAGTTCCCTCGCACTGAGCCTTTGCACGAAGACAACATTCCTCTTCCGCAAGAGAGCAAGCTTTGCCGCCTGCTCGGATTTCTCCTTCTTGGCCTTCTCCGCCTTCGCGTTCTCGGTCTTCGGGGCCATGGCGGAGGCGGCGAGGGAAGGGGCGAGGAGTAGACGGCGCCGCAGATGCGGAAGGAGGCGGAGGAGGTGTGGGGGCGGAGCGCAGCGGGGGATTTCTGGGGGTTGAAGAAGCAATGAAAGCGCAGGAAGGAAACTGCCCCTGTTTCCTCTGCTTTTAAGGGGGAAGTGGGGGACGCTCCGCATTTCCCATTAAAGAACGTGGCCACGATCTCTCCCACGACGCCGCAATCGACGCGTGCCGTTAGGGAGGGACGCGGCGGATGCGGAAGAGGAATTACGGCTTGCCGTGGGCCGCGTGTGCCCGTGCACTGTTTTGGGCCTGGCCCAATAGCGCTCGGCACCGTGTGTGGCCCAGGCCCGGGGGCTCTTGTCGGTGTACTAAGATAGGGGTACCTTAGTACCCCAACTTGTGCACGGGCAGTAGCAGCTTCCCGCGGCAGGGCTCACCACGCGCTTGCCGGAAACCTTTTCGGTCCTTATTAAGCCATTCAAAAACAAAGTATACAAGACAGAGGATCAAGACCCCGGCAAGTGGAGCTTGCCGGGAAGGCCGTCCCAGGCTCAAGACTATCACATTTAGCACAAGACCCTGGCAAGGGGGACCTGCCAGGAAGACCAGAAGATTGCATTTTAGAAGACATGCCTCGGCGCACTCTGCGCCCCGACAAGACCCGGGGAGCGACAAGCTTCCCGGCCCGACAAGATCAAGACCCCGGCAAGGTGCTTGCCGGGGGAAGCTCGCGCTGTGTGCCCGCGCTCCAGCTCATCGGCCCACGCGGCGCCCTGGGGCCCTTCCAGGGACGCGTGGCGGATGGCTGTGCAGCCTGGGGGACACGGTGGCACTCCACGGTGACGAGGCTATCGCCGTGGCGAACGGAGACGCAAGGGCGGGTGCTTTTGGGGTCGACGGCGACGGGCATTAAATGCCTTTGTCCCCCACTATCAAAGTAGGTGATGACCACTGTTCATCCACTCTTCCCGCACTGTTACAACTACCACCAAAGTTACATTTTTGCCCTTCTTCTACGTTGACACCTGTCGGTGACCCCTTGAGCTATAAAAGGAGGCCCATGCACAACGTAGAAAGGGTTCGGAACCTAGATAGCTCTCTCGCTCGGTGTAGCTAGTTCTTCAAGCTCCCGAGCTCACAAACTCAATACAAATGAAGCAGGAGTAGGGTTTTACGCGTCCGCGCGGCCCGAACCTGGGTAAACTGCCTGCGTGCTCTCCTCGATCTGCTCTTTGTGCTCCCTCCGCTCCCTTACCGCAACGACAAGGGGCTCCGGTCCCATAGGTGCTCGTGGTGGACAGTTTCCCCCGACAGACCTATGTCAGGGCCTGAATAAAAAGGCGGGCTAGACTAGATCAATCTACGGGCCAAGGGAACGTACATACACACGGGGTGGTGACAATCAAGCCAAACAGACCGGTCACATACCAGTTCAGAGTCAACACCGAACACCAATACTGTCCGAACTATGGCACAAAATCACAAAATACATGCGTGCTTCACATGCTCTGTGCTTCACCGATGAGGTGATGGATCATGAATTTCCAGAGGGGTTTAAACCCGTAAACATCAAGGCATACGATGGAACAACAAATCCAGCTATATGGATAGCAGACTTTATTCTTTACATACACATGGCTCGGGGAGATGATCTCCACGCCATTAAATACTTACCCCTCAAGCTGAAAGGTCCAGCTCGGCATTGGCTAAACAGCCTCCCAGAGAACTCTATAGGGAGCTGGGAAGAACTTGAGGATGCTTTTCAGGCAAACTTTCAGGGGACTTATGTCCGGCCCCCGGATGCTGGTGATTTAAATCACATAATCCAGCAACCCGGGGAGTCAGGCCGCAAGCTTTGGAATCGGTTCTTAACTAAAAAGAACCAGATTGTAGACTGTCCGGACGACGAAGCCTTAGCGGCATTCAAACACAGTGTCCAGGACGAATGGCTGGCTAGACACCTCGGCGAGGAGAAGCCGAGAACAATGGTAGCCTTAACCACACTCTTGACCCGCTTTTGTGCGGGCGAGGACAACTGGCTGGCTCGTAGCAGCAGCAGTACTAGCGACTCTGGCACATCCGAAGTCAGGGATGGCAATGGGAAGCCACGACGCAATAAGAATGAGCACCGAAACAACAATGGAAACAAAGAGGATACATCGGTAAATGCCGAATTCAGTGGATCCAGGCCCGGTCAATGGAAGAAGCCATTTAAAGGCAACACCGATAGTCCATCTAGCTTGGAAAAGATACTAGACAGGTCCTACCAAATCCATGGCACCCCTGACAAACCTGCAAATCACACCAACGATATTTGTTGGGTCTTCAAGCAGGCCGGCAAGCTAAACACCGTACATAAGGGAAAAGGACCCCAAAGTGAAGACGGGGATGAACCTCGCCAGCCGAACACAGGGGGGCAGAAAAAATTTCCCCCGGAGGTAAAAATGGTGAACATGATCTACGTCACCCACATCCCCAAGAGGGAGCGCAAGCACACACTCCGAGACATATACGTAGTCGAGCCTGTCGCCTCCAAGTTCAATCCATGGTCGTCTTGCCCGATCGCCTTTGATCGTAGGGATCACTCAACAAGTATTCGTCACGGAGGTTCGGCGGCCTTATTGCTCGACCCCATAATAGACGGATACCATCTTACTCGAGTCCTTATGGACGGCGACAATAGTCTCAATCTGATACACTAGGACACTGTCCGCAAGATGGGGATTGACCCGTCAAAAATTAAGCCCAGCAGCACTACCTTTAAAGGAGTAATTCCAGGCGTCGAAGCCCGCTGGACAGGTTCATTAACATTCGAAGTTGTATTTGGTTCTCCCGATAACTTTCGAAGCAAAGAGCTAATCTTCGACATCGCTCCATTCCGCGGTGACTATCACGCACTACTCGAAAGAACGGCCTTCGCCCGCTTTAACATAGTCCCGCATTATGCCTACCTCAAGCTCAAAATGCCTGGACCATGTGGCGTTCTCACGGTAAATGGATACATGGAGCGTTCCCTCCGTACGGAGGAAGACACTGCGACCCTAAAGGTTGAGGTCCAAAACGGCTTATTCAGGCCGAATAACTCATCAGTCGTGAAGACCACATACATGGCTAAACATGCCCGATCCGCACTAGAATGCGGCAGCTTAGAAGAAACTGAGCTCGACTAGCAGTTGTGCCCCTTACGACTGCCCCATAAGGTAGCAGCTTACGTACCTCACGTACACAATTATGCCCTTAAAATACCTTGGGCGGCGATAGGGGCATACAACACATCATTTAGTCCATAGTTCGGATTGACCCTATTCGGACTCTAAAATATATCTTCTTCAGGTTCATTTAAAAACCTACATTGTTTATGGCCGAACATGACACTCTTTTCCTTGCTTCTTTTTTCTTTTTTCTTTTTTACAGGCGGCCATTACAACTATCCTTCTCAAGGACAAATTATCATGGACAAAAAGGCGCAGACGTGCAGCAGGGCCACTGGTTGAAATTCCTTTCCCATAGATTAGGGCTCTGTGTAAACCTTTTTTTATTTTTGTTGGCATGTCAAATGCCCGAGGCTGTTATCGGTGTTATATGTAACCTCACGGCTCATCGTATTAAATGGGATATAAAAGAGGCAGTTTGGTTCCAATTCGTTTGGGCTATTGTTTATTTTTCACCACGTGTATTCTCTACCCGCAAAATAGATCACCGCGTATGCCCTAATACCTGGACTTCATACCAGGGGCTGTATTCAGCCTGTCATGCCTACAAAAGTCTGAACACCTATAGGGAATAGTCGGCGTCTCGGATATTGGGTTATATGCATCAACTCCGAATCATGTCTTTGGTTAATAGTTGGGTTGCCCGGCTCCTGTGCTTGCTACCTTATGTTTTGCATTGTTCGACTGAGGTAGTAAAGGGAGAACTACTGCGATTGTATTTCTGGTTCATCCGGTCAAGTACCTCGGTAGAGGAAGCCAAAAACTGACTGTCATGATGAAGCGAGAGCTGGTCAAGCGATTCGGTGACCTAGTGTTATACTATGACCGATAGCGATCCACTCCGTGTTAAACGAGGGGCTGTTCTTCGCCCAGCCGCGTCAAAAAGGCACTATATGTCGGTGTACAAAAAGAGGGGTACACTTTTTGTACCCCTATGACTGTGCACGGGCAGTCTGAGCCAGGGGCACCACCACAGCAAGCATGGCCAGGGAGGTGAGCCGGGGCAAGACCGAAGCTTGATGGAGACTGGAGCAACGCCAAGAACAAGACCACAAAGAGCAAAGGGACGAAGCGGCTTTCCCCGGCAAGATCCTTGCCAGGAGCCAGTTTCAGCAGCCCTGGCAAGACCCTTGCCGGGGCCGGCTCTGGCAGCCCCGACAAGACCCTTGCCGCGGCAGCTCGCCCCACACCTACAGAGCGGATCACCCTTGAGTCCACCGCCCCCATGGGGCGAGGATTCGGGAGATATCCCTGTGGTGGCATGCAGATCTTTGTGAAGACATCCAAGATCAGATACAAGTTAAGAAGACGACGACCCTTGGCGGGATCCCAGCCAAGGAGAACCACAAGGCCTCCGGCAAGCACCTTGCCGGGGATGACAGCAGGCGCCACGGCAAGACCCTTGCCGGGGCCCCGGCAAGGCCCTTGCGGAGGACACCCACAGGGCCACCATCATGCCCGCGCCAACTGAGTTTCCACCGCCCCACGCAGCTGCCGACCCAACCAGCTGGACAGGCTCCTGTGTGGCAACTCGCATATCTTCGTGGAGACCCGCCGTTGCGCCACCTCAGCTGCCTGCCTGCCTACATGGCACCTCAGGCACCGTTGGCCAAGGCGCGTGTCAACACGAGGAGGAGCGGCGACGGACAAGACGGACGTCTCCCCCTCGTCCCCGATAAAGCAAGGACACCTAAGCAAGGCGCATTAAATGTGCCTTGTCCTGTAATGCAAGGGATAACCTTGCATCACTGTACCCATTCCACCTCTTGTGTGCCACTGTGGCAACCCCTTTTTCCTATAAAAGGAGGCCCGAGGCGACTAGGAGAGGGATTCGGCTCTTTTGAACTCCTCACGACTCTTCTGGAGCTCCACACTAGCTGAAGAACACAAACATATAATCCACCAAAGCAGGAGTAGGGTTTTACGCATCTTTGCGGCCCGAACCTGGGTAAAGGAACCGTGTCCTGACTGTTAGACCCGCTCTTCTCTCAACCCCGCGCCCCGCAACCGTAGTAGGGATTCTTGTGATCCCATAGGTGTCGATCCAAATACACCGACATCTTTGGCGCGCCAGGTAGGGGGGGGCGCAGTTGTGAGAATCGGCCCTAGTGGTTTGCCCGACGCTCTCTCGTCTTCGTGGCCGTTTGAGTAGGCCGGAAGATCTGCGCTCGAGCGACTACAAAATAGAAGCTAAGTTACATCGTACCTTGGATATTTCTACCCTATTATTTGAAGTTATTATACTCGGAGCTGTCATTCTTTGTGCAAAAAGAAACCTGCACGCAAATGGGGCCCTTCCCGATCGGCAACGCCTTTGTTCTGTTTCGAGTCCGCTCAACAGTTCAAATGGCTGCGTTGGAAATGGTAGGGTAGCCTTCCGCAATTGACAAAGCTCTCGACTCTGACTCAAGTCAAGCTCGACCGTGCGAGCGGCAGCGTTAAGAGCGGCAAGGTGGCGGACCTGGCATCACGCTCGCCCGGCAGGCCAATGGGGATCCGTCCCCAAGACGCCGCCTTGGGTATTTCGCGCCGGCAAGCCTACCCAGTTAACGTAGGGTAGACACACAAAGAGGTAGCGAACAGGAAAATAACATGCATGATTCTAAAGATATTTCAAAGTTATATTACATCGTGCCATCGCTGCGGTTCTAACTAAAGATAAAATTTGTCTTGGTCATGAACCCGCAGCGGTAAGGAAGAATGGGATGCCTAATCCCGGCGCTGGCCCTCCACCCTCTTGATTTCGTCAATGCGGCTGATGACGGGCTTGATGCGCTCCTTGAGCGCCGTGAGGTCAGCATCCTCCGGCAAGCTGTCCATCGTGGCTTCGAAGTCGAGGGCGGGGTTCCAGAACGCCACCTTGGTGAAGACCTTGGTCATGACCCCTCGGCAGAGCCGCCGGGCCTCCCCGGCGAGCGTGGCAGTTCTGTTGGAGTGAAGATCAGTCAAGGCACTGAGGACGCCCTCGAAGAACAGGGTCAGCTTGGCGTTGACGGACCCGCTCCATTCAGGGGCATACCTCACGTTTGGCATCCCCATGAGGGCCAACTGTGAGGTAACCCTGCCGGCGATGTCCTCCAGCCGGCTGATCCATCTGTTCTCGCCCGCCATGAATTCTTGGTGGGAGGCGCCCTCATCCGCCCGCAGCTGCTTCTCCTCCTCCAAGCTCTTGGTCAAGGCCTCCTCCCGAGCTGAGCTCTCTGCCAACATCTTCTCAAGATTCAGCCTCAGCCTGAGATCTCTGATGGAGTTTTGCGCCTCGGAGAGCTCCGCGGTCCTGCTGATGACCGCTCCATGTGCCTCTGTCAAGGCGGAGTTGAGCCTGTTCTTTTCGTCGAACAGCCTGAGGGCCTGCTCCTTCAGCCCGTCCCGTTCCACCTCCAGCTCTTGTACCTTGCCGGCATGGGCCAGAGCTTGGGCATCGAGCGCCTCCCTGTGCCTCTGCCCCAGCTCATGAGTCCGCCGCTCGACAAGAGCCTCGAGCTCCTCATCCTTGCTGCGGAGCGTTGCGGCAAGCTTCGCCTCACGCGCGGAGAGGTCTTCTTCCTGGGAATCGAGGGCGGCTTGATGCTGGTTCCGGGTGGCCTCCGCCGCGGCAGCCAAGTTCGTTGCCTCTTCCTAGGCCTTCTCGATGTCGGCCATCTTCATGATAAGCTCCGCATTACGCTTGGCCAGTTTGAAAGAACATGCGGTGCCCCCATGTTTGGTTTTGGTAATTGATGACAATCTCTATCGACTAATGGTTGCCTTGAGTTATATTTGAAGGGTTTGCCCATTGGCTTTTCTTGGAGTTCATTTGTTGGTTTCAAGGAGAGTTTGTGATGACCAAGGTGCTATTAAGGAATTATCCAAAGATTGGTCTTGTGGGTGTTGAGCTTATTGCAAGCATGTCTTGAAGAAGAAGAGTTTGTGAGCATTCATGTTTACCTTCAAGACATCATCCAAATGAAGAGAGTTGGAAAGATTCAAGGTTGATCAAAACTAAGTCAAAGAATGAATCAAGTTGATCAACACACAAAGCGTAGAAGATGTACCGAGAGGGATCAAGCAATCCTATGGTATGGTAAGCATTGTCAATCACGCTTTGTGTACTAACTCATGGTCTTCGTGAGAGTTCTTTGTGGGGTTAGGTTGCGGTGTGCAAGTTCAAGTGGAGCATCACGAAGAAATCAAGTTCTTGAAGCTTGCCATCCATTGTCGTGACAATGGACTTGTGAAGATATGCCGAAGAGTGGTTCACCCATAGAGGAGTATGGGGCAGCAATCTACTAGTCTTCACCGAGACAACGCAATCAAGAAAGGTGGTCCAACTTGAGGAAGTCAAGATCGTCTACATCTAGCTCAAGTGAACTTTGTGCAAAGCAAAGGTTTGCCCTTGATAGGTTTTCTATTTTACCGGTCTCGTGGTGGTAGTTGGGAGACCGGGTTATAGGATCGTTTGCCGTACTATCAAGGGGGGCTCTCAAGTTGGTAGCTTGATCGTATCGTTAGTAGAGAGCTCAAACCATTGCATCCTTGCATCATGTTTCTTGGTTCTTGTTTGGTTCTTTTTTGAGTCTTAGAGCTTATGGTCATCTTGATGACAAGCTTGAGTTCATCGAAAACGGAGTTCACATGTGTCTTCTATGATGTTTTCGGTGTTGGGTGTTTTACCGGTCTTATCCGAGGAAGGGTTCTCACCATTTTCTTATGGGCCTTTTCTAATTTGCTTCTTATTGGTTTTTCTATCAAGATTGTGTTAGCCCTTGTCGCTAGCTTTCCAACAAACTTGGTTTCATCGAATTTGGAGTCCGTATGCAAAAGTTATTGTCGTTTTGGTGTATTGAAAAGGCTGCAGCGGTACTACCGCGGGTTGGAGCGGAAGTAATTTTTTACTACCGCGTTCGGGAGCGGTACTACCGCTTTCGGGAGCGGTACTACCGCTTTGGGAGCGGTACTACCGCTTCGAGCAGTACTACCGCGGCTACTTCCGTGGCTACTTCCGCTCGGGACCAAAAACTCGTCACAAGTCCAGCGGTGGTAGGCACGGATGTAATTTTTTAGTACCGCTCGCAAGCAGTAGTACCGCTACCCTTAGCAGTAGTACCGCTACCCGTAGCGGTAGTACCGTGAGGTCAAGCGGTACTACTGCTCCGATGGTTCTTCTGACCTTTTTGCCTCCTTGCTATTGTTTTTCAAGGGGGTTCTACTGCCCTAGCGGTAGTACAGCTCCTAGAGCGGTAGTACCGCTCTGTGCGGGCTGTGAGCATAACGGTTGGATTTTCCCCCCACCTATAAAAGGGGGTCTTCTTCCCCAATGAACCTAATCCTTGGAGCTCGTGTTCTTCCCCCATTATTGACCTTCTTAGAGCTTGCTATCTCTCAATCCCTCCATGGATTCTTGCTAGTTTTTGGGGGAAAAGAGAGAGGAGATCTAGATCCACATTTCCACCAATCACTTTCTCCTCTAAGTGAGGGGAACCCCTTGGATCTTGATCTTGGAGTTCTTGGTGTTCTCCTTCTTGTTCTTCCTATCATTTCCCTCCCTAGCATTAGTTGCTTTGGTGGGGTTTGGGAGAGAAGGACTTGGGCACTCCGTGTGCCCTTGCCATTGCATTTGGTGCATCGGTTTGAGTTCTCCACGGTGATACGTGGAAGTGAAGTTTGAGAAGCTTATTACTCTTGGGTGCTTGGTACCCTTGAGCTTGTTCCTCTTGGGTGCTTGGGCGCCCTAGACGGTTGGTGGTGTTCGGAGTTCAATCATTGTGGTGTAAAGCTCCGGGCAAGCGTCGGGGTCTCCAGTTAGGTTGTGGAGATCGCCCCGAGCAATTTGATGGGTTCCGGTGACCGCCCCCAAGGGTTGCCAAAGTGTACGGGTTCGGTGACCGCCCCCAACGGTTGCCATTTGTATGGGTTCGGTGACCGCCCTCAAGGGTCCCTTAGTGGAATCATGGCATCTTGCATTGTGCGAGGGCGTGAGGAGATTACGGTGGCCCTAGTGGCTTCTTGGGGAGCATTGTGCCTCCACACCGCTCCAAACGGAGATTAGCATCCGCAAGGGTGTGAACTTCGGGATACATCGTCGTCTCCGCGTGCCTCGGTTATCTCTTACCCGAGCCCTTTACTTATGCACTATACTTTGTGATAGATATATTGTTTCTTGTCATTTATCTAGCTATCACCTAGTTGTTTATCTTGCTTAGCATAAGTTGTTGGTGCACATAGGTGAGCCTAGTTGTTGTAGGTTTTGTGCTTGACAAATTAACCGCTAGGTTTATTCTGCATTTGTTCAAGCCTAAACCGTAATTATTTTAAAGCGCCTATTCACCCCCCTCTAGGCGACATCCACAATATTTCAATCGGTATCAGAACCTCGTCTCTCTTTATAGGGCTTTACCGCCTAGAGAGTAAGGATGTTGACTAGGGGTTTAGGTTTCTCTGACACTCTTAGTTTCAATGGCACAAATTTTGATGTTTGGGTAATTCGCATGCTTAATCTCTTTAGGGTCATGGAACCAAATTTAGAGCGAATTTTAGATATGGGTTTTTCTCCTCCAAAGGATGCACAAAGATTATCTTTAGAGGATGAGAAAAACTCTTATCTCAATGCTCAAGCTTCTAATGTGCTTTTTGATGCTTTGAGCAATGTAGTTATATTTCAATTCATGCCGTTCCGGGATGCTCATGAGTTGTGGACAAAGCTTCAAGATAAATATGGTGTGTCCAAGAACTGTAGGAATGATTGTTCTCCCTCCACCTCCGGCCGTGTTGTCTTCTCAACTTCTTCTGCTTCACCTACATGTGGTTTGCCACAAGGTAATGATATGGTGAGTAGTGTTGGTCATTGCAATGATGATAGTATGCTTATTGTGGATGATCCTTCATCACTATCTTATTGCAATGCATCTTCTTTGGACTTTAACACTTCGAGCACCCTACATGTTTCACATGCTTGTGTTGACAGTCCTTGCATATCATGTAGAAATTGCTTGACTAAAACTCATGATGATATGCTTGCTATGTCTTGTTGCCATGATAAAAATGCATCTATTTCCTTGAATTGCTGTGCTAACAATGTAGAGGAAACCCAACACCCCATGGAACAAGATGTAGTCTTGAATGGTGCTTCAAGGGATCCTACATCATCATCTATTGCGTTTTGCCTTATGGCTAAGGCCTCAAAGGTATCTCCCACTTTGAACCCCAATATATCTTGTGATGATAGTGATGATGACAATGATGATGATGTACAAAATGATGAAGAGAATGATAATGTTGCCTCCTTAAAAATTAAGGGGGAAATGATTTTTAAAGCTCTTCTTAAGAATAAATTAGCTCATTCCAACTTTATGGAAATCATGTCTATTGCCATTGAGGGCAAGAAATATATTGATGAGTTGGAATCTCATCTAGAGGAGCATGAGGTCACCATTGAGAAAATGGAAGGTCATGAGCGTGATTACGCAAATGAGATCGCCGACCTTTCGCAAGCTCTTGAACTTGAACAAACCACCAAGGAATCTCTTGAGGAGACTTTTGCTCTATAACTATCTAGAATAAAGGAATCCCGTGATAGAGCTCTCAAGGTGGCTAATGATTTTGAAACTAAAACTGAGAAGCTTGAAGTTGCACATGCTAAACTCCTTGAGGATTTTGAGCACCTCGAAAATGGCTCAAGGGTCATTAAGAGTGAGCTCATCAAACTCACCGAGTCTCATGCTCAACTTAAAGCTTCATATTCTAAAGAGCTTGCCAAGTTGCCTTCTCCTCTTGCTATTATTGATGATGCTTGTGCTACTAACTCTATTTCTAGTGAAGCATCCATTTTGAAGGAGAATGTTGAGCTAAGGGCTCAACTTGAGTTGTTATCTAGCAATTATGGGAAATTGGAAGAAAGTCATGTAAAGCTCACAAGCTCTCGTGATGATCTTCTAGTATCCCACAATGTGCAAAAGATTGCTCATGAGGCTATGATTATCAAGGTAACATCTAGTGAGTCTCATGTGGTCGCTAGCACTACTTCTAGTCAAAATGCTATATTGCCATGTGCTAGTCCTCGTAATTCATCTATGCATAACATTGGTACATCTTGTGATGAATTGCTTTCCTTGCCTTGTTGCTCTAACAATGAAGCCTATACTTCCTCTAGTACTTGTGTTGATACTAACCATGTAGAGGAAATCAAAGAGCTCAAGGCCCAAGTCTCTTCCTTGAATAAAGACTTGGAAAAGTGTCATGAAGGGAAGTCCACACTCAACAATATCTTGAGTGTGCAAAAATCCCCCAATGACAAAGGTGGACTTGGATTCAACTCCAACAAGAAGAAAAGGTCCAAGATCATTAAGAAGAATAAGGGCCAAGAACAACTCAAGAATTCGGCCAAGATTATTTGCTTCAAGTGCAAAATTGAAGGGCATCATGTTAGATCTTGCCCATTGAAGAAGAAGGCCATTAGTGACAAGCAACAAGGGAAGAGGCCACAAGTTCATTCTCGTGCTCAACCGCAAGTTGGAGAAAGGCCGCTTCCCAAGAAGACTCATGGTAATGCTTCTCATTTTGAGAAATAAAATGAGAAGAAAGTGAAGAGTAGATGTTTCTACCTATGCCGTGAGAAGGGTCACCTTGCTTCTTCATGCACTAGTGGTAACTTATCCAACCCAATTATTATTGATGATGTCTATTCTCTTGGGAAGGATAAGGTTGGCAATGTGTTTGCCAAGTTTCTTGGGACTCAAAGAGGTGTCAAGAAAAGAACCATTTGGGTAGCCAAGCCTATTGTGACTAACCTCTTAGGACCCAACTTGGTTGGGGACCAACTAGCTCAAACTTGATCAATAGGTGATGTTGGAGGGCATTGGAGAGTTGGCTACATTATGAAGATTTGAGGGGTCTTCATCATTCATATTGTCTCAAGCCAAGTCATTCGGATTATCTTTCTATGGTATATCCAATGTTCCTCCTTGCGGTAACTCGTGCTTAAATTGTTTACATTGAAAGTTACTTGCTCCTTAGCATGTTGTGGTTTTGTACCTTGCATGTGCTTGTATATGTTGTGCTTCCAATTTGCTTATCTTGAGAAATCAAGTATGTGTATGTTGGTTTGTACATCATGTACGCGTGTGTCGTGTGTTGAGCCTTTTTGCATCTTGTTTATATCTTAGTTGGCTCTTGTGAGAGATTAATGGAACATCCCATTTTGGGAGAGTGATGTGCATTGTGCACCTCACAATCCTAAAAATGTGTGTACATGAGGAATACCATCTAGTTTTGATATTACAAGATTATATAGTCACTATGTGGTATATCTTCTCATGAGAAATCCAAATTCTAAAGTGTCCATTAATTATCTCTTGTTGGTTCCTCTTATTGCCTCTTGTTTAAGTTTTCTTTGGTATCACATTATGGGGGGGGGGGTAATGTGCTATGTGCATATTACTAGCCTAGAAATTGTGTACATTTGAGATATTGTCACCTAGAGTTGATATTGTAAATTATCTTGTTCCTAGGTGACATGTTAGCTCTACAAGTTCCAATTTGCTTGTGTTCGGTGTGAAGATGATGTTGGATATCATTGCAATCTATCACCGGGAATTATTCCCAAATACTTCTTGTCTCTTGACAATTGGTAATCATTTATGTGGTAGAAATTATTGATCATCTTTACATTAGCTTTTGCTTTTGTTCGGCCTATTTCTTTCCAAGATTGCAGCAACTCCCATTGCCTTCCGTGCCACTTGTGGATCTTGTTGTTTTCTTGATCTTGTCTAGTGTTTTATAGATATAGCAAAAGTGGTGATCCCATCGTGTGCATTTCGTATTCAAATGCAAATTCTCTATAATGCACAATTCTTGGGGGAGCTATCCTATTTTCGATAGAACACTCATCTTGTGATCCATTTCAAGTGTGTGTTGATGGAAGGCAAGCCGTTTCTTTTTGGTACTTGTGCCATCATGAAACTTTATAGATGGGTTGGTTTGTTTGGAACCATCCTCTCTTTTGGGAGTCCGATATCTTTCCTTTTGCGTGTATCAATGGATATCTCATTCCTTGATGTATGTTCTAATAGATATCTTCCAAGTGATGATTTCTCCATTTGGTATCCTATTTTCACTTGGTATTTCTTTTACATTTTGTTTCGTTTCTTGAAAGTCTTGAGCATGCATATTTACTTCATGTATTTTCTTTGGCATGCTTTCTTTCTTTAACCCAATATATAGGGGAAACTCCACCTAGTCTTAATTTGGATGAGATGCGCATGAAATTCATTTTCATATATAAATGCACATTTGTTTGTGGAGTTTGTCCTATGTATTGGTGTTTCTAACTCTTTGGTCCCAATGAGTTTGGGTACCATTTTGTTTGCGTTGTTGTTCTAGGAACAATTGGAGATCCATTGGATGCTCGGCTCATTCAAAAGGAAGGTGGTGTCACCATGTGCTTATTGGAGTCAAGCTAGGATGATCAATGAACTACTATCTACCTTCAATTGGTATCTACTACATCCTTCCAATGGTATCTCGGTAACAAGTATCACCATCTACTTCATGCACACATTTCTTGCACCAACCTTGTGTAGGTTGTATCATGGCATGTTAGTCATTCCTTCTAATGATACTTGTTTCCTTTCTCAAAGCATGCCAACAATGATCTCTTGTTGCTAGTTGTGATGTCTTTGATGCTCGTGTGGTTGGAACTCATTTATATACAATAAGAACATATCTAGCCATGTGCTATGCCTTCAAGCAAATATCTTGTTGGTATATTTATGACTTCCTTGGGGATATCTTATTCATTACTTTTTGCAACAATTTTGTGTGTACATCCTTCTTTGTGGATTGATATCATCATGATCTTCATCTACCTAGAATCCTATACACTTGAGAGAAGTTGCATATCTATTTGATATCCCCTTCTTCCACGTCCACCTTTTTGTTCCTGTTTTATTTCTTTGGTGGCTCCGTGAAGGTGTGTGTCTCGAGTGCGGATCTTATATCGCTTCATCTTGATGCACTCTTTTGTGGTGAAGATCATTCTCTCTTGCTTGTCTTGATGAGGCTTTGCCATTTCTATTGGTATCCCTCCTCATGACAAAGCTATCCTTTTTATATCTTCACCACAGGTTGTCACAAGCATAGGTTATTTATATGATTATTAGTGAGCTTGTGAACCCATTTGCTGTTTTGTGTGGGAATGATAGGCCTTGCACTGTGTATCTCATTCATTCAAGAGTATACTGATGCTTAATGTTCATCCATACATTAATCTTCTCAAGTGCTTTGCCATGACTCACACACATCATTTTGGTTGAGCCTACTCTTAAGTTGACTCTTTTATATATTGCTCAACCAGTTGTTTGTTGCAAGTGCTAGGCTTTGTTTCCTTCATGCTCACTTGCACTTGGTGTGAGTGTCTATTGATCTTGGGGGAGTGATGATCCTATGTTGTGCACTTGGTATCCAAATGAAAATATTCTAAGGAGTGCATAAATTATGGGGAGCTTCACTAATGTCTTTAGAACACTCCGTTGCTATGTCGTGAGGTTCTATCGATCTTGGGGGAGCGACAATCCTATTTTGTGCTCGTTGTATCCAAATACAAAACTAAATTCTGCACAAATCATGGGGAGCTTCCCTAGTTTCTATAGAACACTCCTTTGCTCTTATCATAATATCTTTTATTCATTTGGCATGTAGGATCATTGGTCTAGTTGGGTCAATTGGTATCTTTTGATAGCTTGATTCAATTGGTATCCTTTGATTGCTTGATTGCGTGTTTTTCTCCCTTTGTTATGCCTTTGTGGCATATTATTCTTTTGCAATCTTTGGGCCTCAACATAGTTTGTCTTCCTCCAAGTATTTACAGTTGGATATATGTATTGCATTCCACTCTCTATTTTGAGGAATACACAATTTATGGAGGAACACAATTTAGATTGGCCTTCTAAGCTATCCGCCCATTTTGGCAATCGATGTCAATGGGGGAGAAGTTTCAGAGAGTTTAGTTTTGTGAGGAAGTTTAGAGAGTTGTCTCTTGTCTCTTCTTGCTTTGGTTTTGTTCCTAAGCTTTTGCATCTCATGCGCATACATTATTGTTGCATGGTATGGTGATGCATAATTCCTTATATAAACTCTCTTGAAAGTGATTGTCATCAATTACCAAAATGGGGGAGATTGAAAGAACATGCGGTGCCCCCATGTTTGGTTTTGGTAATTGATGACAATCTCTATCGACTAATGGTTGCCTTGAGTTATATTTGAAGGGTTTGCCCGTTGGCTTTTCTTGGAGTTCATTTGTTGGTTTCAAGGAGAGTTTGTGATGACTAAGGTGCTATTAAGGAATTATCCAAAGATTGGTCTTGTGGGTGTTGAGCTTATTGCAAGCATGTCTTGAAGAAGAAGAGTTTGTGAGCATTCATGTTTACCTTCAAGACATCATCCAAATGAAGAGAGTTGGAAAGATTCAAGGTTGATCAAAACTAAGTCAAAGAATGAATCAAGTTGATCAACACACAAAGCGTAGAAGATGTACCGAGAGGGATCAAGCAATCCTATGGTATGGTAAGCATTGTCAATCACGCTTTGTGTACTAACTCATGGTCTTCGTGAGAGTTCTTTGTGGGGTTAGGTTGCGGTGTGCAAGTTCAAGTGGAGCATCGCGAAGAAATAAAGTGCTTGAAGCTTGCCGTCCATTGTCGTGACAATGGACTTGTGAAGATATGCCGAAGAGTGGCTCACCCATAGAGGAGTATGGGGGAGCAATCTACTAGTCTTCACCGAGACAACGCAATTAAGAAAGGTGGTCCAACTTGAGGAAGTCAAGATCGTCTACATCTAGCTCAAGTGGACTTTGTGCAAAGCAAATGTTTGCCCTTGATAGGTTTTCTATTTTACCGGTCTCGTGGTGGTAGTTGGGAGACCGGGTTATAGGATCGTTTGCAGTACTATCAAGGGGGCTCTCAAGTTGGTAGCTTGATCGTATCGTTAGTAGAGAGCTCAGACCATTGCATCCTTGCATCATGTTTCTTGGTTCTTGTTTGGTTATTTTTGTGAGTCTTAGAGCTTATGGTCATCTTGATGACAAGCTTGAGTTCATCAAAAACGGAGTTCACATGTGTCTTCTATGATGTTTTCGGTGTTGGGTGTTTTACCGGTCTTATCCGAGGAAGGGTTCTCACCATTTTCTTATGGGCCTTTTCTAATTTGCTTCTTATTGGTTTTTCTATCAAGATTGTGTTAGCCCTTGTCGCTAGCTTTCCAACAAACTTGGTTTCATCGAATTCGGAGTCCGTATGCAAAAGTTATTGTCGTTTTGGTGTACTGAAAAGGCTGCAGCGGTACTACCGCGGGTTGGAGCGGAAGTAATTTTTACTACCGCTTTCGGGAGTGGTACTACCGCTTTCGGGAGCGGTACTACCGCTTGGAGCAGTACTACCGCGGCTACTTCCGTGGCTACTTCCGCTCGGGACCAAAAACTCGTCACAAGTCCAGCGGTGGTAGGCACGGATGTAATTTTTTAGTACCGCTCGCAAGCAGTAGTACCGCTACCCTTAGCAGTAGTACCGCTACCCGTAGCGGTAGTACCGTGAGGTCAAGTGGTACTACCGCTCCGACGGTTCTTCTGACCTTATTGCCTCCTCGCTATTGTTTTTCAAAGGGGTTGTATTGCCCTAGCGGTAGTACCGCTCCTGGAGCGGTAGTACCGCTCTGTGCGGGCTGTGAGCATAACAGTTGGATTTTTCCCCCACCTATAAAAGGGGGTCTTCTTCCCCAATGAACCTAATCCTTGGAGCTCGTGTTCTTCCCCCATTGTTGACCTTCTTAGAGCTTGCTATCTCTTAATCCCTCCATGGATTCTTGCTAGTTTTGGGGGGAAAAGAGAGAGGAGATCTAGATCCACATTTCCACCAATCACTTTCTCCTCTAAGTGAGGGGAACCCCTTGGATCTTGATCTTGGAGTTCTTGGTGTTCTCCTTCTTGTTCTTCCTCTCATTTCCCTCCCTAGCTTTAGTTGCTTTGGTGGGATTTGGGAGAGAAGGACTTGGGCACTCCGTGTGCCCTTGCCATTGCATTTGGTGCATCGGTTTGAGTTCTCCACGGTGATACGTGGAAGTGAAGTTTGAGAAGCTTATTAATCTTGGGTGCTTGGTACCCTTGAGCTTGTTCCTCTTGGGTGCTTGGCAACCCTAGACGGTTGGTGGTGTTCGGAGCTCAATCATTGTGGTGTAAAGCTCCGGGCAAGCGTCGGGGTCTCCAATTAGGTTGTGGAGATCGCCCCGAGCAATTTGACGGGTTCCGGCGACCGCCCCCAAGGGTTGCCAAAGTGTACGGGTTCGGTGACCGCCCCCAAGGGTTGCCATTTGTACGGGTTCGGTAACCGCCCTCAGGGGTCCCTTAGTGGAATCACGACATCTTGCATTGTGCGAGGGCGTGAGGAGATTACGGTGGCCCTAGTGGCTTCTTGGGGAGCATCGTGCCTCCACACCGCTCCAAACGGAGATTAGCATCCGCAAGGGTGTGAACTTCGGGATACATCGTCGTCTCCGCGTGCCTCGGTTATCTCTTACCCGAGCCCTTTACTTATGCACTATACTTTGTGATAGATATATTGTTTCTTGTCATTTATCTAGCTATCACCTTGTTGTTTATCTTGCTTAGCATAAGTTGTTGGTGCACATAGGTGAGCCTAGTTGTTGTAGGTTTTGTGCTTGACAAATTAACCGCTAGGTTTATTCCGCATTTGTTCAAGCCTAAACCGTAATTATTTTAAAGCGCCTATTCACGCCCCCTCTAGTCGACATCCACGATCTTTCACAGTTCTTCCTGGAAGGCCCTCTGCTCCTCGCGGGACTGGTGGAACCAGGTTTGCGCCTCAGCGACGCGCGCCTGGAAGTCCGCCTCCGCATCGTCCACTGCTGCCGTTCTGGACTTAACTTTGTCCAGACGGGCACGGTAGAGCGCCTGGAGCTTCCGGAAGTTGGCCCCCATGGCCCGGAAGAGCTGCCCTTCTGGAGAGCCTTCACCGTCGGCACCCGGTTCATCAACAACCTCGAGCCCGGTGGCGGCAAGCACCTCGCCATCAAAGACTTCCCCTCCAGCGGGCGCCCGGGAGCTTGACGCCCCGGCAAGATGGACGAAGAGGTTGTCGCCCACCTTCAGATACCTGCCGGGGCCCGAGGTCGCGGAGGAAGAAGGCCGATCATCAATCGCCTCTTCCTCGGTTGCGGCCTTGCCGGCCTCCCCGGCAGGCCCACCGCCGGCACCCTCCGCGGCGGCCCCGGCGGCGTCCTCGGCGGCGATCTTGTCGGCCTCCGCCGCGGCCTCCTCGGGAACCTCCTTGATGACGGCGTCCACGTCCTCCACATCTGTTGAAGGAGGGCCTGGGCCGTGATGGGGATGATGAAGTCAAAAAAAAGATATAAGGGAAAAGCAAAGACAGAAGACAGGCGACTCACCAGTGTCGGGCTGTGGAGCGGAAGTCCCCTCCCCGCCGGCGTCCGGCGCCGGGGCCGAGCCACCAACGCCCGAGTTCCCCTCTTCCTCCATGCGTGTGGGCTCCATGATTGGTGTCCTTGCCGGGGACGCCCCTCGTGGCGGCGTGGTCGATGGGGGTGGTGCGTTGGGAGTAGCCCCCTGCGGCTCCTGCTGCTGCTGCTCCCGTCCTACAGAACCGGCAAGGTCAGCACCTTAGCATCAAACGCCTACTGCATGTCGAGCGAGAAGAGGATGGTGGACTCACGCTGGGGGCTGTGCGGGGGGCTGCCGTCTGGGCTGCTCAACACCACCAGTGGTGTCCCTGAAGCCGCAGCTGGGGGCTGGCTGCTCGCCGAAGCTTTGGCCCTCTTTACCCTCTGGGCTAGCGTCTCTGCGTCCCTGAAGAAGCAAGAACAAATCAAGATGAGTGGCATGGTCTAGGAAGATGGAAATGACGGTAAGGAATGGAATACTTACTCATCGTCCATCTCCTCCTCCTGCGCCGTTTTCCTCTTACCCTTCGGGCTGAGGGGCCCGAGGTCGAAGGGGATCTCCGCGTCGCCCTCCGAATCAACGTCTGCCAGGGGAGGCGAAGAAGGGGGCGGAGTTTGTGCGCACCTCAACGAAGAGAGAGGTGCCGCTTTCTTCTTCTTGGCGGCCTTCATCGGCCTCCTCGCCGCCGTGGCCCTCGTGAGGCGCCCGGACCCCTCCAGGGACAATTGAGGCTGCGCAGTCCTGCCGGGCCAGACCGGCTCCCCGGAACAGGCCCGCCGCAGGACTCGCCCTCTTCCCCTGGATGGCGCCGGGCCGGCCGCCGCGTCCTCCTCTGATGACGACCCGTCGGCCGCGTCTTCAACCAGCGGAGCTCTGGTGCTGGCGCTGCTAGCCTCTCCGGCAGCCACCGCCCACTGGGCGAGCTCCTCCTCCTCCGCAGCCGCGGCATCCTGGTCCTCCATACCTCCGGCGCTGCCGGCCTCCCTGATGAGCTGCGCCTCCCTCGCCCTGGCGGCGATCTAGTCCAGCTCCTCCAGGGTGGTGTCCCTGACAAGCCACGGCTCGGCGTCAGGATCGACGCACACCTCGACCAGAGTGTCGAAGAACTGCTGCACGACCTCGTCCTCCGGCTCCTGCCAGCTCGGGACGGGGCCGTGCGCGTTGCATTCCGGCATCATGGCAACGATCTCGGACTAGCGCGAATTCTGGCACAGCAGGACCACTCCCGCTGGCAGCTTGAAGAGCTGCCCCTTGACGGCCTTGCCGACCTTTGCGGCAACTTTCTGTCAGGACCCCAATCCTAAGTCACACCGATCTAGCTGTAACACGTCATATCACTTTGCGGCCTCACGCACGGTATCCCCACGGGTGCCACCTTACCTGGCCCGGGACCGTTTGCGCATTTTGGCACACGTATATGACAGTGTCGCTAGCATCCATATGACAGAGAACCCGGGCCAACATGGCTAGTTATAAACCAAAAGTGGCACTAAATTACAGAGACATGCATTCATGACCCAGCAACAAACGTGTCGGTCATCAACGTATGAACCCAAGTCGTAGCAAGCTACATGGACTTAAAGGAACAACGCGTGTCATTTCCCCTAAGGGACAGACACATGAACGAAGAAGGACACATGCCGGCCAGCCTACGTGTTCCGAGCAGTAGCAAGCTACCAAGGCTCATTGGAAGCACTAGGAGGCATTTCCCTGTAAGATAGGCTACCAAAGGAAAACAACTAGGTGTCAGATCCCACACATACCAAGCATTTCAATCATACACACAATATGCTCAATATGTGCAAATACAACATTGCATCACAACAGAACTCTATGACTCAAAGTACTTTATTTAAGAGGCTCCAAGAGCCATGCATAACATATCCATACAGGTAGGGGTCACATGACCCAACACTCAAGTCATACAGTCATACAAGCACAAGCGGAAGCTACATGTCTGAGTACAGACAACTTAGAAAAATAAAACAGGCTTGGTGAAGCCTGACCATCTACAAGGCCCTTCACAAGCTCCAGATCTCCGTCTGGGTGACAAGCTACTCGTCGACGTCAACGTCTATGTAGAACCCATCAGAAGGGGCAGGGTTCTCCTCTGCAACAGTTATTAAGCAAACATGAGTACAAAGGTACTCAGCAAGTCTTACAACAGAACCTATCATACATGCAACATTATCAATAGGGGGTAGTGGAGTTCATAGCAGAAAGCCAGCTTTGACTCTTGGATAACCTATACTACAACTCTCAACAGATTGCGAGTTATTACTACGTACACGAGTCCTCTACTCACCACAAAAATACACCACCGAGGATCCTCTTCCGTCATCCTACGGAAGGGCCATCCACGGCACTCACACTTGTCTTGAGGCTTTTAGTAGTATCCATCAACTTGTCTATGAACTGTAAGAGTAACCAAGTAGTCCGTACCGCGAACAACGGCTATTCGAATAGATTGGTAACCCTGCAGGGGTGTACTTCTTCACACACGCTTCCACCACTTATCGCAGTTTACTCGATATGTACTCGGCAACCTTCAAGCGGAAGCCCAGCGAGGGTGTCGGCCACGACCTGACTAACTACACAAGTCTCTCGTCCAGGTTTATCGCCTATTTGGGTTCCATCCGTGGGGAGATCCGGCCGGGGTGTCGCTCACGGCTCCAAACGATGTGTACAGGGTTCCCGAGTCACCAAACGGGCAACCGGTACACCGTGCCACGTACGTGTCGCATCACAGCCCACCCCGAGGGTCAGCACTGTGCACGACCACCAGTAAGCTAAAAACACGAGAAACTAATTGCAACTCCAGGACAGAGATCAAGGATAAATAATAAGTCGAGAGTGTCAATTAAGGATCCCAATGTGTGGTAGTAGCTGAAACTTGAACCACACATATAGATCTCGGGTCCTATGACCGGTTCCAATGAAACAACCCACCACGTACTCCTACATGGCCTTTCATCGATACCTTTACCAAACATGTTCCACACTTCCTTCTCTTTACTGGTATGATCATTTCACTCTGATCCATCACCCAGATGAATCAGACCTGACACAACTCTAAGCATAGCGGGCAACATAAACAAATAGCATGGTGGATCACACATCACATGGCTCAATCAACTCCTACACATGCTAGTGGGTTTCAACTATTTACTGTGGCAATGACAGGTCATGCAAGGGAATAGGGTTCAACTACCGCAACAAGTAGCAGTTCACACGCTGTTGCCTTAATGCAGTAAAAGAGAGCAGGATCGAGAAGATGGGTTTGTATCGGAATGATCAATGATTGCTAGCCTGACAGAGTGGTTGTCGGGTACTGCTCTTCAGCTGGATACGCAGACGTATCCTCGGGAGCAGGACCTAACACGGAGAATACCGGCGATACAATCAATAAGCAAACAAATGCAACAATATGATGCATGCTCATGATATGGCAAGATGCATGTGTTTTGGGCTAATGCAACTATAACTAGAAGGGTTTGAGCCCATTTGAATCAAAGATTCAAATTGAAACCCAAACTATTATTTAATTAAGTGCATTAACTTGTTTTAATGTAAACAGCAAGGTTAACTTGCTCAAACATGCATGAAACCAATGCCATTGGAAAGATTGGATTTTTCTGATCAATTTTCATATATAAATCTTTTCCATCTGAGCTACTGTTGAATTTATATGATTTTTTGAAGTTTAAAGCATTTTCTGGAATTTCCTGAATTGTTTTTAAATCTAAAATCCCAGAAAATCCTTTACTGCGTTAGCATGACATCATGCTGACGTCAGCCAGTCAACAGGGCGGCCCCGGTCAAACCTGACCAGTGGGACCCGCTGGTCAGTGTCACAGTTAGTTAACTGACTGATTAAAATTAAATTAGACACTAAACTAGGTTTGACTAACAGGCAGGGCCCACATGTCAGTGACCCAGGGGGTCAAACCCTTGGTCAAACAGGGCTAACTCGCCGGCGTCTAGCCGCCAGCGAGGCCAAATGCGGCGGTGACATGCGGGTTTTGTGCTCCGGCTGCCAAAACGACGGCGGAGCACACCTACGGGTAGCTGGGAGTGAGCCGCGTCGAGTGGTGGTGGTGGCTGGCCTCGGGGTCACCGGAAACGACGCCGGCGACGAGTCCAGCGGCTGCCAGAGTTCGGGCGAGGTCGAAAACATCGGTGCGGTGCTCGTAGAGGTGCGTGGAGTGGTCCTACAGCATTTACACGGAACGGTGAAGCTGGTGGGCACGGTGGCCGGGCCGTTAGATGGCCGGAGCCTCGTCGGCGATGAGCTCCGCGGCGGCGCGTGCAGGTGAGCCTCGTGCGGTGCGTTCAGTGCAGGAGAGAGCCAACGGAGAGGGGGAGGACGGAGTTGAGCTCACGGCGGTTGCAGTAGACGCCGAGGCGAGCTCGGGGACGGTCGGAGCTGAGCGGGGCGGAGAGGGGGATCTCTGTGGCCGGAGTTGGGGAAGACGGGGTCGGGGGCGACTCCAGAGCGGGCGAGCGCTCGGGGCTCAGCCTGCTCGACGGAGTCGATGACGGTGGAGCGGACGGACATGGTGACGGAGCTCAGGGACGGCGGTGGACGCGGCTATCACAACGGCGCGAGCACGGCGGCGTCGGCCATGGTGCGGGGAAGGCGAGGGAGAAGAGCTGGGGAGGAGTGGGCGTGTCAGCGAGCTCGGGGACGAAGTGGGGGATCGATCCCACTCACCAGAACGGCGAGGGGAGGAAGCAGGGCAGCGGGCAGCTGCGTGGCACGCGCTGCGGCCGCCGTCGAGCACCTGCGTGCCTGCCTGGCCGAGCCAAGCAGCTCGCTGGAGCGGTGGCTGGGCTGGGCCGGCAGGTGGGCCTGTTAGGCGCCAGGAAAGCTCTCTCTCTCTCTTCTCTCTTTTCTATTTCTTTCTGTTTCATTTTCTTTTGCAACTGTGTTGAATTATTAAAAATGCCAGAACATTTTTGTAGCTCATAAAACTAGTCATGCCCACTGTAAATAATATGAACAGCATGGAACATTTTAGTTTATGATTATTTGGGCACACAAATTATTTTATAGCATTTAAATGCCCAAATGCAAATACCATATGATTTAATCCATAGACCTTGGATGTCCTAGAAAATTGTGCACCATTTTTGACAGAGGTTTAAGACCAAGGCAGAAATGATGAACATTTTTGAAGGGAATTTTGGATACATTGGAAAAGATTTTATTAAACCCTAGTTGTTAGAAGAGGGGTGTTGGGGTTTCTGTCATTCCCATTTCAAGTTTCTTTGAAAAGTAAACATGATGCACACTCTAGCTAGTCCTAATGCAAGCACTGACTAGGGATGTGGCAACTCACCCCTACTCAAAAGAATCGCGTCCCGAGATTCGGGTTCCTCCGGAAAGAGGGTGGGGTACTCAAGTCGAAGACGATCCTCCCTTTCCCAAATAGCTTCACTCTCGGAATGATGTGACCATTGAACCTTGAGAAACTTGATATTGTGGCGTCGAGTGGTGCGCTCGGTTTGATCAAGAATACGAACGAGGTATTCTCGATATGTGAGATTATCCTGGAGATCAAGCGTTTCGTGGTCCACTCCGCGGATAGGATCCGAGACGCAACGCCTGAGTTGAGATACGTGGAAGACATCATGAACTCTGGAGAGGTGCGGAGGTAGTTCCAATTGGTAGGCAACTTCTCCTCGTTTGGCAAGAATGCGAAAAGGACCGATGTAACGAGGGGCCAATTTGCCTTTGATACCGAAGCGATGGGTTCCCTTAAGAGGAGTAACCCAAAGGTAAGCCTTATCGCTGACTTCAATAGTCACAGCCTTATGATGACTATCATATCGGCTCTTCTGACGAGACTGGACTGTTTTCAATTTCTCACGAACGATGCGAACTTGCTCTTCTGCTTCCTGGATCATATCCGAACCAAAGAATTGTCTTTCCCCGGTTTCTGACCAGTTAAGAGGTGTTCGGCACCTTCGTCCATATAAAACTTCGAAGGGAGCTTTGCCCAAGCTGGCTTGATAACTATTGTTATAAGCGAATTCGGTTAAATGGAAGACACTTCTCCCATTCCATACCGAAAGAGATGACAGAGGCTCGAAGCATATCTTCCAGAATTTGATTGACTTGTTCCACTTGACCACTTGACTGAGGATGGAAGGCGGTGCTGAAGGAGAGATGAGTTCCCATAGCATCCTGGAAACTTTCCCAAAATCGTGAAGTGAAAAGACTTCCACGGTCTAAGTTGATCTCCAACGGAACACCATGAAGTGATACTATCCGAGAGATATACAAGTCTGCTAGCTGGCTAGCGGTAATACTCTCTCGAACAGGCAGGAAATGAGCTACTTTGGAGAGGCGGTCGATAACGACGAAGATAGCATTATTCCCTTTCCTGGTCCTGGGAAACCCGGTAATGAAGTCCATACCGACTTTGTCTCATTTCCATTCAGGAATAGCTAAAGGTTGAAGGGTGCCAGCAGGCCGTTGATGTTCTGCTTTAACTCGACGACAAACGTCGCAGTTAGCAATGAACTGAGCGATTTCTCTCTTCATCCTAGTCCACCAGAACCTCTGGCGTAGATCCTGATACATTTTGGTACTACCAGGATGAATCGTGAGAGGAGATTCATGAGCCTCCTTAAGAATCATCTGACGTAGTTGTTGTTTCTTGGGTACCACCAAGCGGTTCTCGAAGTACACAACACCTCGATCATCCATAGAGAAACTTCTAGCAACTCCGCTAGCAATGTTCTCCTTGATCCGAGATATACCTCTATCATACTGCTGGGCAACTATGATTTCATCCATAAGGGTAGGTTTCGCCACCAAGGTGGAAAGGAATCCTCGAGGAACAATGTGAAGGTTAAGCTTACGAAATTCCTCGTGAAGAAGTGGTTGCCCTTGTTGTAACATCAAGTTATTACAATAAGACTTACGACTTAGTGCGTCCGCCATGACATTGGCCTTCCCAGGTGTGTAAGTGATTCCTAAGTCGTAATCTGTGAGCAACTCAACCCAACGTCTTTGCCTGAGATTTAGATCCGGTTGGGTGAAGATGTATTTCAGACTTTGGTGCTCTGTGAAGATTTCACAGCGGTTACCAAGAAGGTAATGACGCCATGTTTTGAGTGCGTGGACTACAGCTGCAAGCTCTAGATCATGTGTAGGATAGTTATCCTCATGTGGACGCAACTGTCGGGATGCGTAAGCAATCACTTGACGATCTTGCATGAGTATGCAACCTAGTCCTTGTCGCGAGGCGTCACAGTAGATAATAAAATCCTTGGAGAAATCTGGTGGTACCAGTACGGGTGCAGATGTCAGGCGTCTTTTCAGTTCCTGAAAGCTGGACTCGCACTGTGGGGTCCACTCAAACTTTTTATCCTTTTTGAGGAGTTCAGTTAGAGGTTTAGCAACCTTGGAGAAATTCTCGACAAAGCATCGAAAATAGCTCACTAAGCCAAGGAAACTCCTAACTTGCTTGACCGATTCAGGGGGAGTCCAATCAAGGACGGCTTGAACTCGCTCGGGATTGACAGCAATACCCTTGCCAGAGATCACATGACCTAAATAGGTCACTTCCGGCAACCAAAATTCACATTTAGAGAATTTGGCATAAAGGCGGTGCTCTTGAAGTTTCGTCAATACTAGCCTTAAATGCTCGGCATGATCTTTCTTGTTCTTTGAGTAGATGAGTATATCATCGAGGTATACCACGACGAATTTATCCAAATACTCCATGAATATAGAATTCATTAGCCGGGAGAAAGTGGCTGGGGCATTGGTTAATCCGAAAGACATGACGGTGTACTCATATTGGCCATAACGAGTAACAAAAGCCGTTTTAGGAATGTCCCCGTTCTTGATTTTGATTTGATGGTAGCCCAACCTCAAATCCATTTTTGAAAAGACTGAGGATCCAGCGAGCTGATCATACAGATCGTTGATCCTGGGGAGCGGATACTTGTTCTTTATGGTGACTAGATTGATAGGTCGGTAATCTACAACCATCCGTTCCGTTCCATCCTTCTTCTTGACGAAGAGGACGGGACAAGCCCAAGGGGAAGAACTAGGACGGATGAAACCCTTTTTCAAGGACTCATCGAGTTGTTTCTTAAGCTCAGCTAGTTCTAGGGGTGCCATCTTATAAGGTCTCCTAGAGATTGGGACAGTTCCAGGGATAAGATCTATCACGAACTCGACATCTCTGTCAGGTGGAACTCCTGGCAGTTCTTCTGGAAAGACATCCGGAAAGTCACGGACTACCGGGATATCTTCGAGCTCTGGCATTAAGAGAGTAGAGCTGAAGCTCAGCCATTCGGGTCAAGACATTGACTGTCTTGCCGGATGGGTGTGTAAGTTGAACGGTCCTAGTGTAGCAATCAATCTTGGCATAATGAGTTGTCATCCAATCCATACCCAAGATGATGTTTATGTCCGAGGACTTGAGAGCGATTAGAGATGCAAGGAAAACAAGTCTATCGACAAGAATTTCATTTCCATGGCTTAACCTAGAGGTTTGCCACTTTGAACCAGGAGTTTGAATAACCATGGAAGTAGGCATGTCACAAAAAGTCATGTTGTGCATTCGAGCATAGCTCTCAGATATGAACGAATGGGATGCTCCAGTATCGAAAAGAACAGATGCCGGATGGCAGTTAACGAGAAGCGTACCAAGGACGACGTTAGGATCCTCATAAGCTTCCTCAGCAGAGACATAGTTGACATGACCACGTGCAGTGGTGATTAGCTTGACATAATTCACCTTGCCGGTTGGCTTACCATGGCCAACGGGTTTTCCTGGTTGGTTCTGAGGACACTCACGCATGTAGTGCCCCGGTTCTCCACACTTGAAGCATGTCACAGTGCCAGTGCGTGGAGCAAAGTTGGTAGGTGGTCCTCCATAAGTCTTGGCAGGTGCATACTGTTGAGTTGGGCGAGGCGCCTCATATGATGGCCTCGGTGTGTACTTGGGTGGCATAGCAGTGTTAGGAACCCACACACGACGCTTGTGAGAGGCAGAGCCGGATGAGGAACCAAAGTCTCGAGGATGCTTGCGTGTGGCCTCGAAATCAGTCTGGCCCGTCTCAGCACTGATAGCTTTGTTTACCAGCTTCTGGAAGGAAGTGCACTCGTGAAGACGTAGATCTCGGTGGAGTTCAGGGTTGAGTCCCTTGCGGAACCTCGCCTGCTTCTTGGCATCGGTGGATACTTCCTCAGGTGCATAGCGTGCCAAGTTGCCAAACTCGAGACTATAGCCATCCACAGTTAACCGGCCCTGGGTGAAATTGCAGAATTCCTCCCGCTTGCGATCCATGAGACCTTCCGGAATGTGATGTTCACGGAATGCCTCACTGAACTCAACCCAAGTAGTGAGTTGGCCAGCAGGGCGCATAGCCTCAAAGTTCTCCCACCAAAGACTGGCAGGGCCTTCAAGATGGTAGGCGGTGTAGGTAACCTTATCAGCTTCGGCCACACGGGCAGAGTGTAGCTTGTGGGTGATGCTATGAAGCCAATCATCCGCATCCAGAGGTTCAGTGGAGTGATGGAACTTTGGTGGGCACATCTTGATAAAGTCATTGATTGACACCACGTCATTCCTCCGGCGGAACCCAGTGTTCTGCTCTATGCGTTCCTGCAGACGGTTGGTCTCTCTCTTGTTCCGTTCTGCCTCGAGCATAACTTCAGCCAAGGAGGGTGGCTGGGGCAGATTCTCATCTCTAGCCCCACTAGCCTCACCCTGCTCCTGAGCAGCAGGAGTGCTGCGAGTGTTGACCATCCTAGGAAAACAAAACAATGGTATAGACAAGGATGGCAAAAACATGACATAGGAGTGCAGAATGTAATGGATGACACGGAATGCAGAGATGTTCATCCGTACAACATGGTAATATAGAAACTGTTATATATACACCAGTGGTTATACACACCATACATTGTTTAGTACAAGCCAAGGCTAAAGTACAACTGCGGTGAAAGACGATACATCACATGAGAGGCATTCCAAGCTCCTATACATTATTTAACTACACCTCCGAAACTCAGTACTAGCTAAGTCATATTCCACAAGACGTGCAGGACTGTGGAAATACAACTACTACAATACTACTACTGCCACGGTCTAGCTCAGACATTCCCGTAGTAATCTTCGTAAAGGTTACCACCGTAGCCTGGAAGTGGAAAAGATGGATCTTGAAACTCTCGAGCACTCGAAGACTGTGGACCATAGGGACATGGATGTGGCCTCGGGCCTGATGCTGGTGGTAACCGACGCCCACGTGGAGGTGTAATACTCCCAACGTCACGCCAATCCATACGATCAGGCAGACGAGTCCGCACGGGGTACAAATCCCGCATATCCAGATATCCGGCGTGCACAGCAGGTGCAAGCCGTGTCAAAGTAGTCCAGTGGGCGGCTCGAGTGTTATACAGCTCCATTCGGAGGGCACGGACCTCACGGTCCCTATCCTCCAGCATCTGAACCATAGTCTGAAGCAGTGGCTCTTCATGAGCAACATCAGTGTACAGACCAGTGTAGTAGCCTTCCTCTTCGGGAAGTGAGGCTGGCATGTAACATAACTCAGTGTTCAGCAACAGGGCATGCCTAGCCCGGAGGATGGTCATCATCGAATAGGCGGCATCCTGCACTGCCATCTCAATAGTAACCCCGAGTCCATAAGACCAATGGATGGGGTCGTTAGCTCCGGGATATGAGGGGTATATCCGGACTGTGCAGAAATACTGACTCTGATTGAAATCCCGGTACTGTTCCTCCACGGTGTACTCAGGATACTAGCGGTAACCGGTCTCAGTCAGCACACGGACTAGCATGGCCGTGTGACCGGGCACATTAAAGCACCGAGTCAAACGAACCACTTGGTGAGGTGTGCGGCTAGACATCTGAAACACGAAGTAATGCAAAGGCATTAGTGTTTCTGGAAGAAATCGGGCAGCATAACAACTGTAAATGCTCAAAAAAGGATTTTGAGACATCATACAAATGATAGCATAACCACTCAACAATATCATATCAAGGTTCCGGGTTCAACAAATCATCATACTAAAAGGGTAGAAACTAAACTGAGGCTTGAAACCAACTATCCTAAGAGTCTACGGATTGGTAACACGTGAACCTAGTAAGGATAAGAGGCCTAGTCCTAATTCCCCGTAGAAAGAATAGACTGACTCAGATCATAAGGGCATAATGTAAAGGAGTAAAAAGAGCCTTACGTTCCCTTCCACAATCAATTCCCCTACATATAACTAAGAATTTTTCTAGACTCAACATCGACCAGTTTGGCTTGAGAAACCTACAGGCAGTCCAGCTCTGATGCCAACGCTGTCAGGACCCTGATCCTAAGTCACACCGATCTAGCTGTAACATGTCATATCACTTTGCGGCCTCACGCACGGTATCCCCACGGGTGCCACCATACCTGGCCCGGGACCATTTGCGCACTTTGGCACACGTATATGACAGTGTCGCTAGCATCCATATGACAGAGAACCCGGCCCGACATGGCTAGTTATAAACCAAAAGTGGCACTAAATTACAGAGACATGCATTCATGACCCAGCAATGAATGTGTCGGTCATCAACGTATGAACCCAAGTCGTAGCAAGCTACATGGACTTAAAGGAACAACGCGTGACATTTCCCCTAAGGGACAGACACATGAACGAAGAAGGACACATGCCGGCCAGCCTACGTGTTCCGAGCAGTAGCAAGCTACCAAGGCTCATTGGAAGCACTAGGAGGCATTTCCCTGTAAGATAGGCTACCAAAGGAAAACAACTAGGTGTCGGATCCCACACATACCAAGCATTTCAATCATACACACAATATGCTCAATATGTGCAAATACAACATTGCATCACAACAGAACTCTATGACTCAAAGTACTTTATTTAAGAGGCTCCAAGAGCCATGCATAACATATCCATACAGGTAGGGGTCACATGACCCAACACTCAAGTCATACAGTCATACAAGCACAAGCGGAAGCTACATGTCTGAGTACAGACAACTTAGAAAAATAAAACAGGGTTGGTGAAGCTTGACTATCTACAAGGCCCTTCACAAGCTCCAAATCTCCGTCTGGGTGACAAGCTACTCGTCGACGTCAACGTCTATGTAGAACCCATCAGAAGGGGCAGGGTTCTCCTCTGCAACAGTTATTAAGCAAACATGAGTACAAAGGTACTCAGCAAGTCTTACAACAGAACCTATCATACATGCAACATTATCAACAGGGGGTAGTGGAGTTCATAGCAGAAAGCCAGCTTTGACTCTTGGCTAACCTATACTACAACTCTCAACAGATTGCGAGTTATTACTACGTACACTAGTCCTCTACTCACCACAACAATACAACACCGAGGATCCTCTTCCGTCATCCTACGGAAGGGCCATCCACGGCACTCACACTTGTCTTGAGGCTTTTAGTAGTATCCATCAACTTGTCTATGAACTGTAAGAGTAACCAAGTAGTCCGTACCGCGAACAACGGCTATTCGAATAGATTGGTAACCATGCAGGGGTGTACTTCTTCACACACGCTTCCACCACTTATCGCCGTTTACTTGATATGTACTCGGCAACCTTCAAGCGGAAGCCCAGCGAGGGTGTCGGCCACGACCTGACTAACTACACAAGTCTCTCGTCCAGGTTTATCGCCTATTTGGGTTCCATCTGTGGGGAGATCCGGCCGGGGTGTCGCTCATGGCTCCAAACGATGTGTACAGGGTTCCCGAGTCACCAAACGGGCAACCGGTACACCGTGCCACGTACCTGTCGCATCACAGCCCACCCGAGGGTCAGCGCTGTGCACGACCACCAGTAAGCTACAAACACCAAAAACTAATTGCAACTCCTGGACAGAGATCAAGGATAATTAATAAGTCGAGAGGGTCAATTAAGGATCCCAATGTGTGGTAGTAGCTGAAACTTGAACCACACATACAGATCTCGGGTCCTATGGACGGTTCCAATGAAGCAACCCACCACGTACTCCTACATGGCCTTTCATCGATACCTTTACCAAACATGTTCCACACTTCCTTCTCTTTACTGGTATGGTCATTTCACTCTGATCCATCACCCAGATGAATCAGACCTGACACAACTCTAAGCATAGCAGGCAACATAAACAAATAGCATGGTGGATCACACATCACATGGCTCAATCAACTCCTACACATGCTAGTGGGTTTCAACTATTTACTGTGGCAATGACAGGTCATGCAAGGGAATATGATTCAACTACCGCAGCAAGTAGCAGTTCACACGCTGTTGCCTTAATGTAGTAAAAGAGAGCAGGAGCGAGAAGATGGGTTTGTATCACAATGATCAATGATTGCTTTCCTGACAGAGTGGTTGTCGGGTACTGCTCTTCAGCTGGATACGCACAAGTATCCTCGGGAGCAGGACCTAACACAGAGAATACCGGCGATACAATCAATAAGAAAACAAATGCAACAATATGATGCATGCTGATGATATGGCAAGATGCATGTGTTTTGGGCTAATGCAACTATAACCAGAAGGGTTTGAGCCCATTTGAATCAAAGATTCAAATTGAAACCCAAACTATTATTTAATTAAGTGCATTAACTTGTTTTAATGTAAACAGCAAGGTTAACTTGCTCAAACATGCATGAAACTAGTGCCATTGGAAAGATTGGATTTTTCTGATCAATTTTCATATATAAATCTTTTCCATCTGAGCTACTGTTGAATTTATATGATTTTTTGAAGTTTAAAGCATTTTCTGGAATTTCCTGAATTGTTTTTAAATCTAAAATCCCAGAAAGTCCTTTACTGCGTCAGCATGACATCATGCTGACGTCAGCCAGTCAACAGGGCGGCCCAGGTCAAACCTGACCAGTGGGACCCGCTGGTCAGTGTCACAGTTAGTTAACTGACTGATTAAAATTAAATTAGACACTAAACTATGTTTGACTAACAGGCAGGGCCCACATGTCAGTGACCCAGGGGGTCAAACCCTTGGTCAAACAGGGCTAACTCGCCGGCGTCTAGCCGCCGGCGAGGCCAAACGCGGCGGTGAGGTGCGGGTTTTGTGCTCCGGCTGCCAAAACGACGGCGGAGCACACCTACGGGTAGCTGGGAGTGAGCCGCGTCGAGTGGTGGTGGTGGCTGGCCTCGGGGTCGCTGGAAACGACGCCGGCGGCGAGTCCAGCGGCTGCCGGAGTTCGGGCGAGGTCGAAAACATCGGTGCGGTGCTCGTAGAGGTGCGTGGAGTGGTCCTACAGCATCTACACAGAACGGTGAAGCTGGTGGGCACAGTGGCCGGACCGTTAGATGGCCGGAGCCTCGTCGGTGACGAGCTCCGTGGCGGCGCGTGCAGGTGAGCCTCGTGTGGTGCGTTCAGTGCAGGAGAGAGCCAACGGAGAGGGGGAGGACGGAGTTGAGCTCACGGCGGTTGCAGTAGACGCCGAGGCGAGCTCGGGGACGGTCGGAGCTGAGCGGGGCGGCGAGGGGGATCTCTGCGGCCGGAGTTGGGGAAGACGGGGTCGGGGGCGACTCCAGAGCGGGCGAGCGCTCGGGGCTCAGCCTGCTCGACGTATTCGATGACGGTGGACCAGACGGACATGGTGACTGAGCTCAGGGAGGGCGGTGGACGCGGCTAGCACGACGGCGCGAGCACGGCGGCGTCGGCCATGGTGCGGGGAAGGCGAGGGAGAATAGCTGGGGAGAAGTGGGCGTGTCACCGAGCTCGGGGACGAAGTGGGGGATCGATCCCACCCACCAGAACGGCGAGGGGAGGAAGCAGGGCGGCGGGCAGCTGCGTGGCGCGCGCTGCGTCCGCCGTCGAGCACTTGCATGCCTGCCTGGCCATGCCAAGCAGCTCGCTGGAGCGGTGGCTGGGCTGGGCCGGCAGGTGGGCCTGTTAGGCACCAGGTAAGCTCTCTCTCTCTCTTCTCTCTTTTCTATTTCTTTCGGTTTTATTTTCTTTTGCAACTGTGTTGAATTATTAAAAATGCCAGAACATTTTTGTAGCTCATAAAACTAGTCATGCCCACTGTAAATAATATGAACAGCATGGAACATTTTAGTTTATGATTATTTGGGCACACAAATTATTTTATAGCATTTAAATGCCCAAATGCAAATATCATATGATTTAATCCAGAGACATTGGATATCCTAGAAAATTGTGCACCATTTTTGGCAGAGGTTTAAGACCAAGGCAGAAATGATGAACATTTTTGAAGGGCATTTTGGATACATTGGAAAATATTTTATTAAACCCTAGTTGTTAGAAGAGGGGTGCTGGGGTTTCTGTCATTCCCATTTCAAGTTTCTTTGAAAAGTAAACATGATGCACACTCTAGCTAGTCCTAATGCAAGCACTGACTAGGGATGTGACACTTTCGTAGCCTTGCCGGTCCGTTCGACCTCGCCATCGCGACCCACATCCAGCTGAAAGAGCCGCTGACAGAAATGGGCGTGTCCCATCACTATGAGGTTATGGTCGAGGCCAGGGCGAAGCCGCATGACGTCAGCCGGGTTCCTGAAGAGCCAGGCTGGGCTCCCCTTGTTGTGCAGCGGGGCGATCCGACAGCGAATGAAATCCGCCCCGATCATCTTGAGGGTGAGCCCGGCCTGGACGAGCCGGTTGATCCTGGTGAAGGTGACAGTGAGCCTCCCGTCGGCGGCGTCAACGTCGCTCCAGTCGCTGCCACGGACCGGTGGCGCCCGGCGGACCTTGCAGAATGTTGGCGGCACCTTTTCCTCAATCCAGCACCACCGGCCGCGCCATTCGTCCCACCTCTCCTTCACGGCGCCCTCCGGGTACACCACCTTGGATCTCGGAATCTAGGTGATGCATCCAGAGACGGCGCCTCCCGGCTGGATCAGAGGGGTGAAATAGTGGCGGAAGAGCGCCGTGTTGGGCTGCACCCCGACGAATCCCTCGCACAGGTGCGCGAAGAAAGCCATGCACGCCACCGCATTTGGGGTAAAATCCAAAAGGCGAAAGCCAAAGGTATGCATGACGTCACAGAAGAAATCGGAGAAGGGGGGGACACAACCCGCAAGAGAAGTAATCAACAAAGAAAGGGTACCGATTTGGGCTAGGCTGGGCGCAAGCGGCCGGAACGATGCGCGTCGCCGGATGGCCCAAGTTCTCCCACCCCTGTCTCCGCCCCCAAAGGGGTTTGAAGGAAGCCCAGAGCTCGTGAACGTCGACCGATGACGGGATGAAGAAAGCGGCCTTCGTCCGGTCCCCCGTGAACGCGCCCTGCGGCGGCACCACGGGCCCGGCACCCTTAGCCGCCCCCTTGCCCTTGGCAGGTTTGGATGCCATAGCGGCTGAGTTGGATGGCTGAGGAAGAGGGATTGTGAAGCAACGGTGATAGGCGACGGCGAAGGCTTCGGATGGAAGGGAGAGAGGGAACAGCGGCTCTGAGATTGGAAGAGGCGCGAAGAAAATGGAGGAAGTGAGCAGCGCGCTCGCGGTTATTCCTTTTTATGGGGGAAGACGCGAGCCGCCTCCTTTCGCATTTACTGCGACATCATGCCTACGGAAACTGCCCCACGCATGCCGCCCACGTCACGCACGCCCCTCCACCCCGCGCCGCGCGCGCGGGTCGTGGGAGGCGCAGCGCGCGGAAAATCTTACCACGGTGAAAACCGCCCTGCCTGCCCGCGCACCGTTCTGGGCCTGGCCCAACAACGTGTCGCGCTTATGTGTGGCCCAAGCCCGGGGGCTCCTGTCGGTGTACAAAAAGAGGGGTACACTTTTTGTACCCCTATGACTATGCACGGGCAGTCTGAGCCACGGGCACCACCACAACAAGCATGGCCAGGGAGGTGAGCCAGGGCAAGACCGAAGCTTGATGGAGACTGGAGCAACGCCAAGAACAATACCACAAAGAGCAAAGGGACGAAGCGGCTTTCCTCGGCAAGATCCTTGCAGGGAGCCAGTTTCAGCAGCCCTGGCAAGACCCTTGCAAGGGCCGGCTCTGGCAGCTTCGACAAGACCCTTGCCGCGGCAGCTCGCCCCACGCTTACGGAGCGGATCACCCTTGAGTCCATCACCCCCATGGGGCGAGGATTCGGGAGATATCCCCGTGGTGGCATGCAGATCTTTGTGAAGACATCCAATATCAGATACAAGTTAAAAATACGACGACCCTTGGCGGGATCCCAGCCAAGGAGAACCATAAGGCCTCCGGCAAGCACCTTGCCGGGGATGACAGCAGGCGCCGCGGCAAGACCCTTGCCGGGGCCCCGGCAAGGCCCTTGCCGAGGACACCCGCAGGGCCACCATCAGGCCCGCACCAACTGAGTTTCCACCACCCCACGCAGCTGCCGACCCAACCAGCTGGACAGGCCCCTGCGTGGCAACTCGCAGATCTTCGTGGAGACCCGCCGTTGCGCCACCTCAGCTGCCTGCCTGCCTACATGGCACCTCAGGCACCGCTGGCCAAGGTGCGTGTCAACACGAGGTGGAGCGGCGACGGACAAGACGGACGTCTCCCCCTCGTCCCCGATAAAGCAAGGACACCTAAGCAAGTCGCATTAAATGCGGCTTGTCCTGTAATGCAAGGGATAACCTCGCATCACTGTACCCTTTCCACCTCCTATGTGCCACTGTGGCAACCCCTTTTTCCTATAAAAGGAGGCCCGAGGCGACAAGGAGAGGGATTCAGCTCTTTTGAACTCCTCACGACTCTTTTGGAGCTCCACACTAGCTGAAGAACACAAACATATAATCCACCAAAGCAGGAGTATGGTTTTATGCATCTTTGCGGCCCGAACCTGGGTAAAGGAACCGTGTCCTGACTGTTAGACCCGCTCTTCTCTCAAACCCGCGCCCCGCAACCATAGTAGGGATTCTTGTGATCCCATAGGTGTCGATCCAAATACACCGACACTATATTTCAAAAAGCCTGGTACGCTCCAGGGGCTAGTACTCCCACTAGTCAAGCTCCTATGGCTAAGTGAAAGAAATGAAGTCACATAGTCTGGTTGCCTGGTTCGCTACGCAAACACCTCCTATACGGACCAAGACTTTGGATAAAGAGTGTTTCTGCGTTTTATCGAACACCCCTATAATATTTACATGGGGGCAGAAGCCGACGATTGGAAACTTTCAGATTTACATAAACAGCTGCACAGGAGGGAAAAGTCGCTCATTAATATAAAAGCGCAAAATTTATATACATCAGCACATTGGCTTAGTCCTTACAACCCGAATACAAATCACTCAAAGGATATATCCTTTGAGCATTGTCCCTCTACAAGGCGTGCTCCTTCTAGGACATCATCAAAGTACCTTTCCGGCCTGTGATGGTCCTTGCCTTCTGGAGGGTCAGCAGTGGCTATTTCCACGGTCTTCATCTTCGCCCAAATGCACCTTCACGCTTGCGAAGGCCATCCGATCACCCTCTATGCAGGACGAACGCTTGACAACGTCGACCCACGGACTCGCATCGACGAACCTCTTCACCAATCTGAAGTAGCTATTCGGG
Source organism: Secale cereale (assembly GCA_902687465.1). Classification (NCBI taxonomy): domain Eukaryota; kingdom Viridiplantae; phylum Streptophyta; class Magnoliopsida; order Poales; family Poaceae; genus Secale; species Secale cereale. Next base: position 511,956,996 of record LR738710.1, read on the forward strand.
ATCTGATCAGCGGTCCATAGCCGGACTATAAAGTCCTTCATGGCTGAACTTGCCATGTTGTGCAGCTCGACCAACTGCTTCATCTGGTCATTGACGGGCACCGGATGGTTGGGCGTAAGGAACTGTGATGAAAACAGCTTCTCCGTGATGTTCCCCTATTGAGCTCGGAAGTATTGGGCAGCGTCGACAATGCTCTTTGGGAGATCCGCAAACACGCCTGGAGAGCTCCACAATCGTGTCAGCCCAAGATACCTGTGACCTCCGAAGATGCTCTACAAGAGAAAAACCTTACCAGCTGCTATCTGACGCGCTTGTTTAATCTCCTCCTGAGCACCGCGCAATGTCGTTCACGGCTCCTTGGCAGGATTAACTGCCATAGCGAGTTCGGCCGCTTGCTCCGAATTCGCCTTCTCCAAGGTGTCGCACTTGCGAATCACATCTTGGAGCTCGGCCTCGACTTCGGTCACCCGTGCCTCGTGCTGTTGACGCAGGGCTTCTCGGCCTCCAGGTCGGCAGTCGCTTTATCAGCGGCTGCCTTACTTGCTCTGGCCTCCTCTTTGGCCATGGCAAGTTCGCCCTTTAGATCCTCGACCGCAGCTGTGTCAGCTGTTTCACAAGATGTATATGACATGTATAAGCTCAAGTTTGGACATATAGTGCGTCCAAATTCAGATTTCCTAAACCCGCATACCTTGCGTTTCGTCAAAACGCTTGTTGACGCGATCGAGATCCTCATTGGCTAGTCCAAGTTTCCGATTTAGCTCGGAAACCTCTGCGGCATGGGCATACGTCGTACTAGTGCAGCCTGCTCAAGCACCAAATTCACAGTTCAGCTCTGTCAGTTGTTATAACTTGGATGCTATGTCTGATTCTGTTCAAAATCAAACAAAGCTTCAAGGGCTACTAGCTATATATAGGGATTGACTATTCGTCACCCTGGGTGAGGAATAATTATTCTTCACCGACCTCTATTTTAACATCTATGCACCGCAATTTTACGTTTCGTAATTTTTTTCTTATTCTAGACATAAAAAGAGAACGTAAGAAAACTTATAATCGTCGTAAAAATATTTTATGTTAAGTAAGATTACAAATGTAAAAACATAGTGTAAAATGTACATAAAATACAATTTTTGACCTATATTTTTTATGCCAAATTTTATGCAGTAAATCAATATGAATGTAACTATTTGTATTTCAAATGTAATTTACATTTATGAAATCATCGTAAGATTACCTCGGGTGAAGAATAACTTATTCTGCACCCTGAGTGATGAATAGTAACACTATATTTATATTTCTGTCCAAAATAAAATAAAAGTTCTCTTTATAGAACATCACATTGCATACCTCAAAGCCCGTTAGTAGGTTGTTGAAGGCTTTGTTCAGTATGCCTTTGATGGACTGAATCTTCCCCATGACCACACTCATCAGAGTGCGGTGTTCCTCCACGATGGAAGCACTTTGCAGTGCTCCCTCCAGAGTTTTCGGCGCCTCCGAATTGACGGTAGGCGCCTCCGAATTGACGGTAGGCGCCACAGGAGCAGTCGCTCCCTCCCCCATCATAGGGGGTTGGACCCTTGATTCCGAAGCCATACTAGACTCCGGAGCAGTGTTCGGCGGGGCCCCGGATTGTTTGGGCCCCCAACTTAGGTCTCCATGGGGATCGCTCCCCCTTGGTCGACCGCGACTGAGGGATTGGCCTTGTCCGCTCTCTCATCTACCCCACTCCCACCTGCTAGAATAGGGGGAGTTGGTAGGGAGGATACTTTGTTATCCCCTACGATGGGCGACGAGCCCCGTAGAGGCGTACCGCTCTCCGTCTCTCCGGGCACCAGGGAGTTCCCCGAGGACAGTGAAGCCACAGGGATGTTGCGCGGAGGTCTATATAAAGGTAAAATACATATTAGATGCCAAAAGAAATAAAATCTTTCGAACATAGGCAGTTCTGAATACTTACGATTCAGTCGGAGGCTTGATCCTGGGCTGAACCCGATAACTGTGTTCGGACGATGAGTTCGAACTGACAAGAAGTGTTAGCTTCTTCCTGGGCACGGTCGTGCTTGCATCAACAGGGGCCGCTCTCCCCCCTTAGCTAGGACGAGGGAGTCTTCTTCTTCTTCCTCCTCCTCTTCTTCTTCAGGAGAGAGTTGGGAGCCTGTTTCCTCGGACATTGTGTCCGTAGGGCCAGCGGGGCAGGGGTCGCTCTTGACCTATTTGCCCTTCTTCTTGGCCTTCTTCTCCGACGCCTTGTACGACACCAGAATCAACATCTCCGTCACCCGAGGCGACTCTGGGTCTTCTGGTAGGGGAGACGAACACTTGACCCGCTCCGCCTTTTTCGTCCAGACCTGGATTGAACGCAAAAACTCTAGCTCATGTTATAATTAAAACAGGGAAGGCATATATGTTCGGCAGAAATCTCAAATACCTCTGATGATGTGAGCTCAGTGTTGAAGCCTTTGTCTTCAGACTCCACCACACACCCCTTCTGGGCCTTGAAAAGGTGCTTCCAGATGTCTTCGTGCATAGAGCCGAAGAGGCAATTCAAGGGTCGGGGCCCCTACGGATTGAACTCCCATAGATAGAAGCCCCAGTGTTGGCTAGGGAGGATGAGACGGGCAAGAATTACCTGGACCATGTTGGTAAGCTGGGTGCCCTTGGAGATCATGTCGGAGATGCGTTTTTGGAGGGCTAGCACCTCCGTTTGGGATCCCCAATTCGAACCCTTATCAGTCCCGGAGGTTAGCCTCTCCGGGGGTCCGGATCTAAATGTAGGAGCGGCCGCCCACTTGGTGTCGCGGGGCTCTGTGATATAAAACCACTCCTGCTGCCAAATTTTGTTCGTCTCCACTAACGCCCCCTTTGGCCAGGTAGCATTGGGGAGTTTGCTTATCATAGCACCTCCACACTAAGCATGCTGCCCGTCGACCACCTTTGGCTTCAGATTGAAGGTTTTGAGCCAGAGGTCGAAGTGTGGGGGGATTCGGTAGAACACTTTACACACCTCTATAAAAGCGGATATGTGTAGAATTGAATTTGGGGCTAGATCATGGAAATCTAACCCGTAGAAGAATAGAAGGCCCCATACAAAGGGGTGAAGGGGAAATCCTAACCCTCGAATGAAGTGCGAGAGGAATACAACCCTCTCACCCGCCTTAGGGACGGGAATCACTTGGTCCTTTTCGGGGACCCGATGCGCCACGTCGTCGGCTAGATAGCCCGCGCTTCGGAGGCTCTTCACGGTCTTCTCCGTGATCGAAGATGCCTCCCACTTGCCCTTGGAGACGGAACCAACCATTGCTGGATACGGCGACAGTGGTGGAGGAATTGAGGATTGAGGGCGCAAGAGATGTGGGTGCTGGAGGCTGAGGAGATTGGGATGCTAAAGGGTAAAACATTGGATCCTTTTATACGTGGTGAATACTAAACGCCCCCCACACTAGTCGTAAACCTCGCCGGTTCCCAATGAGGTTGTGCGTAAGGTGCGGTTAAGATGCTCAAGTCGCGTTGATAAGGATCCCGTAACAAGCGAAACCAGGGCCAAGAAAACGGTCTGATATGTGTTAAAAGCACAGACGTGACGCTTCGCTGAAAGGTTGTCAGTAAAGACACATCATCCGTTTTTTGATACCTTGCCTTCAAGGCTAAGGGTTCTACTAACCATGTAGAATCGGAGACAATACCTTTTGTAGGGAATAGTTCTTCAATATGTTTGGGAGGAGAAACCCGGCTTGCAATGCCGAAAACAATTCGTCAGCCGAACTCGTCGTCATCGAAGACAGGTTCAGGGGCTACTGAGGGAATCCTGGATTAAGGGGTCCTCAGGTGGCCGGATTGTTTACTATGGGCCGGACTAGTGGGCCATGAAGATTATCAATGAAGAATATCACCCGTATCCGGATAGGACTCCCCGTGTGTAAAATAGCAAGTTTAGAGTCCGGGTGTAATATTTTCCTTCCTCTGCAAGGTGATCATGTACAACCCTAAGTCTCTCCGGTGCATATATAAACCGTAGGGTTTAGTTCATAGAGAAAAGATATAGCAATCTCATAGGCTAGACTTTTAGGGTTTAGCCATTACGATCTTGAGGTAGATCAACTCTTGTAATAATATTCATCAAGATCAATCAATCAGGAAGTAGGGTATTACCTCGATCGAGAGGGCCCAAACCTGGGTAAACATCATGTGCCCTGTCTCCTGTTACCATCAATCCTCAGATGAATAGTTCGGGACCCCCTACCCGAGATCTGCCGATTTTGACACCGACAAGGGGGCCCAGATTGCTTGAGCCCCCCCGTCTACGGTCGCCATGGGAATTGCTCTCCCTTGGTTGACAGCGGCTGAGGGATTGACCTCGGGCACCCTCTCGCCCACTCCACTCCCACCTGCTCGAACAGGGGGAGCTTGTAGAGAGGACACCGCTGCGTCCCCTAAGACGGGCGACGAGCCCCGCGAAGGCGTAGCGCTCTCCAGCATCTCTGGCGCTAGATAATTCCTAGATGATAGTGAAGCCTTGGGGAGTACATGCGGAGGAGTATATAAAGACAGAATGACATTGTTTAGATACTGATAAGTAATTCAACCGAACATAAGCAGCTATCGTTTGGGTACTTACGATTCGGCCAGGGGCTTAGTCTTGGGCTGAACTCGGAAGCTGTGTTCGGGCATTGAGTCTGAACTGTCCGGAAGGTTCAGTTTCTTCCTAGGCGCCGCCTTGCCCGCATCAGCGGGGGCCGAGCTCTTCCTCCCCCTTGCCTTTATGGGGGAGTCGTCTTATTCTTGTTCCTCCTCCTCTTATTTTTGGGGGTGAGGTGGGAGTCATTTCCCCGAACACCATGTCCGTGGGACCTTTAGGGAGGAGGTTGCGCTTGACCTCCTTGCCCTTCTTCTTGGCCTTCTTTTCCGGTGCCATGTACGGTGCCGTAACCAACATTGCCGTCAGCTGAGGCGTCGCTGGGTCTTCAGGCAAGGGAGCCGGACACTTGATCCGCTTCGCCTTTTTTGTCTAGGCCTGGATAGAACGCAAAAACTCTAACTCCTGTTATAATTGAAATATGGACAAAGTATGTATTTGGCAGAAATTCTGATTACCTCTGAAGCAGTGAGCACACTGCTGAAGCCCTTGTCATCGGTCTCCGCCGGCCACCCCTTTTGGGCCTTGAAGAGCTGCTTCCATATGTCTTCGTGCATGGTGCCGAAGAGGTGCTCCAAGGGTTGGGGCTTTTCCGGATTGAACTCCCATAAATGGGAGTCCCAGTGTTGGCAGGGAAGGATGCGGCGGAAGAGCATTACCTGAATTACATTAGTAAGGAGGGTTCCCTTCGTTATCATGCCAGAGATGCTATTTTGGAGGGCTAGCACCTCTGGCTGAGACCCCCAATCCGAACTCTTGTCGGTCCATGAGGTTACCCTCTCCGATGGTCCAGATCTGAATGCGGGCGCCGCCGCCCACTTGGTGTCGCAGGGCTCAGTGATGTAAAACCACTCCTGCTGCCAGACCTTGTTTTTCTCCACAAAGGCCCCCTTTGGCCAAGTGGCGTTGGGGAGCTTGCTCGCCATGGCTCCTCCGCAATCTGCGTGTTGCCCATCAACCACCTTTGGCTTTAGATTGAATATCTTGAGCCATAAGCCGAAGTGTGGGGGGACGCAGATGAACGCCTCACATACCACTATGAAAGCTGATATGTGGAGGATTGAGTTCGGGGCTAGATCATGGAAATTCACCTTGTAGAAAAATAAGAGGCCCCGGACAAAGGGGTGGAGAGGAAATCCCAGCCCCCAGATAAAGTGAGAGAGGAAGACCACCCTCTCACCCGGCTTAGGGACGGGGATCACCTGGTTCTTTTCAGGAACCCGGTGCGCTATATCATCAGCAAGATAGCCCGCACTCCAGAGATTCTTCACGGTCTTCTCCGAGACCATGGAGGCCTCCCACTTGCCCTTAGAACCGGATCCAGCCATTGCTAAGAAGGGAGGCAGTGGTGGAGGAGTTGAGAGCTGTGGGCGCAAGAGCTGTGGGCGCTAGGGCCAAGGAGATTGGAAAACTAGGGCTTGAGGAGAGCGTGGGGTAAATGGGAAGGATTTGTGTCCTTTTATAAGCGGTGAATTCTAAACGCCCCCACTCCAGCCGTAAACCTCGCCGGTTCCCAACGTAGTCTTGCATAAGGAGTGGTTGGGATGCTCACGTCATATAGATAAGGACCCCGTAATAAGTGGGCACGATCTTTGTTTCGACAAGACGTGCCAATGGGGCTATACCTCGAAACGCAAAACTGGAGCCAAGAAAACGGTTTGATATATTAAAGGGACAAACGTGACGTTTCGCTGAAAAGTTGTCTAGTAAAGACACAGTGTCCGTTTTTGATACCTTGCCTTCAAGACTAAGGGTTGTACTAACCATGCAGAGCCGAACATAGTACCTTTGTGTAGGGAATGTTGCTTCAATATGTTCGGGAGGAGGAACCCGTTTTGCAATGCTGTAAAATCCCAAATTTTCAAATTAGAATGTTATACATAGATCATACTACATTGCATATTTCTTTGCATTTTGTGCGTGGCAATCAACGGAAAAAATTCTAAGCAACTCAAGGACCTACGGAGAGAGTTGAGAATTCTACCGTTTTTGTATTTGCGTTTACTCGAATACCGGTACGCGGATAGCGTTGGTTTAAATTATTTTTTCTCCTAAAAATATGTCTAAATAAAATATATGAGCGGAGATAATATGACTTCTCTAAAATAACAGAAATATTGGAGGAAAAAAAATATTAAAATCACTTTTGGTATTTTTTCGGATTTATTTGTGATTTTATTTGCATAGGAAAAATACGCGTTTTTCAAAATTGCATTTATGTCCGGGGAAAATGTTCACTTTGTCCTAAATTTTATTAGAGGACGGTGAAAATTTATTTTGGGATTTTTCGAGTCCGTTTAGTATTTATTTTGTTAGTTTTCGTACGCCAGGACTCGTTTAAAAAAAATAGGGAACCACCTTTGGGCCGTAACCGGCTAGGAATCCCCTAGCCGGGAGCCTTTATAAGCCGAGGCCCAACCGGCCGCCACAACCGCCAACCCGCCCCGCCTCGCCTCGCCCGCCGCGCCAGCCTTCATCGCCGCAGCCGTCTAGCCGCTGCCGCCGCCGCACCGCGCCGCCGCCGCCGGACCCGCCGCCCGTCGCCGCCGCCGGAACCGCCGCCGCCGCCGGAGTTTGTCGTTCTCGAGGTAGCCGCCGATTTTTTTCAAAAACCGATCGGTTCTTTTTTCGTAAAACCCGAGATCTGTTTTTTTAGATTAGATCGTTTTTTTCGGTTTAGCTGTTTAGAGAGCGTTCGCCCGTTCGTTCGTTTTAACGAACGATTTCGTTGTTTAGTTTCAGTTAACGAACATTCGTTCATTAATCAGTTCATTAGTTTTCTTTTTTGGGGTATTTATCCGCGATTATTTCGATCGCGATTTCTGCCCTGATCTTGTTTTTTCGTTTTTCTTTTCGCTCGAGAGACGAAATCAGGTGATTCAAAATCCCAGATCTTCGTCTCGATGCCCTCTTTCCGTTTAACCAACTTGAACAAAGATTTTCTACTATAAAATTTGACCCTTGAACAAATTAGTAAATGGATCTCGTTTCTTTCGCAGTTTGAGTTTCGTTGCTTCTTTCGATTTGATTCTTTTTGCAAACCGGACTTCTTAAGTTGAACCTTCTGGTTAGATCTTCTTGTTTGGAGTTTTGTTTGTGCATCATTGCTTGATTGCTTATGTATGCTATTGTTTGCTTGCGATAGAATACCCGGACTGTGAAGCGTGCTACTACGAGTCTCTAGGTTTTGCGAATCGTCAGCAAGGCAAGTAACACTTTGATCATACCTTTTATTACCTAGTTTTTATGCATTAGATCAAACCCTCACACATTGCATGAGTAGGATCTCTTAACTTGTTGGTCCGTGAAGTATTTTGAGGTAGAACCTATTACCTGTATTATTTTCGAACCCTTGGGAGTTACTTCTACGCTATGCTTAGGTTATCAAGCTATGCTCGTAGACGTGGTTTGGGTTTGAGTGAAATCCATGACAGATGTGAGTTGTTAATTAATGGTTCAACTTAAGGTGGCTACTTGAATACACATCTGGGTGGATAGGTTGCAGGGCACCTGGGGAATCCAGTGTTGTCCTAGGAAATCCCGGGGTTTCCGTGTGATTGTCCTATGGAATGCCACCCAGGCTCAAAGGGTTCATAAAACTATTCATTCTAGAAACTTCCGTGTGCAGCCACAATGCCATTATGGGCACTGGCATAGTATGAGTAAGTTGTGTGAGCTCTTTCAGTGGTGGACTAGCAGATGTAGGGGAAAGTAGGTGTACCGGTCCACCCAGGGTAAAGATTAAATGCTTCCGAAAGACTGTGTCTCGGTCATCCGTTTCTCAAACACCATGCAGTGCGAGAAATTAAACGGAGGCGATCGAGTCTTGTCGGAAAAGTGCACAAACCTCTGCAGAGTGTACAAACTGATCATGATTAGCCGTGTCCCCAGTTATTGACAATCTTGATTATCTGGTACTTGAATTATTGGTGTTCTCATCACTCTAAAATTAATTTGTTGGGTTAATGATTACTTTTAATTGGGATTGAGTTGAAGGTACCTTCTCAATGATGTTTCAACTACCATGATAGTTAAAATAAAATTTATTCCTTTGTTGTAGGGAAAAATTGGCTTTACGCAAAAACTTTAACCTTAGAGCCTCCACCAGCCAAATATGCATATAGTGTAATGCCCCGGATGTAATACTTTCCCTTTTGGGCACATAGTATATCTCCGGCTTCATCAATTCCATTTCGGGTTCTTCGTCTTTTGGGTTTTCGTCGTTTTGTTGTGTGCGTGTGTGGCATTCATTCATATCATGTAGTCATGTGCATCGCATTGCATTTGTGTTGTCGGTTGCATCCGGTTCCACGCGTTCCTTCCCGTTGTCCGTTTCACATTCCGGAGCTCCCTCACGTGTCCGTGGCGTCCCGTAGGCCTACTTTGGTGTTTGGCCGTGTAACGTTACCGGTTTGGCGCACGACTTGTCGTGTGTTGTTGTTTTGGTGTGTGTAACCCGCCTGTCAAATCTCGTCGCGTTTGGAGTCCGTTTGCTACCCCAACAGTTATTCTCGTGGGCTCAAAGTGCCTCCACTTTGAGGCCCAAGACACCCCTCCAACAGCCCACCAAACCAACCCAAACCCCTCCTTTCATCTAGGCCATCCAATTCTGATCGCGTGGTCGAAAACCACACCCCATTTGGACAACCCTAGCTCCTTGTGCCTATATATTTGTCCACCTTCCTATTTTTTTGCCCCAAATCAAGGAAACCCTAGCCACCTTCTTCCTCCTCCAGCCTCCTCCCTCCACTCCGGCCGGAGCTCGCCGGAGCCCCGCCGGAGTAGCTCGCCGGAGCTCGCCGGAGCACCTCACCCCGCCGCCTCCAAGCCCTCTCCTCACCACCGCGCCACCTCACCGCCGCCAGAGGGTCTCCCCGCCTCGTTCCGGCTGCCGACCGGGCCGCCACCCACCGGCCGGGTCGCCTCGCCTCTCCATCTCGCCAGCGCCGCCGCCCTCGAAGTTCCGCCGCCGCCCGAGCCGAAGGCCGCCGCTGGGATCGAGGGAGAGGAGCTCCCCGATCCGATCCAGCCGGTTCGCCCCGCGTGGGCCAGCTTCGCGGGCCGAAACCCTAGGCCTAGCGCGCCTCCGCAGGCCTCGCCTCCGTCTCCCGCTAGGTGGGCCGGCCCACTCCGAGCGATCCTCTCCGTCCCGCTCGAGGGAACCGACCCCGCCCGATCCAATCGCTGCAACCCCCCTGGGCCGACGCCGCCGCACCTCCAGCCCGGGTCTTCACACCGCCACGCCAGGCGCCCTGCTGGGCCGCTCCACAACGGGCGCAGATCGCGGGGCCTTCCAGCGCCCAGCCTCGAGGCTCTCCGCGCCACCACCGCTCGGGAGGAGCGCTGCTTCGATCCGGTTCTCTGAACCCTAACGGGCCCAGATCGGGACCCGTTATCCCGATCCGATCCGGCCTCAGCCCGATCCGCTCCGTCCGGCCCGTTTGACTTTTCAGATCTGAGAAGGTTGCCCCCAAATTCCACTAAGTCCCTGTGATTATTTATCTGTCTGATGCTATATTCAAACGTGGATAACTTTGTGTGTGATGCTCCGATTTGAGTGAATGAGATGTCCAGATGTTCATGGAGACATGTACTACATTTCATTCCATTATGCCTTACATGTTTGAGTTCATCTAGATGTTTAAAATTCTGTTGCAAGAGTGCATCTTGATATAAACTGCTGTTAGTGTTGTTTTTCATGCCATCTTTGCATAGTGATAACTTGGTGCTCGTTTATCCGAATGATGCAAATGACATGTCCACGTGTTCGTCTTGGCATGCTCTACATGTTGAATGCTTAGGTTTGCATGATAGAATTAATCTTGCCATGTTTTTCTCCTTTGCAAAGTGCCATGTGGCTGTGATGTTGTTTAACTTGTTATGAGATGCCAACTTGAGGAGCTCATTGCTATCATTGTGATTGTCCCCATGATGCATGCTTAGGTGTTTTGGATTCACCATCATATGTACTTTGATGTGGTTCTTACCACTTGCCATGTTTAGTTTTGAGGTGACTTAAACTTGCTCTCAAAGATGCCATGATGAAACTGCTGTTTTAACACTTAGTGATATTTCACTAAGTCTGGAATCTGTAATTTCCAGATGCCATGTTTGCTTGCTGTTCTAGGCCAATCCATGATAGTTTTGGGGTGAATCTTGATGGTTCCTTGTAGTATATATTGTTGGCTATCCATTCATGCTCTCACATGCTTATTTGAGTGGCTGTAGCAAATTTATCTTTTGCTCCAAAGTTGCAATAAATTACTGCTGTCAGGATTTTGTTGTCAAGTTCAATATGTCCAAGCTTGTTGCTATTGATCCGTGGCTCCTTTGGGGGTGCACCAATGGACTTATTTGCTGTAGGATATGTCTAGTTTATGTCCATACTCTTTACCATGATGTTTGAGTGCTGTAGCTTAATTAATACTTGCCCGAAGTTGCTATGTTGCTGTAATTTTCAGCTTTCGCATGTTTATTGTTTTGTGTGTAACTTTTAGCCCGTAGCTCCGATTGCAGCAAGTCTTATATGAAACTTGATTGATTTTTCGTGTAGATTCATAATATCCTATTGTTATCTTGTTTTGAAACATTTTGCTTGATCGCATATTGTCATGCTCATTGTGCTCCCTTAGTGCATAAGTCATGCATCCATCATTTTTGTGTGCGCATTGCATCTTGTTGATTCGTGCCTTGTGTGGTTGTGTTGATTAGAGCCGGAAGCTGAGACCGAGTACGAGTACGAGCACGAGGTTACTACCGAGCTTGAGAACGAGGACCCCTCTTACGATCCGAACGACAACTTTTCAGGCAAGATGACCGAACCCGGATACCATTACTATTTTTGCCTATTACTAGAAGTCTCGATCTATAGTTTTGCCTCGATGTCCATGTCTTTCATGTCAGCCTCCTACTTGTAACCATGATCATGTCTAACCACCCTACCTATGCAAATCGTTGAATGGCTAAGTACGCTTCGCTCAGCCCCTCTTATAGCATTGTTAGTTGCAGGTGAAGTTGAAGATGCTTGCTTCATGTTGAAGTTTTGTTGGGTTATATCACACTATATAAATGCTTAAATGAAATCATCTATATATTGGCAATGGGTGGAAGGCTAAGCCTTTTGCTTGGTGATTTGTTCCTCTCATGCCGCTAGGAACCGTATAAACCGGTGTTATGTTCCTTGATTATGCGTTCCTCACACGGTTGGGGTTTATGGGGTCCCCTCGATAAACCGCTAAGTGCTAAGTCTTTTCCAGCAAGTCCCAACATTGGTACTATTCGCCTAATAACTAATAAAACTTGCATAGGGTCTTGCAAACCCGAGATCTTAATTAACAACCCCCGGGCCAGTGCTCCACATGAGTATTGGTCCAAACTAGGCAGACTGCGGGGCCACCCGAGGGAACTCGAGGACTGGTATATACCTGTAGGCTGACCTATCCGGTCGTGGCCTGAGACTAGATACGCGCGGCTACTGTCAGGGTGTCGGCACGCCGGGAGGATTTGCTGGATTAGCCTTACCTTAGTTCGGAGTATCTTGAGCACGGGATTCCGAGAATACTCGGGTCCTCCCACCTTTGGAGTTGCGACTCCGCGGATCGTGGGCTTGTCATGGGCCAAGTTGGAACACCCCTGCAGGGTTATGAACTTTTGAAAGCCGTGCCCGCGGTTATGTGGCAGATGGGAGCTTGTTAATATCCGGTTGTAGAAAACTTGACACCTTGTTCTAATACACTACCAGCGTGTGTTCCGTGACTGTCATTTTCCGAAAGGGGTTTCGGGAGATGAACACGGTGGGGTTATGTTTGACTTGATTAGTTTAGGATCACTTAGTGATCATCTCTCGACCGAGGCGCATTCTCTTCTCGCTCTCTTTACGTAAGCTAGTGCTAGTTGCTGCTGCAAACACTTGTTCTTTCTTCAGCCTTGTTCCACACCCAAGGCTTAGATAGTCATGTTACCCGGGAACGGGATTGCTGAGTCCTCTGTGGCTCACAGTTACTTCACCACACTAGATGCAGGTCCGGCGGTGAGCTATCCAGGTGATGGCACCGAGCTAGACTGGGAGTACGACGAGGAGCGTAGCCGTTACTATGTTCATTATCCTGATGATCAGTAGTGGAACTTCTACTAGGATTCGATCCGACCTGTGGATTTAAATTATGTTTGGTATCTTCTCATTTGGATTTTACCCTTAGATGGGCTGTGATGTTTTATTGAATGATGATTTGGACATGTAATGTATTTGTGTGACGTGGCGAGTGTAAGCCAACTATTTTATGTTTTCCATTCCCATCTTTTACATGAGTTGTGCAAAGATACCAAACTTGCGATCATTCCAGCATGGGGTTATGTCTCTAAGTCGTGCCTCGACACGTAGGAGATATAGTCCGATCCTGGGCATTACAAGTTGGTATTCAGAGCCTTCTCCGACCTAGAAGCCCCCACTGATTGATCGAATCGTTGACGGTCGAGTCTAGGCACACACTGAAAATATTTTTGAGTCCTATATTATATCAGAGAGTAGGATTTCTTTGCTTCTCATCCCCTTTCTCTCTGGTGAGGACTCCTGACGTCTACTCTTGCCTCTTCTACTTTCAAAAATTGCACCAAATTTTTTTTAGGAATCTCGCGAGTATTGTGGGATTGTTTCGATGTTCTTGTGACGAGAATATTGTTCTCGATGCCTCTTGACATTAGGGGTTGTGGCAGTGTCCCGGGGAGTTGAGCTTCGGGGTATTGTCGTCACAAGCATATCGCGGCAGTACTAAATACTTAAGACGGTCGACATCGAAAATCTCTCCTATACGGTTAGTGGCAAGATAACCCCGACATCACCCAGTACCGGGGAGGTAGTTCGGGAGTATTGCCATAGCTTGGTATAGTGGATGCTTTTCGAAGGTCCGAGGTAGACGGTTTCCGAGAAAGACTGGTTATGTGTTGAAGGATGGATACAGCTGGATGTAGGTTTAGAGTTGATTGCGCGGTGCTTCCCCTGTATCCCCAACACCTGATTGCATAACTGGAAACTTTCGGAAATTAATAGGTGGGTTTATCCAGTAGATCGTAGGCATTCTTCCAACGAATGCAGGTTAGCGAGTTCGTGGTTCTACATTGAGTGAAGTGGTTTTATGACCGATGTTCCGATCGGGAGTTGCATCTTAAAGGGTCCTTGGCTATGCTGATCCGGGGATTGCAAAACCCTTTCGTAACGCGTTCAAAATCTTACAGCACAAAGATGTCGAACGAAGCTCCTATCTTGTGTTTGTTTCCGTCTGTACCTTGTTGTTTTCTTATTTACCTTTTGTCCCCTATGTGGCTTCTCGTGAAGATTGTTGTTATCATTTAGCTGAGAATTTCATTCGTTCCTCTTGTTCGAATGATTTCATTCGTTCCTATTGTTCGAATGATTATTGTGAAGACTATGTTGCATTTCAATCCGTTGATTCAGCTTATACCTTCTTTCAATCAATTGCTGATTTCGTGGTCATCTCTTTCAGGATGGCTCCGAAACGGGTTCCCAACGCTAACCCAGAGGGTGAAGAGGTCCCAGACCGTCCTCCTTCCCCTCCTCCTCCGTCTGAGGCTTGGAGAGCGATTATGCAGACTACAAATCAGAACACCCAGATGTTGATGCAGATGATGCAGCAGATGCAAGCTAATCAAGCTAATCAGGGTGTTCCAGGGAATCAAGGCAACTTCTTCAACCAACAGCACCATGCTACTCTCAACCAGTTCTTGGCCAATCAACCAAAAGCTTTCAGTTACTGTGTCGACCCTCTCGATGCTGAAGATTGGTTAACCGATATCAAGAAGCATTTTGAGTGCAGTAACGTAAGAGAAGAGGATTATGTGAAATTTGCAGCCTTCCAACTCAAAGACCAAGCAGCTGACTGGTGGCAGCAGTACAAAGACTCCAGGCCAGGTCGTGTGATCTCTTGGGAGGATTTCTGCAAGGACTTTCGCTCTCACCACATTCCAACAAGTGTCATCGAGGGTATGCGTGAGAAATTCCGCAACCTGAAGCAGGGCTCTATGACTGTCTACCAGTATAATGTCAAGTTCCAAAACCTCGCACGCTATGCTAAGCAAGACATTCCTAACGCCAAGAGAAAAATCTATCAGTTCCGAGGAGGTCTCAAGGATGAACTTCAACTTGCTCTCACCTTGTTCGAGCCCGATGATTTCGACAAATTCTATAACATGGCGCTCAAGCAAGAGGCAGCTCAGCTCAAGATGGAGGCTTCTAAAAAGAGGATTCGAGATGCCGTTCACTCCTCCTCATCGTCTCAGGTGGTCTCGAAACAACAGAAATTTTGGCTTCCTCCTCCTCCAGTGATTCGAGCTCCTTACAACAACTCCAACAACTCCAACAACAACAAGAATGCTGGTGGTCGTGGTTTCTCCCACCCACCCAACTCTAACAAGGAGTCCAAGCAGCAGTTCCAAGCTCCAAGACTAAGTGCTCCTCCTACTCGTCCACTTTCTGAGGTGACTTGCTACAAGTGTGTCCAGAAGGGTCATTATTCCAACAAGTGCAACAATCCGAGGCGCCTTCCGCCACCTCCACCTGTCAGTTCGGCTATTGTGAAGCATAATCCCAGGCATGCTAGGGTGAATCTGATGAATGCAGCTGAAGCGGAGAATTCTTCTGATGTGATCATTGGTAACCTTTCGGTGAACTCTTTTCCTGCAAAAGTATTATTTGATTCTGGTGCATCTCTTAGTTTCATTTCAAGGCCATTCTTCACCAAGCATAATTTGACTTCGGTATTTCTGGATAAGAAGTTGTCAATTATCTCTCCGGGCAAGCACATGACTTCAAATTTGAAGGCTCCGAATGTATCTATTCGCATGGGTGATTATCGATTTCTGGCCTCTCCGGTGGTTCTCGGCAATTCCGACATTGACCTCATCCTCGGGATGGATTGGCTTTCTCAGCATGATGCTCACATTGATTGTGCAAACAAGGAAGTCAAGATTACTCATCCTGATGAAGATGTGATTATCTTCGCCTCCAGGGATAACACTATCAGGCTTTTCTCTCTCAATGACAAGGGCGAGATTAATGCCATATCTCAAATTCCGGTGGTAAACGAATATCAAGACGTCTTTCCTGAAGAACTTCCAGGCATGCCTCCACACCGTCAAGTGGAATTCGTCATTGAACTCGAGCCGGGTACTGAGCTAGCATGCCGGCGTCCGTACAAGCTCTCTCCTGGAGAATTGAAGGAATTGAAGAAGCAGCTTGATGAACAAGAACGTTTGGGTCTGATCAGGCCTAGTACGTCTCCTTGGGGCTGTGGTGTCTTATTTGTCAAGAAGAAGGATGGCACGGAGCGCCTCTGCGTTGATTACCGGCCATTAAACAAGAAGACAATAAAGAACAAGTATCCGCTCCCCAACATCAACGAACTGTTCGAGCAGCTCAAAGGAGCTAAAGTGTTCTCTAAGCTCGATCTCCGAATGGGCTATCACCAAATTCGCATTCGCGAGGAAGATATCCACAAGACTGCCTTCAGAACGAGTTACGGCTCATACGAGTATACCGTCATGTCTTTTGGTCTCGCCAATGCTCCTCCTACCTTCTCGAGAATGATGCACTACATCTTCAACCCCTACACCGGCGAGTTTGTGCTTGTGTATCTGGATGATATTCTGGTATTTTCCAAGAATGAAGAAGATCACGAAAAGCATTTACGTCTGGTTCTTGACCTACTCCGTGAGCACAAGTTCTATGCAAAGTTCTCCAAGTGCGAATTTTGGCTCGATAAGGTCTTGTATCTGGGCCATATCATCTCCGTTGACGGTATTGCGGTAAACCCCGAGAAAGTTGAAGCAATTGTCAATTGGGAAGCTCCTCAGAACGTCAAGCAACTCCGAAGCTTTCTTGGGCTTGCCAGCTATTGCAGAAGGTTCGTTGGGAACTTCTCCAAGATTGCCAAGCCTCTTTCCAACTTGCTGCAGAAGAATGTCAAATATATTTGGTCTCCAGAGTGTGAAGTGGCATTCAAAACTCTCAAAGAAAAGCTCGTCTCTGCTCCAGTTCTAACTCCTCCAGATGAGTCCAAGCCCTACGAAGTATTCTGTGATGCTTCTCTTCAAGGACTTGGTGGTGTGCTTATGCAAGACAAGAGAATTGTGGCATACACTTCTCATCAGCTGAAGCCAAGTGAGAAGAACTATCCCACGCATGATCTTGAACTAGCAGCTGTGGTACATGCTTTGATTACGTGGAGACATCTGTTGCTGGGCAGAAAAGTCGACATCTTCACCGATCACAAGAGCTTGAAGTACATCATCACACAGCCGAATCTGAACCTCCGCCAGACTCGTTGGGTTGAAATGATCCAAGAGTATGATCCCAGCATTGAATACACTCCTGGCAAGGCGAATGTGATTGCAGATGCTTTGAGCCGAAAGGCATATTGCAACAGCCTTCTTATTAAGCCGTTCCAGCCTGAGCTTTGTGAAGAATTCAGGAAACTCAACCTCCAAGTTGTTCCCCAAGGTTTTCTTGCAAATCTTGAAGTCGCTCCTACCTTGGAAGATCAGGTCCGTGAGGCCCAACTCAGTGATGCCATGGTGCAGAAGGTGAAACATGGTATTGCAAAGGGCACTCCTAAATACAAGTGCTATCGCGTTGATGAGAGAGATACCTTGTTCTTTGAGGACAGACTCGTCGTTCCCAAAGGTGATCTCAGGAAGCTCATAATGGAAGAAGCACATGATTCTCTCCTTTCCATTCATCCTGGCAGTTCCAAGATGTATCAAGATCTCAAACAATCTTACTGGTGGACACGCATGAAAAGGGAGATTGCCCAATTCGTGAATGAATGTGATGTCTATAGAAGAGTGAAAGCAGAACATCAACGTCCAGCCGGTCTTCTCCAACCTCTTCCTATTCCCGAGTGGAAATTCGACCACATTGAAATGGATTTCATCATTGGCTTCCGTAAGTCCAAGAGAGGGAATGATTCTATCTTTGTGGTGATTGACAAGCTTACCAAAGTCGCTCACTTCCTTCCAGTCAAAGAATCCATCAATGCAGCTCAATTGGCAGAGCTGTACACTTCAAGAATTGTGTCCTTACATGGCATTCCTCAAGTTATCTCCTCAGACCTTGGAAGTTTGTTCACTTCAAAGTTCTGGGACTCCTTTCAGTCCGCCATGGGCACTAAGATCAGGTTCAGCACTGCTTTTCACCCTCAGACTAGTGGTCAAGTCGAGCGAGTGAATCAGATTCTAGAAGACATGCTCAGAGCCTGTGTCATATCTTTTGGCATGAAATGGGAAGACTGCCTTCCATTTGCCGAGTTCTCTTACAACAACAGCTTTCAAGCAAGTGCAGGCAAAGCTCCGTTTGAAATCCTCTATGGCAGAAAGTGCCGTACCCCTCTCAACTGGTCCGAGACAGGCGAACGTCAACTCCTTGGCAATGACTTGATCTCAGAAGCCGAAGAAATGTGCAAAGTCATACGTGAGAATCTCAAGGCCGCTCAGTCGCGTCAGAAGAGCTACTATGACAGCAAGCATCGTGATTTGGCTTTCACCATTGGTGATCATGTTTATCTCCGTGTTTCTCCGATGAAAGGCACCCAAAGATTCAGTATCAAAGGAAAGCTTGCTCCTAGATACGTCGGGCCTTTCAAGATTCTTGGCAAAAGAGGTGATCTAGCCTATCAACATGAGCTCCCTTCCAACTTCGCCAATGTTCATGACGTCTTTCATGTGTCTCAACTCCGCAAATGCTTCAAGACTCCTGAACGCATGATTTCGTTTGAAGAGATTGATCTTCAACAAGATTTGTCTTACCGAGAGCACCCCGTTGCTATTCTCGAAGAAACCGAGCGCAAGACCCGCAACAAGTCCATCAAATTCTTGAAAGTCAAGTGGTCACATCATACCGACCGAGAAGCTATGTGGGAACGAGAAGATCATCTTCGTTCCGAGTACCCTTCCTTTTTCCAGTTCTAGATCTCGGGACGAGATCTTTTTGTAGTGGAGGAGAGTTTGTAATGCCCCGGATGTAATACTTTCCCTTTTGGGCACATAATATATCTCTGGCTTCATCAATTCCATTTCGGGTTCTTTGTCTTTTGGGTTTTCGTCGTTTTGTTGTGTGCGTGTGTGGCATTCATTCATATCATGTAGTCATGTGCATCACATTGCATTTGTGTTGTCGGTTGCATCCGGTTCCATGCGTTCCTTCCCGTTGTCCGTTTCACGTTCCGGAGCTCCCTCACGTGTCTGTGGCGTCCCGTAGGCCTACTTTGGTGTTTGACCGGGTAACGTTACCGGTTTGGCGCGAGACTTGTTGTGTGTTGTTGTTTTGGTGTGTGTAACCCGCCTGTCAAATCTCGTCGCGTTTGGAGTCCGTTTGCTACCCCAACAGTTATTCTCGTGGGCTCAAAGTGCCTCCACTTTGAGGCCCAAGACACCCCTCCAACAGCCCACCAAACCAACCCAACCCCCTCCTTTCATCTAGGCCATCCAATTTTGATCGCGTGGCCAAAAACCACACCCCATTTGGACAACCCTAGCTCCTTGTGCCTATATATTTGTCCACCTTCCTATTTTTTTGCCCCAAATCAAGGAAACCCTAGCCACCTTCTTCCTCCTCCAGCCTCCTCCCTCCACTCCGGCCGGAGCTCGCCGGAGCCCCGCCGGAGTAGCTCACCGGAGCTCGCCGGAGCACCTCACCCCGCCGCCTCCAAGCCCTCTCCTCACCACCACGCCACCTCACCGCCGCCAGAGGGTCTCCCCGCCTCGTTCCCGCCGCCGACCGGGCCGCCACCCACCGGCCGGGTCGCCTCGCCTCTCCATCTCGCCAGTGCCGCCGCCCTCGAAGTTCCGCCGCCGCCCGAGCCGAATGCCGCCGCTGCGATCGAGGGAGAGGAGCTCCCCGATCCAATCCAGCCGGTTCGCCCCGCCTGGGCCAGCGTCGCGGGCCGAAACCCTAGGCCTAGCGCGCCTCCGCGGGCCTCGCCTCTGTCTCCCGCCAGGTGGGCCGGCCCACTCCGAGCGATCCTCTCCGTCCCGCTCGAGGAAACCGACCCCGCCCGATCCAATCGCTGGAACCCCCCTGGGCCGATGCCAGCCACCTGGGCCGACGCCGCCGCACCTCTAGCCCGGGTCTTCACACCGCCACGCCAGGCGCCCTGCTGGGCCGCTCCACAACGGGCCCAGATCGCGGGGCCTTCCAGCGCCCAGCCTTGACGCTCTCCGCGCCGCCATCGCTCGGGAGGAGCGCTGCTTCGATCCGGTTCTCTGAACCCTAACTGGCCCAGATCGGGACCCGTTAGCCCGATCCGATCCGGCCTCAGCCCGATCCGCTCCGTCCGGCCCGTTTGACTTTTCAGATCTGAGAAGGTTGCCCCCAAATTTCACTAAGTCCGTGTGATTATTTATCTGTCTGATGCTATATTCAAACGTGGATAACTTTGTGTGTGATGCTCCGATTTGAGTGAATGACATGTCCAGATGTTCATGGAGACATGTACTACATTTCATTCCATTATGCCTTACATGTTTAAGTTCATCTAGATGTTTAAAATTCTGTTGCAAGAGTGCATCTTGATATAAACTGCTGTTAGTGTTGTTTTTCATGCCATCTTTGCATAGTGATAACTTGGTGCTCGTTTATCCGAATGATGCAAATGACATGTCCACGTGTTCGTCTTGTCATGCTCTACATGTTGAATGCTTATGTTTGCATGATAGAATTAATCTTGCCATGTTTTTATCCTTTGCAAAGTGCCATGTGGCTGGGATGTTGTTTAACTTGTTATGAGATGCCAACTTGAGGAGCTCATTGCTATCATTGTGATTGTCCCCATGATGCATGCTTAGGTGTTTTGGATTCACCATCATATGTACTTTGATGTGGTGCTTACCACTTGCCATGTTTAGTTTTGAGGTGACTTAAACTTGCTCTCAAAGATGCCATGATGAAACTGTTGTTTTAACACTTAGTGAAATTTCACTAAGTCTGGAATCTGTAATTTCCAGATGCCATGTTTGCTTGCTGTTCTAGGCCAATCCATGATAGTGTTGGGGTGAATCTTGATGGTTCCTTGTAGTATATATTGTTGGCTATCCATTCATGCTCTTACATTCTTATTTGAGTGGCTGTAGCATATTTATCTTTTGCTCCAAAGTTGCAATAATTTACTGCTGTCAGGATTTTGTTGTCAAGTTCAATATGTCCAAGCTTGTGGATATTGATCCGTGGCTCCTTTGGGGGTGCACCAATGGACTTATTTGCTGTAGGATATGTCTAGTTTATGTCCATACTCTTTACCATGATGTTTGAGTGCTGTAGCTTAATTAATACTTGCCCCGAAGTTGCTATGTTGCTGTAATTTTCAGCTTTCGCATGTTTATTGTTTTGTGTGTAACTTTTAGCCCGTAGCTCCGATTGCAGCAAGTCTTATATGAAACTTGATTGATTTTTCGTGTAGATTCATAATATCCTATTGTTATCTTGTTTTGAAGCATTTTGCTTGATCGCATATTGTCATGCTCATTGTGCTCCCTTAGTGCATAAGTCATGCATCCATCATTTTTGTGTGCGCATTGCATCTTGTTGATTCGTAGCTTGTGTGGTTGTGTTGATTAGAGCCGGAAGCTGAGACCGAGTACGAGTACGAGCACGAGGTTACTACCGAGCTTGAGAACGAGGACCCCTCTTACGATCCGAACGACAACTTTTCAGGCAAGATGACCGAACCCGGATACCATTACTATTTTTGCCTATTGCTAGAAGTCTCGATCTATAGTTTCGCCTCGAGTCCCATGTCTTTCATGTCAGCCTCCTACTTGTAACCATGATAATGTCTAACCACCCTGCCTATGCAAACCGTTGAATGGCTAAGTACGCTTCGCTCAGCCCCTCTTATAGCATTGTTAGTTGCAGGTGAAGTTGAAGATGCTTGCTTCATGTTGAAGTTTTGTTGGGTTATATAACACTATACATATGCTTAAATGAAATCATCTATATATTGGCAATGGGTGGAAGGCTAAGCCTTTTGCTTGGTGATTTGTTCCTCTCATGCCGCTAGGAACCGTATAAACCGGTGTTATGTTCCTTGATTATGCGTTCCTCACACGGTTGGGGTTTATGGGGCCCCCTCGATAAACCGCTAAGTGCTAAGTCTTTTCCAGCAAGTCCCAACATTGGTACTATTCTCCTAATAACTAATAAAACTTGCATAGGGTCTTGCAAATCCGAGTTCTTAATTAACAACCCCCGGGCCAGTGCTCCACATGAGTATTGGTCCAAACTGGGCAGACTGCGGGGCCACCCGAGGGAACTCGAGGACTGGTATATACCTGTAGGCTGACCTATCCGGTCATGGCCTGAGACTAGATACGCGCGGCTACTGTCAGGGTGTCGGCACACCGGGAGGATTTGCTGGATTAACCTTACCTTAGTTCGGAGTATCTTGAGCACGGGATTCCGAGAATACTCGGGTCCTCCCACCTTTGGAGTTGCGACTCCGCGGATCGTGGGCTTGTCATGGGCCAAGTTGGAACACCCCTGCAGGGTTATGAACTTTCGAAAGCCGTGCCCGCGGTTATGTGGCAGATGGGAGCTTGTTAATATCCGGTTGTAGAAAACTTGACACCTTGTTCTTATACACTACCAGCGTGTGTTCCGTGATTGTCATTTTCCGAAAGGGGTTTCGGGAGATGAACACGGTGGGGTTATGTTTGACTTGATTAGTTTAGGATCACTTAGTGATCATCTCTCGACCGAGGCGCCTTCTCTTCTCGCTCTCTTTACGTAAGCTAGTGCTAGTTGCTGCTGCAAACACTTGTTCTTTCTTCAGCCTTGTTCCACACCCAAGGCTTAGATAGTCATGTTACCCAGGAACAGGATTGCTGAGTCCTCTGTGGCTCACAGTTACTTCACCACACCAGATGCAGGTCCGGCGGTGAGCTAACCAGGTGATGGCACCGAGCTAGACTGGGAGTACGACGAGGAGCGTAGTCGTTACTATGTTCGTTATCCTGATGATCAGTAGTGGAACTTCTACTAGGATTCGATCCGACCTGTGGATTTCAATTATGTTTGGTATCTTCTCATTTGGATTTTACCCTTAGATGGGCTGTGATGTTTTATTGAATGATGATTTGGACATGTAATGTATTTGTGTGACGTGCCGAGTGTAAGCCAACTATTTTATGTTTTCCACCCCCATCTTTTACATGAGTTGTGCAAAGATACCAAACTTGCGATCATTCCAGCATGGGGTTATGTCTCTAAGTCGTGCCTCGACACGTAGGAGATATAGTCCCATCCCGGGCATTACATATAGTGTAGCCTTTATTTCAGTTACTTGCATCTTCTGTGTTATCTTGCCAGCATATTCCATGTGCTGACCCGTTTCTGGCTGCAACATGTTACGTTGCAGACTTTTCAGACAAGGAGTAAGCCATTCTAGGTCGTTTGTCATGCACTCAGCTATGTCGTTGGAGTTGATGGACTCACTTATCTTCCAAGCCTTCCGCTGTTATTTCGTTAGATGTCCTTAAGCCATAGACTTTTGTAATAAGTTCTCTTTTGGAGACACTCGATGTAATAAGTGTGTGATTGCCACTCTGTTATAAATCCTTCAAGTACTGTGTGTGTCAGCATTACCGATCCAGGGATGACACTGAAACACAGAGACTTCGGTCCATTCGGATCGTGGTCGCTACAAGATGGTATCAGAGCACACGCTGAATGTAGGACACGACCACTAAGATAAACCCTAGGTCACTCTTCTCTACTCATTTCTGACTTCTCTCCATTCTCTACTTCTTTAGGATGGTGGACCCAAGGAACAAGTTCACTCAACCGGATGAAGACACACCTTTGGACGACACTTGAAGGAAGTCACGAGGTACCTGAACGTAGGAATACCAAGCTTTACCGGGACCTACACCGCCACTTTACCAGAAGAGGAGCGATGGAGCATACAAGTTCAAATTCCCGGGAGAACCTTCGCACCATCCACTGAGCCAATAGAGTTTTCTTTTTATGCACCAACCTAGAGCCTAGGCAAGAGTATGGCCGCCCACATCACTATGGGAAGGATCGGAGAAGTCTACAAGCAGGAGCTGAAGGACACTTGATACGTCCAAAACGTATCTATAATTTCTGCTTGCTCCATGCCTCTTTTGGGTGATATTGCTATGATATTTATACACTTCCATACACTTTTGATCATATTTGGACTAACCTATTAACTCAGTGCACCCCAGTGCCAGTTTCTGTTTTCTGCTGTTTTTGTATTTCAGGTTTTCCCATTACGAGAACTGCCAGAAAAATCCCGGAAAAATTATATAAAAAATCAGCGTTCCAGAAGCTTCCCGGCAGCCGAAGTAGGGCCGGAGGGGGGCCACCTGGGCTCCAGGCGCCCTGGTGGCGCGGCCCCCCTCCTGGCCGCGCCGGGGGGGCGGCTGGGTCCCCCAGGCCTCCGCTGATGCCCCCCTTTGGCATACATTTATATCGTGTCCCAAAACCCTCGAGACGGGAACCCTTTTTCGCGATCTCATCTCTGTTCCGCCGCCGCCGCGCTTCAAAGATCGGGAGCACCAGGAGAACTCTTTCCGGCACCCTACCGGAGGGGAGGATCACCACCGGGAGCCTCTCCACCACCATGGACGCCTCCCGGATGAGTTGTGAGTAGTCTCCCTTGGACCATGGGTCCATGACCAGTAGCTATGTCATGTTCTCCTCCCGTTCTTGTGCTTCACTAATTAGTCCTCGTGAGCTGCCCTACATGATCGAGGCACATATGTAATCCTTATGCTGTTGCTATGTTGAGTTTGCTGGGATCCGATGGATTGTGAGATTATGTTCAGATTGTGTTTGAGTAATATATTTGATCTACCTCTTTTATATTTATGTTCGTAAGTAATTCTTGCATGTTCTCCGTTGTTATTTATTGCTTTGGCCAAGTAGTAGGTAGTGACTCCAAGAGGGAACGTTATGCTTGATTGTGGGTTCATGCCCCTCGATGACTAGCTTGAGTGACAGAAACATGAGTCTAGGGGATGTGCTGTTGCCACAACGGGGAAAACAACGGTGCTTGTGTCCGCGGGTGCAAGGATTGTTTACTTTACGCAAAGTTCTTTTAATGCAGTTGTCTGTTGCTTTGAGTTTACACTATGGGCGGGACTCGCAACTTAATACCAGCGAGATGTTCTGGATAGATATCTCAAGGTGGATGATTAGTAGTAGATGCAGATGGATTTCGGTCTACTTGCCTTGGCGTACCGCCCATGCTTTGAACCTCTACCTTTCTTGCAACATAGTTAGCATTGGTTTGCGCACATAATTCTGTCAATTGCCCAGCTGTAATTCGTTTACCTCACATACCTGTTTTATCGTCTTTTGGGAGAGAGACATCACTAGTGAACATCATGGGACCCCGGTCCATATTACCATCACTGATCACATCCGCTATTTACTTTACGCTTTTACTTACTATTTGCAGCAATACCTATCACTATTATCACTTGCGTTTGATCCTTTGTAAACGACAAGGTTGGAGGGATAGACAACCTCTCTGTACTCTTTGGGAGCAAAGTTATTTGTATATGTGTGCAGGTCCACGTTGATTGCTAATATCTGGCGCCATTAGCAGTTGACACCTTCTTGTTGAAACTGGGAGTCTCAGGGGAAATCGATCATTGGTATCTTTGCCAAGGGAAAACTTCCGCTACATTGCATCTCAAACCTTCCACTTGGGGTAACCAACGAGGGGCGAGAAGCCATCAAGCAAAGTTTTCTAGCGCCGTTGCCGGGGACTCCACTCTTCAGGATAGGGGAGTTGCACGCTATCTTTTACCTTTGCTTTTTAGTCTTGTTAGTTTACCTTTCAGTTTTTGTTTTAGTATCTTTTATCAAAAATCACAAAAATAGTTATCTTGCTTGCTTGCTACTATGGGTTCCACCGAGAACACCAAGTTGTGTGACTTCACTAGTCACAACAACGATGACTTTATCTGCACACCTATCACTACACCTGCCACTTCAGCACCCTCGTATGAAATTAAACCTGCTTTACTGAACCTAGTTATGAAAGATCAATTCTCCGGTGCTGGAGATGATGCTGCTTTACACTCAAACAATTTTGTTGAACTCTGTGATATGCAAAAGTACTGAGAAGTAGATGGTAATATTGTTAAGCTTAAGCTTTTTCCTTTCTCCTTGAGAGGAGGAGCTAAAATTTGGTTTCAGTCTTTGCCTAGAAATAGCATAGATTCATGGGACAAGTGCAAAGATGCTTTTATTGGAAAATACTATCCACCTGCTAAAATTATCCAACTAAGAAGTAACATAATGAATTTTAAACAATTGGATAATGAACACGTTGCCCAAGCTTGGGAACGTATGAAATCTCTTATCAAGAACTGCCCTACTCACGGTTTGACTACTTGGATGGTTATCCAAACTTTTTATGCAGGCTTGAACTTTACCTCGCGGAACTTGTTAGATTCGGTCGGGGGAGGAACCTTTATGTCAACTACACTTGGTGCTGCCACGAAGCTTC
Organism: Secale cereale; assembly: GCA_902687465.1. NCBI lineage: Eukaryota > Viridiplantae > Streptophyta > Magnoliopsida > Poales > Poaceae > Secale > Secale cereale. The sequence goes on from LR738710.1 coordinate 511,983,180, forward strand.
TCGATGAGATGATGACCAATTATTCCCAATGGCACACCGAACGCGCTCCAACAGGTAGGAAGGTAAACTCTGTCGAGGAGATTTCCTCCCTAAATGAAAAAGTTGACTTAATCATGTCTCTACTTTCGAAGCAATCTTCTGTTGATCCTTGTGATGTTCCTTTAAATTCTTTGATTGCTCAAGAACAAGTAGATGTGAACTTTATCTCTAGAAACAATTTTAACAACAATGCTTATAGGAGTAATTTTGGTAGCAATCCTAGACCGTTCCCCTCTAATTCTTATGGGAACAACAATGCTTATCCTATCACCAAGAACTCCACTACTGAACTAGAGATTATGCTTAAAGATGTCATCACTACCCAAAAAGCCTTTAATAATAGTGTAGAAGAAAAACTAAACAAACTAGATGATCTCTCTTCGAAGGTAGACAATTTAGCCAATGAGGTAGAATTGCTTAAAATTATAACTTCTCCTCTTGAGGAGAGGAAGGTCACTCCTATGAATGCTATTCAAGTGCAAATTAATGAAAACATTAGGATGTTGGCTAAACTTAAAGAGAGATGGGCTAGAGAAAGGGAGGAAGAAGATAGAATTAAGAACCTTCCTACCCACCACACTGTTGCTACTATCCAAGTTGTTGAGGATATCCAAACTCTTAGCACCCAATGCACTCCTGGTCCCATTGGACCTATTAATGGTGATGCTATGACTATAGAAACTACCAAACAAGTGAACCTAAAGGACACCACTACCACCTTACTTGATAGTAGTGACCATGATTTTGATAATTGCACTCTTACCGAAGTTATTGATTTCCTTCACAAGATGTCTAGAGATCCCCGCACTAGCACACTTAACCTTGCCTTCACAGAGCATATCACTAATGCTCTCATCAAAGCTAGGGAGGAGAAACTTAGAGTAGAAGCCTCCATACCTAGAAAGCTAGAAGATGGTTGGGATCCTATGATTAAAATTAAGTTGAATAACTTCTCTTGCTATGCTTTATGTGATGTTGGAGCTAGTACCTCTGTTATGCCCAAAAGAATATATGATATGCTTAAATTGAAACCTTTTGATTCTTGTTCTTTTGGTGTTCGTCTCGTTGATTCTTCCATAAAGAAACCTTTGGGGAGGATCGACGATGTTCTTATCATTGTCAATGACAATTATGTTCCCGTTGATTTTACTATTATGGACATTGAATGTGAACCTTCTTGTCCAATTATTTTGGGACGTCCTTTTCTACGCACCGTTGGTGCTATCATTGACATGAAACAGGGGAATATAAAATTCCAATTTCCTCTCAAGAAAGGGATGGAACACTTCCCTCGAAAGAAGATTAAGTTACCTTTTGAGTCCGTTATACGGGCTAGCTATTCTTTTACTCTTGATAAAACTTGATCTCTTTGCATTATGCCTAGCTTAAAGGCATAAAAAAAAGCGCTTTTTGGAGGCAGCCCACATGAATAAAATTTTATTTTGCTTTTGTTGTGTCTTGATGTTGTTACTACAGTAGCATCATCATTGTATCTTTACTTTTCAACTTTGTGCCAAGTGTAGCCTCTGATTGCAAGAAAGTTCAAAAGTTGTGACGTGCTGTCCAGGAAACAGATTCTGTCCTTGGATAGACAAATTTGTATAAAATCACCAGATCATCTTTTTGGTCTGAATTTTTTCGACAGTGTGCTCTATACAATTGTCTTTCGTGCGTCTGTTCTGAGTTTTTTTATTAGAGTTGCAGAAGTGCTCCGAAAAAATCATTTACTACCTGCTGTTCTGTTTTTCACAGATTCTGTCCTGTTTTGCCTTTCCTTCATTTTGCAAACCTTGAGCTTGTTTTTTATTTGCAAAAACCTTTTGGCAATCTTGAGAAACAGTAGACCTTCAAGAATATCCTTATTTCCAGCAAGGAACAATTATTTTATTATGGGTACTAATCTCGCTAATCAGATTATGATGAGTTATGTATGAAGGGAGTTTTCAAGTGTGCGAGGGAAGATGATAAAAAGATTCAGGAGTGTCAAACGCTCAAGCTTTGGGATGCCACCATGCACCCCCAAGAAATATTCAAGGAGACTCAAGCGTCTGAGCTTGGGGATGCCCCGTGCATCCCCTTCTCCATCAACATTATCAATTCGTCTTTCGTTCCACTATATTTTTATCACTTCATGTGTTATGTGCTATGCTTGGAGCGTCTTGCTTTTAGTTTTCCTTTTTAGTTTTCCTTAGCTTTTCATAACGAGTCGGAACTCAGCTTTCTTTATTTGGGAGAGAAACGCGCTCCACTTCTACCTAGAACACAACATAGAATTTTCATGTCTATCTTTTCTGTGTGTGTTCTTTGTCTTTCAATAGCTACTATCATGTTCAGCTCTTAGTTTTCATGCTTATCTTTTTAAAGAGCTTTTGTTTAGTTGGTTGCTTGAACTCTCTTTATTTATCATGATTATCTTATTAAGAGAGTTTGCTTCTGTTGCATGGTTGATATGTCTATGATAAAATGCTACGTGCATAATGGTGCTTAGTAGTTCATGTTTTCTTATGGTTAGTCTCAAATAGCTGGGGGGGTTCCCAATATGTTATTGGAGTACCAACATGATTTGTTTGCCTATGATGTGGTATGGTTTAGTAATATATTCCTTCAAGAATTTATTTTGATTGACTTGGCGTATGCTCACGCATATTTAAGACTGTAAAGAAAGTCTGTCAAGCCTTGATGATCTTTTGTTTCTGAGTAGCGATATAACTACCATGCCTGATTCAATGTTGCTTTGTCGCTCTGCATGATTATGACCGTCATTGCTCTTTTAGTTGGTCGCTCCCAGTCTTTTGCTAACCTCCACCTGTACTAAGCGGACTGACTGCTTGTGCATCCAAATTCTTTTAAACCAGTTATGCCATATGAGTCCACCATACCTTCCTACATGGTATTTACCTGCCATTCCTAACGAAGACTTTCATGTACCATCTCGAAATTATTCAAAAGAAAAAAAAAATGCATTCCTATTTTGTGCCTCTGTTTTAAGTTCATGAGGAAGTAGTAGTTAATTCATGATCTTTTTAAGTTGGACAAGCTTCACCCCGGGATTGCATGTCTAATGTGCAAACCCATAACACGAGAAGGAACTGGCATTGAGTGCGCCCGGCTCAAAATTAATATAACAAACAAACCCTCCTTCACGCTTTGTTCATGAGAAATCAGAAAACTTTGGCAGTGATAAACAAATGAGATTAAGAGGATGTGATCGTCCTCATTCGGGAGCCGTTCCTCGAAACTTGTCCATCTCAAGAAGTGATTGAGTTGTCTGCTAGCATTCGTTGACGAAACATGCATAATCTAAAAAAAAATTATTACCTTTTTTTTTTAAAACCAAGAGCTCTGGTACATGTTTTGTCTTTGTTTCCGACTACGGGTTTTCAACCTTGCCAACAAAAGCCAAGGTTCGAGAGTCTCCACCTTCTTTTAAAAGCACCAACTACTGAGAGCATGATTGTCATTCTGAGTGTAATGTGCATTGTCCCAAAGTAGCATTGTCTTTTGCATGATTGTGATATCGTTTATTCTGAAATCATTGTATCTAGTCATCACTTAAACCTTGGAGGTGCCCCTGCATTTATGTTTTGCTTCACTAAAGGGGGCAAGCAAGATATCACTTTATCATATTTGCACACCATGCTCATTACAAATCTATTTGATGTTTCAGTATCATGTTGTAAAACTTTCAGTTCTTTGTGATTTTCTCATGAGGCAACTTAATTACTACAGATTCATTGTCTCAGTAAGCTTTTGTCATATGACTATGAAAAGTCCTATATGGTTAATAGCATGTCACCACAGAAATTATTCTTGTTATCATTTACCTACTCGAGGACGAGCAGGAATTAAGCTTGGGGATGTTGATACGTCCAAAACGTATCTATAATTTTTGCTTGCTCCATGCCTCTTTTGGGTGATATTGCTATGATATTTATACACTTCCATACACTTTTAATCATATTTGGACTAACCTATTAACTCAGTGCACCCCAGTGCCAGTTTCTGTTTTCTGCTGTTTTTGTATTTCAGGTTTTCCCATTACGAGAACTGCCAGAAAAATCCCGGAAAAATTATATAAAAAATCAGCGTTCCAGAAGCTTCCCGGCAGCCGAAGTAGGGCCGAAGGGGGGCCACCAGGGCTCCAGGTGCCCTGGTGGCGCGGCCCCCCTCCTGGCCGCGCCGGGGGGGCGCCTGGGCCCCCCAGGCCTCCGCTAATGCCCCTCTTTGGCATATATTTATATCGTGTCCCGGAACCCTCGAGACGGGAACCCTTTTTCGCGATCTCATCTCTGTTCCGCCGCCACCGCGCTTCCAAGATCGGGAGCACCAAGAGAACTCTTCCCAGCACCCTGCCGGAGGGGAGGATCACCACCGGGAGCCTCTCCACCACCATGGACGCCTCCCGGATGAGTTGTGAGTAGTCTCCCTTGGACCATGGGTCCATGACCAGTAGCTATGTCATGTTCTCCTCCCGTTCTAGTGCTTCACTAATTAGTCCTCGTGAGCTGCCCTACATGATCGAGGCACATATGTAATCCTTATGCTGTTGCTATGTTGAGTTTGCTGGGATCCGATGGATTGTGAGATTATGTTCAGATTGTGTTTGAGTAATTTATTTGATCTACCTCTTTTATATTTATGTTCGTAAGTAATTCTTGCATGTTCTCTGTTGTTATTTATTGCTTTGGCCAAGTAGTAGGCAGTGACTCCAAGAGGGAACGTTATGCTTGATTGTGGGTTCATGCCCCTCAATGACTAGCTTGAGTGACAGAAACATGAGTCTAGGGGATGTGTTGTTGCCACAAGGGGGAAAACAACGGTGCTTGTGCCCGCGGGTGCAAGGATTGTTTACTTTACGCAAAGTTCTTTTAATGCAGTTGTCTGTTGCTTTCAGTTTACACTATGGGTGGGACTCGCAACTTGATACCAGCGAGATGTTCTGGATAGATATCTCAAGGTGGATGATTAGTAGTAGATGCAGATGGATTTCGGTCTACTTGCCTTGGCGTACCGCCCAGGCTTTGAACCTCTACCTTTCTTGCAACATAGTTAGCATTGGTTTGCGCACATAATTCTGTCAATTGCCCAACTGTAATTCGTTTACCTCACATAGCTGTTTTATCGTCTTTTGGGAGAGAGACATCACTAGTGAACATCATGGGACCCCGGTCCATATTACCATCACTGATCACATCCGCTATTTACCTTACGCTTTTACTTACTATTTGCAGCAATACCTATCACTATTATCACTTGTGTTTGATCCTTTGTAAACGACAAGGCCGGAGGGATTGACAACCTCTCTGTACTCGTTGGGAGCAAAGTTATTTGTATCTCTGTGCAGGTGCACGTTGATTGCTAATATTTGGCGTCGTTAGCAGTTGACACCTTCTTGTTGAAACTGGGAGTCTCAGGGGAAATCGATCCTTGGTATCTTTGCCAAGGGAAAACTTCCGCTACACTGCATCTCAAACCTTCTACTTGGGGTAACCAACGAGGGGCGAGAAGCCATCAACACTATCTACCAGATTTGTGGACGCCGAGATGAGCGTTGGGACATGATCAGCACCCGGAAGGACAAGTCCATTGCAGCGTTCATCTAGGAGTTAAACCAGCACACTCGTCGACAGGAGCACTAGATGTGCACAGGGATGATAGATTTGAAGAAGGCACTAAACATGAATTTGGAGCTAGAAGAAGAACTCAAGTCTACTCGAGATGGATACGAGGAGGAGATGTTGATACTAGTGGAGAAGAATGATGATTTGACAAGGAAGCTAGGAGTATTCATGGGAGATCCAGCACCAGGAGGAGAAGAAGAGGAAGAAGAACCCAAGGAGATTCGTTTTGAAGACTACATCATCATCGACGACACGGATTCAGACCCCGATGATAGTGATGATGAAGACTATGAAGATGAAGCTGGAGCAGACATCACGGAATCTTCCGCCGATCAAAATTTCTAGATGACCACCCTATGACAAGTAGTTTTCCCCACGAAGTAGTAATTAGAGCACTTTTGTAACGTTAGTTAGATCTTTGTAAGACCTTGTTTGAAATTGATTGGTGTAATATGATTGTGTTTGTCTCATGTGCATATGGGTAGTGATTTTGCCTTAGACCCCAATTCTATTCTAATCTCTTCCCTCTGCACCATCAGATGCCTCCGAGACGTGAGCCAGAATTCCAGTTTCCCCCTGAGCTCACTCAGTTGATCCAGCAGCAGAACACTTTGATGCAACTTCTTGTCCAGAACACTCAGAACAACCAGAACAACAACAACCCTCCACCAACACCACCCGTGGACAACCTGACACGTTTCTTAAGGTTGCAACCACTGGTGTTTGCTAGCAGCATTGAACCAATAGTTGCCGATGACTGGCTGCGCAAGATTGGAAGGGATTTGACCACCGCCAATTGCTCGGATGCTGAGAAGGTGCGATTTGCCGCACATCAGTTGTCTGGACCAGCCGCAACATGGTGGGAGAATTACACAACCACTTTCCCCATAGCCAATGTCACTTGGGATTAGTTTCATCAAGCTTTCCGTACTGCCCATGTCTCAACTAGAGCTATGAGCATGAAGAAGCGGGAGTTTTGCAACTTGCGCCAAGGAAATCGTACTGTGGCTCAGTACGTAGATGAGTTTAGTACCCTATCTCGTTATGCCCCAGATGATGTGGCCACAGATGCCGCTAAGCAGGAGAGATTTATGGAAGGGCTAAATGATGAGATGAGCATATAGTTGATGGTGGCAACCTTCAACAACTACCAGGAGTTAGTAGATAAGGCTCTTATGATTGAAGGGAAGCAGCAGCAGATTGAGAGTCGCAAGAGGAAGTATGGACAAGGAAGGAATAATTCTTGAGCCCAGCAGAAGCCCCGATTCACTCCGAATTCGGGAGGATACACCCATAACCATGGAAACCACACCCACACTGGAGGAAGTTCCCACAACCACAATGGCTCCAAGAATGGGAATGGGAATGGAGCAAACAATAATCAAAATCGCTCTACCCCATCCACACCCGCCAACAAGGATTTAAGCCACGTCACCTGTTACAAGTGCGGGAAGAATGAACATTATGCCAATGAGTTCCCTGAAGCTAAGAATGGGAACGGCAATGGAAGCGCCGGGAAGAAGCCCAACCCGTTCAACAAAGTACAAGTGAACCACGTGACCGTGGAGGAGGTTGAAGAGCAACCAGATGCAGTGATCGGTAAGTTTTTGGTTAAGTCGTTTACCGCAGTAGTTCTTTTCGATACTGGTGCATCACATTCATACATTTCAAGGGGATTCATGAATAGGCATAAGTTGCCCACCCAAGTCCTTAAGACCCCCATGTTAGTAAGCTCTCCAGGAGCGGAGTATATGGCACATCAAGGATGTTTTCAGACGCCATTGATCATAGGACGCCATGTTTTCCCCTCGGACCTAATAGTCTTGGAGTCACAAGGATTGGATGTGATATTAGGTATGGATTGGCTATCGATGTATGGAGGGAACATTGATTGTGCCAGCAAGTCTATTTTGCTTACCACCCCGGAGGGAAAAAGGATTAAGTATGTATCTAGGCATTCGCCTATACGGACACAAGTACATTCTTTCACGGGAGTTGTTCAGGAGGAAGTGCCGGTAGTAAAGGATTACCCGGATGTTTTTCCAGAGGAGCTACCTGGCATGCCACCGGATAGGCGGATAGGGATATTGAGTTTTTGATTGAGTTGTTGCCCGGCACCGGACCTATATCGAAGAGACCATATCGGATGCCAGCGAATGATCTGGAGGAGATCAAGAAGCAGATTAAGGAGTTATTGGAGAAAGGTTTTATTCGCCGGAGTTCATCACCTTGGGGAGCCCCAGTGCTTTTGGTTGAGAAGAAGGATGGATCTTTAAAAATGGTCATTGATCATCGAGCACTGAATGAAGTGACTATTAAGAATAAGTACCCGCTGCCGATGATCAATGATTTGTTCGACCAACTCCAGGGAGCGAAAGTATTCTCCAAGATCGATCTATGATCTGGATACCACCAGTTGAAGATCCGAGAGAAGTATATACCTAAGACAGCCTTCACCACAAGGTACGGGCTGCATGAGTATACAGTTATGTCATTTGGATTGACTAACGCCCCTGCCTATTTCATGAGTATGATGAACAAGGTGTTCATGGAGTTCTTGGATAAGTTTGTCGTGGTATTAATTGATGATATTTTGGTGTACTCGAAGAATGAGGAGGAACGCGCAGAGCATTTGCGTTTGGCACTGGAGAAGCTCAGAGAACATCAGTTGTATGCCAAGTTTAGCAAATGTGAGTTTTGGTTGGACGAAGTTGGATTCCTAGGGCATGTTATATCGGGACAAGGTATAGCAGTGGACCCCGTCAAAGTGCAGGCAGTCACGGAATGGTTGGCACCCACTTCAGTTGGAGAGATCCGCAGTTTTCTTGGACTCGCGGGATACTACCGGAGATTCATAGAAAATTTCTCCAAGATTGCTAAGCCAATGACGACATTGTTGAAGAAGGAGACGAAGTTCAATTGGACTGAAGAGTGCGAAGAAAGTTTCCAGGAGTTGAAGAAACGGTTGACGACAGCCCTAGTGCTGATATTACCAGAAATACGGACTTGGAGGAGTACTTATGCAGGATGGAAGAGTTGTTTCCTATGCATCTCGTCAACTGCGGCCGCACGAGTTGAATTATGTGACGCACGATCTGGAGTTAGCAGCTGTAGTGCATGCACTCAAAACCTGGAGACATTACCTTATTGGAAATCATTCTGATGTGTACACGATTCACAAGAGTTTGAAGTACATTTTCACTCAGAAGGAGCTGAACCTCAGACAGAGGAGATGGTTGGAGCTTATAAAGGATTATGATATGAAGCTGCACTATCACCCAGGAAAGGCCAATGTCGTTGCGGACGCCTTGAGCCGAAAGAGTTATGCGAATACCTTAGTAAAAGGGGGATTGCCCCAAGAGTTGGCAGAAGATCTCAGGGAGCTTCGTTTGGAGATAGTCCCTAGAGGTTTCGTTGCAACGTTGGAGGTTCAGTGAACATTGCTGGGGAAGATACGCGAAGCCCAGAAGGATGACAAAGAGATTGCCAAGATAAAGTATAGGATGAGAGAAGGAAAAGCCAAAGGATTTCGTGAAGATGAACACGACACCTTGTGGTTTGAGGATCGAATCTATGTGCCCAACAACCCAGAGATCAGGAAGTTGATACTGCAGGAAGCACACGATTCGCCATACTCGATACACCCCAGAAACACCAAGATGTATTTGGATTTGAAGGAGCGTTTCTGGTGGACGAGAACGAAGAAGGATATTGCTGAGTATGTAGCCGTATGTGATGTATGCCAGAGAGTAAAGGCCGAGCATCAGAAGCCAGCAGGATTGCTACAGCCTATGCCGATACCCGAATGGAAGTGGGAGAAGCTTGGCATGGATTTTATCACCGGATTGCCCTGGACCAATGCAGGATATGACTCAATTTGGGTAGTAGTGGATCGTTTGACCAAGGTAGCCCACTTTATCCCCGTGAAAACCATGTATACCAGTGCAAAGTTGGCCAAGATATACATGACCAAGATCGTATGTCTGCACGGAGTTCCGAGGACCATTGTATCAGATAGAGGAACACAGTTCACCTCAAAGTTTTGGCATCAGCTACACCAAGCTTTGGGAACGAGGCTGGAATTTAGTACAACGTTTCATCCGCAGACCGACGGACAGACCGGGAGAGTCAACCAGATTCTGGAGGACATGTTGAGAGCTTGTGCGCTAGATTATGGATCTAGTTGGGATGACAATTTGCCCTACGCTGAGTTCTCATACAACAACAGTTACCAAGCCTGTTTGAAGATCGCATCGTTCGAAGCATTGTACGGAAGGAGATGCCGAACACCGTTAAGGTGGGATGAAGTTGGAGACCGTCAGTTGTCTGGACCAGACTTGATCAAAGAGTCTGAAGATAAGGTTAAGTTGATTCGGGATAGATTGAAGGTAGCTCAGTCCAGGCAGAAGAGTTATGCAGACTCGAAGCGCAAGGAAGTAGTCTATGAAATCGGAGACAGAGCGTACTTGGGAGTATCACCTCTGCGAGGAGTTAAACATTTCGGAGTTAAGTGAAATCTAGCCCCGAGATTTGTGGGACCTTACCGTGTTTTGGAACGTATGGGAGAGGTTGCCTATAAGTTGGAGTTACCCGAAGGATTGTCAGGAGTGCACGATGTGTTTCACGTTTCGCAGCTTAAGAAGTGCCATGCAGAGATGGCCGATATCCCGCTTAGAGACATAGTACCCCTTGAAGCAATTCAGTTGGATAGTGATCTGACTTATGAGGAGAAGCCCGTTAAGATTCTCGAATTTTGGAACAGAGTCACCCGCAGTAAGGTTATCAAGTTTTGCAAAGTTCAGTGGAGTCACCACACCGAGGAAGAAGCCACCTGGGAACGAGAAGATGATCTACGCAAGGACTACCCACACATGTTCTCTAGCCAAGCCGAATCTCGAGGGCGAGATTCATTCTAAGGGGGGTAGGTTTCTAACATCCCAAATTTTCAATTTGGAATGTTATACATAGATCACACTGCATTGCATATTTCTTTGCATTTTGTACGTGGCGATCCTCGAAAAAAATTATAAGCAACTCAAGGACCTACGGAGAGAGTTGGGAATTCTACCATTTTTGTATTTGAGTTTTCTCGAATACCGGTATGAGGATAGCGTTGGTTTTAATTATTTTTCTCCCCTAAAAATATTTCTAAATAAAATATATGAGCGGAGATAATATGACTTCTCCAAAATAACAGAAATATTGGAGGAAAAATATTAAAATCACTTTTGGTATTTTTTCGGATTTATTTGTGATTTTATTTGCATAGGAAAAATACACGTTTTTCAAAATTGCATTTAGGTCTGGGAAAAATGTTCACTTTGTCCTAACTTTTATTAGAGGACGGTGAAAATTTATTTCGGGATTTTTGGAGTCCGTTTAGTATTTCTTTTGTTAGTTTTCGTACGCCAGGACTCGTTTAAAAAAAAGAGGGAGCCGCCTTTGGGCCGTAACCGGCTAGGACTCCCCTAGCCGGGGGCCTTTATAAGCCAAGGCCCAGCCGGCCGCCACAGTCGCCAGCCTGCCCCGCCTCGCCTCGCCCGCCGCGTCGGCCCTAGCCGCCGCCGTCGTCGCGCCGCCGCCCCGGACCGCCGCGCCGCCCGTCGCCGCCGCCAGACCCGCCGCCCGTCGCCGCCGACGGAGCCGCCGCCGCCGCCGCTGGAGTTCGTCGTTCTCGAGGTAGCCGCCGGTTTTTTTCAAAAACCGATCGGTTCTATTTCGTAAAACCCTAGATCCGCTTTTTAGATTAGATCATTTTTTCGGTTTAGCTGTTTAGAGAGCGTTCGCCCGTTCGTTCGTTTTAACGAATGATTTCGTCATTTAGTTTCAGTTAACGAACGTTCGTTCGTTAATCTGTATGTCAGTTTTCTCTTTTGGGGTATTTATCCGCGATTATTTCGATCACGATTTCTGCCCTGATCTTGTTTTTCGTTTTTCTTTTCGCTCGAGAGACGGAATCATGTGATTCAAAATCCCAGATCTTCGTATCGACGCCCTCTTTCTGTTTAACCAACTTGAACAAAGTTTTGCTACTGTAAAATTTCACCCTAGATCAAATTAGTAAACGGATCTCGTTCCTTTCGCAATTTGAGTTTCGTTGCTTCTTTCGATTTGATTCTTTCTGCAAACCAGAGTTCTTAAGTTGAACCTTCTGGTTAGATATTCTTGTTTGGAGTTTTGTTTGTGCATCATTGCTTGATTGCTTATGTATGCTATTGTTTGCTTGCGATAGAATACCCGGACTGTGAAGCGTGCTACTACGAGTCTCTAGGTTTTGCGAATCGTCAGCAAGGCAAGTAACACTTTGATCATACCTTTTATTACCCAGTTTTTATGCATTAGATCAAACCGTCACACATTGCATGAGTAGGATCTCTTAACTTGTGGGTCTAGGAAATAGTTTGAGGTAGAACCTATTACCTGCATTATTTTCAAACCCTTGGGAGTTACTTCTAAGCTATGCTTAGGTTATCAAGCTATGCTCGTAGACGTGGTTTGGGTTTGAGTGAAATCCATAACAGATGTGAGTTGTTAATTAATGGTTCAACTTAAGGTGGCTACTTGAATACACATCTGGGTGGATTGGCTGCAGGGCACCTGGGGAATCCAGTGTTGTCCTAGGACATCCCGGGGTTTCCGTGTGATTGTCCTATGGAATGCCACCCAGGCTCAAAGGGATCATAAAACTATTCATGCTAGAAACTTCCGTGTGCAGCCACAATGCCATTATGTGCTCTGGCATAGTATGAGTAAGTTGTGTGAGCTCTTTTAGTGGTGGACTAGCAGATGTAGGGGAAAGTAGGTGTACCGGTCCACCCAGGGTAAAGAGTAAATGCTTCTGAAAGACTGTGTCTCGGTCATCTATTTCTCAAACACCATGCAGTGCGAGAAATTAAACGGAGGCGATCAAGTCTTGTGGGAAAAGTGCACAAACCTCTGCAGAGTGTACAAACTGATCATGATTAGCCGTGTCCCCGATTATGGACAATATTGAGTATATGTTACTTGAATTATTGGTTGATCTCATCACTCTAAAATTAATTTGTTGGGTTAATGATTACATTTAATTGGGATTGAGTTGGAGGTACCTTCTCAATGATGTTTCAACTATCATGATAGTTAAAATAAGATTTATTCCTTTGTTGTAGGGAAAAGTTGGCTTTACGCAAAAACTTTAACCTTAGAGCCTCCACCAGCCAAATATGCATATAGTGTAGCCTTTATTTCAGTTACTTGCATCTTCTGTGTTATCTTGCCAGCATATTCCATATGCTGACCCGTTTTGGGCTGCAACATGTTACGTTGCAGACTTTTTAGACAAGGAGTAAGCCGGTCTAGGTCGTTTGTCATGCACTCAGTTATGCCGTTGGAGTTGATGGACTCACTTATCTTCCAAGACTTTCGCTGTTATTTTATTAGATGGCCTTAAGCCATAGACTTTTGTAATAAGTTCTCTTTTGGAGACACTCAATGTAATAAGTGTGTGATTGCCACTCTGTTATAAATCCTTCAAGTACTGTGTGTGTCAGCATTACCGATCCAGGGATGACACTGAAACACAGAGACTTCGGTCCATTCGGATCATGGTCGCTACAAATGCCGAAGACAGTACGTGAGCTGAACTCATCATCATCAAAGACTAGTTCAGGGGCTACTGTGGGAGTCCTAGATTGAGGGGTCCTCAGGTGGTCGGATTGCTTGTTATGGGCCAGACTGGTGGGCCATGAAGATTATTGCTGAAGACTATCTCCCGTATCCGGATAGGACTCCCATATGTGTAAAATAGCAAGTTTAGAGTCCAGGTGTAATACTTTCCTTCCTCTGCAAGATGGTCATGTACAATCCTAGGCCCCTCTGGTGCATATATAAACCGGAGGGTTCAGTCCGTAGAGACAACAACCACAATTACATAGGCTAGACTCCTAGGGTTTTAGCCATTACAATCTCGAGGTAGAACAACTCTTGTTAACCCATATTCATCAAGATCAATCAAGCAGGAAGTAGGGTATTACCTCGATCGAGAGGGCCTGAACCTGGGTAAACATCATGTCCCCAGTCTCCGGTTACCATCAATCCTCAGACGCATAGTTCGGGACCCCCTACCCGAGATCTGTCGGTTTTGACACCGACACCAGTCCGCCGTCGTCGCTCAGCCACTCCGCCGTCATCAGAGGACAGCTCCAGCTGCGAGGCTACACCGCAGCGGCGTCGCAGTCCCTGGCATAGTGTAGTGCACGTGGTGTCCCTGTTGGGTGTGAGTGGAACACCCACTACACGCTCCGCCAACGCTGCCCGCCGACAGCTGTTGCCGGCCGCCGTTGCTACCACACCACCGTCGAAAGCCAAGGCCATCGCCTGCTCTGCCGCCATAGCCCGAAGGCGGGACGTGGCCGTCGTGGCCGCCACCTCACTACCGGCCATCACCCGCTCCGCCACCGTGGCCCAAAGGCGGGAGGTGGCCGTCGTGGCTGCCACCCCATCATCAGCCGCCGTGGCCGCCAACCCACTGTCAATCATCGGGATCATCACCTGCTCCGCCACTGCCGCCCAAAGGAGGGAGGTGGAGGTGGAGGCCCGCACATGCGTTAGTGACCTTGCGCGCTACATCGAGTTCCTGCGGGAGGGGGAGGAGCACCTCGTCGAGCATGCAAAGAGCCTTACCGCAGCCGCGGCAATAGCACACACCGACGTAGAGGCGAGGAATCAGGAGATCTACGAGCAGTCCGGCCACTTCGAGAGGGGTTGTCTGGAGCGGCAGTGGGCGTTCGAGCTGGCGAGCGTCGCTGAACGTGCAGTGGTGGTAGGCACCGTATTGCAGTTGTCCAGCTCGTCGGTAGGCTCCTCCTCGTCCTCCTCTGCCTCTTACTAAGCGTGCTCGGCAGAGGAGAGGTTGCCGGAAGTAGCACAAAGCCCCTCCGTAGTAGTAGTATTTAGGGGCTATTTTGTTCAGTTCATCTGACTATAGATGTGGTGGAACTGTACAACGCACTTAAAATTAGCTAGTATATATAGTTGAAGTAGCTATTTCAGTACGTGGTGGGCAACAATTGGGGAAAAGTTTGGTCGGTTCAGCTGTCGAGTTAAACTGTTTGTATAAGTTAAAAACGGTTGCTTAATCTGTGAATGAAATCTATGCTTAATTACTGAATTTTAATTGCAAAAATTAGATAGTGCTAGTGATTTTTAGCTGCATATTTTGACAAATCACAGTGTTACAAGGATTGACAAATGGCAATGTTACTAGATCAACAAATGTCAATCTTTCCAGTTTGACAAATGGCAACATACCCAATATGACAGATGCAAATCTTACAGAATTGTTTGTACATGGTTGCACACGGGTCATCCAAAGCAACCGTTTGCGTTGAAGGGATGCACAAATCCTGCGCTACGAATTTTCCCTCGACTTAAGGGGGAAGACCTTAGCTCTCACTTTGCATATGCGTGTTCTACCTAAAACGTTTGTGATCAAGAGCTGCAAAAATCCTGATCGGCACATTTTCTCTTGGCTTCCTGGGAAGCTGTCGGTTTGCATACGGGTTTTCTAACTAAAATGTTTGTGATCAAGAGCTACACAAATCCTGCGTTGGAGTACAGTCACACGCCTCCCGTTTAGTCAAGGACTCAAGCACCTGTCCGCACGCACAGCACCTCCTAGCCATCAAAAGAGTGAGGCGTGGCATCACGTGAATGGATGACAGAACGCACACAATTTAAATTATACCCAAACCTGCCCCAAATGGGACAAATTTTTTACCATGACATATTGATGCCGCTCCAAGATAGCATGCCAAGTTTCATGAATTTCAGACGAGTTTTGGATTTACTAGAATTTAAAAACCAGGTTTCTCAAAGTTTCCGACCGAGTGACGGGGCAGGGTGTCCCATTTCTTGCATGGGACCTAAGTATGCACCGAAGGACACATATTTGATTTTTCAACCCGTTTATATGCACTAGAGTATGTGCATGTAGTTCAAATTTGAATTATGCACATAAAATGCCTAGAAAACCCAGTTAATGTATAAAAATGTCCAAACGAACCCCAAAAAATCCAAAATTAGACACAACACACCTGTTCTTCTATGTTGACACTAGAATTTTTTTGAAAGCAATAAGAGGCAACGAATATCGTTTCGTCCCCAAAGGTGGCACGTTCCCTATCGAAACCATCATGCTTGTTGTGAGAAGCTCTGGTTTGTGAGAAGCAAATACCAAAACCTGCCCCAAATGGGACATTTTTTACCACATCATGTTGATGCCGCTCCATGATAGTATGCCAAGTTTCATGAATTTCTGACGAGTTTTGGATTTACTAGAATTTAAAAACCAGGTATCTCAATGTTCCCGGCCGAGTGACGATGGTAGGCTATTTGAAAATACATTCCCATTTCTTGCATGGGACCTAAGCATGCACCGAAGGAAACATAATTGATTTTTCAACATGTTTATATGCACGGGAGCATGTGCATGTAGTTCAAATTTGAATTATGCACATAAAATGCCTACTAAACCCTGTTAATGTATAAAAATGTCCAAACGAACCCTGAAAAATTCCAAAATTGGACACAACACTCCTGTTGTTCTATGTCGACACTAGAATTTTTTTGAAAGCAATAAGAGGCAACGAATATCGTTTTGTCCCCAAAGGTGGCACGTTGCCTACCGAAACTATCACACTTGTTGTGAGAAGCTCTGGTTTCTGAGAAGCTTATACCCAAACCTGCCCCAAATGGGACAAAAAATTTACCACAACATGTTGATGCCGCTCCAAGATAGCATGCCAAGTTTCATGAATTTCAGATGAGTTTTGGATTTACTAGAATTTGAAAACCAGTTATATCAATTTTCCCAGCCGAGTGACGGTGGCAGTGTTGGGGAACGTAGTATTTCAAAATTTTCCAACGATCATGCAAGATCTATCTAGGAGAAGCATACCAACGAGCAGGAGAGTGTGTCCACATACCCTCATAGACCGAAAGCGGAAGCGTTTAGTTATGCGGTTGATGTAGTCGAACGTCTTCGCGATCCAACTGATCCAAGCACGGAACGTACGACACCTCCGCGTTCAGCACACGTTCAGCTAGACGACGTCCCACGAACTCTTGATCCAGTTGAGTTCATAGGAGAGTTCCATCAGCATGACAGCGTGGTGACGATGATGATGAAGTTACCGGCGTAGGGCTTCACCTAAGCACTGCAACTATATGACCGAGGTGTGTTATTGTGGAGGGGGCACCGCACACGGCTAGGAAAAATTGATGTGTGTCCAAGGGGTTCCCTCCCCAAGTATATAAAGGAGGGAGAGGGATGAGGCGGCCAGCCTAGGGGAGGAGGCGCGCCAAGGGGGAGTCCTACTCCCATTAGGAGTAGGACTCACCTGTCCTAGTAGGAGTAGGAGAAGAGGGAAGGGAGGCAGAGAAATAGAAGGAAGGAGGGGGCGCCACCCCTCCCCCTAGTCGAATTTGGACTAGGCTTGGGGGGGGGGGCGTCCTGCCCTAGGCAGCCCCTCTCTCTCTCTCTCTCCCCTAAAGCCCAATAAGGCCCATTTACTCCCCGGGGGTTCCGGTAACCTCCCGGTACTCCGGTATTTTTCTAATGATCCACGGAACCCTTCCGGTTCCGAATATAACCTTCCAATATATCAATCTTTATGTCTCGAGAATTTCGAGACTCCTTTTTATGTCTGTGATCACATCCGGGACTCCGAACTACCTTCGGTTCATCAAAACACATAAACTCATAATACCGATCATCAGCGAACGTTAAGCGTGTGGACCCTACGGGTTCGAGAACTATGTAGACATGACCGAGACTCATCTCCGGTCAATAACAAATAGCGGAACCTAGATGCTCATATTTTTTCCTACATATTCTACGAAGATCTTTATCGGTCAAACCGCATAACAACATACGTTGTTCCCTTTATCATCGGTATGTTACTTGCCCGAGATTCGATCATCGGTATCATCATACCTAGTTCAATCTCGTCATCAGCAAGTCTCTTTACTCGTTTTGTAATACATTATCTCATGACTAACTCTTTGTTCATTTTCTTGCAAGGCTTATTACGATGTGTATTGCCGAGAGGGCCCAGAGGTACCTCTCCGACACTCGGAGTGACAAATCCTATTCTCGATCTATGCCAACACCACAAACACCTTCGGAGACACCTATAGAGCATCTTTATAATCACCTAGCTATGTTGTGACGTTTGATAGCACACAAGGTGTTCCTCGATATTCGGGAGTTGCATAATCTCGTAGCCATAGGAACATGTATAAGTCATGAAGAAGCAATAGCAGTAAAACCAAACGATCATAGTGCTAAGCTAATGGATGGGTCTTGTCCATCACATCGTTCTCCTAATGATGTGATCCCGTTGATAAAATTTCTAGTAACCATGTTAATGTATAAAAATGTCCAAACGAACCTCGAAAAATTCCAAAATTAGACACAACACTCTGTTGTTCTATGTTGACACTAGAAATTTTTTGAAAGTAATAAGAGGCAACGTATATCGTTTCTTCCCCAAAGGTGGCACGTTCCCTACCGAAACCATCACGCTTGTTGTGAGAAGCTCTAGTTAGTGAGAAGCTTATACCCAAACCTGCCCCAAACGTGACAAAATTTTTACCACGGCATGTTGATGCCGCTCCATGATAGCATGCCAAGTTTCATGTATTTTAGACAAATTTTGGATTTACTAGAATTTAAAAACCAGGTATCTCAATGTTCCCGGCCGAGTGACGGTGGTAGGGTGCTTGAAATTCATTCCCATTTCTTGCATGGCACTAATGCATGCACCGAAGGACACATATGCGGTTTTTCAACCCGTTTATATGCACTCGAGCATGTGCAATTATGCACATAAATGCCTAGAAAACCCTGTTAATGTATAAAAATGTCCAAACGAACTCAAAAAATTCCAAAATTAGACACAACACTTATGTTTGAAATTCATTCCCATCACTTGCATGGGACCTAAGCATGCACCGAAGGACATAGATTTGATTTTTCAACTCGTTTATATGCACTGGAGCATGTGCATGTAGTTCATATTTGAATTATGCATATAAAATGCCTAGAAATCCCTGTTAATGTATAAAAATGTCCAAACGAACCCCGAAAAATTCCATAATTAGACACAACACTCCTGTTGTTCTATGTTGACACAAGAAATTTTTTGAAAGCAATAAGAGGCAACGAATATTGTTTTGTCCCCAAAGGTGGCACGTTCCCTACCGAAACCATCACATCTTATGAGAAGCTCTGGTTTGTGAGAAGCTTATACCCACACCTGCCCCAAATGGGACAAATTTATTACCACAACATGTTGATTCCGCTCCATGATAGCATGTCAAGTTTCATGAATTTCAGACGAGTTTTGGATTTACTAGAATTAAAAAACCAGGTATCTCAATGTTTCCGACCGAGTGACGGTGGAAGGGTGTTTGAAATTCAGTCCCATTTCTTGCATGGGACCTAAGCATGCACCGAAGGACACATATTTGTTTTTTCAACACGTTTATATGCACTGGAGCATGTGCATGTAGTTCAAATTTGAATTATGCACATAAAATGCCTAGAAAAACTAGTTAATCTATAAAAATGTCAAAACGAACCGTGAAAAATTCCAAAATTATACACAACACAACTGTTGTTCTATGTTGACACTACAAATTTTTGAAAGCAATAAGAGGCAACAGATATCATTTTATCCCCAAAGGTGGCACGATCCCTACCGAAACCATCACCCATGTTCTGGAAGCTTTGGCGTGTGAGAAGCTTATAACCAAACCTACCCCAAATGGGACAATTTTTTTACCACGGCATGTTTATGCCGCTCCATGATAGCATGCCAAGTTTCATGAATTTCAAACGAGTTTTGGATTTACTAGAATTCAAAAACTAGGTATCTCAATGTTTCCGGCCGAGTGACGGCGGTAGGTTGTTTGAAATTCATAACCATTTCTTGCATGTGACCTAAGCATGCACCGAAGGACACATATGCTGTTTTTCAACCCGTTTATATGCACTTGACCATGTGCATGTAGTTCAAATTTGAATTATGCACATAAAATGCCTAGAAAACCCTATTAATGTATAAAAATGTACAAACGAACAACGAAAAACTCCAAAATTAGATACAACACTTCTGTTGTTCTATGTTGACACTAGAATTTTTTTGAAAGCAATAAGAGGTAACAGTCGTCCCCAAATGTGACACGTTCCCTACCGAAACCATCACGCTTGTTGTGAGAAGCTCTGGTTTGTGAGAATCTTATACCCAAACCTGCCCCAAATGGGACAAATTTTTTACCATGGCATGTTGATGCGGCTCCATGATAGCATGCCAAGTTTCATGAATTTCAGACGAGTTTTGGATTTACTAGAATTTAAAAACCAGGTATCTCAATGTTCCCGGCCGAGTGACGGTGGCAGGGTGTTTGAAATTCATTCCCATGACTTGCATGGGACCTAAGCATGCACCGAAGGACATAGATTTGATTTTTCAACTCGTTTATATGCACTGGAGCATGTGCATGTAGTTCATATTTGAATTATGCATATAAAATGCCTAGAAATCCCTGTTAATGTATAAAAATGTCCAAACGAACCCCGAAAAATTCCATAATTAGACACAACACTCCTGTTGTTCTATGTTGACACAAGAAATTTTTTGAAAGCAATAAGAGGCAACGAATATTGTTTTGTCTCCAAAGGTGGCACGTTCCCTACCGAAACCATCACATCTTATGAGAAGCTCTGGTTTGTGAGAAGCTTATACCCACACCTGCCCCAAATGGGACAAATTTATTACCACAACATGTTGATTCCGCTCCATGATAGCATGCCAAGTTTCATGAATTTCAGACGAGTTTTGGATTTACTAGAATTAAAAACCAGGTATCTCAATGTTTCCGACCGAGTGACGGTGGAAGGGTGTTTGAAATTCAGTCCCATTTCTTGCATGGGACCTAAGCATGCACCGAAGGACACATATTTGTTTTTTCAACACGTTTATATGCACTGGAGCATGTGCATGTAGTTCAAATTTGAATTATGCACATAAAATGCCTAGAAAAACTAGTTAATCTATAAAAATGTCAAAACGAACCGTGAAAAATTCCAAAATTATACACAACACAACTGTTGTTCTATGTTGACACTACAAATTTTTGAAAGCAATAAGAGGCAACAGATATCATTTTATCCCCAAAGGTGGCACGATCCCTACCGAAACCATCACCCATGTTCTGGAAGCTTTGGCGTGTGAGAAGCTTATAACCAAACCTACCCCAAATGGGACAATTTTTTTACCACGGCATGTTTATGCCGCTCCATGATAGCATGCCAAGTTTCATGAATTTCAAACGAGTTTTGGATTTACTAGAATTCAAAAACTAGGTATCTCAATGTTTCCGGCCGAGTGACGGCGGTAGGTTGTTTGAAATTCATAACCATTTCTTGCATGTGACCTAAGCATGCACCGAAGGACACATATGCTGTTTTTCAACCCGTTTATATGCACTTGACCATGTGCATGTAGTTCAAATTTGAATTATGCACATAAAATGCCTAGAAAACCCTATTAATGTATAAAAATGTACAAACGAACAACGAAAAACTCCAAAATTAGATACAACACTTCTGTTGTTCTATGTTGACACTAGAATTTTTTTGAAAGCAATAAGAGGTAACAGTCGTCCCCAAATGTGACACGTTCCCTACCGAAACCATCACGCTTGTTGTGAGAAGCTCTGGTTTGTGAGAATCTTATACCCAAACCTGCCCCAAATGGGACAAATTTTTTACCATGGCATGTTGATGCGGCTCCATGATAGCATGCCAAGTTTCATGAATTTCAGACGAGTTTTGGATTTACTAGAATTTAAAAACCAGGTATCTCAATGTTCCCGGCCGAGTGACGGTGGCAGGGTGTTTGAAATTCATTCCCATGACTTGCATGGGACCTAAGCATGCACCGAAGGACATAGATTTGATTTTTCAACTCGTTTATATGCACTGGAGCATGTGCATGTAGTTCATATTTGAATTATGCATATAAAATGCCTAGAAATCCCTGTTAATGTATAAAAATGTCCAAACGAACCCCGAAAAATTCCATAATTAGACACAACACTCCTGTTGTTCTATGTTGACACAAGAAATTTTTTGAAAGCAATAAGAGGCAACGAATATTGTTTTGTCCCCAAAGGTGGCACGTTCCCTACCGAAACCATCACATCTTATGAGAAGCTCTGGTTTGTGAGAAGCTTATACCCACACCTGCCCCAAATGGGACAAATTTATTACCACAACATGTTGATTCCGCTCCATGATAGCATGCCAAGTTTCATGAATTTCAGACGAGTTTTGGATTTACTAGAATTAAAAAACCAGGTATCTCAATGTTTCCGACCGAGTGACGGTGGAAGGGTGTTTGAAATTCAGTCCCATTTCTTGCATGGGACCTAAGCATGCACTGATGGACACATATTTGTTTTTTCAACACGTTTATATGCACTGGAGCATGTGCATGTAGTTCAAATTTGAATTATGCACATAAAATGCCAAGAAAACCCTGTTAATGTATAAAAATGTCCAAACGAACCCCGAAAAATTCCAAAATTAGACACAACAGTCATGTTATTCTATGTTGACATTTATATGCTAGGCTCGTCAAGTTTAACCCGAGTATCATGTATGTTTAAAACTGTCTTACACCCGTTCTATTTGAACGTAGAGCTTATCACACCCGATCATCACGTGGTGCCTCGGCATGACGAACTTTGGCAACGGTGCATACTCAGGGAGAACACTTGTACCTTGAAATTTTGTAAGGGATCATCTTATAATGCTACCGCCGTACTAACCAAAATAAGAAGCATAATAAGATAAACATCACATGCAATCAAAATAAGTGACTTCATATGGTCATCATTATCTTCTGCTTTTGATCTCCATCTCCAAAGCATTGTCATGATCTCCATCGTCACCGGCTTGACACCATGATCTTTATCGTAGCGTCGTGGTCGTCTCGCCAACTATTACTACTACTACTATCGCTAACTCATAGTGATAAAGTAAAGCAATTGCATGGCATTCGCAACTCATACAATAAAGAGACAACCATAAGGCTCTTGCCTATTGCCGATAATTTACAAAACATGATCATCTCATACAATAACGTATAACTCATCATGTCTTGACCATATCACATCACAACATGCCCTGCAAAAACAAGTTAGACGTCCTCTACTTTGTTGTTACAAGTTTTATGTGGCTGCTGCGGGCTTAGCAAGAACCGTTCTTACCAACGCATATAAAAACCACAACGACTTTTCGTCAAGTGTGTTGTTTTAGCCTTCACAAGGACCGGGCATAGTCACACTCGATTCAACTAAAGTGAGGGAGACAAACACCCGCCGGTCACCTTTAAGCAACGAGTGCTTGTAATGGTGAAACCAGTCTCGTGTAAGCGTACGCGTAATGTCGGTCCGGGCCGCTTCATCTCACAATACCGCCGAACCAAAGTATGACATGCTGGTAAGTAGTATGACTATTATCGCCCAAAACTCATTGTGTTCTACTCGTGCATATCATCTATGCATAGACCTGGCTCTGATACCACTGTTGGGGAACGTAGTATTTCAAAATTTTCCTATGATCATGCAAGTTCTATCTAGGAGAAGCATAACAACAAGCAGCAGAGTATGTCCATGTACCCTCATAGACCAAAAGCGGAAGCGTTTAGTAACGCGGTTGATGTAGTCGAACACCTTCCCGATCCAACTGATCCAAGCACCGAACGTACAACACCTCCGCATTCAAAACACGTTCAGCTCAATGACGTCCCACGAACTCTTGATCCAGTTGACGTCGTGGGAGAGTTCCATCAGCACGACGGCGTGGTGACGGTGATGATGAAGTTACCGGCGTAGGGCTTCGCCTAAGCACTGCAACGATATGACCGAGGTGTTTAACTGTGGAGGGGGGCACCACACACGGCTAGGAACAATTGATGTGTGTCCAAGGGGTGCCCTCCCCATGTATATAAAAGAGGGAGAGGGAGGAGGCGCGCCAAAGGGGAGTCCTACTCCCACTAGGAGTAGGAATTCCCTTTCCTAGTAGGAGTAGGAGAAGAGAGAAGGGAGGGATAGAAAGAGAAGGAAGGAGGGGGCGCCGCCCCTCCCCTAGTCCAATTCGATCTAGGCTTGGGGGGGCTACCCTTGGCAGCCCCTCTCTCTCTCCCCTAAAGCCCAATAAGGCCCATTTACTCTCCGGGGGGTTCCGGTAACCTCCCGGTACTCCGGTATTTATCCGGTGACCCCCGGAACCCTTCGGGTGTCCGAATATAACCTTACAATATATCAATCTTTATGTCTCAACCATTTCGAGACGCCTCGTTATATCCGTGATCACAGCCAGGACTCCGAACTACCTTCGGTTCATCAAAACACATAAACTCATCATACCGATCGTCATCGAACGTTTAGCGTGCGGACCCTACGGGTTCGAGAACTATGTAGACATGACCGAGACTCATCTCCGGTCAATAACCAATAGCGGAACCTGGATGCTCATATTGGTTCCTACATATTCTACGAAGATCTTTATCGGTCAAACCGCATAACAACATACATTGTACCCTTTGTCATCGGTATGTTACTTGCCCGAGATTTGATCGCCGATATCATAATACCTAGTTCAATCTCGTCACCGGCAAGTCTCTTTACTCGTTCTGTAATACATCATATCGTGACTAACTCTTTGTTCGTTTGCTTGCTAGGCTTAATATGATGTGTATTACCGAGAGGGCCTAGAGATACCTCTCCGACACTCGGAGTGACAAATCCTATTCTCGATCTATGCCAACACCACAAACACCTTCGGACACAACTATAGAGCATCTTTATAATCACCAAGTTATGTTGTGACGTTTGATAGCACACAAGGTGTTCCTCCGGTATTCGGGAGTTGCATAATCTCATAGTCATAGGAACATGTATAACTCATGAAGAAATCAATAGCAGTAAAACTAAGCAATCATAGTGCTAAGATAACGGATGGGTCTTGTCCATCACATCATTCTCCTAATGATGTGATCCCATTGATCAAATAACAACTCATGTCTATGGTTAGGAAACATAACCATCTTTGATTAACGAGCTAGTCTAGTAGAGGCATACTAGGGACACTTTGTTTTGTCTATGTATTCACACATCTATCAAGTTTCCGGTTAATACAATTCTAGCATGAATAAAAGACATTTATCATGATATATAAGGAATTATATATAACAACTTTATTATTGCCTCTAGGGCATTTTTCCTTCAGGAAGGGTGTTTGAAATTCAGTCCCATTTCTTGCGTGGGACCTAAGCATGCACTGAAGGACACATATTTGATTTTTCAACCCGTTTATATGCACTGGAGCATGTGCATGTAGTTCATATTTGAATTATGCACATAAAATGCCTAGAAAACCCAGTTAATGTATAAAAATGTCCAAATAAACCCCGAAAAATTCCAAAAAATAGACACAACACTCAAGTTGTTCTATGTTCACACTAGATTTTTTTGAAAGCAATAAGAGGCAACTGATATCGTTTCGTCCCCAAAGGTGGCACGTTCCCTACCGGAACCATCATACTTGTTGTGAGAAGCTCTGGTTTGTGAGAAGTTTATACCCAAACCTTCCACAAATGGGACAAATTTTTTACCACGACATGTTGATGCCGCTCCATGATAGCATGCCAAGTTTCATGAATTTCAAACAAGTTTTGGATTTACTAGAATTAAAAAACCAAGTATCTCAATGTTTTCGGCCGAGTGACGGTGGCAGGGTGTTTGAAATTCATTCCTATTTCTTGCATGTGCATGTAGTTCAAATTTGAATTATGCACATAAAATGCCTAGAAAATCTTGTTAATGTATAAAAATGTCCAAACGAACCACGAAAAAATCCAAAATTGGGCACAATGCTTCAGTTATTCTATGTTGACACTAGAAATTTTTTGAAAGCAACAAGAGGCAACAGATATTGTTTCGTCCCCAAAGGTGGCACGTTCCCTACCGAAACCATCACGCTTGTTGTGAGAAGCTCTGGTTTTTGAGAAGTTTGTACCCAAACCTGCCCCAAATGGGACAATTTTTTTCAATGGCATGTTGATGCCGCTCCATGATAGCATTCCAAATTCATGAATTTCAGAAGAGTTTTGGATTTACTAGAATTTAAAAACCAGGTATCTCAATGTTCCCGGCCGAGTGACGGTGGGAGGGTGTGTGAAATTCGATCCATTTCTTGCATGGGACCTAAGCATGCACCGAAGGACATATATTTGATTTTGCAACCCGTTTATATGCACTCGAACATGTGCATGTAGTTCATATTTGAATTATGCACATAAAATGCCTAGAAAACCCTGTTAATGTATAAAAATGTCCAAACAAACCCCGAATAATTCCAAAATTAGACACAACACTCCCGTTGTTCTATGTTGACACAAGAAATTTTTTGAAAGCAATAAGAGGCAATGAATATCGTTTTGTCCCCAAAGGTGGCACGTGCCCTACCGAAACCATCACACCTGTTGTGGGAAGCTCTAGTTTGTTTGAAGCTTATATCCAAACCTGCCCCAAATGGAACACATTTTTTACCACAACATGTTGTTGCCGCTCGATGATAGCATGCCAAGTTTCATGAATTTCAGACGAGTTTCAGATTTATTAGAATTTAAAAACCAGGTATCTCAATATTTCCGACCGAGTGACGGTGGAAGGGTGTTTGAAATCCAGTCCCATTTCTTGCATGGGACCTAACCTAGCACTAAAGGACACATATTTGATTTTTCAACACGTTTATATGCACTAGAGCATGTGGATGTAGTTCAAGTTTAAATTATGCACATAAAATTCCAAGAAAACCCAGTTAATGTATAAAAATATCCAAACGAACCCCAAAAATTCCAAAATTAGACACAACACTCCTGTTATTCTATGTTGACACTAGAATTTTTTTGATAGCAATAAGAGGCAACAGATATCATTTCGTCCTCAAATGTGGCACGTTCCGTACCAAAACCATTACGCTTGTTGTGAGAAGCTCTAGTTTTATTTTTGACTATAACAGTAGGGTAAAACCCTACTGCAATTTTTAATTATTAAAAAGTCAAACTACATAGTGTATCTGGGAAGGCTTGAGGTAAGCCTAAAAACTAAAAAAGAGTCTAGAAAATTAATAAAGAGAGTAAAAAAGAAGTAGAGAAAAGAAAGAAAGAAAAGAAGGCTTTACAAGAGGCTTTGAAGCCAAACAGAAAATTGTCTATCATGCTTCTTCTTCATTCTGAACTTGAGAAGCTTTAACTCTTCCAAGAAAATGAACTTCCACCCTTGGAAAGAAGGTGGGATGTTTTCAAAAACCTTATTGTTTCTGGTTATCCAGATGGCCCATGCTCCAAGGATTATGATTTCCATGTAGAAAGGGAATCTCAAATAGCCCATTCTGAACTTGAGAAGCTCTAGTTTGTGAGCAACTTATACCCAAACCTGCCCCAAATGGGACCAAAAATTTACCACAACATGTTGATGCCCCTCCATGATAGCATGCCAAGTTTCATGAATTTCAGACGAGTTTTGGATTTACTAGAATTTTAAAACCAGGTATCTCACTGTTTCCGGCCGAGTGACGGTGGCAGGGTGTATGAAATTCAGTCCCATTTCTTGCATGGGACCTAAGCATGCACCGAAGTAAACATATGCGGTTTTTCAACCCATTTATATGCACTGGAGCATGTGCATGTAGTTCAAATTTGAATTATGCACATAAAATTCCTAGTAACCCTCTTAATGTATAAAATTGTCCAAACGAACCTCGAAAAATTCCAAAATTAGACACAACACTCTGTTGTTCTATGTTGACACTAGAAATTTTTCGAAAGCAATAAGAGGCAACGGATATCGTTTCGTCCCCAAAGGTAGCACGGTCCCTACCAAAGCCATCACGCTTGTTGTGAGAAGCTCTGGTTAGTAAGAAGCTTAGACCCAAACTTGCCCCAAATGGGACAAAATTTTCACCATGGCATGTTGATGCCGCTCCATGATAGCATGCAAAGTTTCATGAATTTCACACAAGTTTTGGATTTACTAGAATTTAAAAACCAGGTATCTCAATGTTCCCGGCTGAGGGACGATGGCAGGGTATTTGAAATTCATTACAATTTCTTGCAATGGACCAATGCATGCACCGAAGGACACAGATGTGGTTTTTCAACCCATTTATATGCATTGGAGCATGTGCAATTATGCACATAAAATGCCTATAAAACTGTATTAATGTACAATAATGTCGAAACGAACTAAAAAAATTCCTAAATTAGACTCAACACTTCTGTTGTTCTATGTTGACACTATAATTGTTTTAAAGCAATAACAGGCAACGGATATCGTTTCATCCCCAAAGGTGGCACGTTCCCTACCGAAACCATCATGCTTGTTGTGAGAAGCTCTGTTTTGTGAGAAGCTTATACACAAACCTGCGCCAAATGAGAAAAATTATTTACCACGACATGTTGATGCCGCTCCATGATAGCGTGCCAAGTTTCGTGAATTTCGGACGAGTTTTGGATTTACTAGAATTTAAAAACCAGGTATCTCAATATTTTCGGCCGAGTGACGGTGGTAGGGTGTTTAAAATTAATTCCCATTTCTTGCATGGGACCTAAGCATGCACCGAAGGACACATATTTGATTTTTCAACCCGTTTATATGCACTGGAGCATGTGCATGTAGTTCAAATTTGAATTATGCACATAAAATGCATATAAAACCTAGTTAATCTGTAAAAATGTCCAAACAAACCCTGAAAATTTCCAAAATTAGACATAACACTACTGTTGTTCTATGTTGACACTACAAATTTTTTGAAAGCAATAAGAGGCAATGAATATCGTTTTATCCCCAAATGTGGGACGTTCCCTAGCGAAACCATCACGCATGTTGTGGATGTTCTGGTTTGTGAGAAGTTTATACCCAACCCCGCCTCAAGTGGGACAACACTTTTACCACGGCATGTTGATGCCGCTCCATGATAGCATGCCATTCATAAATTTCAAACGAAGTTTGGATTTACTAGAATTCAAAAACCAGGTATCTCAATGTTCCTGGCCGAGTGACGGTGGTAGGGTGTCTGAAATTCGTTCCCATTTCTTGCATGGGACCTAAGCATGCACCGAAGAACATAGATTTGATTTTGCAACCCGTTTATATGCACTCGAGCATGTGCATGTAGTTCATATTTGAATTATGCACATAAAATGCCTAGAAAACTCTGTTAATGTATAAAAATATACAAATGAACCCCGAAAAAGTCCAAAATTAGACACACCACTTTTGTTATTCTATGTTGACACTAGAAATTTTTTGAAAGCAATAAGAGACAACTGTCGTCCCCAAAGGTGGCACGTTCCCTACCGAAACCATCACGCTTGTTGTGAGAAGCTCTTGTTTGTGAGAAGCTTATACCCAAACCTGGCCCAAATGGGATAAATTTTTTACCACGGCATGTTTATGCCGCTCCATGATAGCATGCCAAGTTTCATGAATTTCAGACGAGTTTTGGATTTACTAGAATTTAAACACCAGATATCTCAATGTTCTCGGCCGAGTGACGGTGGAAGGGTGTTTGAAATTCATTCCCATTACTTGCATGGGACCTAAGCATGCACCGAAGGACATAGTTTTGATATTTCAACTCGTTTATATGCACTGGAGCATGTGCATGTAGTTCATATATGAATTATGCACATAAAATGCCTAGAAAACCCTGTTAATGTATAAAAATGTCCAAACGAACCCCGAAAAATTTAAAAATTAGACACAACACTCCTGTTGTTCTATGTTGACACAAGAATTTTTTTGAAAGCAATAAGAGGTAACGAATATTGTTTTGTCCCCAAAGGTGGCACATTCCCTACCGAACCCATCACACCTGTTGTGAGAAGCTCTGGTTTGTGAGAAGCTTATACCCAAACCTGCCCCAAATGGGACAAAATATTTACCACAACATGTTGATGCCGCTCCATGATAGCATGCCAAGTTTCATGAATTTCAGACAAGTTTTGGATTTACTAGAATTTAAAAACCAGGTATCTCAATGTTTCCGACCGAGTGACGGTGGAAGGGTCTTTGAAATTCAGTCCCATTTCTTGCATGTGACCTAAGCATGCACTGAAGGACACATATTTGATTTTTTAACACGTTTATATGCATTGGAGCATGTGCATGTAGTTCAAATTTGAATTATGCACATAAAATGCCTATAAAACCCTATTAATGTATAAAAATGTCCAAACGAACCCCGAAAAATTCTAGAATTAGACACAACACTCATGTTATTCTATGTCGACACTAGAATTTTTTTGATAGAAATAAGAGGCAATGGATATCGTTTTGTCCCCAAAGGTGGCACACTCCGTACCAAAACCATTATGGTTGTTGTGAGAAGCTCTGGTTTGTGAGAAGCTTATACCCAAACCTGCCCCAAATGGGACAAAAAAATTACCACAACATGTTTATGCCTCTGCATTATAGCATGCCAAGTTTCATGAATTTCAAACGAATTTTGGATTTGCTAGAATTTTAAAATCAGGTATCTCGATGTTTCAGGCCGAGTGACGGTGGCAGGGTGTATGAAATTCAGTCCCATTTCTTGCATGGGAGCTAAGCATGCACCGAAGTACACAAATGCGGCGTTTAAACCCATTTATATGCACTGGAACATGTGTATGTAGTTCAAATTTGAATTATGCACATAAAATTCCTAGTAACCCTGTTAATGTATAAAAATGTCCAAACAAACCACGAAAAATTCCAAAATTAGACACAACACTGTGTTGTTCTATGTTGACACTAGAATTTTTTTGAAAGCAATAAGAGGCAACGGATATCGTTTCGTCCCCAAAAGTGGCACGTTCCCTACCGAAACCATTACGCTTGTTGTGAGAAGCTCTGCTTAGTGAGAAGCTTATATCCAAAGCAGCCCCAAATGGGACAATTTTTTTACCACGGCATGTTGATGCCGCTCCATGATAGCATGTGAAGTTTCATGAAGTACATACAAGTTTTGGATTTACTAGAATTTAAAAACCAGGTATCTCAATTTTCCTGGTCGAGTGACGGTGGCACGGTGTTTGAAATTCATTCCTATTTCTTGCATGGGACCTAAGCATGCATCGAAGGACAAAAACATGATTTTCAACCCATTTATATGCACTGGAGCATGTGCAATTATGCACATAAAATGCCTAGAAAACCCTATTAATGTATAAAAATGTCCAAACGAACTCGAAAAATTCCAAAATTAGATACAACACTTCTGTTGTTCTATGTTGACACTATAATTTTTTGAAAGCAATAAGAGGCAACGGATATCGTTTCATCCCCAAGGACCAAGGTGGCACGTTCCCTACCGAAACCATCACGCTTGTTGTGAGAAGTTCTGTTTTGTGAGAAGCTTATATCCAAACCTGCCCCAAATGAGTAAAATTATTTACCACGGCATGTTGATGTCGCTCCATGATAGCATGCCAAGTTTCGTGAATTTCAGATGAGTTTAGGATTTACTACAAATTTAAAACCAGGTATCTCAATGTTTTCGGCAGAGTGACAGTGGTAGGGTGTTTAAAATTCATTCCCCTTTCTTGCATGGGACCTAAGCATGCGCCGAAGGACACAGATTTGATTTTTCAACCTGTTTATATGCACTGGAGAATGTGCATGTACTTCAAATTTGAATTATTTACATAAAATGCCTAGAAAACCTAGTTAATGTATAAAAATGTCCAAACGAACCCTGAAAAATTCCAAAATTAGACTCAACACTACTGTTGTTCTATGTTGACACTACAAATTTTTTGAAAGCAATAATAGGCAACGGATATCGTTTTATCCCCAAAGGTGGCAACGTTTCCTACCCGAAACCATCATGCATGTTGTGGAAGCTCTGGTTTGTGAGAAGATTATGCCCAAACCTGCCCCAAATGGGACAAAAAAATTACCACGACATGTTGATGCCGCTCCATGATAACATGCTAAGTTTCAAGAATTTCAAAAAAGTTTTGGATTTACTAGAATTAAAAAACTAGGTATCTCAATGTTTCCGGCCGAGTGACGATGGCAGGATGTTTGAAATTCATTCCCAATTCTTGCATGGGACCTAAGCATCCACCGAAGGACACATATGTGGTTTTTCAACCCGTTTATATTCACTTGACCATGTGCATGTAGTTTAAATTTGAATTATGCGCATAAAATGCCTAGAAAACCCCATTAATGTATAAAAAGGTCCAAACGAACCCTGAAAAAGTCCAAAATTAGACACAACACTTCTGTTGTTCTATGTTGACACTAGAAATATTTTAAAAGCAATAAGAGGCAACATTCGTCCCCAAAGGTGGCACATTCCCTACCAAAACCATCACGCTTGTTGTGAGAAGCTCTGGTTTGTAAGAAGCTTATACCCAAACCTGCCCCAAATGGGAAAAATATTTACCACGGCATGTTGATGCCGCTCCATGATAGCATGCCAAGTTTCATGAATTTCAGATGAGTTTTGAATTTACTAAAATTTAAAAACCTGGTATCTCAATGTTTCCGGCCAAGTGACGGTGGCAGGGTGTTTGAAATTCATTCCCATTTCTTGCATGGGACCTAAGCATGCACCGAAGGACACATATTTGATTTTTCAACCCGTTTATCTGCACTAGAGCATGTGCATGTAGTTCAAATTTGAATTATGCACATAAAATGCCTAGAAAACCTAGTTAATGTATGAAAATGTCCAAACGAACCCTGAACAATTCCAATATTAGACACAACACTCCAGTTGTTCTATGTTGACACTACAAATTTTTTGAAAGCAATAAGAGGCAACGAAACCATCACGCTTGTTGTGAGAAGCTCTGGTTTGTGAGAAGCTTATACCCAAAGCTGCTGATACGTCTCCAACATATCTATAGTTTTTGATTGTTCCATGCTATTATTTATGAAGTCTTGGATGTTTAATGGGCTTTATCATTCACTTTTATATCAATTTTGGGACTAAACTATTAACCCAAAGGCCGAGTCCAGATTGCTGTTTTTTTTGCCTATTTCAGGGTTTTGCAGAAACATAATATCAAACGGTGTCCAAACGGAATGAAACCTTCGCGAGAGATATTTTTGGGGAAAATCACGCACGGGAAACTTCAGGACCAAGTCAGGGGACAGAGGGGCTGCCATCGAGGGTGGGGGGCGCGCCCCCCTTCCCTGGGCGCGCCCCCTGCCTCGAGGCTGCCTCGTGTGCCCCCCGGTTCCCTCCTTTTTCCTATATATATATCCACGTACCCTAGAAACTCCATAAGCAGAGAGAAAACCCTAATTCCACCGTCGTAGCCTCTGTTCCCGTGGAGATCCCATCTTGGAGCCTGTTCCGGAGCTCCGCCGGAGGGGGATCCGTCACAGAGGCCTTCACCATCATCATCATCGCCCTCACCATGAGTTGTGAGTAGTTTACCACAGACCTTCGGGTCCATAGCTAGTATCTAGATGGCTTCTTCTCTCTCTCTTTGGATCTCAATACAAAGTTCTCCTCGGTCTTCGAGGAGATGGAGATCTATTTGATGTAATCTCTTTTTGCGGTGTGTTTGTCGAGATCAGATGAATTGTGAGTTTATGATCGAGGTTACCTGTGAAAGATATTTGGTTCTTCTCTGAACTTTTTATGTGTGCTCATAATATCCTTGCAAGTCTCTTCGAATTATCGGTTTGGTTTGGCCTACTAGATCTATAGTTCTTGCAATGGGAGAAGTGCTTGGCTTTGGGTTCAATCTTGCGGTGTCCTTTCCCAGTGACAGTAGGGGCAGCAAGGCACGTATTGTATTATTGCCATCGAGGATAAGAAGATGGGATTTACATCATATTGCTTGAGTTTATCCCTCTACATCATGTCATCTTGCTTAAGGCTTTACTCTATTCGTATGAACTCAATACACTAGATGCATGCTGGATAGCGGTCGATGTGTGGAGTAATAGTAGTAGATGCAGAATCGTTTTGGTCTACTTGTCTCGGACGTGATGCCTATATACCATGATCATGCCTAGATAGTCTCATAATTATTTTCTTTTCTATCAATTGCCCGACAGTAATTTGCTTACCCACCGTAGAATATCGCTATCATGAGAGAAGCCACTAGAGAAAACTATGGCCCCCGGGTCTATTCTCAACATATCAATCTACATTTAGTTTACTTTACCGCTTTTATTTGTTGCTTTATTAAACCAAAAATACCAATAATATAAACTGTCATCTCTATCAGATCTCACTCTCGTAAGTGACCGTAAAGGGATTCACAACCCCTTATCGCGTTGGCTGCGAAGTTCTTATTTGTTTGTGCAGGTGCAAGGGACTCGCGCGTGGTCTCCTACTGGA
Organism: Secale cereale; assembly: GCA_902687465.1. NCBI lineage: Eukaryota > Viridiplantae > Streptophyta > Magnoliopsida > Poales > Poaceae > Secale > Secale cereale. The sequence continues at coordinate 512,017,311 of LR738710.1, forward strand.
TTGATACCTTGGTTCTCAAAAACTGAGGGAAATACTTACGCTACTATACTGCATCTCCCTTTCCTCTTCGAGGGAATACAACACAAGCTCAAGAGGTAGCAAGAAGAATTTCTGGCGCCGTTGCCGGGGAGGCTTACGCAAAAGTCATATACCAAGTACCTATCACAAACCCTTATCCTTCGCATTACATTTATTTGCCTCTCGTTTTCCTCTCCCCCAATTCACCCTTGCCGTTTTATTCGCCCTTCTTCCGCCGTGTGTTTGCCGTTCGCTTGCTTCTTGTTCGCTTGTGTGTGTTGGGTTGCTTGCTTGTCACTATGGATCAAAACAATACCAAATTGTGTGATTTCTCCAATACCAACAACAATGACTTTATTAGCACTCCGATTGCTCCCATTATCGATGCTGAATCTTGTGAGATCAATGCTGATTTGTTGAATCTTGTCATGAAAGATCAATTCTCTGGCCTTCCTAGTGAAGATGCCGCTACCCATCTAAACAACTTTGTTGATTTGTGTGATATGCAGAAGAAAAGGGATACGGATAATGATATTGTTAAATTGAAGTTATTTCCATTTTCACTTAGAGATCGTGCTAAAACTTGGTTTTCTTCTTTGCCTAGAAATAGTATTGATTCGTGGAATAAGTGCAAAGATGCTTTTATCTCTAAGTATTTCCCTCCTTCTAAGATCATCTCTCTTAGAAACGATATTATGAATTTTAAGCAACTAGATCATGAGCATGTTGCAAAAGCTTGGGAGAGAATGAAATTGATGATACGTAATTGCCCTACACAATGTTTGAATCTATGGATGATTATTCAGAACTTTTATGCTGGCTTGAATTTTGCTTCTAGAAATCTTTTAGATTCGGCCGCCGGAGGCACTTTCATGGAAACTACCTTAGGAGAATCTACCATACTCCTAGATAATATTATGGTTAATTATTCTCAATGGCACACCGAAAGATCGACTAGTAAAAAAGTGCATGCTATCGAAGAAATTAATGTCTTGAGTGGAAAGATGGTTGAACTTATGAAATTGTTTGCTGCTAAGAGTTCTTCTTCTGATCCTAATGATATGCCTTTGTCCACTTTGATTGAGAATAACTATGAATCTTTGGGTGTGAATTTTGTTGGTAGGAATAATTTTGGTAACAGTGCTTATAGAGGTAATTTTAATCCTAGGCCTTTTCCTAGTAATTCCTCTAATAATTATGGTAATTCCTACAACAAATCTTATGGAAAGATGCCTTCTGAATTTGAAACTAGTGTTAAAGAGTTTATGATCTTGCAAAAGAATTTCAAAGCTTTGCTTGAAGAGAAATTGCTTAAGGTTGATGAATTGGCTAGAAGTGTGGATAGGATTACTCTTGATGTTTATTCTTTGAAACTTTAATCTATCCCACCTAAGTATGATATCAATGAGTCTCTCAAAGACATGAGAATTTCCATTGATGAATGCAAAGAAAGAACCGCTAGAATGCGTGCTAAAAGAGAAGATTATATTAAATCGTGTTCTTCTAGTTATCATGAAAATAAAGATGAAGATCTGAAAGTTATTGATGTGTCTCCTATTAGATCCTTGTTTTCTAGTATTAATCTTGATGAGAATAGGATTGGAGATGATTCTTCTTTAAGGTGTCCCAATGATTCAGAGTTTTTAGATCTTGATGCTAAAATTGCTAAAAGAGGGATCGAAGAGATTAAAACTTTGCATAGTGATGAACCCACTACCTTGGATTTCAAGGGATTCAATTATGATAATTGCTCTTTGATTTATTGTATTTCCTTGTTGCAATCCGTGCTAAATTCTCCGCATGCTTATAGTCAAAATAAAGCTTTCACTTAACATATAGTTGATGCTTTGATGCAATCTTATGAAGAAAAACTTGAGTTGGAAGTTTCTATACATAGAAAGCTTTATGATGAGTGGGAACCTACTATAAAAATAAAAATAAAAGATCATGAATGCTATACTTTGTGTGATTTGGGTGCAAGTGTCTCCACTATCCCAAAAACTTTGTGTGATTTGCTAGGGTTCCATTAGCTTGATGATTGTTCTTTAAATTTGCATCTTGCGGATTCCACTATTAAGAAACCTATGGGAAGAATTAATGATGTTCTTATTGTTGCCAATAGGAATTATGTGCCCATAGATTTCATTGTTCTTGATATAAATTGCAATCCTTCATGTCCTATTATTCTTGGTAGACCTTTCCTTAGAACGATTGGTGCAATTATTGATACGAGGGAAGGAAATATTAGATTCCAATTTCCATTAAGAAAAAGCATGGAACACTTTCCTAGAAAGAAAATCAAATTACCACATGAATCTATCATGAGAGCCACTTATGGATTGCCTTCCAAAGATGGCAACACCTAGATCTATCTTGTATCGTGCCTAGCTAGGGGCCTAAAACGATAGCGCTTGTTGGGAGGCAACCCAATTTTTTGTTTTTTGTTTTTTTTTTGCTTTTAGGGAATAAATATTGCATCTAGCCTCTGATTAGATGTGGTTTCATGTTTTGTTTAGTTTTTGTGCCAAGTAGAACCTTTGGGAAGACTTGTGTGAAATTTATATGATCTTGCCGTGAAAAACAGAATCATTAGCGCTCACTAAAGTAGTCGTGGGATTTTACTGGAGCGTGATTTTTAGTTGATTATTTTTTCTGCTGATTTGTAGACAAATTTCTCAAATTTAACAATTTAGTTTGAATTTTTTGGAGTTCCAGAAGTAGGCGAACCCTGCAGATTACTACAGACTGTTCTTTGTTTGATAGATTCTGTTTTTCGTGTGTTGTTTGCTTATTCCGATGCATCTATGAGTAATATTGGAGGATATGAACCATAGAGAACTTGGAGTACAGTTGGTTTAACACCAATATAAACAAAGAATGAATTCATTGCTGTACCTTTGTCGGTGTACTAGAGTAGGGGTACCCTAGTATCCCGAACTTGTGCACGCGCAGTCGCAGCATCCCGCGGCAAGGCTTGCCGAGTGGCCGCCAAGGTCCTCCGTGGTTCCTTTGGAGCCATTCAAGAACAAAGTATTCAAGCCAAGGCGACAAGGCCCCGGCAAGAGGAGCTTGCCGGAAAGGCCAACCAAGGCATCTCGAGGATCTTGCCGCGACGCGCCGCGCGTCCCGGCAAGGCCCGGTGAGCGGCGAGCTCCCAGACGCGACAAGACATCGACATCCGTACATGCACAGCGCCCATCTCAGGAGGCGCGCGACCGGCAGCGTCATGGTAATCACGGTACCATACGTTTGCTGGACCAAGATCGAGCTGGTGGATCTCGGAGTGCTCAAGACCAGCATGCATGCCAACATGCTGGCACGAGCGAGGCACGGTCGCCTGGACGGGATACCGCTCCTTCTAAGGTAGTTAGAAGTCCGAGCATATCCCGCTCCTCGCACCGTTCGCCACCGCCACCCACCACTTCAGCAGAAGCTTTGGCGCGAGCTCAACTGCTCCTGGATTACCCTCCAACGGCAGACAAGATCGACAACTGGAGGGCCACCATTCAAAGTCTCATCGGCTTCGCCAACGGCGACACTCCACGGCAGCCGAGTACATCGCAGCCGCGGCAAGTCAGCCAGGCACGAGCCGGTGGCGACAAGACCGGTGGGGGTGCAACCACCGTGCACTCTCCGCCCCGAAGGCCAAGATCGCCGACTTGCCAGATCCACCTCGACGGCGACTCCACCGCGTCATCAGATCCACGAGCTCGTCGCGATCAGCGCCAAGTCTTCACGAACGACAGCAAGAAGACGCTCGTACTCGCATCGAGCGCCGAAGAGAAGCGCGACGTCAATCGGACCAGCGTGTTGGGCCCTCTGTCGACATGCATGCGCTAGGGGAACCAGGCGACTTGTCGTACGCGGTAGGTTGCCCTGCGTTTACTCGTGAGCTGCAGCAAGTCCAGTGGCCCAGCACGAAGAATTTAAAGCCAGACGTACCAGAGAAGTACGACGGCAAGTCGCATCCGTCGGAGTTCCTCAGCATCTACACCATTGCGGTGCAGGCTGCCGGGGGGCGGGACGACAAGGTCCTTGCCAACTACTTCCCGCTGGTGCTCAAGCCCAACGTCAGGTCCTGGCTCATGCACTTGCCCGACAACTCCATATCCTCCTGGGCAGACCTATGCCATCAGTTTGTCGGCGCCTTTACAGGCGGCCACTCATCTGCTCGCCCAGAAGGAAGGAGAGCCCCTGCGCAAGTACATTCAGAGGTTCAGCCGTGTACAGCACAACATCCCAGATGTCCACCCTGCCGCGGTCATCAGCGCGTTCCATCAGAACGTGCGTAACCGCAGGATGCGGGAGGAGATGGTGATGTGCAAGATCAGAGACGTCAGTGAGCTGTATGCCCTGGCCGACAAGTGTGCATGTGCTGAGGAAGGGAGGAAACTCCCTGGAGAGGATACAGGAGCAGGAGGATCTGACAGCGAAGATGCTGCCCTGGCAAAGAAAAACCGGCGGCGGAACAACAGGAAGAAGAAAGGCAAAGATGTGCTAGTCATTGAGCAGTCCGGCAACGAAGGTGGCGCCAAGAAAGCCAAAGCTGGTAGCTCCGGACAGGAGATTGCCGCATGCACCAACTGCCAGGCTGTGGCAGTCGCCGACAAGCAGGACGGCACCAACAAGCAGTACTGCAAGATCCACCGCACAAAGGGCCATGACCTCCAGAGCTGCAAGAAGGTCGAGCAGCTTGTCGAGTAGCAAAAGGCTGAATACGAGCGACGCGACAAGGAGAAGGCCCAAGGAGGTGCTGCAGGATCCGGCAAGAAGCGCGACGGCCGGGGAGGACGCCGCGGCAAGTCCAAGCAGCGGCAAGGAGACAGACCTCCCCGCGGCCGCGACAAGGATGAAGATGACGACGACGATGAAGACATGGATGATGTCGAGACCAGTGAGAAGGAGTTCCAGAAAGCCATAGAGGTCTTGTGCGTTGACGGCAGTGCTTCTCTGCATACTTCACACCGCCAACTCAAGCAGTGGGTGCGGGAAGTCAATGCGGCAGAACCACCTGTCGAGTCACGCAAGCTTCTGAAATGGTCCAGCACGCCTATCATCTTTGATATTGAGGACCACCCTGATCGCACAACTGCGGTCGGGTGCTTGCCGATGTTGGTTTCACCAACTATCCACAACCTCAAGGTCACTAAGATGCTAGTTGACGGCGGGGTCGGCTTGAACCTGATCTCCTCCGCTGTACTCCAGAAACTCCAGATCCCTGACAGCGAGCTTGAAGAGACCGACACATTCCAAGGAATCAACCCGGGAAGGAGCAAGCCGAAGGGGAAGATCACGTTGCCGGTGACATTTGGCAGCGAGTTGAACTTCAGGGCTGAGAGGGTCACTTTTGACGTTGCCGATTTTCCATTGCCTTACAATGGGATACTCGGCCGTCCAGCACTCGCCAAGTTCATGGCAGCCTCTCACTACGCATACAACATGCTGAAGATGCCAGGCCCGATAAGTGTCATCTCTGTCACTGGCGACAAGAAGGATGCTCTTATCTGCGCCAACAAGATCTACCGGGAAGCGGCAGCTGCAACAGATCGCAAGTCACCTGCCGTTGAAGCTCCCGGGGGAAAGAAGAAGACCAAGTCCGGCAAGAGTTCTAATGCCCACTCCGGCAAGCGCACCTCTTCGGAGTGCTGCGCTACCGTCGAGGATGCACCATCGAGCTCCACCGGCAAGTGTAAGAAGACAATGGCAGCTCCGCCAGAGACCAAGAAGGTGTCCGCCAAGGAGGACGGCACTGGTGGTACCTTCACCATCAGTGCCACTCTTGACCCTAAATAGGAAAGCGCGCTCATTGCTTTCCTGCGGGCGAACGTCGACGTGTTTGCGTGGCAACCGTCTGACATCCCCGGTGTTCCCAGGAAAGTAATTGAGCACCATCTTGCCGTCTGTCCTCATGCGCGGCCCGTCAAGCAGAAGGTCAGGAAGCAAGCAGTGGAGCGCCAAGAATTCATCGCAGAAGAGATCAGGAAGTTGGAAGCAGCAGGCCTTGTCAGAGGAGTGCTCCATCCTACGTGGTTGGCCAATCCTGTAGTCGTGCGCAAGGCAAACGGGAAATGGAGGCTTTGTATCGACTTTACCGATGTTAACAAAGCTTGTCCCAAAGACCCATTTCCCTTGCCGCGCATTGACCAGATTGTTGACTCCACGGCCGGATGTGACTTGCTTTCATTTCTTGACGCATACTCAGGATACCATCAGATCTTCATGGCAGAAGAGGATGAGGAGAAGACCGCATTCATCACTCCATGTGGCACGTACTGTTTCATACGGATGCCTTTTGGTTTGAAGAATGCTGGTTCAACTTTTGCAAGGGTAGTCCATGTCGCTTTTGAGCCACAAATACACAGAAATGTGGAAGCCTACATGGATGACATAGTGGTCAAGAGCAAGGACAAGGCAACTCTGATTCAAGATTTAGACGAGACCTTTGCAAATCTGCGCAAGATCAGCCTCAAGCTCAACCCCGAGAAGTGTGTGTTTGGAGTCCCTTCCGGCAAGCTCCTCGGGTTCTTCGTGTCTCAGCGGGGAATTGAAGCCAATCCCGACAAGATCAAGGCCATTGAGCAGATTGAAACACTAAAGCGCGTCAAGGATGTGCGAAGACTTACCGGTTGCGTGGCTGCTCTCAGTAGGTTTATCTCTAAGTCTGCTGAGCGCGCCCTGTCGTTTTTCAAAATATTGAAAAAGGCAGGTCCAATGAAATGGACCCTGGAAGCGGAGGCTGCGCTACAAGACTTGAAGAGATACCTGTCCTCCACTCCAACACTTGTCGCACCTAAGCAACAAGAGAAGTTGCTGCTGTATATAGCGGCAACCAATCAAGTGGTTAGTGCTGCGTTAGTAGCGGAGAGGGAGGCAGATGATGAGCCAGCAACCACGGCAGGCGCATCCAGCGATAAGCAGGGGGCTTCCCCGACAAGCTCTGGTCCCGACAGAGATGGATCTGCGCAGGCGCGCGAGGAGATACAGAAGAGAATGGTGCAGCGCCCAGTTTACTTTGTCAGTTCCCTTCTGCAGGGGGCTAGGTCAAGGTACTCTGGTGTGCAGAAATTGCTTTTCGGCCTTCTCATGGCCTCGAGAAAGCTACGCCATTACTTCCAAGCACATGAGATCACAGTTGTCACTCGTTTTCCGCTGAAGAGGATACTGCCGAATCCAGAAGCAACAGGCAGGATTGTTGAGTGGGCACTGGAACTGTCAAGCTTTGGCCTCAAGTTTGAGAGCACTTCAACTATCCAAAGCAGAGCATTAGCAGAATTCATAGCAGAGTGGACGCCAACACCATATGAAGAAATTCCAGAAACGAGCATCCCCGTCAAGGAAGCAAGCAAAGAGTGGCTGATGTACTTTGATGGTGCCGTCTCGCTGCAAGGCCCCGGTGCTGGCGTGCTGTTTGTTGCACCCACCGGAGAGCACCTCAAGTACGTAGTCCAGATGCACTTTCCCAAGGAGCAAGCAACAAACAATACCGCAGAGTATGAAGGTTTGCTTGTCGGACTCAGGATCGCGGCAGACCTTGGGATCAAGAAGCTCATTGTCAAGGGTGACTCGCAGCTTGTCGTCCGCCAAGTGAACAAGAGTTATCAGAGTCCGTTGATGGAAGCCTACGTTGATGAAGTGAGAAAGCTAGAAGAGCACTTTGACAGCCTACAGATGGAGCATGTTCCAAGAGCTCAGAACGACATTGCCGATGGCCTGTCGAAGTGCGTCGCACTTAAGTTACCTGTGGAACCAGGGATCTTTGTGCTCAAGCTGACTCAACCGTCTGCAACACCATCAACTGGACAGAGCAAGAAGAGGAAGTTGATTTCTGGTGACTATTTTTGTTTGGAGCATCCCCTCTTTCGTCTTCATCCATCGGTAACTATACTTGGAGCTATATTTTTATTGGCAACAGGATATGTGTTTTGTTTGGAGCGTCTTGTATAATTTGAGTCTTTGCTTGTTAGTTTGCCACAATCATCCTTGCTGGACACACCAATTTGAGAGAGTTAAATATGGCCTAGAAATTATTAGAACACTCTATGTGCGTCACTTATATCTTTTGAGTTGAATAGTTTTTGCTCTAGTGCTTCACTTATATCTTTTAGAGCATGGTGGTGGTAATATTTTGTAGAAATTGTTGAACTCTCATGATTCACTTATATATATTTGTGAGTCTATTAAAACAGCATGGTAATGTGTTTAGGCTAAAGAAACTAGTCTTCACATGATAAACATCCAATGTCAATGTAGTAAAAAAATTCACACCAAGTGCATTGAATAGAAAGAGATGTTGGATGCTTGATAATTGTTTTGAGACATGAGGATAGTGATATTAGAGTCATGCTAGTGGAGTTATTATGAAATTGAGAAATACTTGTGTTAAGGTTAGTGATTCCCGTACCATGCACGTATGGTGAACCGCTATGTGACGAAGTTAGAGCATGAGGTATTTGTAGAGTGCCAACCTTTGTGTGGAGGTCGGGGGCGCGTGATGATTAACTCCTACCAACCTCCCCCCTAGGAGTCTGCGTTGATTGCTTTGTTTTGATGACTCGTAGATTTTTGCAATAAGTATATGAGTTCTTATGACTAATGTTGAGTCCATGGATTATACGCACTCTCACCCTTCCACCATTGCTAGCCTCTCTTGTACCGCGCAACTTTCGCCGGTGCCATAAACCCACTATATATCCTTCCTCAAAATAGCCACCATATTGTTCCTCAAAACAGCCACCATACCTACCTATCATGGCATTTCCATAGCCATTCCGAGATATATTGCCATGCAACTTTCTACCATTCCGTTTATATGACACACATCATATTGTCATATTGCCATGTATAATCATGTAGTTGACATCGTATTTGTGGCAAGGCCACCATGCATAACTTTTTTTCCTGTCACTCTTGTTTCATTGCACATACCGGTACACCGCCAGAGGCATTCATGTAGAGTCATACTTTGTTGTTGCAGTATCGAGTTGTAATTTCGTGTTGTAATGAAAGTGTGATGATCATCATTATTAGAGCATTGTCCCATGGGAGGAAAGGTTGAATCTATAAAGACCCTCCGCGAAAAAAAGGCCAAAGAAAAAAAAGAAAGGCCCCAAAAAAGAGAAAAAAAAAGAAAAAAAAGGGACAATTGCTACTATCCTTTTCCACACTTGTGCTTCAAAGTAGCACCATGTTCTTTATTGTAGAGAGTCTCATGTTTAGTCACTTTCATATGCTAGCGGGGATTTTTCATTATAGAACTTGGCTTGTATATTCCAACGATGGGCTTCCTCAAATACCCTAGGTCTTCGTGAGCAAGCAAATTGGATGCACACCCACTAGTTTCTTTGGTTGAGCTTTCATTCATACTTAGATCTAGTGCATCCGTTGCATGGCAATCCCTACTCACTCACATTGATATCTATCGATGGGCATCTCCATAGCCCGTTGATACGCCTAGTCGATGTGAGACTATCTCCCTCCTTTTTGTCTTCTCCACAACTACCTCTATTCCACCCATAGTGCTATATCCATGGCTCACGCTCACGTATTGCGTGTAAGTTGAAAGTTTTGAAAAGATAGAGTATGAAAACAAACGCTTGGCTGAAATCAGGGTTGTGCATGATATGAATATTTTTGTGTGATAACGAGGCAGCATAGCCAACACTATATGATTTTGTAGGGATAACTTTCTTTAGCCACAGTATTTTGAAAAGACATGATTGCTTTGTTAGTATTGCTTGAAGTATTGTTATTTCTTATGTCAATATAGACTTTTATCTTGAATCTTTCAGATCTGAACATTCACGCCACAATTAAGAGAATTACATTGAAAAACTATATTGGTTAGCATTCCACATCAAAAATACTTTCTTTATCATTTACCTACTCGAGGACGAGCAGGAATTAAGCTTGGGGATGCTTGATACGTCTCCAACGTATCTATAATTTTTGATTGTTCCATGCTATTATTTATGAAGTCTTGGATGTTTAATGGGCTTTATCATTCACTTTTATATCATTTTTGGGACTAACCTATTAACCCAAAGGCCCAGTCCAGATTGCTGTTTTTTTTGCCTATTTCAGGGTTTTGCAGAAAAAGAATATCAAACAGTGTCCAAACGGAATGAAACCTTCGCGAGAGATATTTTTGGAGAAAATCACGCACGGGAAACTTCAGGACCAAGTCAGGGGACAGAGGGGCTGCCCTCGAGGGTGGGGGCGCCCCCCCCCCTTCCCAGGGCGCGCCCCTGCCTCGAGGCTGCCTCGTGTGGCCCCCAGTTCCCTCCTTCTTCTTATATATATCCACGTACCCCAGAAACTCCATACGCAAAGAGAAAACCCTAATTCCACCGCCGTAGCCTCTTTTCCCGTGGAGATACCTTCTTGGAGCCTGTTCCGGAGCTCCACCGGAGGGGGATCCATCACGGAGGTCTTCACCATCATCATCATCGCCCTCACCATGAGTTGTGAGTAGTTTACCAATGACCTTCGGGTCCATAGCTAGTATCTATATGGCTTCTTCTCTCTCTCTCTCTCTCTGGATCTCAATAAAAAGCTCTCCTCTGTCTTCGAGGAGATCTATTAGATGTAATCTCTTTTTGCGGTGTGTTTGTCGACATCCGATGAATTGTGAATTTATGATCAAGGTTATCTATGAAAGATATTTGGTTCTTCTCTAAACTTTTTATGTGTTCTCATAATATCCTTGCAAGTCTCTTCGAATTATCGGTTTGGTTTGGCCTACTAGATCTATAGTTCTTGCAATGGGAGAAGTGCTTGGCTTAGGGTTCAATCTTGCGGTGTCCTTTCCCAGTGACAGTAGGGGCAGCAAGGCGCGTATTGTATTGTTGCCATCGAGGATAAAAAGATGGGATTTACATCATATTGCTTGAGTTTATCCCTCTACATCATGTCATCTTGCTTAAGGCGTTACTCTGTTCGCATGAACTCAATACACTAGATGCATGCTGGATAGCGGTCGATGTGTGGAGTAATAGTGGTAGATGCAGAATCGTTTCGGTCTACTTGTCTCGGACGTGATGCCTATATACAATGATCATGCCTAGATAGTCTCATAATTATTCGCTTTTCTATTAATTGCTCAACAGTAATTTGCTTACCCGCCGTAGAATATCGCTATCATGAGAGAAGCCACTAGAGAAAACTATGGCCCCCAGGTCTATTCTCAACATATCAATCTACATCTACTTTACTTTACCGCTTTTATTTGCTCTTTTATTAAACCAAAAATACCAAAAATATAAACTATCATCTCTATCAGATCTCACTCTCGTAAGTGACCGTAAAGGGATTGACAACCCCTTATCACGTTGGCTGCGAAGTTCTTATTTGTTTGTGCAGGTGCGAGGGACTCGCGCGTGGTCTCCTACTGGATTGATACCTTGGTTCTCAAAAACTGAGGGAAATACTTACGCTACTGTGCTGCATCTCCCTTTCCTCTTTGAGGGAATACAACGCAAGCTTAAGAGGTAGCACCTGCCCCAAATGGGACAAAATTTTTAACATGACGTGTTGATGCCGTTCCATGATAGCATTCCGAAAGTATCTGTTGGGTTGGCACGAATCAAGACTGGGATTTGTCACTCCGTATGACGGAGAGGTATCTTTGGGCCCACTCGGTAGGACATCATCATAGTGTGCACAATGTGATCAAGAAGTTGATCACGGGATGATGTGTTACGAAACGAGTAAAGAGACTTGCCGTAATGAGATTGAGCAAGGTATCGGTATACCGACAATCGAATCTCGGGCAAGTGCTATACCGATAGACAAAGGGAATCGTATACGGGATTGATTGAATCCTTGACATCGTGGTTCATACGATGAGATCATTGTGGAACATGTGGGAGCCAACATGGGTATCCAGATCCCGCTGTTGGTTATTGGCCGGAGAGTTGTCTCGGTCATGTCTGCATGATTCCCGAACCCGTAGGGTCTACACACTTAAGGTTTGATGACGCTAGGGTTATAGGGAAAGTATGTACGCAGTTACCGAATGTTGTTAGGAGTCCCGGATGAGATCCCGGACGTCACGAGGAGTTCCGGAATGGTCCGGAGGTAAAGATTGATATATAGGAAGTGAAGATTTGACCACCGGAAGTGTTTCGGGCATCACCGGTAATGTACCGGGACCACCAGAAGGGTTCGGGGGTCCACCGGGAGGGGCCACCAGCCACGGAGGCCTACGTGGGCCAATAGTGGGAAGGGACGAGCCCCTAGATGGGCTGGGGCGCCTCCCACTAGGGCCCAAGGCGCCTCCAAGAGGGAAGGGGGCAAACCCTAGGGCAGATGGGCCCTAGGGCCCAACTTGGTGCGCCCCCCTCTCGCTCTCCCCCTCTGGCCGCCACCCTTAGATGGGATCTAGGGTGGCCGCACCCCTAGGGGTGGGAACCCTAGAGGGGGCGCAGCCCCCTCCCCCCTATATATAGTTGAGGTCTAGGGGCTGCCCAACACAGGAGTTATTCTCTCCCAGGCGCAGCCATACCTCTCTCCCTCCTCGTCTCTCGCAGTGCTTGGCGAAGCCCTGCTGGAGTCCCGCTCTCCTCCACCACCACCACGCCGTCGTGCTACTGCTGGATGGAGTCTTCCCCAACCTCTCCCTCTCTCCTTGCTAGATCAAGGCATGGGAGATGTCACCGGGCTGCACGTGTGTTGAACGCGGAGGCGCCGTTGTTCGGCGCTTAGATCGGAATCAACCGCGATCTGAATAGCTACGAGTACGACTCCTTCATCCGCGTTCTTGCAACGCTTCCGCATCGCGATCTACAAGGGTATGTAGATGCACTCCCCTCCCCCTCGTTGCTAGATTACTCCATAGATGGATCTTGGTGATGCGTAGGAAATTTTTTGATTTTCTGCTACGATCCCCAACATGTGCATGTAGTTCAAATTTGAATTATGCACATAAAATGCCTAGAAAACCCAGTTAATGTATAGAAATGTCCAAACGAACCTCGAAAAGTTCCAAAATTAGACACAACACTCCTGTGGTTCTATGTTTACACTAGAAATTTTTTGAAAGCTATAAGAGGCAACGGATATCGTTGCGTCCTGAAAGGTGGCACGTTCCCTACCGAAAACATCACGCTTGTTGTGAGAAGCTCTTGTTTGTGAGATGCTTATACCCAAACCTGCCCCCAAATGGGACAAATTCTTTACCATGGCATGTTGATGCCGCTCCATGATAGAATGCCAAGTTTCATGAATTTCAGACGAGTTTTGGATTTACTAGAATTAAAAAACCAGGTATCTCAATGTTTCCGGCCGAGTGACAGTGGCAGGGTGTTTGAATTCATTCCCATTTCTTGCATGGGGCCTAAGCATGCACCGAAGGACACATAGGCGGTTTTTGAACCCGTTTATATGCACTGGAGCATGTGTATGTAGTTCAAATTTGAATTATGCTCATAAAATGCCTAGAAAACCCTGTTAATGTATAAAAATGTCCAAACGAGCCCCGACAAATTCCAAAATTAGACACGACACTTCTGTTGTTCTATGTTGACATTATAATTTTTTTGAAAGCAATAAAAGGAAACACATGTCGTTTTGTCCCGAAAGGTGGCACATTCCCTACCGAAACCATCATGCTTGTTGTGAGAAGCTCTGGTTTGCGAGAAGCTTATACCCAAACCTGCCCCAAATGGGACAATTTTTTTACCACGGCATGTTGATGTCGCTCCATTATAGCATGCCAAGTTTCAAGAATTTCAGACAAGTTTTGGATTAACTAGAACTTAAAAACCAGGTATCTTAATATTTCCGGTCAGTGACCGTGGCAGGGTGTTTGAAATTCATTCCCAATATCTTGCATGGGACCTAAGCATGCACCGAAGGACACAGATTTGTTTTTTCAACCCGTTTATATGCACTAGAGCATGTGCATGTAGCTCAAATTTGAATTATTCACATAAAATGCCTAGAAAACCTAGTTAATGTATAAAAATGTCCAAACCGACCCCAAAAATTCCAAAATTAAACACAACACTCCTGTTGTTCTATGTTGACACTAAAAAATTCTTGAAAGCAATAGGAGGCAACGGATATCATTTCGTCCCCAAAGGTGGCATGTTCCCTACCGAAATCATCACACTTGTTGTGAGAAGCTCTGGTTTGTGAGAAGCTTATACACAAACCTGCCCCAAATGGGACAACATTTTTACCATAGCATGTTGATGCCGCTCCATGATAACAAGCCAAGTTTCATGAATTTCAGACGAGTTTTGGATTTAATAGAATTTAAAAACCATGTATCTCAATGTTTTCGGCCGAGTGACGGTGGCAGGGTGTTTGAAATTCATTCACATTTCTTGCATGGGACCTAAGCATGCACCAACGGATACAGATGCGGTTTTCAACCCGTTTATGTGCACAGGACCATGTGCATGTAGTTCAAATTTGAATTATGCACATAAAATGCCTAAAAACCCTGTTAATGTATAAAAATGACCAAACGAACCCCGAAAAATACCAAAATTAGACACAACACTCATGTTGCTATATGTTGTCAATTAATTTTTTTAAAGCAATAAGAGGCGACGGATATCGTTTCGTCCCCAAAGGTGGCACATTCCCTACCGAAACCATCCCGCTTGTTTATGAGAAGCTCATTGTAATGCCCAGTATGAGACTATACCTCCTTCGTGCCGAGGCACGACTTAAAGGCATTATCTCATACTAGAATGATCTCAAGTATGGTATCTTTGCACAACTCATGTAAAAGAGGGAGGAAATTGCAAAAGAGTAGTTGGCTTACACTCGCCACGTCACACAATGCATTACATAAACATTCATCATCCAATAACATCAGAGTCTGACTACGGACGAAGATCCAAATGAAAGATACCATAAATAAAACAACACAAGGTCCCGGTCATCCTAGTAAGAGCCCTACTGATCTTCTGGGTAAGACACGTAGTATCGCCCACGTTCTTCATCAAACTCCCAATACAACTCCGAACCACCAGCTGTGTAGTTCTCAATGGTACCTGCATCTGGTGTTGTGTAGAAACTGTGAGCCACGGAGGACTCAGCAATCTCGTTCCCGGGTAGCAATACAATCAAAGCCTTGGGTGTGGAACAAGGCTGAAGAACAAGGTTTGCAGCAACACTAGCACTAGCTTATGTGTTTAGAGCGAGAGGAGAAAGTGCCAACGATCGCCAAAGTGATCACGAAGTGATCCTAACTAAGCACGTCAAACATAACCCCACCGTGTTCACTTCTCGAACCCCTTCAGAAAGCGACTGTCATGGTTACTCACGCTGGTAGTGTATTATGAACATAGTGTCAAGTTTTCTACAACCGAATATTAACAAATTCCCATCTGCCACATAACCGTGGGCACGGCTTTCGAAAGATCAAACACTGCAGGGGTGTCCCAACTTAGCCCATCACAGGCTCACGATCTATGGAGTCGCAACTCCAAGGTGGGAAGACCCAAGTATTCTCGTAATCCAGTGCTTAAGATATTCTGACATAGGTAAAACTAATCCAGCAAGACCTCCCGGCGTGCCGACACCCTGACAGTAGCCGCGCGTATCTCGTCTCAGGCCACGACCGGATGGGCGATGCTACAGGTTTTTACCAGCCCTCGGGTTCCCCAAAGTGGCCCCGCAGGCTCCCCAGTTTGGACCAACACTCATGTGGAGCACTGTCCCGGGTTGTTAATTAAGAAAAAGGGTTTATAACTCCCTATGCAAGTTTTAGTTATTAGGCAAATGTAAAACCAATGTTGGGCCTTGCTGGAAAAGCTTTAGCGCTAAGCGGGTTATCAAGGGGGCCCATAAACCCCAACCGTGTTAGGGACGCAAAATCAAGGAACATAACACCAGTTTAAACGGTTCCTAGGGTGGCATGAGTGGAACAAAACACCAAGCAAAGGCTTAGCCTTCCACCCATTGCCAAATATATAGGTGATTTAGTTTAACAGATTATATATTGTGATATATCCCAACAATAACTTCAACATGAAGCAAGAATCTTTAAATCTTCACCTACAACTAACAATGCTATAAGAGGGGCTGAGCGATGCTTATGTAGCTAATCAAAGGTTTGCTAGGTTGGGTGGTTAGAGAGTTTCATGGCAACAATAGGAGGCTGACAAACAGACATAGGCATCGAGGCAATAAGCTAAAGAGCGGGACAGCTAGCATAGGCAAAGATAGTAGTGGTATCTGGGTAAGGTCATCTTGCCTGTTGAATCCTCGGAGGGAACATAACCTTGCTCCTCACACTCAACCTCGGTAGAAACCTCGTACTCCGTATCGTCACCGGGCTCTAACCAAACACAACAATGCAACAACAGAACAAAATCAATCAACATGCAGTGCTCAACCACATGATGCATGAACATGAAGCATGTGAGCATGGAAATAAATGATGCATGGCCTAGGGGTCACAAGAGTGCAACAACATCATAACCAAACAAGATCATACACAAGCATGAAACAAGCAAAGGAGTAACATAACAAGTTCAACTAGTTGTCCAAACAAGCATGCCACATGTTTTAAAGAAGTTGGTTAACATGGCAAGGGTGCAACTAAGATAACAACAACATGCTAGCACATTTAAATGGGTTGCAATTAAATAACACAATATCCAGAAACTCCCATATTAATTTATTTGCATTTGGGACAGATCTGAAAAACTTCTGTGATAGAGTTGTCAAACATGCTAAACAACAGCACCAAAATATTCTACACATTTTTCTACCCCAAATGCATATAAAGTTTGTTAAATTTGGAGTTGTAGATATTTAGCTATGATTTTTACAAATATAAGCATATTTAAAACAAGTTTAAATTCAAATAACATTTTAAATGTTTTTAAACATGGCAGCAAGTGGCATATTCAAAATCTACATAAAATTCTAAGCAACTTTCATATATAACTAAAAGTCATCTGAAACATATTTATGCAGATATTAAGTAAACAAGAAAAACAGAAAAGAAAAGAAAAACATAAAAAGAAACTAAACAAAACAGACGCCAGGGTCTCGATCGACCCAGGCACAACTAGTCCATGCCAATGACAGCGGGGGCCCGACGGGGCTGAGCTGGCAACGTGGGTGCGCGCGGGGGCTGGGAAGCCGCTGTGAGGCTGGCAGGTGGGACCTACCTATCAGCCTCAGGTGAAAATGCAAAAAGGGGCGAAATCCACTGAGCCCGCGAGGAATCGAACCCACGACCGCTCGCTATAACTGACGAAGACTAACCACTGTGCTACTGAACTGAAGTCGACAGAAAACAGGTAGCATAACTAAAGAATAGACAGAAGAAGCAGCAAGCAGGGGAAGCACTGACCCGTCGGAGCTGCTCCGGCGACCAAACAGCATGGCGGAGGGGTGCGAGATGCTCCTGGAGGAGTTCCGCATCCATCCTGCACATTAGCAGCAGGTACGGAGCACTACAGCACCGGCGGCGAGCAACGACAGCACGGCGGCGACAGAGCGACGGCGAGGCGAAGCAAAGCCCTAGGCGGCACAGCGACTGCACATGTGGCTTCTACACGGCTCACTAGAGGCAACGGGCAGCACAGCACGACCTAGAGGGGTCGGAACACTCGCCGGCGACGAGGTCCGACGGCGACGCGGTCGGGCGCTCGGTGACCTAGGGGCTAGACGGCACGCAGAAAGGGGAAAAGTGCATGGGGAGAGAGAGGAGCTCACCACGAGCACAGCGGTGTGCTCGGCTGGCCCAGTCGTGGACGGAGTCGACGACGGCGGCTCTCGAACAACTACGGCTGCTGGAGAGGAAGAAGAGGAGGAAGCGCTCGTCGTGGAGGCGATCGGGTCCGCGTAATCGACGTAGAGGAAGGAGTCGACATCGTGGAGGCAGGCGGACAGTGTTGGCGAGGCTGAGGTCGACGCGGGGCTCGCCGGCGATGTGGTCACGCTCTCATATGCGCTCGGGCATCGATGGGATCGACGGACCTGAGGGTGCTCGGCTCTCTAGGAGGCGATGAGGGGAAAGGGGAACCCTAGGAGAAGGGAGATGACGAGCTGCGGGTTTAAAAAGGGGGCGGCGACGGCCTCGACGTCCGTGAACTCACGGCGCGACGGTGAGCGCGGGTGTGCTTTGTTTTGGCGGACGAAGGAAGACGGCGATGCGGCCTATGCCACAGACAGGTGGGACCGCGGGGGAAAAAGGCCATGGCGCGACGGCGCGGCTATTGGCTGGGCCTGCGGGTGGAGTTGGGCTGAGCTGCGAGGGAAAAAGAAGAGATGGGCCTAGGGGGAGAGAGAGAAGGAGGAGGAGGCCCATGTGCACTACGCTGGCTGCTGCTTTCTCCTTTTCCTTTATTTCTTCAGCCGAAAGAAAAAGAAAAGCACAGAAATAAATAAGAAGAGTTAGGGGAAATGAAAAATATTCCCAAGCCCAGTGATTCATGCCCTATTTAAATAAATTTACTTGGACATTTTTAGAGGCAGAAAAATAAAAAGAGTTTAAATATGGCTCAAACTCTTGATATTTTAAAACCCAACCAAATAATATTCAAAAGGGCTGATGTTTGGTTGAGAGGTTGTTCATATGGTGCAAGATTCATAGGAGAAGAAAGAACCATTAAGGCACTTGGCTAGGTGGCTTGCATAATAGAGCAAAGAAAAGGCCAGTAAAGAAAAGAAAGAAGAAGAAGAAGAAGAAGAAGAAGAAGAAGAAGAAGAAGAAGAAGAAGAAGAAGAAGAAGAAGAAGAAGAAGAAGAAGAAGAAGAGGGAGAAGGGGTAGGGTTAGCTAGGCATAGCTAAACCTCACACACAACAACATCACAAGTCCTCACTCTCACTCAACAATAAAGTAAACTAGTATGCCATGATGATATGATGATGAGCAATGCAATGATGAAAAAATAATAAAAGATATGGCAATGCAAATAAATAAAAGACAAGAACCCCCAAGGATAATGACAAGTATCAAAAGAGGAAGCTTTATTGCCATTATTGGAAAGTGTTACATATGGGGCATTACAAACTCTCCTACACTACAAAAAGATCTCATCCGAAGATCTAGGACTCGAAGAAGGAAGGATACTCGGAATGAAGGTCATCTTCTCGTTCCCACGTAGCTTCTCGGTCGGTATGGTGTGACCACTTTACTTTCAAGAACTTGATTGACTTGTTGCAGGTTTTGCGCTCAGTTTCCTCAAGAATAGCAACAGGGTGCTCATGATAAGACAAGTCTTGTTGAAGATCAATCTTCTCGAACGGAATGGTGCGTTCAGGTGTCTTGAAGCACTTGCAGAGTTGAGACACGTGAAACACATCATGAACATTTGCAAAGTTGGAGGGAAGTTCAAGTTGATAGGCTAGATCTCCTCTTTTGCCAAGAATCTTGAAAGGGCCCACGTATCTAGGAGAAAGCTTTCTTTTGATACCGAATCTTTGGGTTCCTTTCATAGGAGAAACATGGAGATAGACATGATATCCAATGTCAAAAGCCAAATCACGATGCTTGCCGTCATAGTAACTCTTTTGATGCGATTGAGCGGCTTTGAGATTCTCACGTATGACTTTGCACATTTCTTCGGCTTCTGAGATCAAATCGTTGCCAAGAAGTTGACGTTCACCAGTCTCGGACCAGTTGAGAGGGGTACGACACTTTCTGCCATAGAGGATTTCAAAAGGAGCTTTGCCGGCACTTGCTTGGAAGCTGTTGTTGTAAGAGAACTCGGCAAACGGGAGACAATCTTCCCACTTCATGCAAAAAGAGATGACACAAGCTATCAGTATGTCTTCGAGGATCTGGTTCACTCTTTCAACTTGACCACTAGTCTGAGGGTGAAACGCAGTGCTGAAACGAATCTTAGTGCCCATGGCTGACTGAAAGGAGTCCCAGAACTTGGATGTGAAAAAACTTCCATGGTCTGAGGAGATGACTTGAGGAATGCCATGCAACGAAACAATTCTGGAAGTGTACAACTCTGCCAGCTGAGCTGCGTTGATGGACTCTTTGACGCGAAGGAAGTGAGCTACTTTGGTTAGCTTGTCAATCACTACAAAGATAGCATCATTCCCCTTCTTGGACTTAGGAAACCCAGTGACGAAATCCATTTCAATGTGGTCGAATATCCACTCGGGAATAGGAAGAGGTTGGAGGAGACCGGCTGGACGTTGATGCTCTGCCTTCACTCTTCTGCAGACATCACATTCATTCACGAATTGGGCAATCTCCCTTTTCATGCGAGTCCACCAGTAAGATTGCTTGAGGTCTTGGTACATCTTGGAACTTCCAGGGTGAATCGAGAGTAGGGAGTCATGTGCTTCGTTCATTATCAGCTTTCTGAGATCACCCTTGGGAACCACAATTCTGTCCTCAAAGAACAAGGTGTCTTTCTCATCAACACGATAGCACTTGTATTTGGGTGTACCCATAGCAATACCATACTTTCTGCACCATAGCATCACTTAGTTGGGCCTCACGGATTTGATCTTCCAAGGTAGGAGCAACTTGAAGGTTTGCAAGAAAACCTTGCAGAACAACTTGGGGGTTGAGCTTCCTGAATGACTCACAAAGTTCAGGCTGAAATGGTTTGAGAAGGAGACTGTTGCAAATATGCCTTTCAACTCAAGGCATCTGCAATGACATTGGCCTTGCCAGGTGTGTATTCAATGCTCGGATCATACTCTTGGATCATCTCAACCCAACGAGTCTGGCGAAGGTTCAGGTTTGGCTGTGTGAAGATGTACTTCAAGCTCTTGTGATCGGTGAAGATGTCCACTTTTCTGCCCAACAGCAGGTGTTTCCATGTGATCAAGGCATGTACAACTGCTGCTAGCTCGAGATCATGTGTGGGGTAATTCTTCTAATTTGGTTTCAATTGACGAGAAGTGTATGCCACAATCTTCTTGTCTTGCATGAGAACACCACCAAATCCTTGTAAAGAAGCATCACAAAAGACTTCATAGGGTTTGGACTCATCCGGAGGAGTAAGAACCGGAGCAGAAATGAGCTTCTCTTTGAGTGTTTTGAATGCCACATCACAATCAGGAGTCCAGGAATACTTGATATTCTTCTGCAACAGGTTGGAAAGAGGCTTGGCAATCTTGGAGAAGTTCTCAGCGAACCTTCTGCAATAGCTAGTGAGACCAAAGAAGCTTCGGAGTTGCTTGACATTCTGGGGGGTGTTCCCAGTTGACAATAGCTTCTAATTTATCGGGGTTGACGGAAATACCCTCAGCAGAGATGATATGGCCAAGATATAAGACCTTATCCAACCAGAATTCACATTTGGAGAACTTCGCGTAGAACTTGTGTTCACGGAGCCTGTCCAGAACCAAACGGAGATGCTTGGCATGGTCTTCTTCATTCTTGGAGAATACCAACATGTCATCCAGATAGACGAGAACAAATTCATTGGTGTAGGGGTTAAATATCAAGTGCATCATCCTCGAGAAAGTGAGTGGAGCATTAGCGAGGCCAAAAGACATGACCATGTATTCATAGGAGCCAAAACTCGTTCTGAATGCGGTCTTGGGAATATCTTCTTAACGGATACGGATCTGGTGATAATCCATCCGGAGATCGAGCTTTGAGAACACCTTTGCTCCTTTGAGCTGCTCGAACAATTCATTGATATTGGGGAGTAGATACTTGTTCTTTATTGTCTTCTTGTTCAATAGCCGGTAATCAATGCAAAGGCGTTCCGTGCCATCGTCCTTCTTGAAACTAGAACACCACAGCCCCAAGGATAAGTGCTAGGCCTGATTAGACCCATACGCTCTTGCTCATCGAGTTGTTTCTTCAGCTCCTTCAACTCATCAGGGGAGAGCTTGTACGGACGCCGACATGCTGGCTCGGTACCGGGATCGAGTTCAATGATGAATTCAACTTGACGATGCGGAGGCATGCCTGGAAGCTCTTCAGGGAAAACATCTTCATACTCATTGACCACCAGAATCTGAGATATGGCATTAATCTCGCCTTTGTCATTGAGAAAGAATAGCCTGACTGTGTTATCTCGAGAGGCGAAGATAATCATGTCTTTGTCAGGAGGAGTAAGCTTGAATTCCTTATTTGCACAATCAATATTTGCATCATGCTTGGAAAGCCAATCCATCCCAAGAATAAGATCAATGTCGGAGTTACCGAGAATAACCGGAGAAACCAGAAAATTGTAATCACCCATATGAATAGATATATCCGGAGCAAATACACTAGAAGTCATTCGTTTCCCCGGAGAAGTAACTTGCAACTTTTGAGGTAAATTTTTGGTGGCAAAATTGTGCTTCGTTGCAAATGGGTGAGACGTGAAAGAGCATGATGCACCTGAATCAAACAACACTTTTGTAGGAATAGAGTTAACTGGAAGATTACTAAGTATCACATCTGAAGAATTCTCTGTTTGAGCTGCATTCATCACATTCACTCTTGCTTGCTTGGGATTGTGGTTCACAATAGCAGTGCTGACAGGTGGAGGAGGCGGAAGGTGCCTCGGGTTGGGACACTTGTTAGCATAGTGACCCTTCTAAGTGCACTTGTTGCAAACCACTTCTAAGAGAGGACGGTGATAAGGACCACTTGACTTCGAAGCTTGAAAGTGAGTCTTGGACTGATTGCTTGGGTTGGGTGGGTGGGAGAAACCAAGGCCACCAGAGTGTTTGTTCTTGTTGTTGTTGTTTGGAGGGCAGAGCATTGGAGGAGGTGGAAGCCAAAACTTCTGCTGCTTTGCAACCATTTGGGAAGAAGAGTAGGAGTTAACGACATCTCTGATCCTCTTTTTGGAAGCTTCAACCTTGAGTTGGGCTGCCTCTTGCTTAAGAGCCATCTTATAGAATTGACCAACTTCATCCGGCCCGAACAAGGTGAGAGCTAGTTGGAGTTCATCCTTCAGACCACCACGGAACTGATAAATCTTGCTCTTGGCATCCGGGATGTCTTGCTTGGCATAGCGAGCGAGATTCTGGAAACTTGACATTGTATTGATAGACGGACATGGTGCCTTGCTTCGGGTTGCGGAATTGCTCACGCATGCCTTCGGTGACACAAGTTGGAATGTGGTGGGAGCGGAAATCCTTGCAGAAGTCAGTCCACGAGATTTCACGTCCACCTCTGGAATCTTTGTACTGTTGCCACCAATCAGAAGCTTGATCCTTGAGTTGGAAGGCGGCAAACTTGACATAATCCTCAGGTCTCACATTACTGCATTCAAAGTGCTTCTTGATGTCTCCAGTCTTCAGCATCTAGCGGATCCACACAGTAACTAAAAGACTTTGGTTGGATTGCCTGGAATTGGTTGAGGGTTGCAAAGTGAGGTTGATTGAACAGATTGCCTTGGCCTTGGTTCCCATGACCACCTTGATTTGCCTGGCTGGCTTGAATGTTCTGCATCATTTGCATAAGCATCTAGGTGTTCTGGTTGGTCGCTTGCATAATTGCTCTCCAGGCCTCAGACGGAGGAGGAGGGGAAGGAGGACGATCAGGAACTTCTTCACCCTCTGGGTTAGCATTAGGAACCTTCTTAGGAGCCATCGTGAATGAGATGACAACAATTAGCCATTGATTGAAATATATAAGCTGAATCAACGGCTAGAACTTGCAACATAAGTCTCCACAGGACCACTCGAACAAAATGAACGAATGTAATCCACAGTTCAATGGTACAACAATCTTCACGAGAAGCCACTTGGGAGAACAAAAGGTAAATGAAAACAGCAAGGAGCAGATAGAACAAATACAAGATAGAAGCTTCGTTCCACATGTTCGTGCTGAAAGCTCATGGAACGTGTTACAAAAGGGTTTTGCAATCCCCGGATCAGCATAGCCTAGGACCCTTTAAGATGCAACTCCCGATCGGAACAACGTCCATAAAACCACTTCACTCAATGTAGAACCCCGAACTCCATATCATGCATTCGTTGGAAGAATGCCTACGAACTACTAGATGAACCCACCTATTAATTTCCGAAAGTTTACGGTTATGCAATCGGGTGTTGGGGATATAGGGGAAGCACCGCGCAGTCAACTCTAATCCTACATGCAGTTGTATCCATCCTTCAACACATAACCAGTTTTTTCCGGAAACCGTTTACCTCGGACCTTCGAAACGCATCTGCTATACAAGCTATGGCAATACTCCCGAACTACCTCCCCAGTACTGGGTGATGTCGGGGTTATCTTACCACTAACCGCATAGTAGAGTTTTCGATGTCGGCCGTCTTAAGTATTCCAGAACTGCTGTGATAGATTTGTGACGACAACACCTCGGAGCTCAACTCCCCGGGACACTGCCACAACCCCTAAATGACAGGAGGCATCGAGAACAATGTTCTCGTCACAAAGACATCGGAACAATCCAAACAATACTCGCGTGATCCTAAAAAAAGTTAGTGAATTTTTGAGAGTAGAAGAGATAGAACATCGTCAGGAGTCATCACCAGAGTGATAAAGGGATGAGGAGTAAAAGAAATCCTACTCTCCAATATATATAGGACTCAAAACATTTTCATGTGTGTGCCTAGACTCAACCGTCAACGATTTGATCAATCAGTGGGGGCTCCTAGGTCGGAGAAGGCTCTGATTACCAACTTGTAATGCCCAGTATGAGACTATACCTCCTACATGTCGAGGCACGACTTAAAGGCATAATTTCATACTAGAATTATCTCAAGTATGGTATCTTTGCACAACTCATGTAAAAGAGGGATGAAATTGCAAAAGAGTAGTTGGCTTACACTCGCCACGTCACACAATGCATTACATAAACATTCATCATCCAATAACCTCAGAGTCCGAGTACGGATGAAGATCCAAATGAAAGATACCATAATAAATAAAACAACACAAGGTCCCGATCATCCTAGTAAGAGCCCTACTGATCCTCTGGGTAAGACACGTAGTATCGCACACGTTCTTCATCAAACTCCCAATACAACTCCGAACCACCAGCTGTGTAATTCTCAATGGTACCTGCATCTGGTGTTGTGTAGAAACTGTGAGCCACGGAGGACTCAGCAATCCCGTTCTCGGGTAGCAATACTATCAAAGCCTTGGGTGTGGAACAAGCTGAAGAACAAGGTTTGCAACAGCACTAGCACTAGCTTACATGTTCTGAGCGAGAGGAGAAAGTGCCAACGATTGCCAAAGTGATCACGAAGTGATCCTAACTAAGCACGTCAAACATAACCCCACCGTGTTCACTTCCCGAACCCCTTCGGAAAGCGACCGTCACGGTTACTCACGCTGCTAGTGTATTATGAACATAGTGTCAAGTTTTGTACAACCAGATATTAACAAATTCCCATCTGCCACATAACCGCGGGCACGGCTTTCGAAAGATCAAACCCTGCAAGGGTGTCTCAACTTAGCCCATCACAAGCTCACGATCTATGGAGTCGCAACTCCAAGGTGGGAAGACCCGAGTATTCTCAGAATCCCGTACTAAAGATATTCCGACATAGGTAAAACTAATCCAGCAAGACATCCCGGCGTGCCGACACCCTGATAGTAGCTGCACATATCTCGTCTCAGGCCACGACCGGATGGGCGATGCTACAGGTTTTTACGAGCCCTCGGGTTTCCCCAAGGTGGCCCCGCAAGCTCCTCAGTTTGGACCAACACTCATGTGGAGCAATGTCCCGGGTTTTTAATTAAGAAAAAGGGTTTATAAACCCCTATGCAAGTTTTAGTTATTAGGCAAATGTAAAACCAATGTTGGGCCTTGCTGGAAAAGCTTTAGCGCTAAGCGGGTTATCAAGGGGGGCCCATAAACCCCAACCGTGTTAGGGACGAAAAATCAAGGAACATAACACCGGTTTAAACGGTTCCTAGGGTGGCATGAGTGGAACAAAACACCAAGCAAAGGCTTAGCCTTCCACCCATTGCCAAATATATAGGCGATTTAGTTTAACAGATTATATATTGTGATATCCTGACAATAACTTCAACATGAAGCAAGAATCTTCAAATCTTCACCTGCAACTAACAATGCTATAAGAGGGGCTGAGCGATGCTTACGTAGCCAATCAAAGGTTTGCTAGGTTGGGTGGTTAGAGAGTTTCATGGCAACAATAGGAGGCTGACAAACAGACATAGGCATCGAGGCAATAAGCTAAAGAGCGGGACATCTAGCATAGGCAAAGATAGTAGTGGTATCTGGGTAAGGTCATCTTGCACGTTGAATCCTCGGAGGGAACGTAACCTTGCTCCTCACACTCAACCTCGGTAGAAACCTCGTACTCCGTATCGTCACTGGCTCTAACCAAACACAACAATGCAACAACGGAACAAAATCAATCAACATGCAGTGCTCAACCACATGATGCATGAACATGAAGCATGTGAACGTGGAAAGAAATGATGCATGTCCTAGGGGTCACAAGAGTGCAACAACATCATAACCAAACAAGATCATACACAAGCATGAACACAAGCAAAGGAACAACATAACAAGTTCAAGTAGTTGTCCAAACAAGCATGCCACATGTTTTAAAGAAGTTGGTTAACATGGGAAGGGTGCAACTAACATAACAGCAACATGCTAGCACATTTAAATGGGCTGGAATTAAATAACAAAATATCCAGAAACTCCCATATTAATTTATTTGCATTTGGGACAGATCTGAAAACCTTCTGTGATAGAGTTGTGAAACATGCTAAACAGCAGCACCAAAATATTTTACACATTTTTTTACCCCAAATGCATATAAAGTTTGTTAAATTTGGAGTTGTAGATATTTAGTTATGACTTTTACAAGTTTAAGCATATTTAAAACAAGTTTAAATTCAAACAGGATTTTAAATGTTTTTAAACATGGCAGCAAGTGGCATATTCATAATCTACATAAAATTCTAAGCACCTTCCATATATAACTCAAAGTCATCAGAAACATATTTATGCAGATATTAATTAAACAAGAAAAACAGAAAAGAAAAGAAAAACAGAAAAAGAAAATAAACAAAACAGACGCCAGGGTCCAGATCGATCCAGGCACAACTAGCCCACGCCACTGACAGCGGGGCCCGGCGGGGCTAAGCTGGCAACGTGGGTGCGCGCGGGGGCTGGGAAGCCGCTGTGAGGCTGGCAGGTGGGACCTACCTGTCAGCCTCAGGCGAAAATGCAAAAAGGGGCGAAATCCACTGCGCCCGCGAGGAATCGAACCCACGACCGTTCGCTATAACTGATGGAGACAAACCACTGCGCTACTGAACTGAACTCGACAGAGAACGGGTAGCATAACTGAAGAATAGACAGAAGAAGCAGCAAGCAGGGGAAGCACTGGCCCGTCGGAGCTGCTCCGGCGACCAAACAACATGGCGGAGGGGTGCGAGATGCTCCTGGAGGAGTTCCACATCCATCCAGCACGTTAGCAGCACCTACGAAGCACTATAGCACCGGAAGCGAGCAACGACAGCACGGCGGCGACGAAGCGACGGCGAGGCGAAGCAAAGCCCTAGGCGGCACGACGACTGCACTTGAGGCTTCTACGTGGCTGACTGGAGCGAACGAGCAGCATAGCACGACCTAGAGGGGTCGAGACACTCGCCGGCGACGAGGTCCGACGGCGGCGCGATCGGGCACTCGGTGACCTAGAGGCTAGAGGGCACGCAGAAAGGGGAAAATGGCACGGGGAGAGAGAGGAGCTCACCACGAGCATGACGGTGTGCTCGGCTGGCCCAGTCATGGACGGAGTCGACGACGGCGGCTCTCGAACACCTACGGCTGCCGGAGAGGAAGAAGAGGAGGAAGTGCTTGTCGCGGTGGCGATCGGGTCCGCGTAGTCAACATAGAGGAAGGAGTCGACGTCGTGGAGGCAGACGGACAGCGTTGGAGAGGCTGAGGTCGACGCGGGGCTCGCCGGCGACGTGGTCGCGCCCTCAGATGCGCTCGGGCATCGACGGGATCGACGGATCTGGGGGTGCTCGGCTCTCTAGGCGGCGACGAGGGGAAAGGGGAACCCTAGGAGAAGGGAGAGGATGAGCTGCGGGTTTAAAAAGGGGGCGGAGACGGCCTCGACGTCCATGAACTTACAGTGCGACGGTGAGCGCGGGCGTGCTCTGTTTTGGCTGACGGAGGAAGACGGCGATGCGGCCTGTGCCACAGACAGGTGGGACCGCGGGGGAAAAAGACCACAGCGCGACGGCGCGGCTGTTGGTTGGGCCTGCGAGTGGAGTTGGGCTGCGCTGCAAGGGAAAAAGAAGAGATGGGCCTGGGGGAGAGAGAGACGGAAGAGGAGGCCCAGGTGCACTGCGCTGGCTGCTGCTTTCTCCTTTTCCTTTATTTCTTCAGGCAGAAAGAAAAAGAAAAACACAAAAATAAATAAGAAGAGTTAGGGGAAAATAAAAATATTCCCAAGCTCAGAGATTCATGCCCTATTTAAATAAATTGACTTGGACATTTTTAGAGGCAGAAAAATAAAAGGAGTTTGAATATGGCTCAAACTCTTGATATTTTAAAACCCAACCAAATCATATTCAAAAGTGCAGACATTTGGTGAAGAGGTTGTTCACATGGTGCAAGATTCATAGGAGAAGAAAGAACCATTATGGCACTTGGCTAGGTGGCTTGCATAATAGAGCAAAGAAAAGGCCAGAAAAGAAAAGAAAGAAGAAGAAGAAGAAGAAGAAGAAGAAGAAGAAGAAGAAGAAGAAGAAGAAGAAGAAGAAGAAGAAAAAGAAGAAGAAGAGGGAGAAGGGGTAGGGTTAGCTAGGCATAGCTAAACCTCACACACAACAACATCACAAGTCCTCACTCTCACTCAACAATAAAGTAAACTATTATGCCATGATGATATGATGATGAGCAATGCAATGATGCAAAAATAATAAAAGATATGGCAATGCAAATAAATAAAAGACAAGAACCCCCAAGGATAATGACAAGGATCAAAAGAGGAAGCTTTATTGCCATTATTGGAAAGTGTAACATATGGGGCATTACAAACTCTCCTACACTACAAAAAGATCTCGCCCGAGATCTAGGACTCGAAGAAGGAAGGATATTTGGAATGAAGGTGATCTTCTCGTTCCCATGTAGCTTCTCGGTCAGTATGGTGTGACCACTTTACTTTCAAGAACTTGATTGACTTGTTGCGGGTTTTGCGCTCAGTTTCCTCAAGAATAGCAACAAGGTGCCCACGATAAGTAAAGAGTTGAAGATCAATCACCTCAAACAGAATGGTGCGTTCAGGTGTCTTTAAGCACTTGCGGAGTTGAGACACGTGAAACACATCATGAACATTTGCAAAGTAGGAGGGAAGTTCCAGTTGATAGGCTAGATTGCCTCTTTTGCCAAGAATCTTGAAAGGGCCCACATATCTAGGAGCAAGCTTTCCTTTGATACCAAATCTTTGGGTTCCTTTCATAGGAGAAACACGGAGATAGACATGATCTCCAATGTCAAAAGCCAAATCACGAGGCTTGCCGTCATAGTAAATCTTTTGACGCGATTGAGCGGCTTTGAGATTCTCATGTATGACTTTGCACATTTCTTCGGCTTCTGAGATCAAATCATTGCCAAGAAGTTGACGTTCACCAGTCTCGAACCAGTTGAGAGGGGTACGTCACTTTCTGCCATAGAGGATTTCAAAAGGAGATTTACCGCCACTTGCTTGGAAGCTGTTGTTGTAAGAGAACTCGGAAAACGGGAGACAATCTTCCCACTTCATGCCAAAAGAGATGACACAAGCTCTCAGCATGTCTTCAAGGATCTAGTTCACTCTTTTGACTTGACCACTAGTCTGAGGGTGAAACGCAGTGCTGAAACGAATCTTAGTGCCCATGGCTGACTGAAAGGAGTCCCGGCACTTGGATGTGAACAAACTTCCATGGTTTGAGGAGATGACTTGAGGAATGCCATGCAACGAAACAATTCTGGAAGTGTACAACTCTGCCAGCTGAGCTGCGTTGATAGATTCTTTGACGGGAAGGAAGTGAGCTACTTTGGTTAGCTTGTCAATCACTACAAAGATAGCATCATTCCCCTTCTTGGACTTAGGAAACCCAGTGACGAAATCCATTTCAATGTGGTCGAATTTCCACTCGGGAATAGGAAGAGGTTGGAGGAGACCGGCTGGACGTTGATGCTCTGCCTTCACTCTTCTACAGACATCACATTCATTCACGAATTGGGCAATCTCCCTTTTCATGCGAGTCCACCAGTAAGATTGCTTGAGGTCTTGGTACATCTTGGAACTTCCCGGGTGAATCGAGAGTAGGGAGTCATGTGCTTCGTTCATTATGAGCTTTCTGAGATCACCCTTGGGAACCACAATTCTATCCTCAAAGAACAAGGTGTCTTTCTCATCAACACGATAGCACTTGTATTTCGGAGTACCCTTAGCAATACCATGTTTCACTATTTTCACCATAGCATCACTTAGTTGGGCCTCACGGATCTGATCTTCCAAGGTAGGAGCAACTTGAAGGTTTGCAAGAAAGCCTTGCGGAACAACTCGGAGCTTGAGCTTCCTGATTGACTCACAAAGTTCAGGCTGAAACGGTTTGAGAAGGAGACTGTTGCAATATTCCTTTCTGCTCAAGGAATCTGCAATGACATTGGCCTTGCCAGGTGTGTACTCAATGCTTGGATCATACTCTTGGATCATCTCAACCCAACGAGTCTGGAAAAGGTTCAGGTTTGGCTGTGTGAATATGTACTTCAAGCTCTTGTGATCGGTGAAGATGTCCACTTTTCTGCCCAATAGCAGGTGTCTCCAGGTGATCAAGGCATGTACAACTACTGCTAGCTCGAAATCATGTGTGGGTTATTTCTTCTCATTTGGTTTAAATTGACGAGAAGTGTATGCCACAATCTTCTTGTCTTGCATGAGAACACCACCAAGTCCTTGTAAAGAAGCATCACAAAAGACTTCATAGGGCTTGGACTCATCCGGAGGAGTAAGAACTGGAGAAGAAATGAGATTCTCTTTGAGTGTTTTGAATGCCACATCACAATCAGGAGTCCAGGAGTACTTGACATTCTTCTGCAACAGGTTGGAAAGAGGCTTGGCAATCTTGGAGAAGTTCTTAACGAACCTACTGCAATAGCTAGCGAGACCAAGGAAGCTTCGAAGTTGCTTGACATTCTACGAGGGTTCCCAGTTGACAATAGCTTCAACTTTCTCGGGGTTGACAGAAATACCCTCAGCAGAGATGATATGGCCAAGATATAAGACCTTATCCAGCCAGAATACACATTTGGAGAACTTCGCGTAGAACTTGTGTTCACGGAGCCTGTCCAGAACTAAACGGAGGTGCTTGGCATGGTCTTCTTCATTCTTGGAGAATACCAAGATGTCATCCAGATAGACGAGAACAAATTCATTGGTGTAGGGGTTGAATATGAAGTGCATCATCCTCGAGAAAGTGGGTGGAGCATTAGCGAGGCCAAAAGACATGACCGTGTATTCATAAGAGCCAAAACTCGTTCTGAATGCGCTCTTGGGAATATCTTCTTCATGGATACGGATCTGGTGATAACCCATCCGGAGATCGAGCTTTGCGAACACCATTGCTCCTTTGAGCTGCTCGAACAATTCATTGATATTGGGAGCGGATACTTGTTCTTTATTGTTGTCTTGTTCAATGGACGGTAATCAACGCAAAGGCGTTCCGTGCCATCCTTCTTCTTGACAAATAAAATACCACAGCCCCAAGGAGAAGTGCTAAGCCTGATTAGACCCATACGCTCTTGCTCATCGAGTTGTTTCTTCAGCTCCTTCGACTCATCAGGGGAGAGCTTGTACGGACGCCGACATGCTGGCTCAGTACCGGGCTCGAGTTCAATGACGAATTCAACTTGACGATGCAGAGGCATGCATGGAAGCTCTTCAGGGAAAACATCTTCATACTCATTGACCACCAGAATCTGACAGATGGCATTAATCTCGCACTTGTCATTGAGAGAGAATAGCCTGATTGTGTTATCTCGAGAGGCAGAGATAATCACGTCTTCGTTAGGATGAGTAAGCTTGACTTCCTTATTTGCACAATCAATGTTTGCATCATGCTTGGAAAGCCAATCCATCCCAAGAATAAGATCAATGTCGGAGTTATCGAGAATAACCGGAGAAACCAGAAAACTGTAATCACCCATATGAATAGATATATCCAGAGCAAATACACTAGAAGTCATTCGTTTCTCCGGAGAAGTAATTTGTAAATTTTAAGGTAAATTTTTGGTGGCAAATTGTGCTTCGTTGCAAATGGGTGAGACATGAAAGAGCATGATGCACCTGAATCAAACAACACTTTTGCAGGAATAGAGTAAACTAGAAGATTACCAAGTATCACATCTGAAGAATTCTCTGCTTGAGCTGCATTCATCAGATTCACTCTTGCTTGCTTGGGACTATGCTTGACAATAGCAGTGCTGACAGGTGGAGGAGGCGGAAGGCGCCTTGGGTTGGGACACTTGTTAGCATAGTGACCCTTCTGAGTGCACTTGTTGCAAACCACTTCTGAGAGAGGACGGTGATAAGGACCACTTGACTTCGAAGCTTGAAACTGAGTCTTGGACTGATTGCTTGGGTTGGGTGGGTGGGAGAAACCACGGCCACCAGAGTGCTTTTTGTTGTTGTTAGGAGGGTGGAGCACTGGAGGAGGTGGAAGCCAAAACTTCTGCTGCTTTGCAACCACTTGGGAAGAAGAGGAGGAGTTAACGGCATCTGTGATCCTCTTTTTGGAAGCTTCAACCTTGAGCTGGGCTGCCTCTTGCTTAAGAGCCATGTTATAGAATTGATCAAATTCATCCGGCTCGAACAAGGTGAGAGCTAGTTGGAGTTCATCCTTCAGACCACCACGGAACTGATAAATCTTGCTCTTGGCATCTGGGATGTCTTGCTTGGCCTAGCGAGCGAGATTCTGGAAACTTGACATTCTATTGATAGACGGACATGGTGCCTTGCTTCAGGTTGCGGAATTGCTCACGCATGCCTTCGGTGACACTAGTTGGAACGTGGTGAGAGCGGAAATCCTTGCAGAAGTCAGTCCACGAGATTTCACGTCCACCTCTGAAATCTTTGTACTGTTCCCACCAATCAGAAGCTTGATCCTTGAGTTGGAAGGCGACAAACTTGACATAATCCTCAGGTCTCACGTTACTGCATTCAAAGTGCTTCTTGATGTCTATTATCCAGTCTTCAGCATCTAGCGGATCCACACAGTAACTGAAAGACTTCGGTTGGTTTGCCAGGAATTGGTTGAGCGTTGCAAAGTGAGGTTGATTGAACAGATTGCCTTGGCCTTGGTTCCCATGACCACCTTGATTTGCCTGGCTGGCTTGAATGTTCTGCATCATTTGCATAAGCATCTGGGTGTTCTGGTTGGTCGCTTGCATAATTGCTCTCCAGGTCTCAGACGGAGGAGGAGGGGAAGGAGGACAGTCAGGAACTTCTTCACGCTGTGGGTTAGGATGGGGAACCTTCTTAGGAGCCATCCTGAATGAGATGACAACTATTAGCCATTGATTGAAATATATAAGATGAACCAACGGCTAGAACTTGCAACATAAGTCCTCACAAGACCATTCGAACAAAATGAACGTATGTAATCCACAGTTCAATGGTAGAAAAATCTTCACGAGAAGCCACTTGGGAGAACAAAAGGTAAATAAAAACAACAAGGAGCAGATAGAACAAATACAAGATAGAAGCTTTGTTCCACATGTTCGTGCTGAAAGCTCATGGAACGTGTTACAAAAGGGTTTTGCAATCCCCGGATCAGCATAGCCAAGGACCCTTTAAGATGCAACTCCCGATCGGAACAACGTCCATAAAACCACATCACTAAATGTAGAACCCTGAACTCCATATCATGCATTCGTTGGAAGAATGCCTACGAACTACTAGATGAACCCACCTAGTAATTTCCGAAAGTTTCCGGTTATGCAATCGGGTGTTGGGGATACAGGGGAAGCACCGCGCAGTCAACTCTAATCCTACATGCAGCTGTATCCATCCTTCAACACGTAACCAGTTATTTCAGGAAACCGTTTACCTCGGACCTTCGAAACGCATCTGCTATAC
The DNA here is from genome assembly GCA_902687465.1 of Secale cereale. Classification (NCBI taxonomy): domain Eukaryota; kingdom Viridiplantae; phylum Streptophyta; class Magnoliopsida; order Poales; family Poaceae; genus Secale; species Secale cereale. The sequence continues at coordinate 512,051,305 of LR738710.1, forward strand.
AAGCTATGGCAATACTCCCGAACTACCTCCCCAGTACTGGGTGATGTCGGGGTTATCTTACCACTAACCGCATAGAAGAGTTTTCGATGTCGGCCGTCTTAAGTATTCCAGAACTGTTGTGATAGATTTGTGACGACAACACCTCGGAGCTCAACTCCCTGGGACACTGCCACAACCCCTAAATGACAGGAGGCATCGAGAACAATGTTCTCGTCACAAAGACATCGAAACAATCCAAACAATACTCGCGTGATCCTAAAAAACATTTTAGTGAATTTTTGAGAGTAGAAGAGATAGAACATCGTCAGGAGTCCTCACCAGAGTGATAACGGGATGAGGATTAAAAGAAATCCTACTCTCCGATATATATATAGGACTCAAAACATTTTCATGTGTGTGCCTAGACTCAACCGTCAACGATTCGATCAATCAGTGGGGGCTCCTAGGTCGGAGAAGGCTCTGATTACCAACTTGTAATGCCCAGTATGAGACTATACCTCCTACGTGTCGAGGCACGACTTAAAGGCATAATTTCATACTAGAATGATCTCAAGTATGGTATCTTTGCACAACTCATGTAAAAGAGGGATGAAATTGCAAAAGAGTAGTTGGCTTACACTCGCCACGTCACACAATGCATTACATAAACATTCATCATCCAATAACATCAGAGTCCGACTACGGATGAAGATCCAAATGAAAGATACCATAATAAACAAAACAACACAAGGTCCCGATCATCCTAGTAAGAGCCCTATTGATCCTCTGGGTAAGACATGTAGTATCGCCCACGTTCGTCGTCAAACTCCCAATACAACTCCGAACCACCAGCTGTGTAGTTCTCAACGGTACCTGCATCTGGTGTTGTGTAGAAACTGTGATCCACGGAGGACTCAGCAATCCCGTTCCCAGGTAGCAATACTATCAAAGCCTTGGGTGTGGAACAAGGCTGAAGAACAAGGTTTGCAGCAGCACTAGCACTACCTTACGTGTTTAGAGCGAGAGGAGAAAGTGCCAACGATTGCCAAAGTGATCACGAAGTGATCCTAACTAAGCACGTCAAACATAACCCCACCGTGTTCACTTCCCGAACCCCTTCGGAAAGAGACCGTCATGGTTACTCACGCTGGTAGTGTATTATGAACAAAGTGTCAAGTTTTCTACAACCAGATATTAACAAATTCCCATCTGCCACATAACCGCGGGCACGGCTTTCGAAATATTAAACCCTGCAGGGGTGTCCCAACTTATCCCATCACAAGCTCATGATCTGCGGAGTCGCAACTCCAAGGTGGGAAGACCCAAGTATTCTCGGAATCCCGTGCTCAAGATAATCCGACATAGGTAAAACTAATCAAGCAAGACCTCCCGGCATGCCGACACCCTGATAGTAGCCGCGAGTATCTCGTCTCATGCCACGACCGGATGGGCGATGCTACAGGTTTTTACCAGCCCTCGGGTTTCCCCTAGGTGCTCCCGCAGGCTCCCCAGTTTGGACCAACGCTCATCTGGAGCACTGGCCCAGGTTTTTAATTAAGAAAAGGGTTTATAACTCCCAATGCAAGTTTTAGTTATTAGGCAAATATAAAACCAATGTTGGGCCTTGCTGGAAAATCTTTAGCGCTAAGTGGGTTATCAAGGGGGGCCCATAAACCCCAACCGTGTTAGGGACGCAAAATCAAGGAACATAACACCGGTTTAAACGATTCCTAGGGTGGCATGAGTGGAAGAAAACACCAAGCAAAGGCTTAGCCTTCCACCCATTGCCAAATATATAGGTGATTTAGTTTAACAGATTATATATTGTGATATCCCAACAATAACTTCAACATGAAGCAAGAATCTTCAAATCTTCACCTGCAACTAACAATGCTGTAAGAGGGGCTGAGCGATGCTTACGTAGCCAATCAAAGGTTTGCTAGGTTGGGTGGTTAGAGAGTTTCATGGCAACAATAGGAGGCTGACAAACATACATAGGCATCGAGGCAATAAGCTAAAGAGCGGGACATCTAGCATAGGCAAAGATAGTAGTGGTATCTGGGTAAGGTCATCTTGCATGTTGAATCCTCGGAGGGAACGTAACCTTGCTCCTCACACTCAACCTCGGTAGAAACCTCGTACTCCGTATCGTCACCAGGCTCTAACCAAACACAACAATGCAACAACGGAACAAAATCAATCAACATGCAGTGCTCAACCACATGATGCATGAACATGAAGCATGTGAACATGGAAAGAAGTGATGCATGGCCTAGTGGTCACAAGAGTGCAACAACATCATAACCAAACAAGATCATACACAAGCATGAAACAAGCAAAGGAACAACATAACAAGTTCAAGTAGTTGTCCAAACAAGCATGCCACATGTTTTAAAGAAGTTGGTTAACATGGCAAGGGTGCAACTAACATAACAGCAACTTGCTAGCACATTTAAATGGGCTGGAATTAAATAACACAATACCCAGAAACTCCCATATTAATTTATTTCCATTTGGGACAGATCTGAAAAACTTCTGTGATAGAGTTGTCAAACATGCTAAACAACAGCACCAAAATATTCTACACATTTTTCTACCCCAAATGCATATAAAGTTTGTTAAATTTGGAGTTGTAGATATTTAGTTATGACTTTTACAAGTTTAAGCATATTTAAAACAAGTTTAAATTCAAACAGAATTTTAAATGTTTTTAAACATGGCAGCAAGTGGCATATTCATAATCTACATAAAATTCTAAGTACCTTCCATATATAACTCAAAGTCATCAGAAACATATTTATGCAGATATTAATTAAACAAGAAAAATAGAAAAGAAAAGAAAAACAGAAAAAGAAAATAAACAAAACACACGCCAGGGTCTAGATCGACCCAGGCACAACTAGCCCACGCCACTGACAGCGGGGGCCCGGCGGGGCTGAGCTGGCAACGTGGGTGCGCGCGGGAGCTGGGAAGCCGCTGTGAGGCTGGCAGGTGGGACCTACCTGTCAGCCTTAGGCGAAAATGCAAAAAGGGGCGAAATCCACTGCGCCCGCGAGGAATCGAACCCACGACCGCTCGCTATAACTGACGGAGACAAACCACTGCGCTACTGAACTGAACTCGACAGAGAACGGGAAGCATAACTGAAGAATATACAGAAGAAGCAGCAAACAAGGGAAGCACTGGCCCATCGGAGCTGCTCCGGCGACCAAACAACACGGCAGAGGGGTGCGAGACGCTCCTAGAGGAGTTCCGCATCCATCCAGCATGTTAGCAGCACCTACGGAGCACTACAGCACCGGTGGCGAGCAACGACAGCACGACGGCGACGGAGCGACGGTGAGGCGAAGCAAAGCCCTAGGCAGCACGACGACTGCACATAAGGCTTCTACGCGACTCACTGGAGCGAACGGGCAGCATAGCACGACCTAGAAGGGTCGGAGCAGACGCCGGCGACGAGGTCCGACGGTGACGCGATCGGGTGCTTGGTGACCTAGGGGCTAGAGGGCACGTAGAAAGGGGAAAAGGGCTCGGGGAGAGAGAGGAGCTCACCACGAGCACGACGGTGTGCTCGGCTGGCCCAGTCATGGACGGAGTCGACGACGGCGGCTCTCGAACACCTACGGCTGTCGGAGAGGAAGAAGAGGAGGAAGCGCTCGTCGTGGAGGCGATCGGGTCCGCGTAGTCGACGTAGAGGAATGAGTCGACGTCGTGCAGGCAGACGAACAGCGTTGGCGAGGCTGAGGTCGACGCGGGGCTCGCCGGCGACGTGGTCGCACCCTCAAATGCGCTCGGGCATCGATGGGACCGACGGATCTAGGGGGTGCTCGGCTCTCTAGGCGGCGACGAGGGGAAAGGGGAACCCTAGGAGAAGGGAGAGGACGAGCTGCGGGTTTAAAAAGGGGGCGGCGACGGCCTCGACGTCCCTGAACTCACGGCGCGACGGTGAGCGCGCGCGTGCTCTGTTTTGGCTGACGGAGGAAGACGGCGACGCAGCCTGTGCCACAGACAGGTGGCACCGTGGGGGGAAAAGGCCACGGTGCGACGGCGCGGCTGTTGGCTGGGCCTGCGGGTGGAGTTGGGCTGCGCTCCGAGGGAAAAAGAAGAGATAGGCCTGGGGGAGAGAGAGAAGGAGGAGGAGGCCCAGGTGCACTGCGCTGGCTGCTGCTTTCTCCTTTTCCTTTATTTCTTCAGGCAGAAAGAAAAAGAAAAGCACAGAAATAAATAAGAAGAGTTAGGGGAAAAGAAAAATATTCCCAAGCTGAGTGATTCATGCCCTATTTAAATAAATTGACTTGGACATTTTTAGAGGCAGAAAAATAAAAGGAGTTTGAATATGGCTCAAACTCTTGATATTTTAAAGCCCAACCAATCATATTCAAAAGGGTTGACGTTTGGTGGAGAGGTTGTTCCCATGGTGCAAGATTCATAGGAGAAGAAAGAACCATTAAGGCACTTGGCTAGGTGGATTGCATAATAGAGCAAAGAAAAGGCCAGAAAAGAAAAGAAAGAAGAAGAAGAAGAAGAAGAAGAAGAAGAAGAAGAAGAAGAAGAAGAAGAAGAAGAAGAAGAAGAAGAAGAGGGAGAAGGGGTAGGGTTAGCTAGGCATAGCTAAACCTCACACACAACAACATCACAAGTCCTCACTCTCACTCAACAATAAAATAAACTAGTATGCCGTGATAATATGATGATGAGCAATGCAATGATGCAAAAATAATAAAAGATATGGCAATGCAAATAAATAAAAGACAAGAACCCCCAAGGATAATGACAAGGATCAAAAGAGGAAGCTTTATTGCCATTATTGGAAAGTGTTACATATGGGGCACTACAAACTCTCCTACACTACAAAAAGATCTTGTCCCGGGATCTAGGACTCGAAGAAGGAAGGATACTCGGAACGAAGGTGATCTTCTCGTTCCCATATAGCTTCTCGGTCGGTATGGTGTGACCACTTTACTTTCAAGAACTTGATTGAATAGTTGCGGGTTTTGCGCTTAGTTTCCTCAAGAATAGCAACAGGGTGCTCACGATAAGACAAGTCTTGTCGAAGATCAATCTCCTCGAACGGAATGGTGCGTTCAGGTGTCTTGAAGAACTTGAGGAGTTGAGACACGTGAAACACATCATGAACATTTGCAAAGTTGGAGGGAAGTTCCAGTTGATAGGCTAGATCGCCTCTTTTGCCAAGAATCTTGAAAGGGCCCACGTATCTAGGAGCAAGCTTTCCTTTGACACCGAATCTTTGGGTTCCTTTCATAGGAGAAACACGGAGATAGATATGATCTCCAATGTCGAAAGCCAAATCACGATGATTGTCGTCATAGTAAATCATTTGACGCGATTGAGCGGCTTTGAGATTCTCACGTATGACTTTGCACATTTCTTCGGCTTCTGAGATCAAATCACTGCCAAGAAGTTGACGTTCACCAGTCTCGGACCAGTTGAGAGGGGTACGACACTTTTCGCCATGGAGGTTTTCAAAAGGAGCTTTGCCGCCACTTGCTTGGAAGCTGTTGTTGTAAGAGAACTCGGCAAACGGGAGACAATCTTCCCACTTCATGCCAAAAGAGATGACACAAGCTCTCAGCATGTCCACGAGGATTTGGTTCACTCTTTCGACTTGACCACTAGTCTGAGGGTGAAACGCAGTGCTGAAATGAATCTTAGTGCCCATGGCTGACTGAAAGGAGTCCCAGAACTTGGATGTGAACAAACTTCCATGGTCTGAGGAGATGACTTGAGGAATGCCATGCAACGAAACAATTCTGGAAGTGTACAACTCTGCCAGCTGAGCTGCGTTGATGGATTCTTTGACGGGAAGGAAGTGAGCTACTTTGTTTAGCTTGTCAATCACTACAAAGATAGCATCATTCCCCTTCTTGGACTTAGGAAACCCAGTGACGAAATCCATTTCAATGTGGTCGAATTTCCACTCGGAATAGGTAGAGGTTGGAGGAGACCGGCTGGATGTTGATGCTCTGCCTTCACTCTTCTGCAGACATCACATTCATTCACGAATTGGGCAATCTCCCTTTTCATGCGAGTCCACCAGTAAGATTGCTTGAGGTCTTGGTACATCTTGGAACTTTCGGGGTGAATCGAGAGTAGGGAGTCATGTGCTTCGTTCATTATGAGCTTTCTGAGATCACCCTTGGGAACCACAATTCTGTCCTCAAAGAACAAGGTGTCTTTCTCATCAACACGATAGCACTTGTATTTGGGAGTACCCTTGGCAATACCATGTTTCACTTTCTTCACCATAGCATCACTTAGTTGAGCCTCACGGATCTGATCTTCCAAGGTAGGAGCAACTTGAAGGTTTGCAAGAAAGCCTTGCGGAACAACTTGGAGGTTGAGCTTCCTGAATGACTCACAAAGTTCAGGCTGAAACGGTTTGAGAAGGAGACTGTTGCAATATGACTTTCTGCTCATGGCTTCTGCAATGACATTGGCCTTGCCAGGTGTGTACTCAATGTTTGGATCATACTCTTGGATCATCTCAATCCAACGAGTCTGGCGAAGGTTCAGGTTTGGCTTTGTGAATATGTACTTCAAGCTCTTGTGATCGGTGAAGATGTCCACTTTTCTGCCCAATAGCGGGTCTCTCCACGTGATCAAGTCATGTACAACTGCTGCTAGCTCGAAATCATGTGTGGGGTAATCCTTCTCATTTGGTTTCAATTGACGAGAAGTGTATGCCACAATCTTCTTGTCTTGCATGAGAACACCACCAAGTACTTGTAAAGAAGCATCACAAAAGACTTCATAGGGCTTGGAATCATCCGGATGAGTAAGAACCGGAGCAGAAATGAGCTTCTCTTTGAGTGTTTTGAATGCCACATCACAATTAGGAGTCCAGGAGTACTTGACATTCTTCTGCAACAGGTTGGAAAGAGGCTTGGCAATCTTGGAGAAGTTCTCAACGAACCTTCTGCAATAGCTAGCGAGACAAAGGAAGCTTCGGAGTTGCTTGACATTCTGCGGGGGTTCCCAGTTGACAATAGCTTCAACTTTCTCGGGGTTGATAGAAATACCCTCAGCAGAGATGATATGGCCAAGATATAAGACCTTATCCAGCCAGAATTCAAATTTGGAGAACTTCGCGTAGAACTTGTGTTCACGGAGCCTGTCCAGAACCAAACGGAGGCTCTTGGCATGGTCTTCTTCATTCTTGGAGAATACCAAGATGTCATCCAGATAGACAAGAACAAATTCATTGGTGTAGGGGTTGAATATGAAGTGCATCATCCTCGAGAAAGTGGGTGGAGCATTAGCGAGGCCAAAAGACATGACCGTGTATTCATAAGAGCCAAAACTCGTTCTGAATGCGCTCTTGGGAATATCTTCTTCACGGATACGGATCTGGTGATAACCCATCCGGAGATCGAGCTTTGCGAACACCATTGCTCCTTTGAGCTGCTCGAACAATTCATTGATATTGGGGAGCAGATACTTGTTCTTTATTGTCTTCTTGTTCAATGGACAGTAATCAACGCAAAGGCGTTCCGTGCCATCCTTCTTCTTGACAAATAAAATACCACAGCCCCAAGGAGAAGTGCTAGGCCTGATTAGACCCATACGCTCTTGCTCATCGAGTTGTTTCTTCAGCTCCTTCAACTAATCAGGGGAGAGCTTGTACGGACGCCGACATGCTGGCTCGGTACCGGGCTCGAGTTCAATGACGTATTCAACTTGACAATGCGGAGGCATGCATGGAAGCTCTCTGGGAAAACATCTTCATACTCATTGACCACCAGAATCTGACAGATGGCATTAATCTCGCCCTTGTCATTGAGAGAGAATAGCCTGATTGTGTTATCTCGAGAGGCAAAGATAATCACGTCTTCGTCAAGATGAGTAAACTTGACTTCCTTATTTGCACAATCAATGTTTGCATCATGCTTGGAAAGCAATCCATCCCAATAATAAGATCAATGTCGGAGTTACCGAGAATAACCGGAGAAACCAGAAAACTGTAATCACCCATATGAATAGATATATCCGGAGCAAATACACTAGAAGTCATTCGTTTCCCCGGAGAAGTAACTTGCAACTTTTGAGGTAAATTTTTAATGGAAAAATTGTGCTTCGTTGCAAATGGGTGAGACATGAAAGAGCATGATGCACCTGAATCAAACAACACTTTTGCAGGAACAGAGTTAACTAGAAGATTACCAAGTATCACATCTGAAGAATTCTCTGCTTGAGCTGCATTCATCAGATTCACTCTTGCTTGCTTGGGATTGTGCTTGACAATAGCAGTGCTGACAGGTGGAGGAGGCAGAAGGCGCCTCGGGTTGGGACACTTGTTAGCATAGTGACCCTTCTGAGTGCACTTGTTGCAAACCACTTCTGAGATAGGACGGTGATAAGGACCACTTGACTTCGAAGCTTGAAAGTGAGTGTTGGACTGATTGCTTGAGTTGGGTGGGTGGGAGAAACCACGGCTACCACAGTGCTTGTTGTTGTTGTTTGGAGGGCGGAGCACTGGAGGAGGTGGAAGCCAAAACTTATGCTGCTTTGCAACCACTTGGGAAGAAGAGGAGGAGTTAACGGCATCTCTGATCCTCTTTTTGGAAGCTTCAACCTTGAGCTGGGCTGCCTCTTGCTTAAGAGCCATGTTATAGAATTGATCAAATTCATCCGGCTCAAACAAGGTGAGAGCTAGTTGGAGTTTATCCTTCAGACCACCGCGGAAATGATAAATCTTGCTCTTGGCATCCGGGATGTCTTGCTTGTCCTAGCGAGCAAGATTCTGGAAACTTGACATTGTATTGATAGACGGACATGGTGCCTTGCTTCAGGTTGCGGAATTGCTCACGCATGCCTTCGGTGACACTAGTTGGAATGTGGTGAGAGCGGAAATCCTTGCAGAAGTCAGTCCACGAGATTTCACGTCCACCTCTGGAATCTTTGTACTGTTCCCACCAATCAGAAGCTTGATCCTTGAGTTGAAAGGCGGCAAACTTGACATAATCCTCAGGTCTCACGTTACTGCATTCAAAGTGCTTCTTGATGTCTATTATCCAGTCTTCAGCATCTAGCGGATCCACACAGTAACTGAAAGAGTTCGGTTGGTTTGCCAGGAATTGGTTGAGCGTTGCAAAGTGAGGTTGATTGAACAGATTGCCTTGGCCTTGGTTCCGATGACCACCTTGATTTGCCTGGCTGGCTTGAATGTTCTGCATCATTTGCATAAGCATCTGGGTGTTCTGGTTGGTCGCTTGCATAATTGCTCTCCAGGCCTCAGACGGAGGAGGAGGGGAAGGAGGACGGTCAGGAACTTCTTCACGCTGTGGGTTAGCATTGGGAACCTTCTTAGGAGCCATCCTGAATGAGATGACAACTATTAGCCATTGATTGAAATATATAAGATGAATCAACGGCTAGAACTTGCAACATAAGTCTTCACAAGACCATTTGAACAAAATGAACGAATGTAATCCACAGTTCAATGGTATAACAATCTTCACGAGAAGCCACTTGGGAGAACAAAAGGTAAATAAAAACAACAAGGAGCAGATAGAACAAATACAAGATAGAAGCTTCATTCCACATGTTCGTGCTAAAAGCTCATGGAACGTGTTACAAAAGGGTTTTGCAATCCCCGGATCAGCATAGCCAATGACCCTTTAAGATGCAACTCCCGATCGGAACAACGTCCATAAAACCACTTCACTCAATGTACAACCCCGAACTCCATATCATGCATTCATTGGTAGAATGCCTACGAACTACTAGATGAACCCACCTATTAATTTCTGAAAGTTTTCGGTTATGCAATCGGGTGTTGGGGATACAGGGGAACCACCGTGCAGTCAATTCTAATCCTACATGCAGCTGTATCCATCCTTCAACACATAACCAGTTATTTCCAGAAACCGTTTACCTAGGACCTTCGAAACGCATCTGCTATACAAGCTATGGCAATACTCCCGAACTACCTCCCCAGTACTGGGTGATGTTGGGGTTATCTTACCACTAACCGCATAGAAAAGTTTTCGATGTCGGCCGTCTTAAGTATTCCAGAACAGCTGCGATAGATTTGTGTCGACAACACCTCGGAGCTCAACTCCCCGGGACACTGCCACAACCCCTAAATGACAGGAGGCATCAAGAACAATGTTCTCGTCCCAAAGACATCGGAACAATCCAAACAATACTCGCGTGATCCTAAAAAAAATTAGAGAATTTTTTAGAGTAAAAGAGATAGAACATCGTCAGGAGTCCTCACCAGAGTGATAAAGGGATGACGAGTAAAAGACATCCTACTCTCTGGTATATATATATAGGACTCAAAACATTTTCATGTGTGTGCCTAGACGCAACCGTCAACGATTCGATCAATCAGTGGGGGCTCCTAGGTCGGAGAAGGCTCTGATTACCAACTTGTAATGCCCAGTATGAGACTATACCTCCTATGTGTCGAGGCACGACTTAAAGGCATAATCTCCTACAAGAATGATCTCAAGTACGGTATCTTTGCACAACTCATGTAAAAGAGGGATGAAATTGCAAAAGAGTAGTTGGCTTACACTCGCCACGTCACACAATGCATTACATAAACATTCATCATCCAATAACATCAGAGTCTGACTACGGACGAAGATCCAAATGAAAGATACCATAAATAAAACAACACAAGGTCCCGATCATCCTAGTAAGAGTCCTACTGATCCTTTGGGAAAGACACGTAGTATCTCCCACATTCTTCATCAAACTCCCAAAACAACTCCGAACCACCAGCTGTGTAGTTCTCAACGGTACCTGCATCTGGTGTTGTGTAGAAACTATGAGCCATGGAGGACTCAACAATCCCGTTCCCGGGTAGCAATACAATCAAAGCCTTGGGTGTGGAACAAGGCTGAAGAAAAAGGTTTGCAGCAGCACTAGCACTAGCTAACGTGTTTAGAGCGAGAGGAGAAAGTGCCAACAATCGCCAAAGTGATCACGAAGTGATCCTAACTAAGCACGTCAAACATTACCCCATCGTGTTCACTTCCCGAACCCCTTCGGAAAGCAATCGTCACGGTTACTCACGCTAGTAGTGTATTATGAACATAGTGTAAAATTTTCTACAACCGGATATTAACAAATTCCCATCTGCCACATAACCGCAAGCACGGCTTTCGAAAGATGAAACCCTGCAGGGGTGTCCCAACTTAGCCCATCACAAGCTCACGATATGCGGAGTCGCAACTCCAAGGTGGGAAGACCCGAGTATTCTCGGAATCCCGTGCTCAAGATATTCCGACATAGGTAAAACTAATCCAGCAAGACCTCCCGGCGTGCCGACACCTTGATAGTAGCCGCGCGTATCTCATCTCAGGCCACGACCGGATGGGCGATGCTACAGGTTTTTACTAGCCCTTGGGTTTCCCCAAGGTGGCCCCGCAGGCTCTCCAGTTTGGACCAACACTCATGTGGAGCACTGGCCTGGGTTATTAATTAAGAAAAAGGGTTCATAACACCCTATGCAAGTTTTAGTTATTAGGCAAAAGTAAAACCAATGTTGGGCCTTGCTGGAAAAGCTTTAGTGCTAAGCGGGTTATCAAGGGGGCCCATAAACCCCAACCGTGTTAGGGGCGCAAAATCAAGGAACATAACACCGGCTTAAACGGTTCCTAGGGTGGCATGAGTGGAACAAAACACCAAGCAAAGGCTTAGCCTTCCACACATTGCCAAATATATAGGTGATTTAGTTTAACAGATTATATATTGTGATATCCCAACAATAACTTCAACATGAAGCAAGAATCTTCAAATCTTCACCTGCAACTAACAATTCTATAAGAGGGGCTGAGCGATGCTTACGTAGCCAATCAAAGGATTGCTAGATTGGGTGGTTAGAGAGTTTCATGGCAACAAGAGGAGGCTGACAAACATACATAGGCATCCAGGCAATAAGCTAAAGAGCGGGACATCTAGCATAGGCAAAGATAGTAGTGGTATCTGGGTAAGGTCATCTTGCATGTTGAATCCTCGGAGGGAACGTAACCTTGCTCCTCACACTCAACCTCGATAGAAACCTCGTACTCCGTATCATCACCGGGCTCTAATCAAACACAATAATGCAACAACAGAAGAAAATCAATCAACATGCAGTGCTCAACCACATAATGCATGAACATGAAGCATGTGAACATGGAAAGAAATGATGCATGGCCTAGGGGTCACAAGAGTGCAACAACATCATAACCAAACAAGATCATACACAAGCATGAAAAAAGCAAAGGAACAACATAACTAGTTCAAGTAGTTGTCCAAACAAGCATGCCACATGTTTTAAAGAAGTTGGTTAACATGGCAAGGGTGCAACTATCATAACAGCAACATGCTAGCATATTTAAATGGGCTCGAATTAACTAACACAATATCCAGAAACTCCCATATTAATTTATTTGCATTTGGGACAGATCTGAAAAACTTCTATGATAGAGTTGTCAAACATGCTAAACAACAGCACCAAAATATTCTACACATTTTTCTACCCCAAATGCATATAAAGTTTGTTAAATTTGGAGTTGTAGATATTTAGTTATGATTTTTACAAGTTTAAGTGAATTTAAAACAAGTTTAAATTCAAACAGAATTTCAAATGTTTTCCAACATGGCAGCAAGTGGCATATTCATAATCTACATAAAATTCTAAGCACCTTCCATATATAACTCAAAGTCATCAAAAACATATTTATGCAGATATTAATTAAACAAGAAAAATAGGAAAGAAAAGAAAAATAGAAAAAGAAAATAAACAAAACAGACGCCAGGGTCTAGATCGACCAAGGCACAACTAGCCCACGCCACTGACAGCGGGGGCCCGGCGGGGCTGAGTTGGCAACGTGGGTGCGCGCGGGGGCTGGGAAGCCGCTGTGAGGCTGGCAGGTGGGACCTACCTGTCAGCCTCAGGCGAAAATGCAAAAAGGGGCGAAATACACTGTGTCCGCGAGGAATCGAACCCACGACCGCTACGCTACTGAACTAAACTCGACAGAGAACATGTAGCATAACTAAAGAATAGACAGAAGAAGCAGCAAGCAGGGGAAGCACTGGCCCGTCGGAGCTGCTCATCGGAGCTACTCCGGCGACCAAACAGCACGGCAGAGAGGTGCGAGACGCTCCTGGAGGAGTTCGGCATCCATCCAGCGTGTTAGCAGCACCTACGGAGCACTACAGCACCGGCGGCGAGCAACGACAGCACGTTGGTGATGGAGCGACGGCGAGGCGAAGCAAAGCCCTAGGCGGCAGGGCGACTGCACAGGAGGCTTCTACGCGGCTCAATGGAGCAAACGGGCAGCACAACATGACCTAGAGGGGTCGGAACACTCGCCGACGACGAGGTCCAACGGCGACGCGATCGGGCGCTCGGTGACCTAGGGGCTCGAGGGCACGCAGAAAGGGGAAAAGGGCACGGGGAGAGAGAGGAGCTCACCACGAGCATGGCGGTGTGTTTGGCTGGCCCGGTCGTGGACGAAGTCGACGACGGCGGCTCTCAGAAACCTACGGCGGCCGGACAGGAAGAAGAGGAGGAAGCGCTCGTCGTGGAGGCGATCGGGTCCACGTAGTCGATGTAGAGGAAGGAGTCGACGTCGTGGAGGCAGACGGACAGCGTTGGCGAGGCTGAGGTCGACGCGGGGCTCGCCGGCGACGTGGTCACACTCTCAGATGCTGAAAGTGCAACTAATCCCCGGGTGGTTTTGGTAATTAATAACAACATATATATCATTGAAGTAATAGTTACTTGAGAATCATTTCAGAGAGTTCAGTGATATGGGTATGGCAAGGACTGAAGAAGTGGACCCCCCAAAATGCTAAGGCAAGCATTGGCAAAAGCTCAAGACTCCATTTTTGGTTTAGTGATCCAAGATCACATTGAGTCCATAGGAAAAGCCAATACTATTAAAAGGGGATGAGGTTATGATGATGATCTGGTTGCTCAAGTGCTTAGTGATACATCTCCTAAACTATCAGCAACTTTCACTGCCATAAACACTCATAAGTAGTCTCGGTCCCACCGATATTCCAAACTCAGTCACACCGAGATGAACCACTTCAGCCATAAGCCAAACCCTAGTAAACTCGGATTTTCCGATTCTAAGCTCGGTCTCACCGAAACATGAGTTGCCAAGTTTCTGTAACCTTCTGTCATCAAATCGGTGTCACCGAGATGATGAAGTCGGTCCCACCGAAACTGGCATGCTCTTGTCATTGCACGAATCGGACTAACCGAGATTGTATATTCGGTCCCACCGAAAATCCCAACGTTCACATTATTTGAACTATCGGTCTCACCGAGTTGTCCACTTCGGTCCCACCGAGATTGCTCAAATGTGTGTAACGGTTGGATTTTGTGTGGAGGCTATTTATACCCCTCCACCCCCTCTTCATTCGTGGAGAGAGCCATCAGAAAGAACTACCACTCCTACCTTACATTTCTGAGAAGAGAACTACCTACCCTTGTGTTGAGATCAAGTTGCTCCACTCCCACCATATGAAGCTTGATCTCTAGCCTTCCCAAGTTGCTTTCCACTCAATCCTTTCTTCCACCACAGCCAAATCAGTGAGGAGAGTTGAGTGTTGGGGAGATTATCATTTGAAGCACAAGAGCAAGGAGTTCATCATCATCTACAACATCTATTACCTTTTGGAGGGTGGTGCCTCCTAGATTGGTTAGGTGTCGCTTGGGAGCCTCCGTCATCGAGATGTGGAGTTGAACCAAGAAGTTTGTAAGGGCAAGGAGATCGCCTACTTCGTGAAGATCTACCCCGAGTAAGGCTAGCCCTCCGTGGGCGTAGGCCATGATGGAATAGACAAGGTTGCTTCTTCGTGGACCCTTCGTGGGTGGAGCCCTCCGTGGACTCGCGCAGCCGTTACCCTCCGTGGGTTGAAGTCTCCATCAACGTGGATGTACGATAGCGCCACCTATCGGAACCACGGAAAAATCACCGCGTCTCCAAAATTGCGTTTGCTCTTCTCCACCTCTCTTTACTACATGTGCAATTTACTTTCCGCTGCCTATACTCTAGAATTGCATGTGTAGGGTGATGCTTGACTTGATCATAATTGTGAATCTACCAAAAACTGTTCTTTGTCAAAAGGCAGAATTTTTATATTGACAAGTAGTCTAATCACCCCCCCCCCCCTCTAGACATACTTTCGATCCTACAAGTGGTATCAGAGCTTTGGTCTCCATTGTATTGGTTTCCATTGCATTGGACTCCATAAGCTTGGTTTCACAACCTAGGAGAGTATGGCGTCTAGTGAGGGTAATTTTCGTAGAGGTCCTTACTTTGATGGTACAAATTTTGCTAGTTGGAAGCATAAAATGAAAATGCATATTCTTGGTCATAACCCAGCCGCATGGGGCATTATTTGTGTTGGTATGCAAAGTGAATTCTTCGAGGAAGGAAAAGTTCCGGATCGCGAAGCTACACCGGAAGACTTGCGGATGTTGCAAAACAATGCTCAAGCTTGTGACATTCTCTTCAATGCCTTGTGTCCCGAGGAGTTCAACAAAATCAGCCGTCTTGAGAATGCAAAAGAGATTTGGGATACTTTGGTTGAAATGCACGAAGGTACCGAGTCCGTGAAGGAATCAAAGCTAGATATTCTTCAAGGTCAACTTGACAAGTTCAAGATGAAGGATGGTGAAGGAGTCGCTGAAATGTACTCTAGGCTTGCTCTCATCACAAATGAGATTGCCGGCTTAGGAAGCGAAGAAATGACCGACCGATTCATCATCAAGAAGATTCTCAGAGCTTTGGATGGAAAGTATGACACCGTGTGCACTTTGATCCAAATGATGCCAAACTACAAGACTCTCAAGCCAACCGAAGTCATTGGAAGAATTGTTGCTCATGAGATGACACTTAAGGATAAGGAAGAGCTTCACAACAAGTCAAGTGGTGCTTACAAAGCTACAAGTGATGCTCCCACAACCTCACGTGACAAGTTAGTTTCCAATGAAGAGATAAGCCTAATGGTCAAGAACTTCAACAAATTCTACAAGAATAGAGGCAAAGAGAGAAGCTCAAAGTCTAGATCATATGATGAAAAGAGATCTTCTAGTCGTGATCGAAACTGCTACAATTGTGGAAGACCCGGACACTACTCAAATGAGTGTACGGCTCCCCACAAGAGAAGAGAAGAATCTCCAAGAAGAAGAAGCTCAAGAGATGAGTCACCTCGGAAAGAGAGAAGGAGTAGAGATGATCGTTATGAACGAAGACCCTCTCGGAGAAGCAAGGATTCGGAGAGGAAAGACAAGTCATCAAGGAGCTACACAAGAAGAAAACATCAAGCTCATGTAGGTGAATGGGTCTCCGGCTCCGACTCCGACAATCAATCCGAAGGAAGCTATCACTCCGACTCCGACTACAGTCAAGATGAAGGTGTTGCCGGTCTTGCTCTCGTATCCTCCAACTCCAACTCCTACGACTTATTTGATTCACCAAATGAGGGAATTGGAAGATGCTTCATGACTAAAGGCCCCAAGGTATCACACCCTGAATTCATTGACTTCGATAGTGATGAGGATGACTTGCTTGGTGAAGATGAGCTCTTGCATGATAAATCCAGTGAGCCTAGTAACGATGAACATGCTAGTAGTCTTTATAGTCGAGAAGAGTCGAATGACAATGCTATGAAGGAGATTGAGCGTCTAACTAAAGAACTAAACACTCTTAAGTTAGCTCATGAAACAACTCAAGGAGATCATAGAGAGCTCCTAAGATCTCATGAGAAGCTACGCTTCGAGAAGCTCACTCTAGAGCAAGAACATGAGTTTCTAAAAGCAATCAATGACGATCTTCGAAAGAAGAGTTCTTCATATCTTCCAAACGACTTCGCTTGTCTAATTTCTTGCCACCCATTAAGACTAAGCATGACAAGCATAAGAAAAATTCTTCCTCTAGCAGTAACAATAACCATGCTAAATCCAATGTTGTTGCTTCTAGTAGTTCTCTTGATTCCACTAACAATGTTTCAAGCCAAGTTACACTTGAGCAAGAGAATAGTTTATTGAAAGGGATCATAGAGAAAGGTGTCTACAAGAGCCTTGCCGGAATCAAGAACTTTGAGGAAATTGTTCGCAAGCAAGGAAGGCACCGGAAGAATCAAGGAATTGGTTTTGAGCGAAAGTTCAACGCCGAAGGTGTTGAGTGGGAAGAAGGTCAATATCCTACTCCATAGTTTGTTCCTCAAAAGGAGAAGTATGATCCTACTTCTTCCAATGTGGAACAAGCTCAAGATGACCTTCCACCACAAGACCACAAGCTAAAAGGCAAGGACAAGCTTCAAGAGGAGATTGATGCATTTGTTGAAGCACCTCAAGGCATGGTCAAGTGGGTTCCCAAGGAAACGTCAAGTTCAACTTCGTCAAGCTCAACTACAACCCCAAGGATTCCCATCAAGATGATGTGGATCCCGAAGAAGAAGAACTAGAAAGTTCTTGAGGGTGACTCCGCCAACATACTTCACTCACATTCATTTTGGCAAAAACTTGTGCAATCAACTTCCACATCGTGCACTAGTTCATGGAGTCACAAACCCTCTTGTTGGTAAGTCAAGGGACAAGGTAATCATTGCTTTCATGGACATCATCTATTGTGAACGTCAATCTATGTCCATGGATATCCGTGTTTGTTCCTTGTGGGACTAACCCATGTAGGTATTGAAAGTGCCCGAATCCAAAGGATAGCTCCCAACTCTTGATGATCTTCATCAACATTGAGCATCCACATCTTCAACATCTACATGAAGTCTTCTACGACAACCCAAGGTTAGTTTGACCCTTTAAAAGGGGTTCTCACATCTAGGGGGAGCTTTGCTCTAAAAATTGAGCTAAAGCATCTTCAAATGATGTGAACACATCAATGCTTTATGTAAAAGTGGTAACCCCACTTGTGCTTAAATGATGAGTATGACCTATGATCAAATGTTCTCATTTGGCTCCTAAGTCAATATACTCATATAAAGATGACCTAGTCATCGACAAATTGTGTGTTAGTTGCTAGAGTTTTGGTTGTGCATGTTTGACACATATTTCATTTGCTATCTTATTGTGTGAGCATGTTGGATGCATGATTTTATCCATTCAAGGACATCCATTTGTTGTTTTGGTCGTTTTGAGTTTTCTGACCAAATGGATGGACAAGAATGCCTAAGTACCTCCCCTAGCTATCTATGCTTTCTTGTCTCAAATTCTATTCATGCTTACATCACAAATTTTGAACAAGTCATTTTCGGACCCTCCGGGTGAGGAGCACTCGGAGCCACCGATCCGTCAAGGGCTAATTTCCAAAACCTTCTAATTGATTTCGGTCAGACCAACTCACTCAAACTCGGTCGAACCGAAAGCATTTAGACTGATCTAGGTTTTCATCTCGGTGAAACAGAGTTGTGATTTTCGGTGTGACCGAAGTGCATAACTGCCTAGCAGTTATCCATCTTGGTGCCACCGAGTTTTACAACTCGGTCCCACCGACAGCGAAGGGGTATATATTCCGAGGGCCGCGCGCGTTGATTCCTCCTTCAAACGTTTCGCCCCCACACCCCTTGCTGCCGTCGCCTTGGTCTCCGAATCGTCGTCGCCGTCGCCTGTGCGCCCTCGCCGCAGGTCTCCGTCGCCGTCAACGGCCATCTCCTCCGTGCCGTTGCCGCCGTAGAAAAACTCCACCAAGTTAGGGTGAGTTTTGATCCCACTCGTGCTCCCATCTCCGATTCAATGCACGTTTGGATTGCCTAGTATCTTGCCACGATTGAAATCCTCCTGTACACCAGATTGGTTCGTTTGAACTAGAATCGAGTAAAAGTTTTAGGGTTAGGTTTCCGCGGAACACATCTCCATGAGACCAATTTTATATTTCCGGTATGACCGATTTGGCCTATGGCCATTGCACTGCACCCTTCGGTCCAACCGAGTTGTGCAAAATCGGTGTGACCGAAATGAAGATTCTGTGAAACCCTAGTGTTTTCGGCAGGACCGAAACCCACTTCGGTCAAACCAAAAGTGGTGTGCCAAGCTCCTGTTTAACACTTCGGATTCACCGAACCTTAAACTCGGTCTGACCGAAATGTCTTCTGTGAAAACTTAATACTAGAATTTGAACTCATTTTTTTTTCAAAAACTTCTGCAGTTTGTGATGACTCTTCTTCTCTGCCTACACCTTATCTATTCACAGGTTGTCAGCCATGTCAGATGCCAGTGACAGTGAGAACAGGTCAGAGACACCCATTGCAGACATTCCAGAGGCAGGCACTAGTCCTGATCCTAGTAGCTCATCTGATGATGGTGAGAGGAGTACACCAAGTGGCATGCCTCCTGCAGCCACCAGAGCTAGAAAGAAGAGGAATTCAGATGATGAGGATTCAGATTTTGTTGTTGAGGAAGAGGTGACCTCAAAGCCTAAAAGGAAGGTTATTGCCAAAGAGCAACAAGATCAACAATCTAAGAAGGGCACCAGCAAAGTCAATCAGTCAACTGTTGCTAAGAAGCTGAATTTGGGAGAGGCAGCTGCAAGCAAAGTGAAGAAAACCACCAAGAGAAAGAGGATAGTGCATGTGTCAGGAGCTAGAGCAGATATGTATATTGATCCTCATGCAGATGCAGCAGTAGAGGATGAGGATGAGGAAGCACCCCAGCCTCCTCCTCAGAAGCCAAAGCTGACAAGGAAGCAGCAGCAGCAGCAACAGCTAAACCAAAGAGTTTCGGAGAGCAAATTCTTGAAGCTACTCAAAGGATTGAACAACGCCTGGCCAGCATTGAACAGTCTCAGGAGAGCTTAGAGAGGATTGTTGACGAGAAGATCCACGCTTTGGACGTGAAGCTGACTGAAGTACAAGTGACCGTCAACAAGCTCGAGGCAGACATTGAGGAAGCAAAGCAGGACAAGGCAGAGCTTATGCGTGAGTTGCAGGATGACTTAGTCCAGGATTCTCATCGACAGACTGCTCCGGTTCCCAAAGGATCCCGATCAGCTGCTATTCCAGTGACTGACACCAAGACTACAGCTTCAGCACCTCCCACAGTTCCAGCAGTTGCTCCTACTCCAGCTCCAGCTCTAGTGTCCACTCCTCCAGCACAGACATCAGCTGAAGTCTTCGCCGATGCTGTCATATCCACTCCGACATCAACCCAGACGGGAGCCGCCAGCAGAGTCCACAGTGACGCTTAGATCTATGCTTTTTCGAACTTTTTGGTAACTTGTTGCCAAAGGGGGAGAAATTGTATAGATCATAGGGCTTCGAGAGAGAGAGTGCTATTGTCTTTGCGCTTTTTCTCTTTCGTTCTTTTGTGGTTTCTTTGAGATACTTTTGGTTTTCGAGACATTCAGTGTGTTTGATACTCCGTTTGATTCTACCTTAATGAGTGCTTGGTCGTACTATGCTTTAATGTGTGCTTAATGCTTATCATATGCCATTCCTATCTCGTATGACCATTTACTCATGTCTTGGTGATTGGGTGCATGCTGTTCATTCTTATCATTTTGTGCGCTCCACCAAGATGTATGTGACATGGAAGAGTGACCCATGATCCTAATCGATTGTGCATTTGCATTCAAACGCAAATCTTAAATAATGCACAAATTTAGGGGGAGCTCTTGCTTATCACATACTTCTCAAAGCGACGATATTATTCATTGATTATATCCTTTGTCGAAGCTTTGATCTATATGTTGTCATCAATTACCAAAAAGGGGGAGATTGAAAGTGCAACTAATCCCCGGGTGGTTTTGGTAATTAATAACAACATATATATCATTGAACTAATAGTTACTTGAGAATCATTTCAGAGAGTTCAGTGATATGGGTATGGCAAAGACTGAAGAAGTGGACCCCCCAAAATGCTAAGGCAAGCATTGGCAAAAGCTCAAGACTCCATTTTTGGTTTAGTGATCCAAGATCACATTGAGTCCATAGGAAAAGCCAATACTATTAAAAGGGGATGAGGTTATGATGATGATCTGGTTGCTCAAGTGCTTAGTGATACATCTCCTAAACTATCAGCAACTTTCACTGCCATAAACACTCATAAGTAGTCTCGGTCCCACCGATATTCCAAACTCAGTCACACCGAGATGAACCACCTCAGCCATAAGCCAAACCCTAGTAAACTCGGATTTTCCGATTCTGAACTCGGTCTCACCGAAACATGAGTTGCCAAGTTTCTGTAACCTTCTGTCATCAAATCGGTGTCACCGAGATGATGAAGTCGGTCCCACCGAAACTGGCATGCTCTTGTCATTGCACGAATCGGACTAACCGAGATTGTATATTCGGTCCCACCGAAAATCCCAACGTTCACATTATTTGAACTATCGGTCTCACCGAGTTGTCCACTTCGGTCCCACCGAGATTGCTCAAATGTGTGTAACGGTTGGATTTTGTGTGGAGGCTATTTATACCCCTCCACCCCCTCTTCATTCGTGGAGAGAGCCATCAGAAAGAACTACCACTCCTACCTTACATTTCTGAGAAGAGAACTACCTACCCTTGTCTTGAGATCAAGTTGCTCCACTCCCACCATATGAAGCTTGATCTCTAGCCTTCCCAAGTTGCTTTCCGCTCAATCCTTTCTTCCACCACAGCCAAATCAGTGAGGAGAGTTGAGTGTTGGGGGGATTATCATTTGAAGCACAAGAGCAAGGAGTTCATCATCATCTACAACATCTATTACCTTTTGGAGGGTGGTGCCTCCTAGATTGGTTAGGTGTCGCTTGGGAGCCTCCGTCGTCGAGATGTGGAGTTGAACCAAGAAGTTTGTAAGGGCAAGGAGATCGCCTACTTCGTGAAGATCTACCCCGAGTAAGGCTAGCCCTCCATGGGCGTAGGCCATGATGGAATAGACAAGGTTGCTTCTTCGTGGACCCTTCGTGGGTGGAGCCCTCCGTGGACTCGCGCAGCCGTTACCCTCCGTGGGTTGAAGTCTCCATCAACGTGGATGTACGATAGCGCCACCTATCGGAACCACGGGAAAAATCACCGCGTCTCCAAAATTGCGTTTGCTCTTCTCCACCTCTCTTTACTACATGTGCAATTTACTTTCCGCTGCCTATACTCTAGAATTGCATGTGTAGGGTGATGCTTGACTTGATCATAATTGTGAATCTGCCAAAAACTGTTCATTGTCAAAAGGCAGAATTTTTATATTGACAAGTAGTCTAATCACCCCCCCTCTAGACATACTTTCGATCCTACAGATGCGCTCGGGCATCGACGGATCTGTGGGTGCTCGGCTCTCTAGGCGGCAATAAGGGGAAAGGGGAACCCTAGGAGAAGGGAGAGGACGAGCTGCGGGTTTAAAAAGGGGACGGCGACGGCCTCGACGTCCATGAAATCACGACGCGATGGTGAGCGCGGGCGTGCTCTGTTTTGGCTGACGGAGGAAGACGGCGACGTGGCCTGTGCCACAGACAGGTGGGACAGCGGGGGAAAAAGGCCACTGCGCGACGGCGCGGCTGTTGGCTGGGCCTGCGGGTGGAGTTGGGCTGCGCTATGAGGGAAAAAGAAGAGATGGGACTGGGGGAGAGAGAGAAGGAGGAGGAGGCCCACGTGCACTGCGCTGGCTGCTTCTTTCTCCTTTTCCTTTATTTCTTCAGGCAGAAAGAAAAAGAAAAGCACATAAATAAATAAGAAGAGTTAGGGGAAAAGAAAAATATTCCCAAGCTCAGTGATTCATGCCCTATTTAAATAAATTGACTTGGACATTTTTAGAGGCAGGAAAATAAAAGGAGTCTGAATATGGCTGAAACTCATGATATTTTAAAACCCAACCAAGTCATATTCAATAGGGCTGATGTGTGGTGGAGAGGTTGTTCACATGGTGCAAGATTCATAGGAGAAGAAAGAACCATTAAGGCACTTGGCTAGGTGGCTTGCATAATAGAGCAAAGAAAAGGCCAAAAAATAAAAGAAAGAAAGAAAGAAGAAGAAGAAGAAGAAGAAGAAGAAGAAGAAGAAGAAGAAGAAGAAGAAGAAGAAGAAGAAGAAGAAGAAGAAGAAGAAGAAGAAGAAGAAGAGGGAGAAGGGGTAGGGTTAGCTAGGCATAGCTAAACCTCACACACAACAACATCACAAGTCCTCACTCTCACTCAACAATAAAGTAAACTAGTATGCCATGATGATATGATGATGAGCAATGCAATGATGCAAAAATAATAAAAGATATGGCAATGCAAATAAATAAAAGACAAGAACCCCCAAGGATAATGACAAGCATCAAAAGAGGAAGCTTTATTGCCATTATTGGAAAGTGTTACATATGGGGCATTACACTCATACCCAAACCTGCCCCAAATGGAACAAAGAATTTACCACGACATGTTGATGCCGCTCCATGATAGCATG
This sequence comes from Secale cereale, assembly GCA_902687465.1. Classification (NCBI taxonomy): domain Eukaryota; kingdom Viridiplantae; phylum Streptophyta; class Magnoliopsida; order Poales; family Poaceae; genus Secale; species Secale cereale. The sequence goes on from LR738710.1 coordinate 512,074,636, forward strand.
CCAAGTTTCATGAATTTCAGACGAGTTTTAGATTTAGTAGAATTTAAAAACCTGGTATCTAAATGCTTCCGGCCGAGTGACGGTGGCAGGGTGTTTGAAATTCATTCCCATTTCTTGCATGGGACCAAAGCATGCACCGAAGGACACATATTTGATTTTTTTCAACCCGTTTATATGCACTAGAGCATGTGCATGTAGTTCAAATTTGAATTATGCACATAATATGCCTAGGAAAACCAGTTAACTTATAGAAATGTCCAAACGAACCCCAAAAATTCCAAAATTAGAGACAACACTCCTGTTTTTCTATGTTTACACTAGAATTTTTTTGAAAGAAATAAGAGGCAACGGATATCGTTTCGTCCCGAAAGGTGGCACGTTCCCTACCAAAACCATCACGCTTGTTGTGAGAATCTCTGGTTTGTGAGAACTTTATGCCCAAACCTGCCCCAAATGGGACAAATTTTTTACCACGACATGTTGATGCCGCTCCATGATAGAGTGCCAAGTTTCGTGAATTGCAGACGAGTTTTGGATTTACTAGAATTAAAAATCCAGGTATCTCAATGTTTCTGGCAAAGTGACGGTGGCAGGGTGTTTGAAATTCATTCCTATTTCTTGCATGGGACCTAAGCATGCATCGAAGGAAACAAATGCGGTTTTTCAACCCGTTTATATGCATTGGAGCATGTGCATGTAGTTGAAATTTGAATTATGCACATAAAATGCCTAGAAAACCCTATTAATGTATAAAAATGTCTAAACGAACCCCGAAAAATTCCAAAATTAGACACAACACTCTTGTTGTTCTATGTTGACACTAGAAATTTTTTGAAAGCAATAAGAGGCAACGGATATTGTTTTGCCCCAAAGGTGGCACGTTCCCTACCGAAACCATCACGCTTGTTGTGAGAAGCTCTGGTTTGTGACAAGCTTATACCCGAACCTGCCCCAAATGGGACAGTTTTTTTACCACATTACGTTAATGCCGCTCCATGATAGCATGCGAAGTTTCAATTATTTTGGACGAGTTTTGGATTTATTAGAATTAAAGAAAATGTATCTCAATGTTTCCGGCCGAGTGACGGTGGCAGGGTGTTTGAAATTCACTCTCATTTCTTGCATGGGACCTAAGCATGCACCGAAGGACACGTATTTGATTTTTCAACCCGTTTATATGCACTGGAGCATGTGCATGTACTTCAAATTTGTATTATGCACATAAAATGCCTAGAAAACCCTGTTAATTTATACAAATGTCCAAATGGACCCCAAAAATTCCAAAATTAGACACAACACTCTGGTTGTTCTATGTTGACACTATAAATTTTTTAAAAGCAATAAGAGGCAACGGATATCGTTTCGTCCCTAAAGGTGACACGTTCCCTACCGAAACCATCACGCTTGTTGTGAGAAGCTTTGGTTTGTGAGAAGCTTATACCCAAACCTGCCCCAAATGGGACAAAATTTTTACCACGGCGTGTTGATGCCGCTCCATGATAGAATGCCAAGTTTCATGAATTTCAGACAAGTTTTGGATTTACTAGAATTAACAAACCAGGTATCATAATGTTTCCGGCCGGGTGACGGTGGCAGGGTGTTTGAAATTCATTCCTATTTCTTGCATGGGACCTAAGCATGCATCGAAGGAAACATATGCGGTTTTTCACCCCGTCTATATGCACTGGACCATATGCATGTAGTTCAAGTTTGAATTATGCACATAAAATGCCTTGAAAACTCTGTTAATGTATAAAAATGTCCAAACAAACCCCGAAAAATTCGAAAATTAGACACAACACTTATGTTATTCTATGTTAACACTAGAAATTTGTTGAAAGTAATAAGAGGCAACAGATATCGTTTTGTCCCCAAAGGTGGCACGTTCCCTACCGAAACCATCACGCTTGTTGTGAGAAGATCTGGTTTGTGAGAAGTTTATACCCAAACATGCCACAAATGGGACAAAATTTTTAACACGACATGTTGATGCCGCTCCATGATAGCATGCCAAGTTTCATGAATTTCAGACGAGTTTTGGATTTACTAGAATTTAAAAATTAGGTATCTCAATGTTTCCAGCCAAGTGACGGTTGCAGGGTCTTTGAAATTCATTCCCATTTCTTGCATTGGACCTAAGCATCCACCGAAGGACACAGATTTGATGTTTCAACCCGTTTATATGCACTTGAGCATGTGCATGTAGTTCGAATTTGAATTATGCACATAAATTGCCTAGAAAACCCTGTTAATGTATAAAATGTACAAACGAACCCAAAAAATTCCAAAATTAGACACAACACTCCTGTTGTTCTATGTTGACACTAGCAATTTTTTGAAATCAATAAGAGGCAATGGATATTGTTTTGTCCCCAAAGATGGCACGTTCCCTACCGAAACCGTTACGCTTGTTGTGAGAAGCTCTGGTTTGTAAGAAGCTTATACCAAACCTGCCCCAAATGGGACAAAAAATTGACCACAGTATGTTGATGCCGCTCCATGATAGCATGCCAAGTTTCATTAATTTTAGATGAGTTTTGGATTTACTAAAATTAAAAACCAGGCATCTCAATGTTTCCGGCCGAGTGACGGTGGCAGGGTATTTGAAATCCAGTCCCATTTCTTGCATAGGACCTAAGAATGCACGGAAGGACACATATTTGATTTTTCAACCCATTTATATGCACTGGAGCATGTGCATGTACCTCAAATTTGAATTATGCACTTAAAATGCATAGAAAACCCAGTTAATGTATAAAAATGTACAAGCAAACCCCGAAAAAATACAAAATTAGACACAACACTCCTATTGTTCTACGCTGATACTAGAATTTTTTTGAAAGCAATAAGAGGTAGCAGATATCGTTTCGTCCCCAAAGGTGGCACGTTCGCTATAGAAACCATCACGCTTGTTGTGAGAGGCTCTCGTTTGTGAGAAGCTGATACCCAAACCTACCCCAAGTGGGACAAAAAATTTACCATGGCATGTTGATGCGGCTCCATGATAGCATGCCAAGTTGCATGTATTTCAGACAAGTTTTGGATTTAATATAATTTAAAAACCAGGTATCTCAATGTTTCCGGCCAAGTGACGGTGGCAGGGTGTTTGAAATTAAGTCCCATTTCTTGCATGGAACCTAAGCATGCACCGAAGGACACAGATGCGGTTTTTCAACCCGTTTATATGCACTGGACCATGTGCATGTACTTCAAATTTGAATTATGCTCATAAAATGCCTAGAAAACCCTGTTAATGCATAAAAAATGTCCAAACGAACCCCGAAAAATTCTAAAATTAGACACAACACTTAAGTTGTTCTATGTTGACACTAGAATTGTTTTGAAAGCAATAAGAGGAAATAAATATCGTTTCGTCACAAAAGGTGGCACGTTCCCTACCGAAACCATCACACTTGTTGTGAGAAGTTCTAGTTTGCGAGAAGCTTATACCCAAACCTGGCCCAAATGGGACAAACTTTTTACCACGGCATGTTGATGCTGCTCAATGATAGCATGCCAATTTCACAAATTTCAGATGAGTTTTGGATTTACTAGAACTTAAAAACCAGATATGTCAATGTTTCCGGCCGAGTGACGATGCTAGGGTGTTTGAAATTCATTCCCACATCTTGCATGGGACCGAAGCATGCACCGAAGGACACATATTTGATTTTTCAACCCATTTATATGCAATTGAGTATGTGCATGTAGTTCAAATTTGAAGTATGAACACAAAATGCCTAGAAAACCCATTTAATGTATAAAAATGTCCAAACAAACCCCGAAAAATCCTAAAATTAAACACAACACTCCTGTTGTTCTATGTCCACACTATAAATTTTTTGAAAGCAATAGGAGGCAACGGATATCGTTTCGTCCCCAAAGATGGCACGTTCCCAACCGAAACCATCACGCTTGTTGTGAGAAGCTCTGGTTTGTGAGAAGCTTATACCCAAACCTGCCCCAAATGGGACAAAAAAATTACCACGACATGTTGATGCTGCTCCATGATAGCATTCCAGGTTTCATGAATTTCAGACGTGTCTTGGATTTACTAGAATTTAAAAACCAGGTATCTCAATGTTTCCGGCCGAGTGATGGTGGCAAGTTGTTGGAAATTCATTCAAATTTATTGCATGGGATCTAAGCATGTACCGAAGGACACAGATGTGGGTTTTCAACCCGTTTATATGCACTGGACCATGTGCATGTAGTTTAAATTTGAATTATGCACACAAAATGCCTAGAAAACCATGTTAATGTATAAAAATGTCCAAAGAACCCCGAAAAATTCCAAAATTACACACAACACTAATGTTGTTCTATGTTGACACTAGAAATTTTTTGAAAGCACTAAGAGGCAACATATATCATTTCATCCCCAAAGGTGGCACGTTCCCTACCGAAACCATAACGCTTATTTTGAGAAGCTCTGGTTTGTGAGAAGCTTATACCCAAATCGGCCCCAAATGGGACAAATTTTTTACCATGGCGTGTTGATTCCGGTCCATGATAGCATGCCAAGTTTCATGAATTTGAGACGAGTTTTGGATTTACTAGAATTTGAAAACCAGGTATCTCAAAGTTTCCGGTCGAGTGATAGTGGCAGGCTATTTGAAATTCATTCGCATTTCTTGCATGGGACCAAAGCATGCACTGAAGGACACAGATTTGTTTTTTCAACCCATTTATATGCACTAGAGCATGTGCATGTAGTTCAATTTGAATTATGCACATAAAATGCCTAGAAAACCCAGTTAATGTATAGAAATGTCCAAACAAACACCGAAAAAATCCAAAATTAGACACAACACTCCTGTTGTTCTACTTTTAGACTAGAATTTTTTTGAAAGCAATAAGAGGCAACTGATATCGCTTCATCCCGAAAGGTGGCACGTTCCCTACCGAAACCATCATGCTTGTTGTGAGAAGATCTGGTTTGTGAGAAGCATATACCCAAACCTACCCCAAATGGGACAATTTTTTTACCACGACATGTTGATGCCGCTCCATGATAGAATGCCAAGTTTCATTAACTGTAGACGAGTTTTCGATTTACCAGAATAATAAAACCAGGTATCTGAAGGTTTTCGGCCAAGTGACGCATCGAAGGACACAAATGTTGGTTTTCAACCCGTTTATATGCATTGAACCATGTGCATGTAGTTCAAATTTGAATTATGCACATAAAATGCCTAGAAAACTCTGTTAATGTATAAAATTGTCAAAACGTACCCCAAAAATTCCAAAATTAGACACAACACTTCGGTTGTTCTATGTTGACACTATAATTTTTTTGAAAGCAATAAGAGGCAGAAGATATTGTTTTGTCCGCAAAGGTGGCACGTTCCCAACCGAAACCATAACGCTTGTTGTGAGAAGCTCTGTTTCGTGAGAAGGTTATACCTAAACCTGCCCCAAATGGGACAAAATATTTGCCACGGCATGTTGATGCCGCTCCATGATAGCATGCCAAGTTTCATGAATTTCAGACGAGTTTTGGATTTACTAGAATTTAAAAACCAGGTATCTCAATGTTTCTGGCCGAGTGACGGTGGCATGCTATTTGAAATTCATTCCCATTTCTTGCATGGGACCTAAGCATGCAACAAAGGACACATATTTGATTTTTCAACCTGTTTATATGCGCTGGAGCATGTGCAATTATGCACATAAAATGCCTGGAAAACCCTGTTAATGTATGAAAATGTCCAAAGGAACCCCGAAAAATACCAAATTTAGACACAAAACTTCTGTTGTTCTATGTTGGCACTTCAATTTTTTTAAAGCAATAAGAGGCGACGGATATCATTTTGTCCCCAAAGGTGGCACGTTCCCTACCGAAACCATCACGCTTGTTGTGAGAAGCTTTGCTTCGTGAGAAGGTTATACCGAAACCTGCCCCAAATGGGACAAAAAATTCACCACGGCATGTTGATGCCGCTCCATGATAGCATGCCAAGTTTCATAAATTTCAGACGAGTTTTGGATTTACTAGAATTTAAAAACAAGGTATCTCAATGTTTCCGGCCGAGTGATGGTGGCAGGTTGTTGGAAATTCATTCACATTTCTTACATGGGATCTAAGAATGCACCGAAGGACACAGATGCGGGTTGTCCACCCGTTTATATGCACCGGACCATGTGCATGTAGTTCAAATTTGAATTATGCATATAAAATGCCTACAAAACCATGTCAATGTATAAAAATGTCCAAACGAACCCCGAAAAATTTCAAAATTAGACACAACACTAATGTTGTTCTATGTTGACACCAGAAATTTTTTGAAAGAAATAAGAGGCAACATATATCGTTTCATCCCCAAAGGTGGCACATTCCCTAACGAAACCATAACGCTTATTGTGAGAAGCTCTGGTTTGTGAGAAGCTTATACCCAAATCGGCCCCAAATGGGACAATTTTTTTACCACGGCGTGTTGATTCCGGTCCATGATAGCATGCCAAGTTTCATGAATTTGAGACGAGTTTTGGATTTACTAGAATTTAAAAACCAGGTATCTCAAAGTTTCCGGCCGAGTGATGGTGGCAGGCTATTTGAAATTCATTCCCATTTCTTGCATGGGACCAAAGCATGCACTGAAGGACACAGATTTGTTTTTTCAACCCGTTTATATGCACTAGAGCATGTGCATGTAGTTCAAATTTGAATTATGCACATAAAATGCCTAGAAAACCCAATTAATGTATAGAAATGTCCAAACAAACCCGGAAAAAATTCCAAAATTAGAAACAACACTCCTGTTGTTCCACTTTTACACTTGAATTTTTTTGAAAGCAATAAGAGGCAACGGATACCGCTTCGTCCCGAAAGGTGGCACGTTCCCTAACGAAACCATTATGCTTGTTGTGAGAAGCTCTGGTTTTTGAGAAACATATACCCAAGCCTGCCCCAAATGGGAGAATTTTTTTTACTACGGCATGTTGATGCCGCTCCATGATAGAATGCCAAGTTTTATTAACTGTAGATGAGTTTTGGATTTACCGGAAATAAAAAACCAAGAATCTGAAGGTTTTCGGCCAAGTGACGGTGGCAGGCTGTTTGAAATTCGTTCCCATTTCTTGGATGGGATCTAAGCATGCATCAAAGGACACAGATGCGGTTTTTCAACCCGTTTATATGCACTGGACCATGTGCATGTAGTTCAAATTTGAATTATGCACATAAAATGCCTAGAAAACTATGTTAATGTATAAAATTGTCCAAACGAACCCCGAAAATTCCAAAATTAGACACAACACTTCTGTTGTTCTATGTTGACAGTAGAAATTTTTTTCAAGCAATAAGAGGCAGCAGATATCGTTTTGTCCCCAAAGGTGGCACGTTCCCTACCGAAACCATCACGCTTGTTGTGAGAAGCTCTGTTTCGTGAGAAGGTTATACCCGAACCTGCCCCAAATGGGACAAAAAGTTTACCACGTCATGTTGATGCCGCTCCATGATAGCATGCCAAGTTTCACGAATTTCAGACGAGTTTTGGATTTACTAGAATTTAAAAACCAGGTATTTCATTGTTTCCAGCCGAGTGACGGTGGCAGGCTATTTGAAATTCATTCCCATTTCTTGCATGGGACCTAAGCATGCAACGAAGGACACATATTTGATTTTTCAACCTGTTTTATATGCACTGGAGCATGTGCAATTATGCACATAAAATGCCTAGAAAACCCTGTTAATGTATAAAAATGTCCAAGCGAACCCCGAAAAATACCAAATTTAGACACAAAACTCCTGTTGTTCTATGTTGGCACTTCAATTTTTTTAAAGCAATATGAGGCGACGGATATCGTTTTGTCCCCAAAGGTGGCACGTTCCCTACCGAAACCATCACACTTGTTGTGAGAAGCTCTCGTCTGTGAGAAGCTCATACGCAAACCTGTCCCAAATGGAACAAAAAATTAACCATGACATTTTGATGCCGCTCCATGATAGCATGCCAAGTTTCATGAATATCAGATGAGTTTAAGAATTACTAGAATTTAAAAACCATTTATCTAAAAGTTTCCGGCCGAGTGGCGGTGGCAGGGTGTTTGAAATTCATTCCCATTTCTTGCATGGGACCAAAGCATGCACTGAAGGACACAGATTTGTTTTTTCAACCCATTTATATGCACTAGAGCATGTGCATGTAGTTCAAATTTGAATTATGCACATAAAATGCCTAGAAAACCCAGTTAATGTATAGAAATGTCCAAACAAACCCAGAAATATTCCAAAATTAGACACAACACTCCTGTCGTTCTACTTTTACAATAGATTTTTTTTAAAAGGAATAAGAGGCAACAGATATCGCTTTGTCCCGAAAGGTGGCACGTTCCCAACCGAAACCATCATGCTTGTTGTGAGAAGCTCTGGTTTGTGGGAAGCATATACCCAAACCTGCCCCAAATGGGACAAATTTCTTACCACGGCATGTTGATGCCGCTCCTTGATAGAACGCCAAGTTTCATTAACTGTAGACAAGTTTTCGGCCAAGTGACGGTGGCAGGCTGTTTGAAATTCATTCCCATTTCTTCCATGGGACCTAAGCATGCATCAAAGGACGCAGATGCTGGTTTTCAACCCGTTTATATGCACAGGACCATGTGCATGTAGTTCAAATTTGAATTATGCACATAAAATGCCTAGAAAACTCTGTTAATGTATAAAATTTCCCAAACGAACCCCAAAAATTCCAAAATTAGACACAACACTTCTGTTGTTCTATGTTGACACTAGAAATTTTTTGAAAGCAATAAGAGGCAGCAGATATCATTTTGTCCCCAAAGGTGGCACGTTCCCTACAGAAACCATCACGCTTGTTGTGAGAAGCTCTGATTCGTGAGAAGGTTATACCCAAACCTTCCCCAAATGGGACAAAAAATTCACCACGGCATGTTGATGCCGCTCCATGATAGCATGCCAAGTTTCATGAATTTCAGACGAGTTTTGGATTTACTAGAATTTAAAAACAAGGTATCTCAATGTTTCCGGCCGAGTGATGGTGGCAGTTTGTTGGAAATTCATTCACATTTCTTGCATGGGATCTAAGCATGCATCGAAGGACACAGATGCGGGTTTTCCACCTGTTTATATGCACTGGACCATGTGCATGTAGTTCAAATTTGAATTATGCAAATAAAATGCCTAGAAAACCATGTTAATGTATAAAAATGTCCAAACGAACCCCGAAAAATTCCAAAATTAGACACAACACTAATGTTGTTCTATGTTGACACTAGAATTATTTTGAAAGCAATAAGAGGCAACATATATCGTTTCATCCCCAAAGGTGGCACGTTCCATACCGAAACCATTACACTTATTGTGAGAAGCTCTGGTTTGTGAGAAGCTTATACCCCCCCCCCAAATGGGACAAAACTTTTACCACGGCGTGTTGATTCCGGTCCATGATAGCATGCCAAGTTTCATGAATTTGAGACGAGTTTTGGATTTACTAGAATTTAAAAACCAGGTATCTCAAAGTTTCCGGCCGAGTAGCGGTGGTAGGGTGTTTGAAATTCATTCCCATTTCTTGCATGGGACCAAAGCATGCACTGAAGGACATAGATTTGTTTTTTCAACCGGTTTATATGTACTAGAGCATGTGCATGTAGTTCAAATTTGAATTATGCACATAAAATGCCTAGAAAACCCAGTTAATATATAAAAATGTCCAAACAAACCCGGAAAAAATTCCAAAATTAGAAACAACACTCCTGTTGTTCCACTTTTACACTAGAATTTTTTTTCAAAAGCAATAAGTGGCTACAGATATCGCTTCGTCCCGAAAGGTGGCACGTTCCCTACCGAAACCATCATGCTTGTTGTGAGAAGCTCTGGTTTGTGAGAAGCATATACCCAAGCCTGCCCCAAATGGGAGAAAAATTTTACCACGGCATGTTGATGCCGCTCCATGATAGAATGCCAAGTTTCATTAACTGTAGACGAGTTTTGGATTTACCAGAAATAAAAAACCAGGTATTTGAAGGTTTTCGGCCAAGTGACGGTGGCAGGCTGTTTGAAATTCGTTCCCATTTCTTGCATGGGATCTAAGCATGCATCGAAGGACACAGATGCGGTTTTTCAACCCGTTTATATGCACTGGACCATGTGCATGTAGTTCAAATTTGAATTATGCACATAAAATGCCTAGAAAACTCTGTTAATGTATAAAATTGTCCAAACGAACCCCAAAAATTCCAAAATTAGACACAACACTTCTGTTGTTCTATGTTGACACTAGAAATATTATGAAAGCAATAAGAGGCAGCAGATATCGTTTTGTCCCCAAAGGTGGCACGTTCCCTACCGAAACCATCACGCTTGTTGTGAGAAGCTCTGTTTTGTGAGAAGGTTATACCCAAACCTGCCCCAAATGGGAAAACAATTACCACGGCATGTTGATGCCCCTCCATGATAGCATGCCAAGTTTCATGAATTTTAGGCGAGTTTTGGATTTACTAGAATTTAAAAACCAGGTATCTCAATGTTTCCGGCCGAGTGACGGTGGCAGGGTCTTTGAAATTCATTCCCATTTCTTGCGTGGGACCTAAGAATGCACCGAAGGACACACATTAGATTTTTCAACCCGTTTAAATGCACTGGAGCATGTGTATGTAGTTCAAATATGAATTATGCACATAAAATGCCTAGAAAGCCATGTTAATGTATAAAAATGTCCAAACAAACCCCGAAAAATTCGAAAATTGGACACAACACTCATGTTGTTCTATGATGACACTAGAAATTTTTTGAAAGCAATAAGAGCCAGCAGATATCGTTTTGTCCACAAAGGTGGCACGTTCCCTACCGAAACCATCACACTTGTTGTGAGAAGCTCTGTTTTGTGAGAAGCTCAGACCCAAACCTGCCCCAAATGGAACAAAAGATTTACCACGATATGTTGATTCCGCTCCATGATAGCATGCCAAGTTTCATGAATTTGAGACGAGTTTTAGATTTACTAGAATTAAAAAACCAGGTATTGATACGTCTCCAACGTATCTATAATTTTTTATTGTTCCATGCTATTATATTATCCTTCTAGGATGTTTTATGTGCTTTTATATACACTTTTATATGATTTTTGGGACTAACCTAATAACCAGAGCCCAGTGCCAGTTTCTGTTTTTCCCTTGTTTTAGAGTTTTACAGAAAAGGAATATCAAACGGAGTCCAATTGACGAACCAATTTTGATGATTTTCTATGGACCAAAAGAAGCCCCCGGAGTAAAAGAGTTGGGCCAGGAGATTCACGGGCTGTCGACGATGACGGGGGGCGCGCCCACCCCCCCTTGGTGCGCCCCCCTATCTTGTGGACAGCACGGAGACCCCCTGACTTGTGCCCTACGCCAAAAAATCCTATAAATACAGAAACCTCCGGAAAATAACCTAGATCGGGAGTTCCGTCGCCGAAAGCCTCTGTTGCCACCGAAAACCAATCTAGACCCCATTCCGGCACCCTGCCAGAGGGGGAATCCCTCTCCGGTGGCCATCTTCATCATCCTGGCGCTCTCCATGACGAGGGGGGAGTAGTTCACCCTCGGGGCTGAGGGTATGTATCAGTAGCTATGTGTTTGATCTCTCTCTCTCTCTCTCTCTCTCTCTCTCTCTCTCTCTCTCTCTCGTGTTCTTGAGATGGCACGATCTTGATGTATTGCGAGCTTTGCTACTATAGCTGGATCTTATGATGTTTCTCCCCCTCTACTCTCTTGTAATGAATTGAGTTTTTCCCTTTGAAGTTATCTTATCGGATTGAGTCTTTATGGATTTGAGAACACTTGATGTATGTCTTGCATGTGCTTATCTGTGGTGACAATGGGATATCACGTGATCTACTTGATGTATGTTTTGGTGATAAACTTGTTGGTTCCGTGACCTTGGGAATCTATGCATAGGGGTTGGCTGCACAAGGCTCTCAAAGAGCACCCGTGTGTCCCGATCCTCGATCATATGCAATCCCTGCCAAGGGTTGTTTGGCTTAGTGCGCTTTAGCCACTCCCACCGGACTCTCAATGCAAGTGCTTGCCAGTTCAGGTTCTTGATGCCTAAACATCTGTAACATTTGGGTCGGCAGATAGTATCCCAAGTGACTAGACATTGACCACCATTCACCTTATCTTTTCCAGCCCAAAAGTGTGATATCATCCTGTGACACCCCGAGACCGATGCACCAGGTGTCAGCCAGTTCTTCGTCGTCGTTGCCATGTCATCTGCTTGCGTGTTGCATCTTGCCATGTCATCATGTGTGTTGCATCAGCATGTTTTCAAAACTTGCATCCGCCCGAGTTCCCTCGTCCTCTCCGTTGTCCGTTCTGAGCCCAGACACACTTGCACGCGCCCGCGGCGCCTCCGAATATTTATTTTTTGAGTGTCCGGAAAATGTTCTCGGAATGGGGTGAAACTTGGCATGTGGTCTTATTATAGTGTAGACAGGTCGCCTGCCAAATGTCGTCGCATTCGGAGTCCGTTTGATAGCCCAACGGATATATATAGCGGCACCAGTCGTCGATTAAAACGTCGGACGTTTTCGGTCTCCGAAAACCCCGCGGGCCTCTTCTCTACTCTCCCCACAACCCCTCCTACACAGTCCACTACCTCCTCTAGGCCCAACCTAGACTCCCTCGCGATCGGATCCGTCAGATCGCTATCGGAGGGCTCAAAAACCCTCTCCAAACTACAAAGCCTAGCCCTCCTACTATAAATGGACAACCCCTTGCCATTTTTGGCCTTCCCCTACCTCCCCCCTCAATTTCCGCGCCCCCCAATCAGCCAGCCAGCCGCCTCCCACCTCATCTCCTCAAATTACGGCCGAACCCACTCCTCCAGCGCCACTTGGCGGCCCCTGGTTGGCCAGCCGCAACCACGTCATCGCCTCCAGCCAACCAGAGGAGGCCATGTGGCCTTCCCGCGTCACCAGCCAACCTCCCGCCGCCGCGGCCCTGTAGGCCCACGGGGAGCCCGACCCGGGCCGCGCCGGGCCGCGACCGGCCCGTTCCCCGCTCCCCGCTCTACGCTCGCTCGAGTAGCTTGCCCCGCTGCTTCGAGTTCTCCTCGCTGGAGTGCTCGTCCGCCGCCGCCCCGTTCCTCCCTTCGTCGCCAACCGCCGCTCATCTTCGCGACCTCCCGACTCCCGCTCGTCCCCAGCGCCGAGCGCCGCTGTCCGCTCCTCGCCGGCCACCTGCAGCCGCCGTGTGCCGCCACCTCTTCTGGCCAGATCCGGCGGCCTCATCTCCGGACTCCCCTCGGTCCGGCCGGGAATGGGGCCTGGACGCCCGTCCGCGCCTGCATCCTCTCCTCCTCCGCCCGTCTCGGCCGCCAGCACCCCCCTGCCGGAGATCCTGCGTTGATCCGCCGGCGCCGGCCTCCCGCGCGTCTGGATCAGGCAGGTCCCCGATCCACCGTGAGCGCCCGACCCGCTCCGCTTCCGGTGCAGCGGACCGGTGGGTCCCGCGCCACCACTGCCGACGGACACATCTGTTTGGAGCCGGACGTGTCCGCCCCTCTCTCTGCCCGTGGGCCCAGTCCATCGGAAGTGTCCGCCCCACTTCGGACATGTCCGTTTCTCGAGGTGCTGTTTTTTTGCTAAGTCCCTGTAAACTGTTATAATGTTGCATCTTTGAGTGCATGTAAATAATTTTGTGCATGTCCAAATTGAGTGAATGATATGTCAAAATGATCGTGGTGATATGCTCTACACTTTGTTCCATTGTGCCATGCTCATTTGAGTTCATATAGATGCTCTAATCTCTGTTGCAAAAGTGCTACTTGTTATAAACTGCTGCTACTTGTTATTTTGTTGCCATGTTTGAGATATGATAACTTGGTGCATGTTTATCCAAATGATGCATATGATATGTCAAAATGTTCATCATGAGATGCTCTACATGCTGGTTGCTATAGCATGCATGTTAGAGTTCATATTGCCATGTTAATCTCTGTTGCAAAAGTGCATTTGGCTGTTATGTTCTGAAACTTGTTACGAGATGCCTAGTTGAGGAGCTCATTGCTATTGATGTGTTTATCCCCATGTCACATGCCTAAATGTTTTAGAATCACAATGATATGGTCTTTGATGTGGTGCAATCATCTTTCCATGATAAGCTTTGTGTTGACTTAAACATGCTCGCAAACATGCCATGTTGTTATTGCTGTTTTAACACTTAGTGAAATTTCACTAAGTCTGGAATCTGTCTTATCCTGATGCTATGTTTGCTTGATGCCCCTGGTAAATCCATGTTAGTTTTGGGGTGGCCATTGATCATTCCTTATTGTATATGTTGTTGTCTATCCATTCATGCCCTTACTTGCTCATATGCCTTGATGTAGCTTATTTAATTCTTGCTTCCAAGTTGCTATAAAGTATTGCTGTCAGGTTTTTAACGGCATGATCAAAATGGCGTAGCTTGTTGCTATTGACCATGCCTCCTATGGAATTTCTCCAATGAAGTTGTTTTCTGTAGGATATGTCTACTTCATGTCCATGCTTCTTGTCACCATGTTTGAGTGCTGTAGAGTATATATATCTTGCTCCAAAGTTGCTATTTGGCTGTTAACTTCAGCTTGTTGTTATATCTTGTTTCATGTGTATCTTTTAGCCCGTTGCTCCGTTTTGAGTGCTTCCTATAGGAAACTTGTGTGATTTTGCATGTAGATTCATAATATCATCTTGTTTACATGTTTGGAGTATGTTTGCTTGATGTTGGGTGCATCTTGCACCGTTGCCTTGCTTGTCTTGTTTTGCTCATACCTTCTAGGCCGTAGCTCCGAATTAAACAAACCTTATATGAAACTTGACTAGAATTTTGTGTAGACCATCATGGTGCATGTTAATCTTCTGTTTAACCACTTTAACTTAAGGTTTGTTCAGATCTGGACTATTTTCAAAATATGCACATGAGGACTTACCGGATTTTGTGATATGTAGTTTCTGGCCTCATTTAAACTTGTTGACTTGTGTTGTTCTTGTGTGCTTCCTACCTTGCCATGTATTGCATCATATGTAGACTTGTCTTGCATCATACTTGCTTGAGCATATTGTCATGTTCTTGTGTTGTTTTTCCTGTGCTTCCTACCTTGCCATGTCTTGCTTCCTGTATAGACTTGTATTGCATCATATGTAGATCTGTCTTGCATCCTACTTGCTTGAGCATATTGTCATGTTCTTGTGTTGTTTTCCTATGCTTACTACATTGCCATGTTTTGCTTCCTGTATAGACTTGTCTTGCATCATACCTTGCCATGTATTGCATCATATATAGACTTGTGTTGTTTTTCTGTGCTTCCTACCTTGCCATGTTTTGCTTCCTGTATAGACTTCTCGTGCATCATATGTAGACTTGTTTTGCATCATACTTGGTTGAGCATATTGTCGTGTTCTTGTGTTGTGTGTTTACCGTGTTGCTTGCTTCTTCTCGTTAGCGCTTGTTCCGTTGCGTTCGTGAGGATTCGTTCGTCTACCCGTGGTTCTTCTTCAAGGCTTCTTCTTCGTCTTCTTCATGGATCCGTTCTTCTTCCTTGCGGGATCTCACGCAAGATGACCATACCCTTGGATACCTTTACTATCATTACCTTTTCTTAGTTGCCTCGACGCTATCGTTACATGTCGCGCTACCCATCATTATTGTCAGCCTCTCCTTGCTGCCATGAAACCTCTAACCTTTTGACACCTTCCTAGCAAAAAACCATTGTTTGGCTATGTTACCCGCTTGCTCAGCCCGTCTTATAGCGTTGTTAGTTGCAGGTGAAGATGAAGATCGTTCCAGGTGGGAACTTGTTGTTGGAATATCACAATATCTATTATTATTATTAACACACCTATATACTGGGCATGGGTGGAAGGCTTGGCCTTTTGATCGGTGTTTTGTTCCACTCATGCCACCTTAGGCGCCGATAAACCGGCATTATGTTCCTTGATTTTGCGTTCCTTACACGGTTGGGTATATGGGGACCCCTTGACACTTCGTCTTTGAATAAAACTCCCCCAGCAAGGCCCAACTTTGGTTTTAATTGCAACATAAAAAACTTAATTAATTAATTAATTGCATAGGGAGTTAGCGCTACCCGAGGATTGTTTCTACATAGCAGGGGGCCAGTGCTGATGGTGTTGGTCCCAAACGGGGGTCCTACAGGGCCACCTTGGGGGAACCCGAGGGCTGGTTTTACCTGTAGCATCGCCCATCCGGTCGTGGCCTGAGACGAGATACGCGCGGCTACTATCAGGGTGTCGACACACCAGGAGGTCTTGCTGGACTTGTTTTACCATTGTCGAAATGTCTTGTGCACCGGGATACCGAGCCTGATCGCATTTCGCTAAATAAGGGGTAATAATTATTATTACTTCAGCTGATCGTGAGAGCTTGTGATGGGCTAAGTTGGGACACCCCTGCAGGGTTATGATCTTTCGAAAGCCGTGCCCGCGGTTATGTGGCAGATTAGAATTTGTTAATGTCCGTTTGTAGAAAACTTGACAGAGGATCCGAAGTAAAACACACAACTGTGTGAGTAACCATGAATGTCCCTTTTCACTTTGAGAAGAGAACACGGTGGGGTTATGTTTGACTCATATGTAGTTCAGGATCTTTAGCGATCACTACTAGTTTGCGACCGTTTGGGTAGAAGCTCATCTTATTCTTGTACTCGTAAGTTAGCCACCATATATTTTGCTTAGCCGCTGCTGCAACCTCACCACTTTACCTCTTCCTACCCATTAAGCTTTGATAGTCTTGTTACCCATGGTTATGGGATTGCTGAGTCCTCGTGGCTCACAGATACTACAACAACAGTTGCAGGTGCAGGTTTCCGATGACTTGACGTGAGAGCGTTGATCGTTGTGTTGGAGTTCTTTCTTCTTCTTCTTCTTCTTCTTCTTCAGTCTTGGGTTAGGTTCCGGGTCGGCAGCCTGGGATAGTAGATGGATGTCGTTGTTCTTTTCATGTTTGCATCCGTAGTCAGATGTCTTGTTTTGTTGATGTTGTATTCATGATGCTTTGTATTGATGTTGTTGTGTGGGGACCCCGACTTAGAAGCCGAGATCACCGAATGCACGTGTACAGTGATCCAAGAGATCAATGCTCACTGAACACACAGAAGCTGAATAACAAGAGTCTTACATCCATACATACCGTCTTACACAAATTAAGGCCATTATGGCCAAGTCTTACATAGATAGAGCCTCAAGGGCTGAATAGCAAATAACTCGAATAGCGGAAGTCTTCGATGATAAGTAGAACCCATGCCATCTGCCTTAACCCTACAGGCATTCTGTCTGGGATAGCGTCCTAGTTCGCATGTTCATCTCCATAGAACTCTTCTTCATATTCCTGTTCCTCCATGCCTGGCCAATTAAATAACCAGTGGCAAGCCAATGAGTACTTTGAATGTACTCGCAAGCAACCCATGATTTGGTTCAAAGTAACAATGCAATTTAACAACAATGAGCAATCTAGCTATGAGCTAGAATAAATTTTCTACCATCAAGGGTATGCATCAATAAACTCATGTAACCTCGAAGACAGGTTACCGATATCAACATGAATATGATTCATCTCATAGAGTCAAGTCACCACCTTGACTCATCACACACACATACTTTCACCGATGCGGAAAAACTCTGGACATAGTTTAAGTAGCACCACCCAACTTTCCATGACCGTGGACACAGCTATTCGAATAGTTTGACACTCTGCAGAGGTTGCACACTTTACCCACAAGATCCGGGAAGCTTTCGTGTCATCCACGATCCCGCAGTACCTCAAGTACTCGGGGGAAGCACCCAGTCATTATCTTTCCTTAGACGACACTAACATAGAGTCCACTCGTTGGTACATGGCCCTCGAGTACAAACAATAGATCATGGGACTTGCCCTATTTTCAATGTCACGCGTACACAAAGGGACCAACGGTGTGTCCGGTGTGTTGGGGAATGTAGCATAATTCAAAAAAATTATACGCTTTCACCAAGATCCAACTATGGAGACATCTAGCAACGAGCAAGTAAGAGTGCATCTACATACCGTTATGTAGATTGCGAGCGGAAGCTTTCGAAGAAGCGTGGATGAAGTAGTCGTACTCTTCGCGTTCTTCGTCACCGATGATCTAGCGCCGAACGGACGGCACCTCCGCGTTCAACACACGTACGGTGCAACAACGTCACCTCCTTCTTGATCCAGCAAGGGGGGAGGAGAAGTCGTCAGAGATCCGGCAGCACGACGGCGTGATGACGGATGCAGTGGAGATCGCAGCAGGGCTTCGCCGGGCGCCCTGCGTTGGGAGTATGGAGGTGTGACGGGAGGGGGAGAGGCGCCAGGGCAAGGGTGCGGCTGCCCTCTCCCTCCCCACATGTATATAGGGGGGCAGGGGGTGCGCCAGCCCCCTGCAGATCCAATCTGCAAGGGGGGCGGCGACCAGGGGGGTCCTTGCCCCCCAAGGCAAGTGGTGGCCCCCCTCCCCCTTAGGGTTTTAACCCTAGGTGCATGGGGAGGTGGGCCCCTAGTGGTGCGCCAGCCCAAAGGGACTGGACGCTTCCCCTTACGGCCTAGGGGCCCCACTGGGATGGGTGCCCCCCCCGGTGGACCCCCGGGGCCCCTCCGGTGGTCCCGGGACGCTCCCGGTGACCCTCGGAGATCACCCGATAGCCGAAACTGGACTTCCTATATATCAATCTTTACCTCCGGACCATTCCGGAACTCCTTGTGACATCCGGGATCTCATCCGGGACTCCAAACAACTTTCGGGTTTCCACGTGCATTTATCTCTACGACCCTAGCGTTACCGAACCTTAAGTGTGTAGACCCTACGGGTTCGGGAGACACGTAGACATGACCGAGACGACTCTCCGGTCAATAACCAACAGCGGGATCTGGATACCCATGTTGGTTCCCACGTGTTCCTCGATGATCTTCATCGGATGAACCACCGTGTCAAGGATTCACTCAATCCCGTATGTTATTCCCTTTGTCCATCGGTACGGTACTTGCCCGAGATTCGATCGTCGGTATTCCCGATACCTTGTTCAATCTCGTTATGGCAACTCTCTTTACTCGATCCGTAATCCATCATCCCGTGACTAACTACTTAGTCACATTGAGCTCATTATGATGATGTCTTACCGAGTGGGCCCAGAGGTACCTCTCCGTCATACGGAGTGACAACATCCCAGTCTCGGTTCGTACCAACTCAACAGACACTTTCGGAGATACCCGATGTGTACCTTTATAGCCACCCAGTTACGTTGTGACGGTTGGCACACCCAAAGTACTCCTACGGTATCCGGGAGTTGTACAACCTCATGGTCTAAGGAATAAATACTTGACACCGAAAAGCTTATGCATTACGAACTATACGATCTCGTGTTATGCTCAAGTTTGGGTCTTGTCCATCACATCATTCTCCTAATGATGTGATCCCGTTATCACTGACATCCCATGTCCATGGTCAGGAAACCGTAACCATCTGTTGATCAACGAGCTGGTAACTAGAGGCATACTAGGGACTCATTGTGGTCTATGTAGTCACACATGTATCGCTGTTTCTGTACAATACAATTCAAGCATGAATAACAGACAATTATCATGAACAAGGAGGTATAATAATAATGCTTTTATTATTGCCTCTAGGGCATATCTCCAACAGTCTCCCACTTGCACTAGAGTCAATAATCTAGTTACATTGTGATGAATCGAACACCCATAGAGTTCTGGTGTTGATCATGTTTTGCTCGTGAAAGAGGTTTAGTCAACGGGTCTGCTACATTCAGATCCGTATGCACTTCACAAATATCTATGTCTCCATCCTGAACATAATTCCGGATGGAGTTGAAACAGCTCTTGATGTGCTTGGTCTTCTTGTGAAACCTGGGCTCCTTGGTAATAGCAATAGCACCAGTGTTGTCACAGAAGAGAGTCATCGGGCTTGACGCGCTTGGAATGACTCCTAGGTCGGTGATGAACTCCTTCATCCAGACTCCTTCCTGCGCTGCTTCAGAAGCAGCTATGTACTCCGCTTCACATGTAGACGCTGCCACCACGCTCTGTTTGCAACTGCACCAGCTGACTGCCCCTCCGTTCAAAATATACACGTATCCGGTTTGAGACTTAGAGTCATCTAGATCTGTGTCGAAGCTAGCATCGACGTAACCCTTTACGACGAGCTCTTCGTCACCTCCATAAACGAGAAACATATCCTTAGTCCTTTTCATGTACTTCAGGATGTTCTTGACCGCTGTCCAGTGTTCCGTACCGGGATCACTTTGGTACCTCCCTACCAAACTTATGGCAAGGTTCACATCAGGTCTGGTACACAGCATGGCATACATGATAGAACCTATGGCCGAGGCATAGGGAATGACACTCATCTTTTCTCTATCTTCTGCCGTGGTCGGCGACTGAGCCTTGCTCAATCTCATACCTTGTAAAACAGGCAAGAATCCCTTCTTGGACTGATCCATATTGAACTTTTTCAATATCTTGTCAAGGTATGTACTTTGTGAAAGACCAATGAGGCATCTTGATCTATCTCTATAGATTTTGATTCCTAATATGTAAGCAGCTTCTCCAAGGTCCTTCATTGAAAAACTTTTATTCAAGTAGGCCTTTACATTTTCCAAGAATTCTATATCATTTCCCATCAGCAATATGTCATCCACATATAATATGAGAAATGCCACAGAGCTCCCACTCACTTTCTTGTAAATACATGCTTCTCCATAAGTCTGTATAAATCCAAATGCTTTGATCACTTCATCAAAGCGAATATTCCAACTCCGAGATGCTTGCACCAGCCCATAAATCGAGCGCTGGAGCTTGCATAACTTGTTAGTGTTCTCTAGATCGACAAAACCTTCTGGTTGCATCATATACAACTCTTCCTTGAGGAAGCCATTAAGGAATGATGTTTTGACGTCCATTTGCCATATCTCATAATCATAGAATGCGGCAATAGCTAACATGATTCTGACTGACTTCAGCATCGCTACGGGAGAGAAAGTCTCGTCGTAGTCAATCCCTTGAACTTGTCGATAACCCTTAGCGACAAGTCGAGCCTTATAGATGGTCACATTACCATCCGCGTCTGTCTTCTTCTTAAATATCCATTTATTTTCTATGGCGTGCCTATCATCAGGCAAGTCCACCAAAGTCCATACTTTGTTTTCATACATGGATTCTATCTCGGATTTCATGGCTCCAAGCCATTTATTGGAATCCGGGCCCGCCATCGCTTCTTCATAGTTCGAAGGTTCACCGTTGTCTAACAACATGATTTCCAGTACAGGGTTGCCGTACCACTCTGGTGCGGAATGTGCCCTTGTGGACCTTCGAAGTTCAGTAGTAACTCGATCTGTTTCTTCATGATCATTATCATTAGCTTCCTCCCTTGTCGGTGCAGGCACCTCAGGAACAGTTTCCTGTGCTGCGCTACTTTCCGGTACAGGAGGGGTGACTGTCACCTCATCAAGTTCTACTTTCCTCCCACTCACTTCTTTCGAGAGAAACTCTTTCTCCAGAAAGCATCCATTCTTGGCAACAAAGGCTTTGCCTTCGGATCTGTGGTAGAAGGTGTACCCAATTGTTTCCTTTGGGTATCCTATGAAGACGCATTTTTCCGATTTGGGTTCGAGCTTTTCAGGTTGAAGTTTCTTGACATAAGCATCGCAACCCCAAACTTTTAGAAACGACAGCTTCGGTTTCTTGCCAAACCAAAGTTCATACGGAGTCGTCTCAACGGATTTCGACGGAGCCCTATTTAAAGTGAATGCGGCAGTCTCTAAAGCATAACCCCAAAAAGATAGCGGTAAATCGGTGAGGGACATCATAGATTGCACCATGTCCAACAGAGTACGATTTCGACGTTCGGACACACCGTTACGTTGAGGTGTTCCGGGCGGTGTCAATTGTGAAACAATTCCACAGCTCCTAAGGTGTGTGCCAAATTCATGACTTAAATATTCACCCCCACGATCCGATCGCAAGAACTTTATTTTTCTGTCACGTTGATTCTCAACCTCATTCTGAAATTCCTTGAACTTTTCAAAGGTCTCAGACTTGTGTTTCATCAAATAGATATACCCGTATCTACTCAAGTCATCCGTGAGGGTGAGAACATAACGGTAGCCTCCGCGAGCCTCAACACTCATTGGACCGCACACATCGGTATGTATGATTTCCAACAAGTTGGTTGCTCACTCCATTGTTCCGGAGAACGGAGTCTTGGTCATCTTGCCCAAGAGGCACGGTTCGCACGTGTCAAATGATTCATAATCAAGAGACTCTAGAAGTCCATCTGAATGGAGCTTCTTCATACGTTTGACACCAATATGACCAAGGCGGCAATGCCACAAGTATGTGGGACTATCATTATCAACTTTACATCTTTTGGCATCTACACTATGAATATGTGTATCATCACGTTCGAGATTCATCAAAAATAAACCATTGACCAGCGGGGCATGACCATAAAACATATCTCTCAAATAAATAGAACAACCATTATTCTCCGATTTGAAAGAGTAGCCATCTCGCATAAGACGAGATCCAGAAACAATGTTCATGCTCAAAGCTGGCACTAAATAACAATTATTGAGGTTTAAAACTAATCCCGAGGGCAGATGTAGAGGAAGCGTGCCGACGGCGATCACATCGACCTTGGAACCATTCCCGACGCGCATCGTCACCTCATCCTTCGCCAGTCTCCGTTTATTCTGCAGCTCCTGTTTTGAGTTACAAATATGAGCAACTGCACCGGTATCAAATACCCAGGAGCTACTACGAGTGCTGGTAAGGTACACATCAATAACATGTATATCATATATACCTTTGACGTTGCCGGCCTTCTTGTCTGCTAAGTATTTGGGGCAGTTCCGCTTCCAGTGGCCCGTTCCCTTGCAATAAAAGCACTCTGTCTCAGGCTTGGGTCCATATTTTGGCTTCTTCCCGGCAACAGGCTTGCCAGGCGCGGCAACTCCCTTGCCGTCCTTCTTGAAGTTCTTCTTACCCTTGCCTTTCTTGAACTTAGTGGTTTTATTGACCATCAACACTTGATGTTCTTTCTTGATGTCCACCTCCGCTGATTTCAGCATCGAATACACCTCGGGAATGGACTTCTCCATCCCCTGCATATTGAAGTTCAACACGAAGCTCTTGAAGCTTGGTGGGAGCGACTGGAGGATTCTGTCAATGACTGCTTCATCTGGGAGATTCATTCCCAGCTGAGACAAGCGGTTGTGCAATCCTGAAATCTTGAGGATGTGCTCACTCACAGAACTGTTCTCCTCCATCTTACAGCTGTAGAATGCGTCGGAGACATCATATCTCTCGACTCGGGCATGAGCTTGGAAAACCATTTTCAGCTCTTCGAACATCTCATATGCTCCGTGGTGCTCAAAACGTTTTTGGAGCCTCGACTCTAAGCTGTAAAGCATGCCGCACTGAACCAGGGAGTAATCATCACTACGCGACTGCCAGACGTTCAAAACGTCTTGGGCCGCATCGGGAGCAGGTGCATCACCTAGCGGTGCTTCAAGGACATATGATCTCTTGGCAGCTATGAGGATAATCCTCAGGTTACGGACCCAATCCGTATAGTTGCTACCATCGTCTTTCAGCTTGGTTTTCTCTAGGAACGCGTTGAAGTTGAGGGAAACCTGAGCGTGGGCCATTTGATCTACAAGAGATATTGTAAAGAATTTAGACTAAGTTCATGATAATTAAGTTCATCTTAATCAAATTTCAATGAACTCCCACTCAGAATGACATCTCTCTAGTCATCTAAGTGATACACGATCCGAATCGACTAGCCCGTGTCCGATCATCATGTGAGACGGACTAGTCATCAACGGTGAACATCTTCATGTTGATCGTATCTTCTATACGACTCGTGTTCGACCTTTCGGTCTTCCGTGTTCCGAGGCCATGTCTGTACATGCTAGGCTCGTCAAGTGAACCCTAAGTGTATCGCGTGTGTAAATCTGTCTTACACCCGTTGTATGCGAACGTTAGAACCTATCACACCCGATCATCACATGGTGCTTCGGAGCAACGAACTTTAGCAACGGTGCACAGTTAGGGGAAACATAATACTTGAAATTTTAGTGAGAGATCATCTTATTTACTACCGTCATTCTAAGTAAACAAGATGCATAAATATGATAAACATCACATGCAATCAATTAAAGTGACATGATATGGCCAATATCATCTTGCTCCTTGGATCTCCATCTTCGGGGCACCATGATCATCTTGTCACCGGCTCGACACCATGATCTTCATCATCATGATCTCCATCATCGTGTCTTGAAGAAGTCGTCACGCCAACTATTACTTCTACTACTATGGCTAACGTTTAGCAATGAAGTAAAGTAATTACATGGCATTATTCAGTGACACGCAGGTCATACAATAATTAAGACAACTCCTATGGCTCCTGCCGGTTGTCAAGTTCATCGACATGCAAGTCGTGATTCCCTATTACAAAAACATGATCAATCTCATACATCACATATATCATTCATCACATCTTCGTTTTGGCCATACCACGTCACATAGCACATGCTGCAAAAACAAGTTAGACGTCCTCTAATTGTTGTTGCAAGTTTTACGTGGCTTCTATAGGATTTCTAGCAAGAACGTTTCTTACCTACGCCAAAACCACAACGTGATTTGTCAACTTCTATTTACCCTTCATAAGGACCCTTTTCATCGAATTCGATCCGACTAAAGTAGGAGAGACAGACACCCGCCAGCCACCTTATGCATCTAGTGCATGTCTGTCGGTGGAACCAGTCTCACGTAAGCGTACATGTAAAGTCGGTCCGGGCCGCTTCATCCCACAATACCGCCGAATCAAGATTGACTAGTAATGGTAAGAAAGTTGAACAAAATCAAATGCCCACAACTGCTTTGTGTTCTACTCGTGCAAGATGCTACGCATAAAACCTAGCTCAGATGCCACTGTTGGGGAACGTAGCATAGTTCAAAAAATTTCTACTCTTTCACCAAGATCCAACTATGGAGACATCTAGCAACGAGCAAGTAAGAGTGCATCTACATACCGTTATGTAGACCGCGAGCGGAAGCTTTCGAAGAAGCGTGGATGAAGTAGTCGTACTCTTCGCGTTCTTCGTCACCGATGATCTAGCGCCGAACAGACGGCACCTCCGCGTTCAACACACGTACGGTGCAGCAACGTCACCTCCTTCTTGATCCAGAAAGGGGGGAGGAGAAGTCGTCAGAGATCCGGCAGCACGACGGCGTGATGACGGATGCAGTGGAGATCGCAGCAGGGCTTCGTCGGGCGCCCTGCGTTGGGAGTATGGAGGTGTGAAGGGAGGGGGAGAGGCGCCAGAGCAAGGGTGCGGCTGCCCTCTCCCTCCCCACATATATATAGGGGGCCAGGGGGTGCGCCAGCCCCCTGCAGATCCAATCTGCAAGGGGGGCGGCGGCTAGGGGGGAGTCCTTGCCCCCCAAGGCAAGTGGTGGCCCCCCTCCCCCTTAGGGTTTTAACCCTAGGCGCATGGGGAGGTGGGCCCCTAGTGGTGCGCCAGCCGAGAGGGGCTGGACACTTCCCCTTGCGGCCTAGGGGCCCCACCGGGATGGGTGGCCCCACCCGGTGGACCCCCCGAGGCCCCTCCGGTGGTCCCGGGACGCTCCCGGTGACCCCCGGAGATCACCCGATAGCCGAAACTGGACTTCCTATATATCAATATTTACCTCCGGACCATTCCGGAACTCCTTGTGACGTCCGGGATCTCATCCGGGACTCCAAACAACTTTCGGGTTTCCACGTGCATTTATCTCTACGACCCTAGCGTTACCGAACCTTAAGTGTGTAGACCCTACGGGTTCGGGAGACACGTAGACATGGCCGAGACGACTCTCCGGTCAATAACCAACAGCGGGATCTGGATACCCATGTTGGTTCCCACGTGTTCCTCGATGATCTTCATCGGATGAACCACCGTATCAAGGATTCACTCAATCCCGTATGTTATTCCCTTTGTCCATCGATACGGTACTTGCCCGAGATTCGATCGTCGGTATTCCCGATACCTTGTTCAATCTCGTTATGGCAAGTCTCTTTACTCGATCCGTAATCCATCATCCCGTGACTAACTACTTAGTCACATTGAGCTCATTATGATGATGTCTTACCGAGTGGGCTCAGAGGTACCTCTCCGTCATACGGAGTGACAACATCCCAGTCTCGGTTCGTACCAACTCAACAGACACTTTCGGAGATACCCGATGTGTACCTTTATAGCCACCCAGTTACGTTGTGACGGTTGGCACACCCAAAGTACTCCTACGGTATCCGGGAGTTGTACAACCTCATGGTCTAAGGAATAAATACTTGACACCGAAAAGCTTATGCATTACGAACTATACGATCTCGTGTTATGCTCAAGTTTGGGTCTTGTCCATCACATCATTCTCATAATGATGTGATCCCGTTATCACTGACATCCCATGTCCATGGTCAGGAAACCGTAACCATCTGTTGATCAACGAGCTGGTAACTAGAGGCATACCAGGGACTCATTGTGGTCTATGTATTCACACATGTATCGTTGTTTCCGTACAATACAATTCAAGCATGAATAACAGACAATTATCATGAACAAGGAGATATAATAATAATGCTTTTATTATTGCCTCTAGGTCATATCTCCAACACGGTGCCCTGTGAAAACAGTCATGGTCGTCTATCTAAGCACGACCCCGTCCCGGGAAAGACCTCAAGTCTTCCCGTCACTAGTAATGCGGGCACCATGCTAGTATCGGCCTAAGTAATCAATAAAGCCCCATCCCATAAGGGGTAGAGTGGTTGCACATGCTTGGTTGGGACGGTAGTCACACATAAATCTAATCCATCATTTCACCCATGCACAAGTTCTTTACTGGCACATCACTTCTTCGTCAAGTGATGACCTAACTCAATATCACCCTCGGGCATTAGGGGCACCCGACGGGGTTTATGAAAAGATTGCAACCACGAAGGTTACATGACACACATGCATCACTAAGCATCACTAATAACCATTTGCATGTCATCTAGCACATAGCAAGATCATGAGTGAAACATGCATCATGTGGTGGTTCATAACTAGGTCACCACCATAACTCTTATTATCATGCATTCGGAAACGAACGGGTTCCGAAGAACACAAGTGTATCATGGTCAAAGGGTTGCTTGCCTGGATTGGCTTGGTCTTCAAAGTCTTCAAATCCTTCTCCACCTTCTTCTTCAGCAACTTCGTCAAATACGGGATCTAATCGTTGCAAAATAACAACGGGAAAATAAGACCACAATGAAAACAGAAAAATCAAAGTGCTCAGAAAAATGTCAACTTATTTTTTTTAAATACTAGAGGGAAAACTAAGATGGCAAAAATTCTTAGTTGGAGTTTTGGAGTTACAGAATGGAATCTAAGGATTTTTGAACAGGAGTTTTATTGCTCAAATTTGAATTTAAATTTGAACAGAACAGAAAAGTTTCATGGATATGTGTGGAAGTGACACCATTAAATAGGTTGGAATATTACAAGATTTTAGGAGTTGGAATTAATTCATTTGGACAATTATTTATTTCTGTAAAATTATTTGAAATTTTACAGAAAAGATTAAAAGGAAATGGCCATGTGCCACTGGGCCAGAATGGCCACAGTGCACGGCCCAGGGCTAATAGCCCAGCCGCACGGGGGCCAGCGCGTGCAAGCCAGGTTTTCAAACCTGACGGGCGGGGCCCGGCGGTCAGCGGCTGCGAGGGGAGAGAGAGGGCGGTGAGGATGATAGGCGGGGCCCGCCTGTCATCTTCAACCTTGCGGCCAACGCAACGGCGAGCTCACCGGCGACGATTCCGGGCACGGCGGGGCAAACGGAGGGTAGGAACGGGCTCAGCGAGGAATCGCCGTTCCAGTGGTGGTGGTGCGGCCTGCCGGAGAGGCCTGGTTCGTCGGCGGCGAGGTGGGACGGCGGAGGGTCGTCGGGAGGTCGCTGCTCCGGTCGATTCCGGCAGCTACAGAAGGGGAAAAGTGAGGGGAATGCATCAGTGAGGTACGATGGTTCCAAATCGAGCGAGAAAAGGGGCGGAGGGAGGCTGTACTGCGAGATCTCCGGTCGCCCGACGCGGCGGAGCTCCGGTCGATCCCGAGCACTGAGGCTCTCCGGGGATGAGTGAGTGGTGCTGGAGTGCTACTGGGGGTGAAGGGAGGTTGTTGGTGCCGTTGGAGAGGCTTGGGCGTGCTTATATAGCCGAGCCCACGGTCCACCGTGGACTCGTGCGCCGGCGAGGTCGCAGACGAGGCCAGAGGCCGTGCAGGCGCTCGTGTTCGAGTCGGGAAGGATCGTGGACGAGTTCTACGCCTAGCAGAGGGGAGAGGAGGAGCGGGGAAGGCTCCAGACAGCATGCACGTGTGAGGCCGACGAGTGGAGGTTGCGGGTGGCCAGCGCGCGTGCGAAGGCGGCCACTGGAGGGAGGAGGAGGAGGGGGACAGCACCGGGGGAGGTTGCGGACGTCGAGGTGCATCGACTGGCGCGAGGGGGGAGCACGAGGTGGTCGGCTGCGCTGGATTGGGCGAAGCTACAGTGCGGGGGCGCACTGTAGCGCGCTCTGGAGCATTCTAATTGCATGCCATGGCATGCCATTGGCCCTCTGGACGTGTCCGCCGTGTCTGGGGGGTCCAGGGCGACGTAAGCAACTCCGGTGTGGCCTTGGATGCTCTGGAGATGCAGTGGGAGAGAAGGGAAACTGGTAACTAGGTATAAATGGGCTGTCCAGCAAGGTGAATTGGGGTTTTCACCCCCCAATCATGGAGCTGGGGACATGGGGAAGTTACTGGAGTTAAAATGTAACTAGATGAAGCTTTGGTAGAGAGTTGAGGCAAAAGTAAATGGTAAAAGTGGTCAAGAAGATGGTTTTGGTAAAAAGGCAGAAGGTGCTTGATCAAGTTTTGGACAAGCAAATGATTTCCACTTGCCATGACACTTAACAGGATTGAATGTCATATGAAAATAGGGTGTTTCACCAAATTTGGGCTCATTTGAAGAAACTAACCAATGTAACTTTGGTGAACCCTAGAAATCAACAGAAATGGCTTCATCTTGTTTGAGTCAAGCTAATCATCTCCCCTTGATGCACCACTTGGTGTAGTTTCATCATTTGGGGTATTGATCATGCCCACAAAGTTTGAAGCTCCACGTAAAAAGTTGGTAATGTAAAGTTGTTCAAATTTGCATTTGAACAGAAATGGTTTTGGGGTATTCTGATCAAGTTGCCCTACTCCAAATCTTGTGCCATCTGGTCAAGATGCCTTATGAGGCCTTTCTAGCATGTGCACCAAGTTTGAGAGCATTTGGACAAGTTTGGCAATGTAAGGTTGCTCAAACTTCAAATATGGGCAGAAGGGTTATGAAGGGTTTTGAGGATGTTATTTTGCTTCCCAAGGCATGGGACTTGGCAAGATCATCAAATATGTCATATATGACATGATAGAATTTTCCTGGAATTGCTTGGAGAATAATTCCTTTGTAAATGTTTCAAAAGCTTGAAATATCCAGAAAGTGTTTTAGAGGGATTAGCCAATTATTTTGAACATGACCAAGTGTTGAAACTCTTATATATGGACATTATATGTCCTATGAGTCTCCCAGAATTTTGGCAGATATTTTTGAAATACTTATATAATTTTTCCCTATTAAAGACCATTTCTGGCCTTAAGAAAAAGCTTTTAAATAAAATAGGAGAATAACTTTTAAAATTATACTTTTGTGGTTTCTGGGAGTCCTATGACTACTAGGTCTCAAATACACTTTTTGAAATAATTTTCTCACCCTAAATCAAGCACTTGCAGGGCAAACCTCAATTCAGGGGTTTTTGGAATACTAAATTTTAAAATTACATTTTGGCCAAATTAATTTAAAAGAAAATACTATACTGCTATATAACACTTGGTATGATCATTGGGCAGAAGTTTTGGGTATGGAGATGAATTCTACAAGAGGTAATAGTTGACTTTAATGAGCACATGAAAAACACATGAAGGAAAACTCAAATCCAAATAAAAGCCAAATGATGCCAAAAAAAATTGCTGGTCCAATTTTTCATGCTTCATTGATTCAAATAACATGTTACAAAATGCAGGGTGTGACATGTTGTATCCCCCATGTATGTATGTAATGGTACGATGTAATGATATCCATCTTGCTAAGCGCCCGAAATGCGGTTGTGCCCCAATCACGTAAGTGTCACATGATCGGGATAGAATCGTATCTTGGGCCTGACAAGTTGGTATCAGAGCATCGACCGACCATAGGAGCCCCCTTGATTGATCGTAGTTTGGCCGTTGTTGAGTCTAGCAAAAAACTTTTTCGGAATCTAGTTAGATCAGAGAGTAGGAATTCTTTTTACTCCTCAGTGCCTTCGTCACTCTGGTGAGGAATCTTGACGTAGGTGTTTTGAATTACCCCTCTTCTCCTTCAATTTTTTTTAGGATCTCGTGGTTAGTTTCGTTCGTTGTGTTGTCAATTCTTTCATCTGGTGCATCTCTCGTCAAGTGGATTCGACCCTCTTCTTCTTTCAAGTTCAATCCTCGGTTCTTTCCAACCGTTGCTATTTTCCCCGTCCGATGTGTTCTTTTTTTTTCCCGCCCACCCTTTTGCTTCTCGGAGCCGGATTCCTTAATCGAGTATCCTTCCTAATCGTGTGAATCCTCTGAATTCTTTCCTCAATTATTTCAACTAGTGAATTCTCCTCTCGTTCGTCATTCTTCATCTCTTTTCTTTCCGGTGGTTCCAATTCTATTAGTATCCGGTGTTCTTCATATTCTTTTCCCTCTGCTCAAATGTTTCCAATTGCTCGTTTGCCTCTCGCCATTTAATTGTTCCGGTGTTCCAAAGACATTCCAGGAGGTTCGTCCGTGTTCCAATTAATTCGAGGTTGTCACCTCATTCGAGTTTTTTTCAATCGTTCCGGTGCATTATCTCCTTTTCAATTTGTTACAACGGTGTTTTCTCTTCGGTGGCCCCTAACCCACAGGTTTATTCCCAGGATCTTACCTGACTCTTCTAATTTCCCGGAGTATTTCTAAATTCTTTTCAATGTGACGTAAGTATGGATTCCATCAGTCATGTGCCTTCTCCAAGATCGTTTTAAAATTATTTTCATCATTGGTTCAACTTTTGCTCATTTCATTCATCCGGAGTAGTTCTTGAATTCTTTTCATTGTGTTCCTCTGAAGTCCATCATTTCAGAAGATTTCTTCGTTCTCAGTTTTCAACTTCGTCCTCCAAATATTCTTCACTCATGCCTCTTCGTTCGTCTCTCATTCTTTCCAGTGCTTCGTCCAAGCATTCTTTAATCCGTCCATGATCTCTTCGTTCTCGTCATTCAATTTCCTCAAGTACTTATCCTTTTCCCGGCGATTCATTCTCTGGTGTTCACTCAATTTCAATTCTTTACGGTGGATGTTCTCTTTCATCACTCGATTTAATTCTTCCCGGTGGTTCGTTCTTTTCTTCACTCGATTTCAATTCCTTACGGTGGTTCGCTCAAGATTTATTTTCTGGTGTTATCTTATCAATCCATTCATTTTTATCCCAATCCTACCGGTGTTTCATGAATATTTCGCAAGTTCGCGATATATTTCTCATCAATTTAATTGGTGGAGGATAAGCATAACATAACTCTTATTCTTTTCGTCAAGTTGTTTAATCCCTTCTTCAGAGTTTATTCGGGATGAATAAATTCTAGTTCCAAGTGCTTTCACCTTTTCTTTTCCGGAGTTCATAGTTTCTTGCCTATTTCGTCGGAAACCTCGTCTAATCATCGCAAGGCTTTAATCTTATTCTTTTATCCGTCATTCTATATCATCATCCTTTCGTACCAGAGTTCTTCATGGTGGTTGCCCATGAGTTAATTCATTCTTTGAGTGTTCATCAAATTCTTCTGGAGCAGATCAAGCATTCTTATTCTTTTGCCTCTTGGATGCAATTAATTCTCCGTATTCTTTTGAAGTGGAGTTTTGCATTTCTTTGTCATCTCAGCTATTAGGTCTTTTCGTTGCGGCCGTAATTCACCTCAAGTTTTGAGATGTTTTCAATAAGTCCACGACAAGCTTATTCTTTTGTTGTTGATTTTCTCAACAACTCCGTTCAAGTCTTTCTCTTATAAATTTCCATTCATGTCACTTGTGCTCAAGTTGTAGTCTTCTTCTCCGTTCTTTTCATTGCATTCTTTCCATTCTTCCGGAGGCATTGTGTTATTGCTCTCGTCGAGTATCATTTCGTCTTCTCGAGTTCTTGTTCCATTTCATTCATGTTCAACCGGTGTGCTATTTCTTTCAGTTTCAGCCGGAGTGCTGCCCGAATTCCTTCGTTCTAATCCCTTTTCTATCTCTTTTAACCGGAGTGGTTTCGAATTCATTCTTGTTCCTTCAGCTCTTGTTTCGTGCTTTCCAACCTCCTTGGTTCTCGTCGTATTCCTTGTTCCTCTTGTCTAACGAAGTCCTTGCAACTTCGTTCTTCGTCATTGTATCCTTTCTTTCAAGTTGCTCAACATCCCAAGGTTCTTTGGTTTCACTCTTTTGTCCTCAGCAAACTTTGGTCTTCATTTCCCTTCCATCTCGTTCCTAAGATCTCGGGACGAGATCTCTTGTTAGTAGGGGAGTGTTGTGACACCCCGAGACCGATGCGCCAGGTGTCAGTCAGTTTTTCGTCGTCATTGCCATGTCATCTGCTTGCGTTTTGCATCTTGCCATGTCATCATGTGTGTTGCATCAGCATGTTTTCAAAACTTGCATCCGCCCGAGTTCCCTCGTCCTCTCCGTAGTCCGTTCTGAGCCCAGACACACTTGCACGTGCCCGCGGCGCCTCAGAATATTTATTTTGTGAGTGGCTGGAAACTGTTCTCGGAATGGGGTGAAACTTGGCATGTGGTCTTATTATAGCGTAGACAGGCCGCCTGCCAAATTGCATCGCATTCGGAGTCCGTTTGATAGCCCAACGGATATATATAGCAGCACTAGTCGCTGGTTAAAACGTCGGACGTTTTCGATCTCCGAAAACCCCGCGGGCCTCTTCTCTACTCTCCCCACAACCCCTCCTACACAACCCACTACCTCCTCTAGGCCCAACCTAGACTCCCCTCGCGATCGGATTCGCCGGATCGCGATCGAAGGGCTCAAAAACCCTCTCCAAACTCCAAACCCTAGCCCTCCTACTATAAATGGACAGCCCCTTGCCATTTTTGGCCTTCCCCTACCTCCCCCCTCAATTTCCGCGCCCCCCAATCAGCCAGCCAGCCGCCTCCCACCTCGTCTCCTCAAATTCCGGCCGAACCCACTCCTCCAGCGCCACTTGGCGGCCCCTGGTTGGCCAGCCGCAGCCACGTCATCGCCTCCAGCCAACCAGAGGAGGCCATGTGGCCTTCCCGCGTCACCAGCCAACCTCCCGCCGCCGCGGCCCTGTAGGCCCACGGGGAGCCCGACCCGGGCCGCGTCGGGCCCCGACCGGCCCCCTCCCCGCTCCCCGCTTTGCGCTCGCTCGAGCAGCTCGCCCCGCTCCTTCGAGTTCTCCTCGCCAGAGTGCTCGTCCGCCGCCGCCCCGTTCCTCCCTTCGTCGCCAACCGCCGCTCATCTGCGCGACCTCCCGACTCCCGCTCGTCCCCAGCGCCGAGCACCGCCGTCCGCTCCTCGCCGGCCACCTGCAGTCGCCGTGCGCCGCCACCTCTTCTGGCCAGATCCGGCGGCCTCACCTCCGGACTCCCCTCGGTCCGGCCGGAAATGGGGCCTGGACGCCCGTCCGCGCCCGGATCCTCTCCTCCTCCGCCCGTCTCGGCCGCCAACACCCCCCCTCCCCGCCGGAGCTCCTGCTTCGATCCGCTGGCGCCGGCCTCCCGCGCATTTGGATCGGGCAGGTCCCCGATTCGCCGTGAGCACCCGACCCGCTCCGCTTCCGGTGCAGCTGACCGGTGGGCCCCGCGCCACTGCTGCCGACGGACACGTCCGTTTGGAGCCGGACGTGTCCGCCCCTCTCTCTGCCCGTGGGCCCAGTCCATCAGAAGTTTCCGCCCCACTTCGGACATGTCCGTTTCCCGAGGTGCTGTTTTTTTGCTAAGTCCCTGTAAACTGTTATAATGTTGCATCTTTGAGTGCATGTAAATAATTGTGTGCATGTCCAAATTGAGTGAATGATATGTCAAAATGATCGTGGTGATATGCTCTACACTTTGTTCCATTGTGCCATGCTCATTTGAGTTCATCTAGATGCTCTAATCTCTGTTGCAAAAGTGCTACTTGTTATAAACTGCTGCTACTTGTTATTTTGTTGCCATGTTTGAGATATGATAACTTGGTGCATGTTTATCCAAATGATGCATATGATATGTCAAAATGTTCATCATGAGATGCTCTACATGTTGGTTGCTATAGCATGCATGTTAGAGTTCATATTGCCATGTTAATCTCTGTTGCAAAAGTGTATTTGGTTGTTATGTTCTGAAACTTGTTACGAGATGCCTAGTTGAGGAGCTCGTTGCTATTGATGTGTTTGTTCCCATGTCACATGTCTAGATGTTTTAGAATCACAATGATATGGTCTTTGATGTGGTGCAATCATCTTTCCATGATAAGCTTTGTGTTGACTTAAACATGCTCGCAAACATGCCATGTCGTTATTGATATTTTAACACTTAGTGAAATTTCACTAAGTCTGGAATCTGTCTTATCCTGATGCTATGTTTGCTTGATGCCCTAGGTAAATCCATGTTAGTTTTGGGGTGGCCATTGATCATTCCTTGTTGTATATGTTGTTGTCTATCCATTCATGCCCTTACTTGCTCATATGGCTTGCTGTAGCTTATTTAATTCTTGCTTCCAAGTTGCTATAAAATATTGCTGTCAGGTTTTTAACGTCATGATCAAAATGGCGTAGCTTGTTGTTATTGATCCATGCCTCCTATGGAATTGCTCCAATGAAGTTGTCTGTAGGATATGTCTACTTCATGTCCATGCTTCTTGTCACCATGTTTGAGTGCTGTAGAGTATATATATCCTTCTCCAAAGTTGTTATGTGGCTGTTAACTTCAGCTTGTTGTTATATCTTGTTTCATGTGTATCTTTTAGCCCGTTGCTCCGTTTTGAGTGCTTCCTATTTGAAACTTGTGTGATTTTGCATGTAGATTCATAATATCATCTTGTTTACATGTTTGGAGTATGTTTGCTTGATGTTGGGTGCATCTTGCACCGTTGCCTTGCTTGTCTTGTTTTGCTCATATCTTCTAGGCCGTAGCTCTGAATTAAACAAACCTTATATGAAACTTGACTAGAATTTCGTGCAGATCATCATGGTGCATGTTAATCTGCTGTTTAACCACTTTAACTTAAGTTTTTTTCAGATCTGGACTATTTTCAAAATATGCATATGAGGACTTACCGGATTTTGTGATATGTAGTTTCCGGCCTCATTTAAACTTGTTGACTTGTGTTGTTCTTGTGTGCTTCCTACCTTGCCATGTATTGCATCATATGTAGACTTGTATTGCATCATACTTGCTTGAGCATATTGTCATGTTCTTGTGTTGTTTTTCCTGTGCTTCCTACCTTGCCATGTCTTGCTTCCTGTATAGACTTGTATTGCATCATATGTAGATCTGTCTTGAATCCTACTTGCTTGAGCATATTGTCATGTTCTTGTGTTGTTTTCCTGTGCTTCCTACCTTATCATGTTTTGCTTCCTGTATAGACTTGTCTTGCATCATACCTTGCCATGTATTGCATCATATATAGACTTGTGTTGTTTTTCTGTGCTTCCTACCTTGCCACGTTTTGCTTCCTGTATAGACTTCTCGTGCATCATATGTAAACTTGTTTTGCATCATACTTGGTTGAGCATATTTTCGTGTTCTTGTGTTGTGTGTTTACCGTGTTGCTTGCTTCTTCTCGTTAGCGCTTGTTCCGTTGCATTCGTGAGGAGTCGTTCGTCTACCCGTGGTTCTTCTTCAAGGCTTCTTCTTCGTCTTCTTCATGGATCCGTTCTTCTTCCTTGCGGGATCTCACACAAGATGACCATACCCTTGGATACCTTTACTATCATTGCCTTTGCTTAGTTGTCTCGATGCTATCGTTACATGTCGCGCTACCCATCATTATTGTCAGCCTCTCCTTGTTGCCATGAAACCTCTAACCTTTGACACCTTCCTAGCAAAAAACCATTGTTTGGCTATGTTACCCGCTTGCTCAGCCCCTCTTATAGCGTTGTTAGTTGCAGGTGAAGATGAAGATCGTTCCAGGTGGGAACTTGTTGTTGGAATATCACAATATCTATTATTATTATTAACACACCTATATACTAGGCATGGGTGGAAGGCTTGGCCTTTTGCTCGGTGTTTTGTTCCACTCATGCCACCTTAGGCGCCGATAAACCGGCATTATGTTCCTTGATTTTGCGTTCCTTACACGGTTGGGTATATGGGGACCCCTTAACACTTTGTCTTTGAATAAAACTCTTCCAGCAAGGCCCAACTTTGGTTTTAATTGCAACATAAAAAAACTTAATTAATTAATTAATTGCATAGGGAGTTAGCGCTACCCGAGGATTCTTTCTACATAGCAGGGGGGCAGTGCTGATGGTGTTGGTCCCAAACGGGGGTCCTGCAGGGCCACCTTGGGGGAACCCGAGGGCTGGTTTTACCTGTAGCATCGCCCATCCGGTCATGGCCTGAGACGAGATACGCGCGGCTACTATCAGGGTGTCGACACACCGGGAGGTCTTGCTGGACTTGTTTTACCATTGTCGAAATGTCTTGTGCACCGGGATACCGAGCCTGATCGGATTTCCCTAAGATAAGGGGTAATAATTATTATTACTTCAGCTGATCGTGAGAGCTTGTGATGGGCTAAGTTGGGAAACCCCTGCAGGGTTATGATCTTTCGAAGGCCGTGCCCGTGGTTATGTGGCAGATTGGAATTTGTTAATGTCCGGTTGTAGAAAACTTGACAGAGGATCCGAAGTAAAACACACAACTGTGTGAGTAACCGTGACTGTTTCTTTTCCACTTTGAGAAGAGAACACGGTGGGGTTATGTTTGACTCGTATGTAGTTCAGGATCTTTAGCGATCACTACTAGTTTGCGACCGTTTGCGTAGAAGCTCATCTTATTCTTGTACTCGTAAGTTAGCCACCATATATTTTTCTTAGCCGCTGCTGCAACCTCACCACTTTACCTCTTCCTACCCATTAAGTTTTGATAGTCTTGTTACCCATGGTTATGGGATTGCTGAGTCCTCGTGGCTCACAGATACTACAACAACAGTTGCAGGTGCAGGTTTCCGATGACTTGACGTGAGAGCGTTGATCGTTGTGTTGGAGTTCTTTCTTCTTCTTCTTCTTCAGTTTTGGGTTAGGTTCCGGGTCGGCAGCCTGGGATAGCAGATGGATGTCGTTGTTCTTTTCATGTTTGCATCCGTAGTCGGATGTCTTGTTTTGTTGATGTTGTATTCATGATGCTTTGTATTGATGTTGTTGTATCCCTCATGTATGTATGTAATGGTACGATGTAATGATATCCATCTTGCTAAGCGCCCGAAATGCGGTTGTGCCCCAATCACGTAAGTGTCACATGATCAGGATAGAATCGCATCTTAGGCCTGACACATCCACTTGTTAATTTCCTCAAACACCCAAGCAGGGGCATCCGCAATCATATGGTGGTGAATAGGCTTTGCCGAGATAACGGATTGCACCAAGATGAGCCTGCCCGGCCTCTGTATGAGGCCCCGTTGCCAAGCTGGAACAAAGAACCGGACCTTGTCCAGCATGGGTTGCCAGTCCGCCCTGGTCAAGCTTTTTATTGCAAGTTGTAAGCCAAGGTACTTGCAAGGGAAATCTGCGAGATTGCACTCAAGAAACGCAGCCACTCTAGCTTTATCCTCGTCATCACCTCTGATTGCAGTGGCTGACTACTTCTGGTAGTTCACTTGCAGGCCCGAAGCGGCACCAAAAGCCTCAAGCGCAGACCGCACAAAGCTCAAGTCCATATTTGTTGGCTTGATAAACATGGCAACATCGTCGGCATATATGGACAACCTTTGCATAGGTGAGATTCCCGGTGTCGAACTAAGCACTCCCACTTCGGTAGTTTTTTTCACCATGGCCTTCAAGACGTCCATGGCTATGACGAATAACAGTAGGGATACATGATCCCCTTGCTGAAGCCCACAAGCATGTCTAAAACTCTTTCTTGGAACTCCGTTGACAATGATCTTTGTGCTGGACATTTGGAGTAGCAAATCCACCCATGGCATCCATCTAGGACCGAACCCTTAAGCTTCCATGACCTCAAATAGGAAGGGCCATGATAAGTAATCAAAAGCTCTCAAAATATCCAACTTGAGGAACACAGTCGACGCTCTCCTAACATGTAGCTTCCTAGCCACTTGCCTCACAAGGAGGAAATTATCATGCAAATGTCTTACTTTGATGAAAGCCGATTGGTTAGTATCAACAATGTCATGCATCTGCTTCCTCAATCTATTGGCTAGGGCCTTAGCAAACAACTTTGGTATGCTATGAGTAAGACTTATAGTCCGATAGTCTCCTATTTCCTTAGTGTCTGGTTTCTTAGGAATAAGCACAATGTGCGCCTTGCTGAGCTTCGCAAAGCCCCTGCCATCACCCACGTAGAGCTTGGTCATAACGGCCATGACATCGTTCTTTATAATGCTCCATACTTTTTGATAGAAAGCGGCAATGTACCCATCCGGGCCGGGCGCTCGATTCGGGGGCGGCTCCTTGATGACACTCCAAACCTCCTCTTCCGAAATCATGATCTCCAGCTCACTAAGTTCCCGTGGCTGTATGCCCAAATATTGCAAATCCAGCGAGTGCTCTCTAGCCTAGTCGGATCGAATCAATCTCTCATATGCGTCAAAGAAAGCCTTCTCCTTGAGCTCTTGATCCATGATCAGCATCCCACCCTTCTTGACATGAGTGATAAAAAAATTTGATCGACCTCCATTTGCCGCCGCTTGAAACAGTTTGGTGTTGGCATCCCCTTCCTTAAGCCATTTCATCCGAGATCTTTGCCGATCAATGGTGCGCTCCAAAGCCGCCAATCTCAGCAGTGCGTGCTTCAAAGTTCTCCGAAGCCATATCTCAAGCTGCACTAGAGTTCTACTCTCCTCTGCACAGTCAAGTCTATGTATCACCCATCGCGCTACCCGCATCAACAGCTTAACGTTGCCCATGTTGCGCTCACCCCGAGCCTGCAAGTAACGTGCGGTATTGCGCAATAGTGTGTCCAGCCTCTTATATGGATCCACAATGTCCGAACTGCATACCCATGTTTCAGTAACCGCCTCCTCGAAGCCATCCAACTTAGTCCAGAACATCTCGAACCTGAATCTACGCTTATGGCTGAACCCCACACTCATAGTGAGCAGAAGGAGTGCATGATCTGAAACCTTAATTAATTGTGATGCCTTACAAATTAGGAAGCATAATATATACTCCCTCCGTTCCTAAATATTTGTCTTTCTAGACATTTCAACAAGTGACTACATACGAAGCAAAATGAGTGAATCTACACTCTAAAATATGTCTACATACATTCGTATGTTGTAACCATTTGAAATGTCTAGAAAGACAAATATTTGAGAACGGAGGGAGTAGTATTAAAGAATTGAGTGGAAAAAACTTTGAGAAATTATTGATCTGGCCTAAGTCAGTTGACCTAATTTTAATTGAAGACCTCGACTGAATCTGGGCTTTTTAAAATTAGGGAGATTAGTGTCGTAGAAGATTTCTAAATTTGAGGAAAGGAGTTGAGTTCCACGGCGTCCCTGGACTGCGCCCAAACGTCCGATTTATATCAGACGGTTCCCAGGGGCGCGTGGCTCGGCAGGGGATTCGATCCATTCCCTTTGTGCCTTATCTCCGGCGCAAAGAAGCCTCCAGCTCCGGCCGCTGAGCCAACCAAAACGGAAGCCATGGCGACCACGTCGACCACCCCGTTCCACCGTCTCCTCGCCCCGGCCCGGTCGAACCCCGCCGCGCATCTCTCCTTCTACACCCGCGGCCCTCCCACGCTCTCCTTCTCCCGCTCCATCTCCGTCCGCCGACGTCTCGCTGCCGCATCCAAGGACACCGCCAGCGACAAGGGGCAAGAACAAGAATCGTCCACGGCAGCGGGTGGAGCCGGGAAGCCCGCAGAGGAGGAAAGACCTTCGGGTGAAAAGACCTCAGATGAAGTGGCGACGGAGCTTAAGGAGGTGATGCGTGCGCGTAAGGAGGCGGAGGTCGCCGCAGGTGGCGGTGGGTGGTGGGCCGGGGTGGCGCAGGAGATGACGGAGATCGAGTGGCCGGCACCGGGGAAGGTCCTGGGCACCACGGGGGTCGTCCTTGGGATCATCGCGGGATCCACGGTCGCGCTGCTCTCCGTGAACGCGATCCTCGCCGAGCTCTCCGACCGTGTCTTCGCTGGCCGGGGCCTTCAGGACTTCTTCTAAGGGTGACGTGGCAACAACTTGTCTCCGTTTATATTTCGAGAATTCAGATAGGCGTATTGCAAGGTTGATAGATTGAAAATGGCTGTGTTGCTGCAAGAGAAATATGATGATGTTCCGCAGACAGTTGCACCTGTGCGTACGATTCAGTCTCTGGGAAAGAGTTTTGGCTGACTTTTCTGTGCTAACCACTCTTACTCGGAAAAGAGAAACCTGCATGTCGGTAGCACAAAGTAAAGCTGGTTAATTTACTGATAAATCTGATAAACTTACTTGCACTTGGCAATACTTTCTATTTAGTGTAGTGATTTGCTAAAGCTACGTTTCTCATCCACAAAACATTTTAGCTTAAGTTGTAACCTCGACAAGGGAACACCCTAATGTTGTAGT
Source organism: Secale cereale (assembly GCA_902687465.1). Lineage (NCBI taxonomy): Eukaryota > Viridiplantae > Streptophyta > Magnoliopsida > Poales > Poaceae > Secale > Secale cereale. The sequence goes on from LR738710.1 coordinate 512,115,516, forward strand.
ATCATGAAATGACATATTAATCTTAACAGTTAGTTCCAACCAAACCCCTTCTCTGAAGATGACATTCAATCTTGTGGGCTGATCTATTTTGTGAATCCAAGCGTATTCCCATTCTTATCTACAGCCTCGTTCCCGAGCAGTGACATTCACAGGCAGATGATGCAATTCTTCATGACATACATGTATATTGGGTGTTGGTGCCAGATCATTTATATCCCTTGGCTTGTCAGAACATATGGTTTGCAAGATAGGATCGCCTTTCCCGACCTTGGCTGATCTGTATGGTTTGGTATGGATTGCTCCTGCTCTCTTTCTATGATCATCGCATAATACATGTATATTGAGCAGCCTGTATATTGAGTATTGTATTTGGGTGTTATTCCTGTATGTTTTGGTATGCTAGGTTCAGCTATTGGCCATGACATGGATAAATTATTTGTCATAGTTATGCAAACATTTCATAGCAATAATTGGGCTAAGACACATCGTCGGCGAAGTGGGAGCGGCGGGTGGAAACCCACAGCCTTGGTTGGGCCGCGGCGGGAGCAATGCTACACGTACAAACGTTTACAGGCTTTTACAGGGTGGGTTAACCTTGATTGGTCAATAGATGAGCGGGGTGGCCCACACCCCTTAAAATCAGGGGGGAGGGAGGTTTGTGATTGGTTGTTAGATAGAAAGAGCGTGTAAAAGCTTGTAAATCTTTGTATGTGTAGCATTTTTGGCCGCGGCGGTGCCACTGGCTCCGTCACCTTCTTGAAGGCGCCGCTTTGGGTCTGCGGGGAGGTGGGTCGGCTGCAGCCCATTTTGGGCTTTCTTGCTGGCGGGCGGTCCTTTCTTAAGTGGTGACGCTTTGCCGTGGTTGGCCAGCTTCCTCTTCAAGACGCTGTGCCCTCGTCATGTAGTTGGGCCGCGGTGGGTCGACGCCCTCGGCCTGGGCGAGAGGGGATAGTGTTGGCGCAGCGGTAGCTAGCTCTCGCACAGATGGATGGAGGTAGAAGAAGGAGGAGCACACAGTACACTGGAGTTTCACCCGGCTTCACAGCCCCGTTACTATTCCCATAGCCTCAGCACTCTCGTACAAACACATACTGCGGCTTTGTAGTCCACAGCAGCGCAGCGCCCACGTTTCTGTTGCATACATTCACACGAGTGCGTAGCTAACTCCGCTGCATGCAAGCTCCCGCCCCGGCCATGCACACGACGTGCGTTACGCCCACACGACGCGGCCATATCCATCGGTAGCTGCTAACAACATGCTAACCACCTAGCTAGCTAACCCACGCCACTGACCACCACGCCACACACATGCAACTACGAGCTTGACACGGCCACACATCGGCAATACACTGCCCATACACACAGACGCCACGCTGCCCGTTCCGCGCGCCACCGACGAGCCCGACTGCACTAGTGCGTCCCGCACGTCCCGCGCGAATCCGTCGCGCCCGACGAGCCCGACCACACACGCCGTGGCTTATTCCAACACATAGTAGTACCCTCTACGGCGACTTGGACGCGGCGGCGGCGGCTGAGGGATGTTTTCCTTGGCGAGGTCTGGTTCTCGTGGTGACTGTGTTGCTCAACTCTTCGCCGTGTCTTTCTGGGATGTTCCCGTTCAGTGGCTAGTGTCTTCGACGTGCTTTTTGCTGGGGCCGCGGCTTGTGTATTTGGCAGATTGCTGGGTGTGGTGGTCGCGCTCCATGCCTCTCTCTTCATGCTTGCTCTAGAGGGAGCAAGTCCCACTTCGCCGTCCATGTGTCGTTGGAGAGTTCATTTCCTGTGACGCAACCCCATGAAGCCCTCTGTTAGGTCCCAAGTGCCTTTCTTCTTTGGCATTAGTATTTTAGTCTTCTTTCAGCGCCATGTTTCTGCTTTGTTGTAAACCTGACTGGTTGATGGCTTTGTTAATTCAAAGCCGGGCGAAGTTCGAGCCTTTTTTCGGGCTCAGCCTGGCCTGTGCCTTTCCTCTAAAAAAGAAGTGGGCTAAGAATGGTTTCACTTTCTGAAGTTCTCTGGAATGCCATGTCTGCAATGCTGCGTGCTTCAAGACTGCAACCAAACGCCACTGCAGAATGACGCGTTGACGCTACTCCGAGCTTGGCTGAAACGCAATTGCTACACATACGATGCTTTTTTTGTCCGACCTGCTGCATTTTGCTTCTCGGTGTGAATGGATTGATCTTCGGTGGCGTACAGAAATCGTATCTGTAGTGTTGTACGTGTAGCGTCGTTCTGAAACTTGGGACTTGCAAACTTGGCAAGCAAAACAGTCCATCATCTGCGGGAACTTTTACTCTTTCCTGCAAGAAAGAACCCTTTATTATTGCCGCAGGTCAAATATTCCCGAAAACAGAGTCAAAGTATGACTTTTGCGACGTTTCCACGCATTCCATGGTCTTACCTCTACCTTGAAAATTTGACACCTCTATATTTTGCCACTACACTGTTACGTGCCTCTTTCCCTTTTCATTGTTGTCTAAACAAACACAATTATAGGAAAACCTCATGAAATAACTATAGATAAGGGTATGTACAATGGTAACATATGGATACAGATGGATACATGTGCTCCGTAACAAAAAGAGTTTGAAGCATCTACATTGATTTTTTTTCTCTGTTCGCACACGAACACGTCACCGTGTACCTCCAACGCCGAGGGTGATGCACCGCAGCTCACGTCGAAGGAGACCCGTTCGGAAGCGCGGTACGCAAGCAATCCGGCGGTCACTTTTGAAGACCCGAAACCCCACGCGTCCGGGAGGGACCCCGTCTGGACGCGCGGCGGCTATGGGCAGCCCTAGGTCGACCTGATCGCCCCTAGGGCCTCGAGGTTCGCCGCCCTGCAACAAGAAGAACGAACGAAGAACGATGAAGAAGAAGAACTAGGGTTAAGGAGAAAAGATAAAAGATAAAAAGTGGTAGATGAATTGATCGATTGTGTGTTGTTCAATCGGCCGTCACCCCTTAGGTATATAAGAGGCGGCTGGACTTGCCGTGCAAGGAAAAGGCTTGGATTCACGTCCAAAACCCTAGCCAAATTCGGATTGGTTTTATCCGAACTTTCCAAAACTGTTCGGTTTAAACTGGCTGTACCTTGCGGGTAATTCTTGAGGTGGTAAACGACCTCGGATGGAAAAGAGACCAAAAGCAATCTTGACCGTTTCGACGATACGAACAACTTTCATGTTGAACGTTTTTCGATTCGAAACCATCTTCTAGGCCAAAACGGTCACGCAATACAGGCTGTTATTCGCGCTACCCATCAGACAAGTGGCTGGTGGGGCGCGCCACTTATGGCTGGCTGTGTTCGGATGGCTGTAACTTTTGCATACGAACTCGGATTGGGACGATTTTTATATCAAAATCGACCGTTTCGACGAGACGCACAACTTTCATGTTGAAACTTTTTCCATTTGAAGTCATATTAATTGGGTTCCCAGCCATTCTTTAATCTGGTGTCATCATGAGCATCTCTGAACTTGTCATCACTTTTGCATCCGGACTCCGTTTTAGACCACTTTCATATCCATCTTGATCTTCTCAAATAAAGCCATCTCATGGTGACTTCCAATCATAAGTTTGAAGTAATCTTGACAAAGATTAAAGCAACTTTTACGATTGTGCCACTTTTGAGCGTCAACACATGCCCCCCTGTTTTTCGGCAAAGCAAGCGTGCCGAAAAATAATTTGTACCATGTTGGTTCTAAGGACGATATCAACACCCCATCGGCCATTTATATGCTTAGGACGATAATTATATATCGGCCATTATTGTTCTCGAACCCTTGATGCAAACTTGGGCGAAACCTTCTCAACTTCGTTAACAATCCGATGATAAAGTTCCATAGATATGTATCTCAAGGTCATCCTCCGAACCATATTGTTCCCCCTTTTGCAAGGATTTTGTAGATAATCAATAAACTCTCTCCAATCCTTAGTATCACCTGCATCAAAATTCATTAGTGGCCGAAGCTGTGAACTTCGGTTCGGCCTTACCTATGTTGACGAGACGAAGCATCGGCTATTGAGAGAAATGCAATACACCATGATTAACGTAGTAGCCGGATGCTTGCTGTGCCAACTCTTTTAAATTGTCATGTCTAAATGTAAGAGCAATTTTAAAGCAACCCAGGTAAATTTTGCATCTAGACATATCTCAAGATAAACTATAAGTGATTCGTCAAAACATTGATAACCCTTGGATGTTTGTTGCACTACTCATAACGAATCACCGAAAGCCTCAATATGTATAGCATCTATAGCAAGTAAAAGAGTCAATCCGAATAACAATGCATATTCGGCTTTGATTAATCATGCATAAAAATATTCTAAGCGGCATGAGGCTTCAAAAAATAGTACCATAAGGAGATATATAAACAACACCAACACTTTGGTCATTGCTACGAATTGAACCATCAAAACATAATCTCCATAGTAATAGAGAGACAAGGCTAACATCAATATTATGCATATCATTAAACCGATGTTCAGTAATAAAATCAGCTATGATTTGGCCTCTTATAGATCTCAAAGATGCATAAGCCAAATCATATCCAAACAAAGTATAAGCCCACTAGCCAATTCTGCACTATGAATTGGTCTAAGCAACATATACTTAATGGCATCGGTCATGATGTTTCAACTCCATTCAATCATAATATACGCATATATATGAATTTTCATGAGCACATACTTTGTCTCGCTCTCCATTCGAACTAAGGACGATGCTAGAATACTACACCGGCCATGCATTGACATATTCTTAGGACGATAGATAAATATCGGCCATTACCATGTAGACATCATTCAAATCACATATAGCCGAAATAAACAAACGAAATGACAAATAAAGTATTTCGGCCCTTTGGATCAGCAACAAACTTGTAGCTAATCAAATGTATAGTGACTTGGTAATACCCTGTCATGATGTAAGAATTTATATGGCATCCATGGATTAAAATAAGCCCATTGAGGGTTACCAATCATATCTGATGACGAATTCCATGACACATGCGTTAATGGCATAGTTGAAGAATATGGATAATGTGTAGACCGAATATGCTGAAATCTTCGGCTTGGTCCTTCATAGTTTTCACTCTTTTCCTTCTTCACCTTTGCCGCACTTCTTGTAACGGAAGCTTGCACATAATTCTTATTTTGAGCACTTCCTTTGGGAACCCATGCCATGTTTCTTTCTTCAAGTTCTTGTGCACTAAGTTTTTGTAATTTCTTCTTTTGCCAATATGATAAGCCGAGTGGGCACCCCGGTTGCGATTTTGTCTTAGCCAATGGCAATCCTTTTTTGGCCTTGTGCACTCTCAACTTCTTTTCTTCAGATTTGGCACTTTGACTCTCAATAATTGGTTGCTTCATCTCATTGTCTTTAGTAGCCAATGTCAACACTTTAATTGGCTCTTTTTCATTTGACATCAAATCTGAAGTTGCATTCTTACGATCATCTCTTTTAACACGGTAAACTTGCTTGACCACCTCTTTCTTCTTCCTTGAGCTCCGGACCGATTCCTTATGATTGAAACGGTCTTTAACATGTGATTGTTCAAATGTTGATCTTCTCGGAGCTGCATAATATTGCTGAGATGGTCTAAAATAAGATTGAGAATGCGCCCTTGTATCATACCTGTCCCATGATGGATATGGATCTACTTGAGCATAGGGAGGCATCCACGGCATTGGCATTGGCGGCCCAAAATAAGGATATGAATATGGTGCATAAGAATTGTCACTTTGCCAATACCGATCCTCATACTTGCGCCTTGGGGGTGATCTTGATTTCTTTGTATGATTTGGCCGATAAGCATTCTTCTCTTCACTCTTCTTTTGATACTTATCCAATAGTTCAGCGAAAGTGATTTTTGATCTCTTACACTTGCGCTTATTTTGGCCTTTGATTTCTTTTGGTTTGCTTTCATCGATCATTGAATTTGCTTTTTGCCCCCCAGTCCTTGGCGTCTCCGTTGTAGCTTCGATGGAATTCTCGCCCTCAAGATTATGTTCATTATGCTCTTCAACAACTTCTTTACTTGAAAGCTTGATCCCATCACCTGCAGTTTTTATCTTCTCTTTAAATGGATCGGCTTGAAGCAGCCGATGCAAAAACTTTCTGCCATCGGGACCAATCGGAATAGACTGGTCATCTCTTGGTGTTTCAGCAAATTTCAATCGTCCTTTTTCAATGGCCGATTTAACTATTTGACGAAACATATTGCAATCCTCAAAATTATGTTTGAACGAATGATGCAACCTACAATACATTCGTCCTTGAATTGATTGATTGACATGGTGATCAAGAATTCTTATGTAATTATTTTTCAGCAACAAATCAAATATTTGATCACACATGCTTGAATTGAAGGTAAACTTTTTATTCTCTAGCCGATCTTGCTGTTTGAATGGCTTTGGAGATAAGCAAACGAATGGTTCAGATTTGTAGTCTCCCCATTCGGCTATGCATTGTTTTTTCCACTCTATCTCCGATGTCTTTGGATAAGATATTATATTAGCATCAGTTTTCTCAATAGAATTCAACCTTGGCTTTAAATTTCTGAAACGAAGATATTTAGAACATACATGTCTCAGTTGAGACCAAGTGCAAGCCAAGTATGAAATAAGCAAAGCTACCCAACTAGATATGAACTTTACATAAAGTAACGGGGAAAGCTTTGGCTGTAACAATAAGTCAATATCGGTCTTTATAAATGGCGTAATGGGTTGACCGATATGTTCCATAACAAGTTTATTGCTAACAAGTAAATTACCCTTCTTCATTGGTCTTTCAAAATTACTTATGAGAATATTTCTTATAGATGCATCAATAATGAAGTCACGACCAAATCTGAAAATAGGTAAATTACTCTCTATGCATACCTCTTCAAATATGTTGGGAGAACATGATCGTGGTGTCACTTGAAGAACATCTTGCTCCATCTTTGGATGGCTCCCCAACACCTTTTCATCATCTTTTTCTTGATTCCGTGCATCATTGCTTTGAAGATCCATGTCAGCTGAACTTTGTTCGGCTACTTGTTCTTGTCCTTGAGGCTTGTCAATTTCTATGGCACGGAACTCATAGGGCAGGAAGTAGGTTCCATTGACTTCGGAAAAATCAAGTATGACTGTTTTGCTATGCTTTCCATGCCCTTTCTCAATAATGCTTGCCTCTTTGGATTTGATGGACTCAGAATATATACTACTTGATTCGGCTCTTCTAATAACCGGATTTTCTTTGTTATCTGAATCAACAACTTTATCTTTTTGAATTTGCAAGGCTTCTCGCTCTCGTCTAAGTTTAGCCCACATCTTAGCTTGGTGAGCTTTAAACTTTTTCATCTCAATTTCCATCCACTCGTCATGAGATTGCCCCCCAATACTTTGAGACTCTTTCGGCAATGAGGTGCCGAAACTTTGCGATAGTTTAGGTGGTATACTGGATGATACAACATTGGGCAACTTCATCATTTGCACAACTCTAGCTTTTACAGCAGCAAAATCATGAGGCTTCCCACCTTCTATTAGTTCTTGGCTAATAGAGTTGCACAAATCCCAAGAGAATGTAAGCTTGTTCTCAATTACCCAGTCTGGATATGGTTGCCCCCCAATGCTTTTAGACTCTTTCGACAATGAGATGTTGCCGAAATTCTGTAATTGTGTAGGGGGGACATGATATGCCACGGTAGTAGGTGAAGGCATTTGTGCTCCTGCAGAAGTTTCACTTATTCGGCCATGACCATTAAGGTGTGGAACCGAATTATGGACATCAACAGTTGCGTATGGTGCCAAAAAACTAGTAGCATGAGGTGTAGCATATGATGTTTGATGGTAATTGGCCGGATAACTAGTAGTAGCATGGCTAATTCCCCTATCCACCAGCATGTTTGGATTAACATGTTGCAAATTAGTTGCCGATGAATAAAAAGATGAAACACTATGTTGCATGCCATTGAAAGATCCTACATGGGGTGTTTCAACTTGATTAACCGAACTCATCAAGTTGTTCATCGGCATATGGATTTGTGGGGTTGCCGATGCATGGGAGTTGGGATACATATGTTGCATGTTGCTAAAATTATATGAAGTAGAATCATGAAGATTTTATTGCATCGGCCCTTGCACATAATTAGACGCATGATTGATAAAGCTAGGGCTAGCCGATACATTATGCTCATTAGATGATCTAGCAACAACATATGCATTATTTGCATCTACATATGTGAATTGGGTATTCATATTACCTTTGTAGATTGCAAACCCTAGATGACGATCTCTTCGTAGCAAGAACGGGCCAGAGACCGTTCAAAGCTTCGTCCCCAGCGGAGTCGCCAAAAAATGTGTTCGCACACGAACACGTCACCGTGTACCTCCGACGCCGAGTGTGATGCACCGCAGCTCACGTCGAAGAAGACCCGTCCGGAAGCGCGGTACGCAAGCAATCCGGCGGGCGCTTTTGAAGACCCGAAACCCCACACGTCCGGGAGGGACCCCGTCTGGACGTGCGGCGGCTATAGGCTGCCCTAGGTCGACCTGATCGCCCCTAGGGCCTCGAGGTTCGCCGCCCTGCAACAAGAAGAACGAACGAAGAACGAGGAAGAAGAAGAACTAGGGTTAAGGAGAAAAGATAAAAGATAAAAAGTGGTAGATGAATTGATCGATTGTGTGTTGTTCAATCGGCCGTCACCCCTTAGGTATATAAGAGGCGGCTGGACTTGTCGTGCAAGGAAAAGGCTTGGATTCACGTCCAAAACCATAGCCAAATTCGGATTGGTTTTATCCGAACTTTCCAAAACTGTTCGGTTTAAACTGGTTGTACCTTGCGGGTAATTCTTGAGGTGGTAAACGACCTCGGATGGAAAAGAGCCCAAAAGAAATCTTGACCGTTTCTACGATACGAACAACTTTCATGTTGAACGTTTTTCGATTTGAAGCCATCTTCTAGGCCAAAACGGTCACGCAATACAGGCTGTTATTCGCGCTACCCATCAGACAAGTGGCTGGTGGGGCGCGCCACTTATGGCTCTGTGACAGGGCTGTGTTCGGATGGCTGTAACTTTTGCATACGAACTCGGATTTGGACGATTTTTATATGAAAATCGACCGTTTCGACGAGACGCACAACTTTCGTGTTGAAACTTTTTCCATTTGAAATCATCTTAATTTGGTTTCAAGCCATTATTTAATCTGGTGTCATCATGAGCATCTCTGAACTTGTCATAACTTTTGCATCCGGACTCCATTTTAGACCACTTTCATATCCATCTTGATCTTCTCAAATAAAGCCATCTCATGGTGACTTCCAATCATAAGTTTGAAGTAATCTTGACATAGATTAAAGCAACTTTTACGATTATGCCACTTTTGAGCGTCAACATTCTCCCCAATGAAAGTTACCACTAGTGGGCTTCATCAAAGAATAGATAATAAAGACTCCACTACACATGCATCTCTTCTCTCCACTTTAACCTTTTCAGCTTTATGCACCAGACCATACTTTTTCTTTTCAAGCACCCGCCTCCTGCAGAGGATCCCGCTGCTCTATCCGAACCTACTTTTCCTTCCCACGTGGCCTACGGGGCATCACCATGTGGCTATGCATTGGTCATATGCCCTAATTTGGCAAGCAATTGATCACTTTGAAAACATAAGCTGTAAATAGTTCCCAAAAAAATCCATGGGCACTAGCACCCATGACATAGTTTATAGAAGAAGCCCACCCGGAATGAGGCATAGATAATTCGATCCCGACGGGGTTCGAACCCTGGTCTCAGGCTGAGCCACCGTCCACCCTTGCCACTAGGTTGTAAAATAGTTCAACCTTTTTATGTTAGGACACTCTGGAGGAGGTTGTGTGAAACATGTCACAACCCACACAGATCACTCGATTACTCACGAATTTAGGTAGCTACTAGTCTCTATTACAAGGATCGATTACATGAATTGGTCGTTGTTCTTGAGGAAGAGGGAGATATGTGTTGGTTGTCGATGTCATGATCTTCTAGATGGTGCCTCTCGAACGCTGGTAGGTTAAGTATCAGACTATCAGTGTGGCTCGATGCAGCCGCTGCGTTAGCCCATTCTGGTCAGCTGTAGCACTTGTTAGCATGTCTAGTTTTCTTAAGCCGCATCGCACTTTGGTTGCTCTGGTCTTTTGGGTCCACCTTGTCAGGGACGCTGACACGCCCTCCTCCTTGCGAAGCGGCTTGACCCCAAACTGCTGCTACCGGAAAATGCGCTTGAAGCTGCAGTTCATCTTCCCATGAGTCGAACACCGCTTCGGGATCAGACCAATGAACCTATACTTCCTCACGCATCTCCCCGCGCCTACCAAGCCATCTTTGTTGTACAACTTTCTTCGGTATTGCTAGAATGTCCGCTGTGACATGAAGATTTTGACCGACTGGCATACCTGGCATGAATGCCTTTCTTAGGTGGGATACGTGGAATACAGGGTGGATAGACTAGCAGCTGCAACTTGTAAGCAACCTCATTGACGCGCCGATGATCGAAAATGGTCCAAAGTAGCGGAAAGCTAGTTTGTGATTTGCTCTCGGAGCCACTCTCTACACATATGGTTGGAGTTTGAGGAATACCTGATCTCCCACCTCGAACACATAGCAAGATCGTTTCTTATCTGCTTGTTGTTTCATCACTTGCTGGGCACTGTGTAAATGTTGCCGCAATAGATTTGCACCGTGGCACGTTCATCCAACCACGAGCGGAATGCTGGAACTGAGCATACAGTGGTCGGGGTGATGCCCAGTGACAAGGTTCATGCTCACACATCGCTCGGAAAGGTGACATACCAATAGAGGAATGATGCGAAGAGTTGTACAAATATTAAGCCAACGAGAGCTAGAAACTCTACCTCTTGCACACGCGTGCATGAAACATCTGAGGAAGATCTCGAGGCACTGATTCACCCTCTCGGTTTTTTGGTTAGTCCGAGGGTGGTTAGCTGAGCTCATACGCAATCCTGTACCTGCATATTTGAACAATTCTTGCCAAAAATGGCTTGTGAAAACTGGATTTTGACCGGATAGTATCACCAAATGGAAGCCGTGGTTTTTTTTTTGAAAGAAGGCAAAAGATTTTCCATTTTCATTAATTAAGAAGAGGAGTAGACATGCTTCCGCCTTGCGGGCGATTACAAATTACTCTCGCGGCATTATATTACTCAAATACTTCACACCCGCACAAGTCCAAAGAGAGGCTTCATCCTTAATCTTGTTGATGACGATGGTAGTAGGGGCGATGGTGTTGCGGAAGATCCTCGTGTTGCGCTCGTTCCAGATTTCCCATGCAACAAGCCTAATCAAGGTGTTATGAGCCTTGCACGAGTCATCCCTCTTGTGATATACCTTGTCCCACCAATCTCTCACCGAGGGCACAAGTCTCCAATCTGTCGGGTTGATGTCATGAAAACCAAGCAAAGCCTTAATCTTCGCCCACACTCTCACTGTGAACCGACACTGGAAGAGGAGGTGGGCCGCCGTCTCTTGAACCTTCTTGCAAAGAGGGAAAAACGTTGCAATTCGGCCATCCCCGACGTTGCAACCTATCGGCGGTCCACACCCTATTCTGGATTATCAACCAAGCAAAAAATGTGCACTGGGGGGGGGGAGGGGCAAGCTTTCCAAACTGTTGAGATCATGGCCGAGGAGATGAGACCCTCAAACTAAGCATTGTACGCAGAAGACGCGGTGTAGACACCATCTTTAGTAAACATCCAAATAATTGTATCGCCGACTCCAGGGGTGAGTATGACATTAGAGAGCTTCTCCCAAAGGGTGGCGAAATGCTCAATATGCTCAAAGGTGAGGCCGTGAGAGGTAATAACGTTGCGAACCCAAGCATTGTCGGTGAGAGCCAAGTAGTGGGAGCTTCTTTTCTTCTTGGATAGGTCAATGATCTTCAGAGCAATATCCTTGGGATGAAAACCGTCCAGCCAAGGTGATTCCCAGAAGGTTGCGTGATGCCCATCACCGATGGTAACCTGAGTTGCAGCCGCAAAGAGATTTCTATCATCATCATTGCATGACATGCCCATGCCGATCCAAGTTTTAGTGGGGCCAGGCCACTCAAACCAAAGCCATTGTAGACGGGGAGCGGTAGCAAACTTTTTCAGGTTGAGGATGCCCAATAGTTGTGGTTCTTGTACACCTGCATCATGTACAATAGTGCCACCATTGGTGCGCCAGAGGTAAAATCGAGCAAACTTGGTCAACTTGTCCCCAGTCACCCAATGCAATTGTAAAGCCCCGACTGAGGTAACCCGTCGATAAAATCCATAGAGACGAGTTCCCAAGTTTTCTTAGGCACTAGCAATGGCTCCAACTGTCCGGGTATGCCAGTCAGTTTGGCATGCTGGCTCACCTCGCAACAATGCACATACTAGAAATGTGAGCCTTCATTTTTTGCCAAGCAAAAGGTTCATAAATTCATCAGTACGTCACAGGAAATTTCGAGTGGCCTCCCATAGGCTATCATTGAATGCAGATATGATGTGCTCCGCAATGTTGTGCTTCCACCAATCCATACGTGATCCCTGAAATGAATTATTCCCTGTACCAATGAAAATCTTTCCTTGGGGTAAGGGTGTACTGCTATGCTTATGAGAGAGGTGTCTCTAGTGAACCTATGCCCCTGGGTCCAATTCTCCATTATTACTAAGAATTCTACAATTGTTTGTTGCTTTTATTTATTTTACTTCATTTTATTTGCATACATATCACTATCAGATTTAATCCTTTGTAATTGATGAGAGCAAGTGGATTAGCAACCCTCTTGCCTTCATTGGGTGCAAGCATTTGCTTTTTGTGTGTGTGCATGCACTGTTCATGTTGTTTGTGTGCCGTCTCCTTCTGGTTTGATAAACCTTGGTTCTTTTTTCCGATAAAGGGCGCTTTTATTATCTAAAAAATGTAGCATCAAGCGGATACAAAGCATTATGAGTAACACGCGGCCTCTGCATAACTAGGATGCACACCGCCAATTATAAAAATTTTGATAGAAAGAAAAGAAACAAAACTGACAAAACGACAACAAACAGAGTCCTATAGACCAACACTATGCCTATGTCGAAAGTGGTGGTGGGTCAATCCAGAGATTATGCTGCCATCCATGTTGGGAAAAAACCTCCGTAGCCACCTGCTCCAATCGCGTACTCACCGCCTTGAACATCGGTTGGTACTCCGCTCGTTGTAGCATAGACCACGTACGAAGCGAGTGCGTACACTGGAAAATAACATGTAGATGAGAAGCATTTTTATCATTAAAAACCAAACCATTTCTACATAGCCATAGTGACCACATTAAGGTAAGTGATAGCCTGGCTTATTAGGGATGACAGACTACTCATATCAATAAGGAATTCCTTCTTTTTTGGGAGCCCATTCACACAGATCTCCAAAGTTAAGCGTGCTCAGCTTTGAGTAATTTCTGGATGGGTGACCGACCGGGAAGTTGCTCTCGGGTGCGCATGAGTGAGGACAAAGTGCGCAGAAAAGACTAGTATTGATCTATGGGGCCAGTCTACATCCCGCCAGGAGTAACAACCACCGGCGGGTGTGTCCGGGGCTTTACAAGTTGGTATCAGAGCCGACCTCGAGGTTACACGGATGTTTGCGGACGGGTGCGCGGTCATGTTATTCATGAAGTTTGTGACCCGTCATGGCACACGGCATGGCACATGTACCGGACAGGATGCACAAACGTATGTGCCAAGAGGGAACGTTCATGCGGCCCGACGACGATGTCGGTTCCTCTGAGTGGGGGTATATGTGATAGCCTGGCTTATTAGGGATGACAGACTACTCATATCAATAAGGAATTCCTTCTTTTCCGGGAGCCCATTCGGACAGATCTCCAAAGTTAAGCGTGCTCGGCTTGGAGTAATTTCAGGATGGGTGACCGGCCGGGAAGTTGCTCTCGGGTGCGCATGAGTGAGGACAAAGTGCGCAACAAAGACTAGTATTGATCTGTGGGGCCAGTCTAGATCCCGCCAGGAGTAATGACCATCGGCGGGTGTGTCCGGGGCGTTACAACACTCCCATCCTTATTAGCGTTTTGAACCTATTTGGAGTACCGTCCAACCAATGACTAAAAATATTGGCAATTTGTGGGCCGATACAAATTTGACGCTATTTGTATGACTAACCATGTAGAATGTGCAAACTTGCATTGGAAAAAGAGGTGTTTGATTGTCTCGTCATGAGTACAAAAACAACACTTCTTACTCCCTTGCCAGTTGTGTCGTGCGAGGTTGTTTTTGGTTAGCACAACTCCCCTACGAAGATACCACATGAAGATTTTGGCCTTTAGTGGAATCCTCGACTTCTATAGTTTCTTATTATTTTTCACCTGTACCTCAGAATGCGTGAGTGCACGATACATGGAGTCTACTATGAAAGACCCCGATGTAGTAAGGTTCCAGCGAAACACATCCCGGCCTTGTGTGTGGTTAATCGAATCCAACCTGGACAATAGGTTATGCCATGACGTAAGTCGGGGCTAAATCAAATCCCGTCTAAATGAAATATTCGACGGGGATGAACTGAGCACCTGTGCAATAGTATTATTCTTCTTGCGAGCAATGATGTACAAGGCTGTATATTATTCTCGAAGACTGGCATTGCCTAGCTAGATGTCTTCCCAGAAATGAATCTCTGACTCATCCTTTATCGCGAAAGGCCCAAAGCGAAAGAGATGTTTCTTTGCCGCCATTAGGCCGGCCCAAATGTGAGAGTCTCCAGGTTTCTAATATGCCTGAGACACCGCCTTTTGGCCTAAATACTTGTTGCGCAGCATGGTGAGGGATCGAAGAAGGTGAGAGTGTCTAGAGGGGGGGGGGTGATTAGACTACTCGACAAGACAAAAATTCTGTCTTTTATCAAGGACAAATTTTGGCAGATTTTGCATAGCACACAAGTCAAGTAGCACACTACACATGCAATTCTAGAGTATGGGCAGCGGAAAGTAAATTGCACAAGTAGTAAAGAGAAGTGGAGAAGATCAAACGCAATTTGGAGACGCAATGATTTTTCCCGTGGTTCCGATAGGTGGTGCTATCGTACATCCACGTTGATGGAGACTTCAACCCACGGAGGGTAACGGCTGCGCGAGTCCACGGAGGGCTCCACCCACGAAGGGTCCACGAAGAAGCAACCTTGTCTATTCCATCATGGCCTACGCCCACGGAGGGCTAGCCTTACTCGGGGTAGATCTTCACGAAGTAGGCGATCTCCTTGCCCTTACAAACTTCTTGGTTCAACTCCACATCTCGATGACGGAGGCTCCCAAGCGACACCTAACCAATCTAGGAGGCACCACCCTCCAAAAGGTAATAGATGTTGTAGATGATGATGAACTCCTTGCTCTTGTGCTTCAAATGATAATCTCCCCAACACTCAACTCTCCTCACTGATTTGGCTGTGGTGGAAGAAAGGATCGAGTGGAAAGCAACTTGGGAAGGCTAGAGATCAAGCTTCATATGGTGGGAGTGGAGCAACTTGATCTCAACACAAGGGTAGGTAGTTCTCTTCTCAGAAATGTAAGGTAGGAGTGGTAGTTCTTTCTGATGGCTCTCTCCACGAATGAGGAGGGGGTGGAGGGGTATATATAGCCTCCACACAAAATCCAACCGTTACACACATAATTGAGCAATCTCGGTGAGACCGAAGTGGACAACTCGGTCAGACCGAAAGTTCAAATAATGTGAACGTTGGGGTTTTCGGTGGGACCGAAAATACCATCTCGGTTAGTCCGATTTGAGTCAAGACAGGAACTTGCCAGTTTCGGTGGGACCGAAATCATCAACTCGGTTATTCCGATTTGAGGACAAACGGTTACAGAAGCTTGGCAGCCCATGTTTCGGTGAGACCGATCTCAAACTCGGAATGACCGATTTTTCTAGGGTTTGGCTTATGGCTGAGGTGGTTCATCTCGGTGTGACTGAGTTTGGAAAATCGGTTGGTCCGAGATTACTTATGAGTGTGTATTGTAGTGAAAGTTGCTGATAGTTGAAGGAGATATATCACTAAGCATTTGAGCAACCAGATCATCAACACAACCTCATCCCCTTTTAATAGTATTGGCTTTTCCTATGGACTCAATGTGATCATGGATCACTAAACCAAAAATGGAGTCTTGAGCTTTTGCCAATGCTTGCCTTAGCATTTTGAGGGGTCCACTTCTTCAGTCCTTTTGCCATACCAATGTGATTGAATTTCCTGAGACATACTTGATAAAAGCATTAGTCCAACCACAAAGTATGTTGTCATTAATTACCAAAACCACCCAGGGAGCAAATATGCTTTCAATCTCCCCCTTTTTGGTAATTGATGGCAACACACTAAAATCACACTAAACAAGACATCAAAGCTTATTGAAAGAAGGACAGAATTATCACGAAAGCTTTGACAAGCATGTAGTACACAGGCTCCCCCTACAAGTGTGCAAGATTTTCATAAATTTTGGTTTTGGACTACCACAAGCACACAAGAGAGATAAACAAGATGTGCTACATGCAGCTTGGCTATATGCATCAGAGCAGATGAAAAGAAGTGAGTGATAATGCATATGTGCATGGTGATTGCTTGCAAACAAGTATTCACAAGCAAGTCACCATCATGCACATTCTGCAAGGTGCATATACTTACCTTGAGGTTCCTTGGCATTGTACCTGAAGGGATGAACTTGGGAAAACAAGGTTAGATAACACAAGAGTATCCCTTCAACCAACTGCAAGAACATCAAGAGTACCAAGCCAGGGATGAGATGTATAAGGGGTGTCTCATATTGAGCACAAGCTTTAATCAGCAAACATGTCTCCGAGACTAAAAGATTTTCAATGAATTCTGAGAGATTTTGCTTTCCATAAGATATCAATTGTGAAGATTCCTCTCCTTTGAGTTCTCTCAGAACAAGGGGTTTGATGGAAAGAGAAAAATCAAAAGAATGATGCCAAAAGAGAATGATGTCCAATGTAAGACACGGCAAAGCTTTGATGTGATTCTCTCCCCCTTAAGATAAGATTGCTTTTCTTCTCCCCCTAAGTCTTCTCTTCTCCCCCTACTCCCCCTAAGTCTTCTCCCCCTTTGACATCAAGTGCCGAAAAGGACAGCAAACTAGGAAGGGCAGGAAAATGGAAAGAAAGAAGTGGGATCCTTAAGAATCACAACAGGGCAAATAGGAACATGCATAGAGAATCATTGAGTGGAGCTGCAGAAATTGATATCCTGGAAGATAAATCGGTGACACCGAATTAGATGGATCGGTGGGTCCGAAAGTCAGGGACTTAGGGTAGATCCTTTTCGGTTAGACCGAAAAACTTAAATCGGTGATGCCGAGTTTAATTCCAAGGAAATACAGAAATAATTCAGCTCACTTTGCGAGGAATGTTTCAAAGGATTTGCAATGAATTTGTGAAAGATTTTCGGGGAATTCATCAGAGCCAGAAGGATATTCAAAGAAACATAAGAATAGAAATAAAAGGATTCCTAGATGAAGTTTTTTTTTTGTGTAAAGAAAACTCAATGAGAAAAAATAGAAAGACTTCAAAACATATGTACTTCATCTAGATAAAGGTCGGCGACAAGGTCACCTATGTTTGAGTATATTGACTTAGGAGTCAAATGAGGACATTTGATCATAGGTCATACTCATCATTTAAGCTCAAAATGGGGTTGCCATTTTTCGATTAAGCATTCGATGTGATCACATCTTATGAAGCTGCTTGTACTCATGACTTTGAGCAAAGCTCCTTAAAGATGTGAAGAACATACCTTGGGCTTGTTGTTGCTTTACTCATGTAGGTAAACTTGATGTAGGTGCTCATTGAATGTGAAGTTGGAGCGCCATTTCTACTTGAGTAGTTCATCTTCCTACATGGGTTAGCCAAGCAAGGAAATACTCGAGGATATCCAAGATGACAAGAGTGAAATACAAGAAGTATAAGATGTCAAAAAGGATATGTGGAATTTTGTTCCTTGAACTCAACATCCCAAAGGGCTAGATACTTGGTCAATGACAAGACTACTCATGAATTTAGTGTGTGGTAATCTTGTGGAATGTAGATCATCCAAGTACCTGCAAGGAGCTAGATGCAATACAAGGAGGCAAATGTGTCCAAGACATATGATCACCATCATAAGAGAAATATCAGGGATTAGTCAAGAGGGCTCATGCCTTGCATGCATCAATGGAGTTCTTACTCCAAGTTTGAAGCATCAATGATGTTCAACTCACTCCTTAAGCGACAAAACACCTTCTCATCAAGAGGTTTTGTAAAGATATCAGCAAGTTGTTTGTCAGTACGAACATGCTTAAGATTAATGTCACCCTTGGCAATATGATCACGAATAAAATGGTGACGAACTTCAATATGCTTCGTTCGAGAGTGTTGCACGGGATTGTGTCCAATTTTAATCGCACTCTCATTGTCACAAAGCAAGGGAACATGTCTCACATGTATCCCATAATCCTTAAGCGTTTGTGTCATCCATAGTAATTGAGCACAACACGAACCAGCAGCAATATATTCTGCTTCGGCAGTGGATAAAGATACCGAATTTTGTTTCTTGGAGGACCAAGATACAAGGGATCGACCAAGGAATTGACATGTACCCGAAGTTGACTTTCTATCAACCTTGTCACCGGCATAGTCCGAGTCGGAATAGCCAACAAGGTCGAAAGAGGCCCTCTTAGGATACCAAATGCCAAAGTTTGGTGTGTGTATCAAATATCTCACTATCCTTTTAACAGCTTTAAGATGACATTCTCTAGGGGCTGCTTGATATCGTGCACACATGCATACACTCAACATTATGTCAGGACGAGAAGCACAAAGATATAGTAGAGAACCAATCATAGAACGGTAAACCCTTTGATCAACGGGTTCTCCATCTTTTGTCAAGTCATTATGTCCACTTGTAGGCATGGGGGTACTCATACCTTTGCTTTCTTGCATGTTGAACTTCTTGAAGAGATCCTTGGTGTACTTTGTTTGTGATACAAAGGTACCCTCCTTAGATTGCTTGATTTGCAACCCAAGGAAGAATTTGAGTTCACTCATCATGGACATCTCATACTTCTCCGACATGAGCTGTCCAAACTTCTTGCTAAAATGAGGGTTAGTTGAACCAAAGATAATATCATCAACATATATTTGGCACACAAATAGTTCACCATTAACCCTTTTCGTGAACAGCGTTGAGTCTATCTTTCCAATCTCAAAGCCTTTTTCAAGAAGAAAGCTAGTTAAGCATTTGTACCAAGCTCTAGGAGCTTGTTTAAGACCATAAAGAGCTTTGTGCAACTTGTAAACATGATTAGGCTTTTTGGGATTCACAAATCCGGGAGGTTGTTTCACAAATACTTCCTCCTCAATTTCACCATTTAGGAAAGCACTTTTGATGTCCATTTGATAGAGAGTAATATCATGGTGATTGGCATAGGCAAGGAGAATGCGAATGGACTCAAGTCTAGCAACGGGGGCATAGGTCTCACCATAGTCCATACCTTCGACTTGTGTGTAACCTTGAGCTACGAGACGAGCCTTGTTGCGGATGACTTGTCCATCTTCATCTTGCTTGTTCCGAAACACCCATTTGGTTCCAATGATGTTTTGATCATCCTTGGGCTTCTCTACCAAAGTCCATACCTTGTTCCTCTCGAAGTTGTGTAGTTCTTCGTGCATAGCGTTCACCCAATCCGGGTCTTCAAGTGCTTCTTCTACCTTCATAGGTTCAATGCTAGAGATAAATGAGTAATGCTCACAAAAGTTAGCTAAGCGAGTTTTAGAGCGAGTAATTCTCCCGGAGTTGATGTCGTTCATCATTTGTTCCACGGGATGATTTTTCTTGACTCCTGCTCGGACTCGGGATAGCTTTTGTTGAGGTTGTGTCTGAGCTTCCTCATCATCTTCATCTTCCTCTTCTTCTTCTTCATTGTTGTTGGTGTTGTCTTGAGGCGGTGGAGAAGGAGGTTGTGGTGGATCTTCTTGTTGCACTTCCTCATCTTGGTGAGTTCCACTTGTGGAGGCCTCCATGTTGCCTTGAGGTTCATCTCGCCGTGAGGTAGGTGGCTCCACATATGTAGATGAGGTACTCTCCTTCACTTCCATGGGACGAATCTTTCCAATAGATAAGTCTTGGATAGCTTCCGATGGGTCCTTGTCTCCTACATCAATAGGCATTTGCTCTACTTGCGAGCCATTAGATTCATCAAACTTCACGTCTACCGTCTCTTCAACCTTTCGGGTGAAATTATTGTAGACACGGTAGGTGTGAGAGTTTGATCCATAACCAAGGAGAAAGCCTTCATGAGATTTAGGAGCAAATTTAGACCGACGATGCTAATCAAGGATATAGCATTTTGAACCAAAGACACGAAAGTATCCCACTTGGGGTTTGTTACCGGTGAGGAGCTCGTATGATGTCTTGCCGAGGAGCTTATGAAGATAAAGTCTGTTGATAGCATGACAAGCTGTCTCGACCGCTTCTCCCCAGAAATGCTTCGGTGTCTTGTATTCATCAAGCATCGTTCTTGCCATCTCTATGAGCGTTCGGTTCTTCCTCTCAACAACTCCATTTTGTTGAGGAGTGTACGTAGCCGAGAACTCATGTAGAATCCCTTCCTCATCGAGAAAAGAGTCTACATTGGCGTTCTTGAACTCCGTTCCATTGTCACTCCGAACTTTCTTGATCTTCACCTCAAATTGATTTTGGGCCTTTTTGGCAAAGGTCTTGAAGATTCTCTGAACCTGCGATTTATCAGCAAGAAAAAATACCCACGTAAATCTGGAATAATCATCAACTATAACTAGACCAAAGGAGTTACCACCAAGGCTTTTGTAAGCATTGGGACCGAAGAGATCCATATGAAGAAGCTCAAGCGGTCTCCTTGTGGTCATGATGTTCTTCACGGGATGACTTCCACCTACTTGTTTTCCTGCTTGACAAGCACTACAAAGTCTATCTTTGTCAAAGAAAACATCTTTAACACCAAGAATATGATCACCTTTGATCAGCTTGTCTAGATTACGCATACCAACATGTCCTAGCCTTCTATGCCATAGCCAACCTTTAGAAGATTTAGCAATGAAACAAGCTCTAGGTGGGGCTTTCTTAGTGAAATCAACAATATATAGATCACCTCTACGGATACCGGTAAATGCCATGTTTTGATTGTCACGACGAAAGACTTGGCAATCTACTTTGGT
Organism: Secale cereale; assembly: GCA_902687465.1. NCBI lineage: Eukaryota > Viridiplantae > Streptophyta > Magnoliopsida > Poales > Poaceae > Secale > Secale cereale. Next base: position 512,136,748 of record LR738710.1, read on the forward strand.
GAATAGCACATTGAATCCAAAGTCAGCTAATCTAGACACGGAAAGTAAATTGTATCCAAGAGATTCTACAAGCATGACATTTTGAATAGAGCTATCATGAGATATGGCCACCTTACCAAGGCCAAGTACCTTACCCTTGGAGTTGTCTCCAAAAGTCACATACTTGCGTGGACCATCGTTCTTTGCAAGCTCTCGAAACATGTCTTTGTCTCCGGTCATGTGATCGGTGCATCCACTATCAAGAATCCACTCTTTTCCGCCGGACATGTAGTCTCTCAGATTTGCCATAAGATTGAGACTCTTCATGACCTTGTCTAGCTTGGCGTCCGAATCGAAGTAATCATCATCATGCTCATGCTCATCATCATATTGACCCATAGATTGTTCATCATCAACACCTAGGTCAATTTGATAAGTACTTGCATTAGTTTTGTCAATGTGACAATAATCTTCGGAATGCAATGCAAGAGCATTTCTAATTAAAACATTGATAAGAGCGGGACCACCCTTCTTTTTCATAAGATCACGAAGCTCAAAGAAGCATTTATCAAAGTTGGGATCATTGGGGTGCATCTTATCAAATTCAATAGTCTTGTATAGAATTTTATCAAGACCTCTCATAGAGTAGTCCGGATAAAGTTCTTCCAAGAACTTCCACATAGCATAGGCACACTCAAAGTTTGTAACAAGGTTAAGCAAATCATCGGGTAACCCTCTAATGATAAGATTTACAGTCCTAAGGTTACGAAGCAAATCAAGCTCTTCATCCATGGTAGGGTGCAAGGGATCAAAAGGAGGCACCTAGGGGGTCTCAACATATTTGCACAAATTGTACATCTTAAAGATACTAAGCATTTCAGACCTCCATGAGTTATATGACTCTCCATTAAGAATAGGCACTCTATGGCTAACACTCCCAATCGTAGACACGTCCATCTTCCTCCAATGGTGTGTAAACCAAAGCAATGGAGACCAAAGCTCTGATACCAATTGAGGGATCGAAGAAGGTGAGAGTGTCTAGAGGGGGGGGGGTGATTAGACTACTCGACAAGACAAAAATTCTGTCTTTTATCAAGGACAGATTTTGGCAGATTTTGCATAGCACACAAGTCAAGTAGCACACTACACATGCAATTCTAGAGTATGGGCAGCGGAAAGTAAATTGCACAAGTAGTAAAGAGAAGTGGAGAAGATCAAACGCAATTTGGAGACGCAATGATTTTTCCCGTGGTTCCGATAGGTGGTGCTATCGTACATCCACGTTGATGGAGACTTCAACCCACGGAGGGTAACGGCTGCGCGAGTCCACGGAGGGCTCCACCCACGAAGGGTCCACGAAGAAGCAACCTTGTCTATTCCATCATGGCCTACGCCCACGGAGGGCTAGCCTTACTCGGGGTAGATCTTCACGAAGTAGGCGATCTCCTTGCCCTTACAAACTTCTTGGTTCAACTCCACATCTCGATGACGGAGGCTCCCAAGCGACACCTAACCAATCTAGGAGGCACCACCCTCCAAAAGGTAATAGATGTTGTAGATGATGATGAACTCCTTGCTCTTGTGCTTCAAATGATAATCTCCCCAACACTCAACTCTCCTCACTGATTTGGCTGTGGTGGAAGAAAGGATCGAGTGGAAAGCAACTTGGGAAGGCTAGAGATCAAGCTTCATATGGTGGGAGTGGAGCAACTTGATCTCAACACAAGGGTAGGTAGTTCTCTTCTCAGAAATGTAAGGTAGGAGTGGTAGTTCTTTCTGATGGCTCTCTCCATGAATGAAGAGGGGGTGGAGGGGTATATATAGCCTCCACACAAAATCCAACCGTTACACACATAATTGAGCAATCTCGGTGAGACCGGAGTGGACAACTCGGTCTGACCGAAAGTTCAAATAATGTGAACGTTGGGGTTTTCGGTGGGACCGAAAATACCATCTCGGTTAGTCCGATTTGAGTCAAGACAGGAACTTGCCAGTTTCGGTGGGACCGAAATCATCAACTCGGTTATTCCGATTTGAGGACAAACGGTTACAGAAGCTTGGCAGCCCATGTTTCGGTGAGACCGATCTCAAACTCGGAATGACCGATTTTTCTAGGGTTTGGCTTATGGCTGAGGTGGTTCATCTTGGTGTGACTGAGTTTGTAAAATCGGTTGGTCCGAGATTACTTATGAGTGTGTATTGTAGTGAAAGTTGCTGATAGTTGAAGGAGATATATCACTAAGCATTTGAGCAACCAGATCATCAACACAACCTCATCCCCTTTTAATAGTATTGGCTTTTCCTATGGACTCAATGTGATCATGGATCACTAAACCAAAAATGGAGTCTTGAGCTTTTGCCAATGCTTGCCTTAGCATTTTGAGGGGTCCACTTCTTCAGTCCTTTTGCCATACCAATGTGATTGAATTTCCTGAGACATACTTGATAAAAGCATTAGTCCAACCACAAAGTATGTTGTCATTAATTACCAAAACCACCCAGGGAGCAAATGTGCTTTCACATGGTTTGCCAAAGACCATCCTCACTAAGTAGTTTGAACAACCATTTACTAACTAAGGCCTCATTCTTGACCTCTAGGTCATGAATTCCAAGGCCACCTTGGTCTTTCGGCCTACAAACCACACCCCATTTGGCCAATATGTATTTTTTCCTTCCAACCCTCCTTGCCAAAAGAATCTGGATCTAAAATAGTCCAATCTTTGCAAGACCCCTTTTGGTAGTTGGAAGAAAAAAAGCATATAGAGAACCATATTTGTGAGGACATAGTTAATCAAAACAAGTCACCCCCAACTGAGAGCAGCTTTTCTTTCCAATGGCTCAACCGTTTCTCTAGATGCTCCTCTGCATGCTTCCACTCTGCAACAGTGACACACCGATAGTGTACCGGTATTCCCAAATACCTAATAGGGAATTGGCCGTGCGTGCAACCAAACATGTCAGCATATTCGTGTTGGAAATATGCCCTAGAGGCAATAATAAATTGGTTATTATTATATTTCCTTGTTCATGATAATTTTTTATTATCCATGCTAGAATTGTATTGATAAGAAACTCAGATACATGTGTGGATACATAGACAAACACCATGTCCCTAGTAAGCCTCTAGTTGACTAGCTCGTTGATTAACAGATGGTCACGGTTTCCTGACCATGGACATTGGATGTCATTGATAACGGGATCACATCATTAGGAGAATGATGTGATGGACAAAGACCCAATCCTAAGCCTAACACAGATCGTGTAGTTCGTATGCTAAAGCTTTTCTAAATGTCAAGTATCTTTTCCTTAGATCATGAGATTGTGCAACTCCCGGATACCGTAGGAATGCTTTGGGTGTACCAAACGTCACAACGTAACTGGGTGGGTACAAAGGTGCACTACAGGTATCTTTGAAAGTGTCTGTTGGGTTGGCGCGAATCGAGACTGGGATTTGTCACTCCGTGTGACGGAGAGGTATCTCTGGGCCCAATCGGTAGGACATCATCATAGTGTGCACAATGTGATCAAGGAGTTGATCACGGGATGATGTGTTACGGAAGGAGTAAAGAGACTTGCCAATAACGAGATTGAACAAGGTATCAAGATACCGACGATCGAATCTCGGGAAGTGCTATACCGATAGACAAAGGGAATCGTATAAGGGATTGATTGAATCCTTGACATCGTGGTTCATCCGATAAGATCATCATGGAACATGTGGGAGCCAACATGGGTATCCAGATCCCGCTGTTGGTTATTGGCCGGAGAGTTGTCTTAGTCATGTCTGCATGGTTCCCGAACCCGTAGGGTCTACACACTTAAGGTTCGATGACGCTAGGGTTTTAGGGAAAGTATGTACGCGGTTACCGAATGTTGTTAGGAGTCCCGGATGAGATCCGGGACGTCACGAGGAGTTCCGGAATGGTCCGGAGGTAAAGATTGATATATAGGAAGTGATGTTTTGGCCACCGGAAGTGTTTCAGGCATCACCGGTAATGTACCGGGGCCACCGGAAGGGTCCGGGGGTCCACCGGGAGGGGCCACCAGCCCCGAAGGCCTACATGGGCCAATAGTGGGAAGGGACCAGCCCCTAGATGGGCTGGGGCGCCTCCCACTAGGGCCCAAGGCGCCTCCAAGAGGGGAGGGGGCAATCCCTAGGGAAAATGGGCCCTAGGGCCCAACTTGGTGCGCCCCCTCTCCCTCTCCCTCTTTGGCCGCCACCCTTAGATGGGATTTGGGGCTGCCGCACCCCTTGGGGTGGGAACCCTAGAGGGGGCGCAGCCCCCTCCCCCTCCATATATACAGTTGAGGTCTAGGGGCTTCCCAACACATGAGTTATTCTCTCCCAGGCACAGCCATACCTCTCTCCCTCCTCATCTCTCGCAGTGCTTGGCGAAGCCCTGCTGGAGTCCCACGCTTCTCCACCACCACTACGCCGTCATGCTGCTGTTGGATGGAGTCTTCCCCAACCTCTCCCTCTCTCCTTGCTGGATCAAGGCGTGGGAGACGTCATCGGGCTGCACGTGTGTTGAACGCGGAGGCGCCGTTGTTCGGCGCTTAGATCGGAATCAACCGCGATCTGAATCGCTACGAGTACGACTCCTTCATCCGCGTTCTTGTAACGCTTCCGCATCGCGATCTACAAGGGTATGTAGATGCACTCCCCTCTCCCTCGTTGCTAGATTACTCCATGGATTGATCTTGGTGATGCGTAGAGTTTTTTTTGATTTCTGCAACGATCCCCAACAGTGGCATCATGAGCTAGGTCTATGCGTAGTTTCTTGCATGAGTAGAACACAAAGTAGTTGTGGGCGTGGATTTGTCAATTTACTTGCCGTTACTAGTCTTATCTTGATTCGGCGGCATGGTGGGATGAAGCGGCCCGGACCGACCTTACACGTACTCTTACGTGAGACTGGTTCCACTGACTGACATGCACTAGTTGCATAAGGTGGCTAGCGGGTGTCTATCTCTCCCACTTTAGCTGGATCGGATTCGATGAAAAGGGTCCTTATGAAGGGTAAATAGAAATTGGCATATCACGTTGTGGTTTTGGCGTAGGTAAGAAACGTTCTTGCTAGAAACCTATAGCAGCCACGTAAAAACTTGCAACAACAATTAGAGGACGTCTAACTTGTTCTTGCAGCATGTGCCGTGTGATGTGATATGGCCAAAAGGATGTGATGAATGATATATATGTGATGTATGAGATTGATCATGTTCTTGTAATAGGAATCACGACTTGCATGTCAATGAATATGACAACCGGCAGGAGCCATAGGAGTTGTCTTATTTTATTGTATGACCTGCGTGTCACTGAAAACGCCATGTAATTACTTTACTTTGTTGCTAACCGTTAGCCATAGTAGTAGAAGTAATGTTTGGCGAGACGACTTCATGGAGACACCATGATGGAGATCATGGTGTCATGCCGATGACGATGATGATCATGGAGCCATGAAAATGAAGATCAAAAGGAGCAAAATGATATTGGCCATATCATGTCACTATTTAATTGCATGTGATGTTTATCATGTTTTACATCTTATTTTCTTAGAACGACGGTAGTAAATAAGATGATCTCTCACTAAAATTTCAAGAATTGTGTTCCCCCTAACTATGCACCGTTGCTAAGGTTCGTTGTTCCGAAGCACCACGCGATGATCGGGTGTGATAGGTTCTAACGTTCGCATACAACAGGTGTAAGCCAGATTTACACAAGCGATACACTTATGGTTCACTTGACGAGCCTAGCATGTACAGACATGGCCTCGGAACACGGAAGACCGAAAGGTCGAACATGAGTCGTATAGAAGATACGATCAACATAAAGATGTTCACCGTTGATGACTAGTCCGTCTCACGTGATGATCGGACACGGCTTAGTCGATTCGGATCATGTATCACTTAGATGACTAGAGAGATGTCTATCTGAGTGGGAGTTCATTAGATGAACTTAGTTGTCATGAACAATAGTCTAAGTTGTCTTCGCAAATTATGTTGTAGACCAAAAGCTTGCGTTGTAGCTCCCTGTTTAATACGATCCTAGAGAAAGACTAAGTTTAAATATATTGTAAGCAATGACGCGGACTGGGTCCGTAGTCCGAGGAGTGTCCTCACTGCTACGTAGAAAGCTTACGTCTTTGATGCACCGCTCGATGTGCAAACCCCTACAACGTTGTCTGTGGATGTTGTGAACACCTGACAGACACGTCCTGATGACTACTTGATAGTTAAGTGCACCATACTTTACGGCTTAGAATCGGGATTCCAATGACGTTTTGAACGCCATAGGACATATGAGATGTTCCAAGAGCTGAAACTGGAATTTCAGGCTCATGCCCGTGTTGAGAGGTATGAGACCTCTGACAAGTTCTTTTGCCAACAAGATGGAGGAGAATAGCTCAACTAGTGAGCATGTGCTCAGAGTGTTTGGGTGCTAAAATCACTTGAACCAAGTGGGAGTTAATCTTCCAGATGAGATAGTGGTTGACGGAATTCTCTAGACACTATCACGAAGCTGCTAGAACTTCGTGATGAACTATGACATGCAAAGGATGGAGATGATCCCGGAGTTATTAGCGGTGCTTAAGACCGCAAAAGTGGAAATCAAGAAGGAGCATCAAGTGTTGATGGTTTAACAAGACCACTGGTTTCAAAAGGGGCAAGGGCTAGAAGGGAAACTTCATGAATGGCAAACCAGTTGTCGCTCTGATGAAGGAACCCATGGTTGAACCCAAACCTCGAGACTAAGTGCTTCTATTGTAAGGGGAACGGTCACATGGTAGCGGAACTACCCCAAATACATGGTAGATAAGAAAGCTGGCAACTTCAACAAAGTATATTTGATATACGTGTTATTGATGTGTACCTTACTAGTACTCCTTGTAGTATCTGGGTATTGGATACCAGTTCAGTTGCTATTATTAGTGACTTGAAGCAAAAGCTACAGACTGAATGGAGACTAGCTAAGGGCGAGGTGACGATGTTGGAAGTGTTTCCAAGGTTGACAAGATCACCATCGCACGCTCCCTCTACCTTCGGGATTAGTGTTGAACCTAGATAAATGTTATCACGTGTCTACGTTGAGCATGAATATGATTAGATCATGTTCATTGCAATACGATTATTCATTTAAGTTAGAAAATAATGGTTATTCTGTTTACATGAATAATACCTTTATGGTCATGCACCCAATGGTTTATTGAATCTCGATCATAGTAATACACATGATAATAATATTAACGCCAAAAGATGTAGAGTTAATAATGATAGTACCACTTTCTTGTGGCACTGCCGATTAGGTCATTTTGGCATAAAATGCATGAAGAAACTCCATGCTGATGGATGTTTGGAGTCACTTGATTTTGAATCGCTTGACACATGCGAGCCATGCCTCATGGGCAGGATGACTAAGATCCCGTGTTCATGTACAATGAAACGGGCAAGTGACTTGTTGGAAATCATACATGCTGATGTGTGTGATCCAATGAGAATTAAGGCGTGTGGTGGATATCGTTATTTTCTCATCTTCACTGACGATTTGAGTAGATATGGGTATATTTACTTAATGAAGCAAAAGTCTGAAACGTTTGAAAAGTTCAAAAAATTTAGAGTGAAGATTAAGAATCATCATAACAAGAAGATCATGTTCCTACGATCTGATCAAGGGGAGATTTTCTGAATTACGAGTTTTGGCAATCACTTAAGACATTGTGGAATTGTTTCGCAGTTGAAGCCACCTCGAACACCACAGCGTAATGATGTGTCCGGACGTCGTAATCGAACTTTATGAGATATGGTGCGTTCTATGATGTCTCTTACCGATCTACCGCTATTATTTTGAGGTTATGCATTAGAGACAGCTGCATTCACTTTAGATAGGGCACCATCTAAGTCCGTTGAGACGACGCCGTATGGTTTGGCAAGAAACCAAAGTTGTCATTTTCTTAATGTTTGGGGCTGCGATGCTTATGGCTTTAGCCGGAAAAAGCTCGAACCCAAAGCGGACAAATACATCTTCATAGGATACCCAAAGGTAACAGTTGGGTATACCTTCTATCTCAGATCCAAGGGCAAAAATGTTTGTCGCTAAGAACGGGTCCTTTCTCGAGAAGGAGTTTCTCTCGAAAGATTTGAGTGGGAGGAAGATAGAACTTGATGAGGTTGTCGAACCCTCACTTCAACCGAAGAGTAGTGCAACACAGAAAGATGTTTCTGTGGAACCTACAACTGTTGAAGAGGAAACTAATGATAGTGATCATGAAGCTTCGGATCAAGTTGCTATCGAATCTCGTAGGTCGACAAGGATATGTACTACTCCTGAGTGGTACGGTGATCCTGTCTTAGAGGTCATGTTGTTGGACAACAATGAATCTACGAACTATGGAGAAGCGATGGTGGGCCCGTATTCCGACAAATGGTTAGAAGCCGAGAAATCCGAGATAGGATCCATGTATCAAAACAAAGTATGGACTTTGGTGGACTTGCCCGATGATTGGCAAGCCATTGAGATAAATGGATCTTTATGAAGAAGACGGACGTGGACGGTAATGTCACCGTCTATGAAGCTTGACTTGTGGCAAAGAGTTTTTCACAAGTTCAAGGAGTTGACTACGATGAGATTTTCTCACCCGTAGCGATGCTTAAGTCCGTCGGAATCATGTTAGCATTAGCTGCATTTATGAAATTTGGCAAATGGATGACAAAACAAGTTTCCTTACCAGTTTTCGTAAGGAAAGGTTGTATGTGATACAATCAGAAAAGTTTTTGTCGATCCTAAGGATGCTAAAAGGTATGCTAGCTCCAGCGATCCTTCCATGGACTGGAGCAAGCATCTCGGAGTCGGAATATACGCTTTGATGGAGTGATCAAAGTTTTTGGGTATACAAAGTTTGTTAGAAACTTGTATTTACAATAAAGTGAGTGGGAGCACTACAACATTTCTGATAAGTATATGTGAATGACATATTGTTGATCCAAAATGATGTAGAATTTCTGGAAAGCGTAAAGGGTTGTTTGAAAGGAGTTTTTCAAAGGAAGACCTGGATAAAGCTGCTTACATAATTGGGCATCAAGATCTATAGAGATAGATCAAGACGCCTAATTATACTTTCAAAAGGAACACACACCTTTGACATGATTTTGAAGGAGTTCAAAATAGATCAGTCAAAGAAGGAGTTCTTACCTGAGTTGTAAGGTGTGAAGTAGAGTAAGACTCAAAGCTTGACCACGGCAGATGAAAGAGGAAGGACGAAGGTCGTCCCCTATGCTTTTGTCATAGGCTCTATACGATATGCCATGCTGAGTACCGCACCTGATGTGTGCCTTACCACATGTCTGGCAAGAGGGTACAAAAGGTGATCCAGGAGTAGATCACCAGATAGCGGTCAAAATTATCCTTAGAGGAATAAGGAAGTTTTTCTCGGTTATGGAGGTGATAAAGAGTTCGACGTAAAGAGTTACGTCGATGCAAGCTTAACACCTATCCGGATAACTCTAAGTAGAGATACCGGATACGTATAATGGAGCAACAGTTTGGAATAGCTCCAAGTGGAACGTGGTAGCAGCATCTACGATATGACATAAAGTTTTGCGAAGTACATAGGGATTTGAATGTTGCAGACCCGTTGACTACAACCTCTCTCACAAGCATAACATGACCAAACCCAGAACTCATTGAGTGTTAATCACATAGTGATGTGAACTACATCACTGACTCTAGTAAACTCTTTGGATGTTAGTCACATGGCGATGTGACCTGTAAGTGTTAATCACATGGCGATGTGAACTAGATTATTGACTCTAGTGCAAGTGGGAGACTGTTGGAAATATGCCCTAGAGGAAATAATAAATTGGTTATTATTATATTTCCTTGTTCATGATAATTCTTTATTATCCATGCTAGAATTATATTGATAGGAAACTCGGATACATGTGTGGATACATAGAACAACACCATGTCCCTAGTAAGCCTCTAGTTGACTAGCTCGTTGATTAATAGATGGTCACGGTTTCCTGACCATGGACATTGGATGTCATTTATAACGGGATCACATCATTAGGAGAATGATGTGATGGACAAGACCCAATCCTAAGCCTAGCACATATCGTGTAGTTCGTATGCTAAAGCTTTTCGAAATGTCAAGTATCTTTTCCTTAGACCATGAGATTGTGCAACTCCCGGATACCGTAGGAATGCTTTGGGTGTACCAAACGTCACAACGTAACTGGGTGGCTATAAAGGTGCACTACAGGTATCTCCGAAAGTGTCTGTTGGGTTGGCACGAATCGAGACTGGGATTTGTCACTCTGTGTGACGGAGAGGTATCACTGGGCCCACTCGGTAGGACATCATCATAGTGTGCACAATGTGATCAAGGAGTTGATCACGGGATGATGTGTTACGGAAGGAGTAAAGAGACTTGCCAATAACGAGATTGAACAAGGTATCAGGATACCGACGATCGAATCTCGGGCAAGTGCTATACCGATAGACAAAGGGAATCGTATACGGGATTGATTGAATCCTTGACATCGTGGTTCATCCGATAAGATCATCGTGGAACATGTGGGAGCCAACATGGGTATCCAGATCCCGCTGTTGGTTATTGGCCGGAGAGTTGTCTCGGTCATGTCTGCATGATTCCCGAACCCGTAGGGTCTACACACTTAAGGTTCGATGACGCTAGGGTTATAGGGAAAGTATGTACGCGGTTACTGAATGTTGTTCGGAGTCCCGGATGAGATCCCGGACGTCACGAGGAGTTTCGGAATGGTCCGGAGGTAAAGATTGATATATAGGAAGTGAGGTTTTGGCCACCGGAAGTGTTTCGGGCATCACCAGTAATGTACCGGGGGTCCACCGGGAGGGGCCACTAGCCCCGGAGGCCTACGTGGGCCAATAATGGGAAGAGACCAGCCCCTAGATGGGTTGGGGCGCCTGCCACTAGGGCCCAAGGCGCCTCCAAGAGGGGAGGGGGGCAAACCCTAGGGCAGATGGGCCCTAGGGCCCAACTTGCTGCACCCCCTCTCCCTCTCCCCCTCTGGCCGCCACCCTTAGATGGGATCTGGGGCTGCCGCACCCCTTGGGGTGGGAACCCTAGAGGGGGCGCAGCCCCCTCCCCCTCCCTATATACAGTTGAGGTCTAGGGGCTGCCCAACACATGAGTTATTCTCTCCCAGGTGCAACCATACCTCTCTCCCTCCTCGTCTCTCGCAGTGCTTGGCGAAGCCCTGCTGGAGTCCCGCGCTCCTCCACCACCACCACGCCGTCGTGCTGCTATTGGATGGAGTCTTCCCCAACCTCTCCCTCTCTCCTTGCTAGATCAAGGCGTGGGAGACTTCAACGGGATGCACGTGTGTTGAACACGGAGGCGCCGTTGTTCGGCGCTTAGATCGGAATTAACCGCGATCTGAATCGCTACGAGTACGACTCCTTCATCCGCGTTCTTGTAACGCTTCCGCATCGCAATCTACAAGGGTATGTAGATGCACTCCCCTCTCCCTCGTTGCTAGATTCTCCATAGATTGATCTTGGTGATGCGTATAAATTTTTTGATTTCTGCTACGATCCCCAACAATTCGGCCACCGACTCAAGAGCTGCTCCGAAGCAGAACAATTCACTTTTATGGAAGTTAATTTTAAGACCCGACATTTGCTCAAACGCCGAACAATAGTTTCATTTTCGAGCTTTGTCCAGGTCATGTTCCATAAAAAGAATTGTGTCATCGACATATTGCAGAATAGAGAGGCCACCATCCACAAGGTGTGGCACTACTCCTTCAATATGGCCATTCTGCTTGGCGCGATCAATCAGAATAGCCAACATGTCAACAACAATGTTAAATAACATTGGGGACATGGGGTCACCCCGCCGGAGATACTATATGCTACTGTACTACTTCACTCTTCCTTTTGAGGGAAGCCCAACAACTCAACAGAGTGCAGCAGAGTTCATCTAACAATGTCCCAATCACTAACACCGAAAACTTTTTAGTTACCATGGTTGCTTTGAGATGACAATAATAAGTGCAAAGAAGCTACATGCCATTTTTCTTTTTAACGAGAATAACAGCTGAGACAAAGGGGCTCAAACTACGCCTAATGACACATGAGTGTAATAGTTCAATGATCTGATACTCAATCTCAGTTTTGTGCTCATGTTTGTGCCTGTAGGGCCTTGTTCACCGGCTGAGCTCCTGGCATCAGAGGAATGTGGTGATCACACACACATCTTGGATGTAGACCCTGGGAGTCATAAAAAACATCTTGAAATTCACTTATAATTTTTTAGTGCTGCAGGAATGGGATGCCCATCCTTCGAAACCGGTTATGAAGTCTTGGATGTTTAATGGGCTTTATCATGCTATTATTGTTCCATGCTATTATTTATGAAGTTTTGGATGTTTAATGGGCTTTATCATTCACTTTTATATCATTTTTGGGACTAACCTACTAACCCAAAGGCCCAGTCCAGATTGCTGTTTTTTGCCTATTTCAGGGTTTTGCAGAAAAGGAATATCAAACGGAGTCCAAACGGAATGAAACCTTCGTAGGAGATATTTTTGGAGGAAATCACGCATGAAAGACTTCGGGGCCAAGCCGGAGGACAGGGGGCCCACCCTCGAGGGTGGGGGGAGCGCCCCCCTGCCTCGAGGGCAGCTCCTATGGCCCCTGGTGCCCCTCTTCTTCCTATATATACCTACGTACCCCAGAAACTCCATATGCAGAGAGAAAACCCTAATTCCACTGCCGTAGCTGCTGTTCCCATGGAGATCCCATCTTGGAGCCTGTTCCGGGAGGGGGATCCATCACGGAGGCCTTCATCATCATCATCATCGCCCTCACCATGAGTTGTGAGTAGTTTACTACAGACCTTCGGGTCCATAGCTAGTATCCAGATGGCTTCTTCTCTCTCTCTGGATCTCAATACAAAGTTCTCCTCGGTCTTCGAGGAGATCTATTCGATGTAATCTCTTTTTACAGTGTGTTTGTCGAGATCCGATGAATTGTGAGCTTATGATCAAGATTATCTATGAAAGATATTTGGTTCTTCTCTGAACTTTTTATGTGTGATCATATTATCCTTGCAAGTCTCTTCGAATTATTGGTTTGGTTTGGCCTACTAGATCTGTAGTTCTTGCAATGGGAGAAGTGCTTGGCTTTGGGTTCAATCTTGCGGTGTCCTTTCCCAGTGACAGTAGGGGCAGCAAGGCACGTATTGTATTGTTGCCATCGAGGATAAAAAGAGGGGGTTTTCATCATATTGCTTGAGTTTATCCCTCTACATCATGTTGCTTAAGGCGTTACTCTGTTCGTACGAACTGAATACACTAGATGCATGTTGGATAGTGGTCGATGTGTGGAGTAATAGTAGTAGATGCAGGTAGGAGTCGGTCTACTTGTCTCGGACGTGATGCCTATATACAATGATCATGCCTAGATAGTCTCATAATTATTCGCTTTTCTATCAATTGCTCGACAGTAATTTGTTTACCTGCCGTAGAATATCGCTATCATGAGAGAAGCCACTAGAGAAAACTATGGCCCCCGGGTCTATCTTTATCATATTACTTTCCCGTCAATTTCTATTACCGTTGTTTATTTGCTGTTTTATCAAACTAAAAAATACCAAAAATATTATCTATCATCTCTATCAGATCTCACTCTCGTAAGTGACCGTAAAGGGATTGACAACCCCTTATCGCATTGGCTGCAAAGTTCTTATTTGTTTGTGCAGGTGCGAGGGACTGGCGCGTGGTCTCCTACTGGATTGATACCTTGGTTCTCAAAAACTGAGGGAAATACTTACGCTACTGTGCTGCATCTCCCTTTCCTCTTCGAGGGAATACAACGTAAGCTCAAGAGGTAGCACGCGCAGGCGGGCGGCGGTGCTAGGCGCGGCGGGCACGAGGCCAGTGCGTGCAGGTGGCGCGTGCGGCCACGGGTGGCATCAGCGCGACCGGGGCGC